>JAYRBT010000021.1:17085649-17118965 GCA_036023395.1 Myiotriccus ornatus | reverse complement strand
CTGGGGGGGCTCATCCTGGAGAGAAGGAGGCTCAGGGGGGACCTTCTGGCTCTGCAACTCCCTGACAGGAGGGGGGACCTGGGGGTATGTCGGGCTCTGCTCCCAGGGAACAAGGGACAGGATGAGAGGAAACGGCCACAAGCTGGGCCAAGGGAGGTCCAGCCCTGGCACAGCTGCCCAGGGCAGTGGTGGAGTCCCCATCCCTGGAGGGATTTAAAAGCGAGATGGATGAGGCACTTGGGGACATGGGTTAGTGGTGGCCTTGGCAATGCTGGGGAACTCTTGGACTTAGTGATCTCAGAGGGCTTTTCCTAAATGACTTGGTGATTTTATGACTCTCAGGTTGTGTGTTTACACTGATAAAGCAGATCTGGCTCACCCTGGGGTTTGGGAAACTCGCGTGGAGTGTTGCCAACAGCTCTGATCAGGTAGTTTTAAATACTGATTGAAGTCATAAGGTTTGTATTTTGATTTATTTTAAGCTACTCAGCAATTACAAACTCACATAAACATCCACCCAGCAAATTTGACACTCAGTCAGTGCTTACAAAACCTTTAGTTTTGGTTTTTTCTTTTATTTTTCCTTTACATTGCTGTGGTTTAATTTGTACATCACAGACTTTTGTCTGTGAGCTCTGGAGCTCCCTTAGCACTGCTGGGACACTGGTTAGAGCAAAGCTTCCTGCATGCAACCTGCTTCCTGCCTTCTCTGGAATTAAACACTGAGGTAACTGCAAACACCGAAGTTTTTGTGAGGAGTTTAGCCCTTAGGCTTTCAAATGTTCAAATACACAGGGTTTTCCTAAAGTGCCTCTATTAATGTGTTGCAAATATTTGTTTTATTACATGAAACAACTTTTTGGTGCTCAACTATCGCAGTTTCAGCTTTTTTGTTTGTTTGGTTGGTTTTTTGTTTTTGTTTTGTTTTGTTTTGTTTTGTTAAAGATGGGAATGATTTTTGCTCTTTGCTGTCCTGCTAATCTCCTTCTGGCTGCGAGGGCTCCTGCTGGGAATATCTCGGTGTTTTCCCGTGTGCAGCAGTGCTCCCTGCTGTCCTGGGCTACTGCTGCACCTGGGACATTAAAGCCCATCCAGTCCCACCTCCCACCATGGGCAGGGACACCTTCCACTAGCCCAGGTTGCTCCAAGCCCCGTCCAACCTGGCCTGGAACACTTCCAGGGATGGGGCAGCCACAGCTTCCCTGGGCAACCTGTGCCAGGGCCTCACCACCGGGAAGAATTTCTTCTTAATATCTAATCTAATCATCAAATCTCTCTGCTGAGTATGTTATAGGTCTTCCTAATACAGGCTACTTAATACCTGCAGAGTGGGTACAAGGCTTGCCAGAGTTTGAGTTCAGACCTGCACTCAAGTTTTGCACCACTTGGCAACTTTTTTTGCTTCTTCAGGGTTCATTTATGTGAATTTTTCAGTGCCCAGCAGTTCTGGGCATGTTCCAATGCAAATCATTTCTACAGAACAAGCAGTTGTAGATTTTGTCCAGCTTGAATCATGGCAACCTAAGGGTTCTGTGGCTTGTATCTAATTAGTGGGAGTAGGAGAGTATTCTGAAAGTATCCTAGAGACCTTTGAGCACACAGGTCCCATGAGCCATTCTTTTAGCATGTTTTCATAGTGTGGGACAAACATTTGCAGCTGGTTTGGGATAAGTTCCAGATGCCTTTCCAAGCCTACCTGTCTTTCAAAGTCATTAACCTGTTCTTGAGTGTAACCAGCCCTAAGAAATAACTTTTTTCTGCCTAATCTTCTTGAAGAAGGTGCATTATTTCATCATCCATGTTTTCTGCCTTCTGAGAGTGTTAAGGAAAGAGGAGGAAGTGAATAGCTGAATATTTAAATAGTTTCTCACAATATCTCTCTGTCTTCTCCTTAAAGTCTTGAATTTGATTTTTTCTTCCAACTTACATCCAGCAAGCTCTTTGGCAAGAGAAAGCTCAGATGAGGCTTGGTTTCTTAATTACATTATTGGCAGACTGTGGCATTCCTTTGTTACTTTCTTGATCTAATTCCCCCAAAGAGCTGCAAAAAGGAGAATGGTGGATTAATTTAATCATAGCTTCTTGTGTGGTTAAATACCAGCTCCTTTACTGTCCACCCATAGGTTTGGGTGCTCTGAGCTCCATCTCTTCCACCCAGGGTGAAAGGCTCTTCCTCTGTACATTTTTTCCCTTCAGACTGTACATCAAAGGAGTGATGCAGACTAAAGTCCATATGTTGGTAGTAAGTGGAGAGTCAATAGCTGGAGCAGAGGATACAGAGCATTTCTTATTCCATCGAGTCCTTCGGGGACAAAATGACAAGGCCAAATTAGCTGATGGCTGAATGGCACCTCCCACAGCTCCTTGGAGGAGCTGCGGGCACGGGAAGGGTCTTTGTAAGAAGGATGCCAAAATGTCAAAAGCCAGTGTTGGAGCAATGAGTCTGCTTGAGGTTTTTGAGGCACTGAGCCCCACATCCCTACTTTGCTGAGCTCATGTGCCTGTGTAGAGAGAAAATCCTTCTCATGCCAAGGTAATGGAGACAAATGCTGTACGACCTCTTTCATGTGGAGCTTCATGTCTGCAGAGCTGGCAGTTATTACAAACTTTCTGTGTCTATTAACTCAACACTTCTGCCAAAGAAACCCAGGACAAGCTGTTTGCAGCAGGGTGGATTTACTTTTCTGTGCAGACTTAAACAGCAGTTTCAGACTGTGAGTGAAAAGTTATGGCATTTACAGCTGAGCTTTTCCAGACTCTTCACTGAAATGTAATCGTGGAAGTGTGAGTTGTGTCTCTTCAGCTCTGGGTCTGTGTCCCTCAGATGTGAGGCCTGCTTTTGTCTTGAGGGATGAAACCACACTTCTCCCAAATAAGCATTAGAGAAATCCCACCTATCCCATCTAGTTCCAATTCCTCGAGCTCTTTCCTTTGGGAGATGGTTGCCAGCCATAAACCCGAGGTGGCCTTTGCAAATCAAAGTAGCACTTAATAGGAACATAAGGGTCTGAAGGGTAACAGTTAGCACCCCCTTCATAGCAGCAGGTTGGATGAATTCCATCTGGATCAGTGGATAGTCCTGCTTGTAGGAACTTCAAGGCAGCTCTCTCCCTCCTTCAAAAATCTTCACAGCAATTCCTTGAGCAGAGTACCCTTCATTCTCCATAGTCAGCTCTGTGTCAACGTTGAAAAAACAAGTTGCAAAACTGGGCTGGAGTAGGTTCTTCCCAACTAATTTCTTAGGATTCTTTGCTGAGCTGCCTCAAGGAGAAGTCTTGTCTAGAGCTTTGGTCTGGAATTCCCATATGGGCAGCTTTTCACACTGCTGTTATTAACCTAAGCTGAAATATTTAAACATCTCAGTGATTAGTTTACATACAATCATTGTGAAATGCTACAAAGCAACACCTTATTCAAAGAACAATCAAGGAAAACATATTTAAACATCATTTGAATGTATAGAAGGAAACTCAAATTAAGGGAGAATAAATACTAACAAACCAGCAGACTATGCTATAGGAAGGCACATTATATCCAGGAGAAAACACTGGAATTTAGGTCAGAAATTCCATAACATACACACAGGTCACACATGACCTGGCACAGCAGCCCAGCTCCTACAGTTTTCCCCCCTCTCTTAGGAAGAAAACGTGCTGCTCTTCCCCCTCTACACCAACTGAGATTTATAATTGCCTGTTACAGAGTCAGATCCTGACTTTTTTTTTTTTTTTTGGTAAGTAATTGTTTGCTAAGAGATCAGGAGAGATAATAACTGAGAATATAAGCAAAACCCTTCACGTGAATAATTGCATGATCAGCCTGTTAGTGGGGGTCACAGTCAGAAACTTCCAGGAGGCTGCTGGGACAAATGCAAAATCTCAGGAATGCATAAGCAAAGGCATTAGACACAATACATCTACTGGAGCAGCGATTCATTAAACAAAGCAGCTCCTGGAAACATGGAAAAACATGTTCAATGCAGGAATAACTAATGGCTGTTCCCCTCAAAGGGGAGTAGTTATTGTAAATTGTCAATACTCAAGAAGTGGCAGCCTGAAAACATATACTTTAGGTAGTAACACTAATTCTTAAGAAAAATATTTTGACAGGTATATCACAAAGCCAAGTGACAATAAATTTCATCAGTTTTCAAATTTTCTGAAAAAAAAAAGAATTCTATGTAATTCCACTCTGTTTGCCTGGAATGGGAATTTCAAATCAAAAAGCCGAGAGTGAACTGACCCGTGTCATCTAGAAGATGATTTCAGACTGTTTCACCTTCTTCTCATTATATGCTGCTCAGAGGGGTTTATAATTCCATACTCTGTGCAGAACAGATGTAGAGAACAATTTCTGGTTTCTCTGAAACATAAGCAGCATATTTTTAATTGAGGGCTTTGCAAATGAGTTCCTTCCATAGTGGAGGTTTGGGGCCACCGTGGAAAGAGGGAGTTGCTGATCAGAGGCGGGCGAGTGCCCTGGTGCAAGCCCAGAAGCCAAGGGGTTACTGCCAGAACCATGGAGACATGGAAAGGGCCCCGAGGAGCCTCACCAAGCCTGTAGATCCACAAGGAATCTTGGCCTTCACCCTGCATATCTCGGGACGTGAGTAATGTCTGTGCTTGCTGCTGCTGCTCTGGTCTAACAAATGCCAGGCTAACTGGCTAGATCATTACCCTCCCCACTATGGGACTGATCCCACTCCCTCTGGAGCCAGCTGGAGCCTTTCCAGGGGGTGGATCAGCCCCATTCCTGCGGCTGTTTGTCCTTGTAGGGCGCACGGGTCCTCCTCCCACGGCGCCGGGAGGCACCAGGAGCCCGAGGTCGGGAGGAGAGGGCAAACCCTGGAATCCACAGCTATTCCTTGGAGGGGATGGAACTCCTATTTAAGGAAAGAAAAAAAAAAAAAAGAACAACAACTGAGGGATGGTTTTATGACTAGGTCTGGAATGAAGGAAGGAAAAATAATGTGAACAGCTCAAACCAAAGAAGATGGGGTTTATGTTTCAGCCAGCCTGGACCTTGAGAATTAAGGGGTGGCACTGCCAAGGTGCACCCCAAAATGTGTCCCTGGGAAAAGGTTTTACCTGCTGACCCTGCAAGGAGGAATGTAATACTGGGGAGGTCTCACTGCAGAGCAAGACTTTGGTGTTCCAGCTACTGTAAAAAAAACGAGCACGATGATGGTCCCCACCCCAAAGCACAGTTAAGACTTGGAATTGCAATTATCCTGCGTTCCTCAGTCTGCAAGTTTTGACCTTCGGTGGGGTCAGGGACTGGTAGAAAAGGCACAGTGAAAGAGAAGGAAAGTGGTGATGGTTGACAGCAGAGCAGTGTTGACAGCAGATGAGTGTTTCCAAGAGGCAGGGATGAGCAGGGGGTGTGTTTACAGGCTCTGAGGGCTTCTCTGGGTCAGGGCACTCTGAAATGTAATACAATCCCACCCCATCCCTCCCCGGATAGGGAATAAGGGTTTACAGAGCATGAATGAAATTCTAGTTTTAACAAAACAACCTTCATCCGAGGGCTCTACGTCAATCCATCTGTGCTCGGCCTCCCTCTTCGTACATGGGGAATATTTTGGGATTGATTGCCATTTATGACTGGCTGCCCCTGCTGTTTGGGTCTATGTTGTAGAAAACAACAGAGAAAAGCAAAACCCCCACCCTATAAAGCAGGAATGTGGGGAGCATAAAGTCAGAAAACTGACAACAGGCAGAGAAAAACCTGAAATTAATTCTAATTCATTTTTTTCAGATGACAAGGTTTCAAGGTATGTCCCTCCTGCTTTAAATTTCCTATTTACTGGCTGGGACAAACTGCTCTGGGACCACTGTGTTTTAGGATGAAATCCAGTTCCCATTGCAAGTGGAATTGATTCTCATAGCACAGGGATCTGTGCTGAAATCTGTGGGTTTCACACTCTGCAGGGGGCCAAATATTGGCCTCAGACACAGTTTTCATTGAGGATTTTATGGAAGGAAACATTCCAATTGTTCAAAGGCTGCATTAGAAAAATGCTGATTCTGCAGCATTTTTAATTCAGAGGCAAATTTAAGGTAATACTTACCCTTTCCCCATGTCAGAATCAGCAATACGAAAGAAAATTGACAAAAGGTTTCTTATTAAAACCTGAGAAGTGAGGTCAGAGGGTTAAGAAGCTCTGGAAAACAGAAATCCTTAAAATGCATGTCTGGTTGTTTTTGTCTGGATGGGAAAGTTGCTTTGTTTGAGCCTTTTAAGTGGCAGGGTTTGCAGAACAGAGACAAGGTCTGCTGATAGAGATGAAGAAAATCCCCACATCCGAGAATGAAAACGGAACTGAGACTCCACCTCAGGGCAGAGGAGACAGCAAGTGCCTTTTGTTTCAGAGGAACTCACCCCTAGGGGTTCAAAAGTCAAATACTTGACCCCAAAATGCAAAAATTAAGATGATACTTTTTAAAAATAACGGAAGATATTAGAGCCACACATCAAGATGCAGATTCACATGGATTTCTTGGTGAGGTGTGGTAGTATCTCTAGTGATAGCCTGCACAAACCTCTGATGGGTCGTTCCTTGCCAGTGCCAACATGTGTAGGGAACTGCAGTGAGAGTGGTTCAAAATATGGAGGAGTGGGAGAAAATCTCTTCCCTGCCCCCACACAACGATCTGATTAGCAGCAAGACTTTGCCTTCTGCACTCTGTCCTTTTCCCAGAATTTTGTTTTTTTCCTTCTGCTTTCTGGTCACTCTTTCTCCTCCCCCTTGGAAAAAAACTCCAGCTTTCTTTTTTCTATCTTCACAGCTCCTGGGCTGCTTGAATTGTTGATGTACCAGGGTAGACAAGGACATGCCAGCTGGGAGAATTTTAAAGGCAAGAGTCCCTTGGATGCTGATTTTGCAAAGACATGGCCATGATATGGAGCCAGTGCACCAAACTCTTACCTAGACAGAGGAGAAAACTTTGGAGGCTGCTTCCTTTAAAGAATGATCCAATCTTCATTCTTCTTGGATTACAAGTTAAAATATCTTTCAAGAAAAAAAAAAAACAACCATATTTTTTTTTTATTTTCCCTAAGATTTGTTGTGTAGCAGTATAATAGGAGTATAATTACCTTAAATCAGACACAGACCATGGAGGAAACAGATGCTTATTCCTTTTAGAGATTAGACAACCTTGCGGCTGGCCCAATAGGAACAGAGTAGGAAGCAGGCAATATATCTCATAAGCATCAAGCAAATTAGAACATGGCTCAGGAAATAAGTATATTTTACGACTGACAGAAAAAAAAATGGTGGGTATTTTTTTGTTTGTTTGTTTTTTGTTTTTTGTGCAGGCTATAGCAAGAGTTCATTCATTTTGAAGTTGTCAGCCTCTCTAGCCACTGTGTTTCAGCCTGCTGCACCTCCTAGGTCTGCCTAGTGGTTTGAAAGAGCAGAAAAGATGTGCATTCAGCACATCTATAGCACATCCACCAGCAGCTTTCCTCGCGCTTGCCATTCGAGGCTTTCTGAGTCCAGGATTTTCCAAGAGCAGCCGATTCTCCCTTGCGTGGAGTTCAAAGCCCAAATACCTGCTCCCCAGCCTGGATGAGTCCCAAAAGTAGCATTTTTGCTTTCAGGGCTGACTCTCTGCCCTAAGACCAGCTTAGGAGAGGTGGGAACCTCAAGGCATCCTCCTGGCCTCCGCTGAGGAGAGATTTTCTGGTTCATTAAAGCCTTGCTACATTAATGGCCTGTGCGTGATTTCAGAGCCTGGTGTGCCGAGCTCCTGCAGTTCGTGCCTGGAGCTTGTTAGTGTAATTTTCTAAAGATTAGCAGGCATTGATTCCACTGGGAAGCCTTGGGGAAATGCCCCTAATCCCTCCTGGCTGCTGCAGCACTGGATGCCGGCGGAGGGGCCTGCTGTGCCCTCGCTGCTGCCGGGGATGGACTCTCAGGGAAAGTTTTCCCTTTATAAAACTGCATCGACCGCAATCGAGAACCATTAGCTAATGGTGGCTTCACTGAGGCAGACACTTCATTTTTATCTCTCCCAGGTTGTCTGAGCCCTGGAGGCCTCCCAAAAAATATAGATACAGACTCAGTGCTGGCTTCATTTTCACTGTCATAACTCCTATTAAGCTCAACAAGCTCAGACAGGTATGTTAGAGATGGAATTTTACCTGCTGGGAGGACATCGTATATATTTTAACTCAGAATTGTATGTGTGAATTATTGCACAGTGGAGAAAGAAATCTAACCAGAATAATTCCTAGACAAAAAATTAATTTCCTAGACAAAAGGTGGAAAGTACTAAAATGAAGTAGAGGAGGTAATTCAGTGTTCTGGTTACAAAACAGAACATTCTTGGTAGCATTAATGAATGAATGCTGAGTTCTGGGCCAGTGTTAACAAATCAAATCTCCCAGTACACAGGTGGGAAGGGACAATAAAAAGTCTAATTCTAAATTAGGGCCACCGAAGGAGGAGCTTGGAAACTGGATTGTATTTTGAATAACTCCTTACCAATTCTGTATGAGCCATGGAGTTAGGGATGTGAATACTGCTTTCAGTACCCTGTTCTGAAAGCAGAATGATTGTCACTGATTTTCAGTTTTACTCAGTGTACAGACAAGCAGAGCCTCACCCTGGGGAAAGTATTATCAGTTGTACGTCAGCAATTGCCTAAACAAGGAAACAGTGAAACTTAGAAAGAGAACAGCAAAGTGCCTAAAGAAAGACAAGTTGTCTGGATAGTCCAGACATTGTTTTCTTATCTTTAGCTAAGATGGGGAAGTAGATTTGTTGGTCTTGACAAGAAAGCCCTTTGTACATTGTGGGAGCAGGAGACCCTGGGGGACGAGAACAATGGGCTTCCTTTGACAGCGGGATTGATTACCTTCAGGAAGTGCATGTGGATTGCTCAGTGATTGAATTCCAGTATTGCTTTTTCAGGATCATCTAATTATATTACAGACTTGATCATGGTCCTTTAAATGGCCACAATCTCTTTTACTACAGTAATGAATTAACCACTGCTTAAAATAATGGTATTTTTTAATGGGCTTTGCAGGCAGCGCTGGAACATTTTCCTCTCTGACAGCAAAGACAACTACAGGGATGTGTTGCAACATCCATGGTGTGCCCCTCCAATTCCCATGCTTTAGAGCTGCCTAAATCATGTTGGCAGGAGTCTGTGAGAATGAGAGCTCTGTGCTGTTCCTTGCCATTCCCAGCCAGCAGGGAAGTGGTTGCTGATAGACAAGAATAAAAAATGGGGCAGTGCTAGGTACCTGTTGCATCAGCAGTTGCATTGGATTTGGGGACATTTGTGTCCATTCAGAGCTGGAGAAGGCATAACTGGCATAAGACTTTTGACAGTGAGGCCAGATGCACCAGCAGCAGCTCTACAAACCAATCCAAACTATTCTGAATCTGCCAACAAAACACCAGGCTCACCGCCCTCCCTCACAAACCAGTATCTTGCAAAGTCCAGGCTTCTTTCTTAAACAGTCTGATTTAGGAAAGTTTTCCATTTCC
This sequence comes from Myiotriccus ornatus, assembly GCA_036023395.1. Classification (NCBI taxonomy): domain Eukaryota; kingdom Metazoa; phylum Chordata; class Aves; order Passeriformes; family Tyrannidae; genus Myiotriccus; species Myiotriccus ornatus. Next base: position 17,109,460 of record JAYRBT010000021.1, on the reverse strand, counting down.
CTTTTTCTCACAGTATTTACTCTTGGGCAGATGCCAGCTTGCCCCATAGCTGTGGCACTCATGGAAGACCTTGAATAGGGGCATCCTGCATTGCTCAAGGACTGCCCTCAAACTGCCATGTTGCACAAGCAAGGCCCCTGTGAAGAATAAAGTTGATTCATGGCTGTTTGCTTACCAACTTTTAAAAGCACAACTGTAATTTATGGGAGATTTCCCTTTCCTGTCACCAGTGCTAGACCTGGAGGAAAGCTCTGGGCTGCTTGCTTTGGTTCTGCACACACAGCCCCTTTCGTGCTGAGTTTCCAAGGACATTGCCTTGCACAGATGCTGGGTTTTTTTGTGCTGAAAATGATGAATTCCAGAGATCACAAAAGCTGGATAACTGTCAGCAAAGAGCCTGTGGCTCAGGGAAAGGAAAGGCAGCTGCTGGGAGCACCTCTCCCTGCGGGGCCCCTGCCATGACCTCCACCTCTGGCAGGGAATCAGTGAGGAAGAATGGTATTCCAGGGCAGGAGCTGGCTCCCATGTGGAGGTCAGTGAGAGCAATGGCAGGGATGTTTGGGGATCAGGAGGGCTCCCAGAGATTTTAAGGTTTGTGAATAAAGACTGTGGGAGTGGTTTACAAAAGATGCTTTGCTAAAAAGAGAACTCACATGGCCAGAAATTCCTCCTCACCATTTCTACTTTGATATCATAGCAAGTCACAATCTAATTGAATTAAATTTTTTCTGATTTTGTGCAAAAATGTTTGTGACTTTTCCAGCCTGAGGGGTTGCCCAGTTCTATGAGGGGACACAAGATCCATGTGTAAATCCTTCCTCCTCTCCAGCTGACCTTTTCCTACGGTGGATTAAAATCTCCTCTTTATTTACAAACATCAGCTCACTGAATAAGCTGTTGAGGGCTGCAGCTGTTGATCGATGCTAAGGTCACCTGAAACATCAAAGCAAAGGCTAATTTTATGAGGAAGGATTGGGAAAACATGGCAAGCTGCCTCTCTTCCTTTCCAGCCGTGTGCAGCAGTGATGGTTCCATCCCCGAGTGGATTTTAGAAGTACAGGCTGCAACTTTTATGGGCTGAAGATTAAATACCAAGTGTGGTTTTGATGGCAGCAAGCACAAATCTCCCAGTTCCTCAGAGCTACGAGTGCCATTTACCTCTGTGCAGTGAATAAAGAGGGCAGTGCAGATGCAGGGGATGAGGAGGGGGTCAGACCTGGGGTTTGGAGCATCCTCCTGGGATCGATGTTGAAGGCACTGCTTTAGCATCACCCACTGGGCTGTCTCAGCCCAGCAATTAAAGTCACTGGCACAAGAAGTCAAAATGGCTTTATCCATACCATCAAAATGATATAAAATCCCTGCTCATTCCTAATTTTATGTCAGCAGAGAGATCCCTTTATCCCCCCAGCCCTAGGACCTAAATCAAAGATGTCCCTTTGAGATTATCTCCATCAGCTTTTCGAAGTTGCAGATCCCACAGATAACACCAGCCATGAATTTCCCCCATCGCTTTAAGTTTCCCTCAGCCCCACTTAAATAAAAAAGTGGTTTGTTGCTTTTAATTTAATTTTGCTTTTCTTCTTGTTATTTTATTTCCTGTCAGGTTGAAAAGATTAAAAGAAGCAATTCATTTTCAGACAAAGTATTTCACTGAACTTCCCCAGTCAAGAACTGGGATGTTTGTAATAGATTTCAAGTTCAAACAATCAACTGCTCTCTATGTTTTTGCAAAAAAACCCATAAAAATATGCAAATTAAAGGTATCCATTGCTTAGAATTTCACCAGAAACCATAAATAAATTGCAGTTTATTCCAAGAACACATATTTTAGAAAAACATTCAGCTTTTGAGAAGGCTACAAGGTGGTGCAAAAGGAGAGGAAAACTAAGCAGAGTTTCCTCTTGCTCCCAGTATTTCATAATATTTTACCTTGACATTTGTAATTTACCAGAGAAATGATTTGCACCAGAATTGGAATATTTCCGTTGGTGAGAGAGGATGTGCACCATCCAGAGGAACACTTTTGAGGGCTGATCCTTCTGTGCTTGGCTCCTGACCTCAGAAGACTATTTTCCACTGTGAATGACACTCAAATATGGCTCACAGGAGATGTTTGGCTAAATATAGCAACCCCAAAAAGGCTTTTTTTTTACAGAAAAGTACCAAGATATTAATTTCTCCAGGCATGACAGTCTTTCAGCTTTGTTTGGCATTCAAGAAAAAGTGAAAACACTGCATTTCTGCTGTTACTTAGGGGAAAGAGCTGAGCCTAGAGTTGGGTCACAGCCTTTACCTCTGTTAAAAGTTGCTTTTTGTGGTAGAGTTGCTTCCTGGAACCCCAGGGTAGATGTTAGACCCCCAGAATGGGCCTCCCCCAATTCCTGTCGGGAAAAGCAGATTGTTTTGCTTGCAAGCACAAGTTCCATATCGTTTCAACCCTTGGTAACATCTTCCCTCATGTCCTTGGACATTCCTATACCTCAGGTCCCTCTCAGGGCTACAAACCTTCCTTTGAACTCAGGCTCAGGCACGGAAAGAGCAAATGAACCTGTAAGTTCATGGAGCCAAAGAGGGGATACTCTGCCACAAACAGGTTCTTACAACTTTCTCAAACACTCTGAGCTACGTCCTTGGCTGTTCTCTTAAACTAATGTCCAACCTTAGGTCCTTATGTCTCCATCACACCCAGAACATCAAAGGGCCTCCATCTCTTGATGTGAAGACTGCAGGCTTTTTTCACTGTCCTAAAGCACTCTTCCCAAGAAACCCTAATTACAAGCTCAGAGAATTCCAGTAATCTTCAGGTGAAGGTCACTGGTAAGTGTATAAAAGCAGAGGATTTTGGTTGCACGAGGCTTTAAGCACCTTAAATAAGTCCTACCAAAGGAGGGCTCGTGTGCTTAAACTTCCTGATGGGCTGTAGGGTTTTGTTGCTTTGGGATACTGGACCACAGAGCACACAAAGGAGATCTGTCAGGCTTCAGATGAACCACAAGGGCAAATTTAATCTGCTTAGAAAAGTGCAGCTGACTTGATACAGATTTTCTGGTGCACAGATCAAAGCGAGCGCTGTGCACTGGGCTGGCCTGTGTGAAATAGATGTTAGAAAAATGGAAAAATATATAAGAAAACTATGAATGGGGCCTAAATCTACAAAAGATTTCCCTATGTTTGGTAAAGAGACTCTGCCTGTTCACAAGGCAAGCAGCGAGGAGAGGGGAATGCAGGAATTTTCTTGCTGGTTGTGACGGCTTCGAACTAACCCCCAAAACTGCTGCAACTACTGGCCTGAGTAGTTTGCTGTCAACTTCTTTCACCTCCCTGGGGAAAATGGTTTCTTTGAGCCTCCTGGGAGAAATGGTTAGGCAGAACTGACTCCAGATTGGAGAGGATGGGATGGCTTTTGTATTCACCACATCTATCTGGCTTATACAGCATAGGACAATCCAAAGGGCTTAGGGAATTAGGTGACAAGTCCTGTGGCTCTCTGAGGCTGCTGCTGAAATTAAAGAGGAAAAATAAAGCTGGCTTTGTCATAAACCAGGACTCTGTAGCCTTCCCCAGACAGGGCCTTGACAGCAATCAATAACTAGAAAAATGAAGCCAATTGTTGGCAGCAGGATTTAATATCTCTTTGATATGGTACTTGATTTTATTTCTGTGCCTGGCTGTCATCTGCTGGGACAAGATCTAGGAGGAGTGAAGCAAAATCCAACTTTTGTTGTGCTTCCACAGTATGAGCAAGTTTGTTTTGCAACTTGAGGTGACATTGTGCCCTCCACAAAATAACTGCTCAGTCCCCCATCCCCAAATTCTTGAATTCCTCACGGAGGTTAAACATAGCTCTGCTTTGACCTGGAAAACAAGATATGTCTAACGGATTTTTAAGGATTAACTTTTCCAAGGTGCATTATTTAACTCATTACTCCAGTGCTCAGCTGAACTGTCAGATTTGGTCTTTGTTGTGACACTTGGAATAATCTCCAGTTAGACACAACAGATTCTGCTGGGAAACCAGACAGAAATCAGGTAGTGCCCAGCACTGAAGCTAAACGGGCAGACTGAGCAAAACACATGCTCAGGGGTTCCCTGTCACTGTGCATGACTAGACATGAGCAGATTTGTGGGCCAGCAGTGAAGGGTAGGTGTCAAATTCTTGGCCCACTTGCACCAAAATGTGAGGAGACACCAAATAAATTCCTCAGCTTTGTGAAAAGCAGGGACTGTCTGAGGGACAAACACTGGCAGTGCCCAGAGTTCTGCTGCTCCCTGGAGAACAGCTGCCTCCTCTGGAAAAGTCAGAGCAATCCCCACTGCTGGATGGCAGCAGGTGGCACAGAAGTGTCTGTGTGTTCAAAGCAAAACAAGATCTGAGGGGCAGCAGCTCCTCTGCACAGAAATGATGCTGAGAGTTATTGTGGCTGCTAAGGGGCTCCAGAGGGTGCTCCTGTGTGCAGGGAGGGGTGCTGCATCCCTGACTGGAGCTGCTTTATGGAGCTGTGCAGGACTTTTAGTGGGACAATCCCCATTTGATCCCAGACTCCGCTGTAGTTTTCAGGTGACCAGTTCAGACCGCTTATTCTGAGACTTTCAGAACTTCATACTACAGGTGTCTTTTTTGCTGTAATTTTGTATTCAGCCCTGACATGAAATGCCACTGCAGGAATAAGTGGCAGATCACTTCCCCTGGAGCACTGGGCAATCCCAGCTCTCCTCCCACACAGCCCTGCAGCACGCTGAGGGCCCTTCCCGTGGCACAGAGCAAGTAAGCAAACACTTACACAACATCTGCTACTGGAAGTACAAGACCTATTCCTCTGACTAGCTTTAAACATGAGCCATCACCTTAAAACTGGTATTATTTCCTAAACTCAAAGAAGTGCTGCTACTGCAGGCACTAATATTAATCAATGCCACAAGTCCTAATCAGTGCCGGCAACAGCTTTATCTGGAATTCAGAAAGGTGATAAACAGATATTATCATGTTTTGTTTACAAACTCTCCTCTCTTCCCCTCAGGAAAATGTGTGTTTAGTAAATACCTCTGATGACACGAGCAGATTTTATTGTTTGAGTTAAATGAATGTCAAAGACTTAATTAGTTACACATTTCCCGAGCAGGAAATGAGAAGCCATTAGAACTACTGCATTAAAATACCCCTCAGCTACTGCTTCCTTGCAGATGATTTCAATTTTGTTCATCTGCCTTTCCCCGTGAGTGGTTTCAGCCGAGACACTCAAGGAGCAGCACAGGATGAACTTTGCAAGAGAGAAGTGACATCCCGCTGTCCTGCCGTGCGTGCCCACAACTGGAGCAAGAGCCCTGCACCCTTCCCATCCTCACCCCTTCCCTCACAATGAGGGAATAGTCTTTTGGCCAGCTGGGATCAGAATAGTCCTTTGGCCAGCTGGATCTGGCTGTGACCCTTCCCAGTTCCATGTGCCCCCTCCAGTCTCCTCTCTGCTGGGGTGGGCTGAGGAGCAGAAGAGGCCTCAGCTCTACGTGAGCCCTGCTCAGCAGCAACTAAAACATCCCAGAATTATCAACAGTTTGCAGCACAAATCCAGAAAACAGCCCTAAACTAGAATCTATGAGGAAAATTAATGCTATCCCAGCTCAAACCAGCACACCTAAACTCCCTGAGTCACCCTGATCTGTCCCATCCTTCTGTCTCCAGAAGGCAAACCACACCTATTTCCACACCATCCACCCTCTGGACATACCTGTGTGATTTCAGCCCTCTGGTGTTACCTGTCACCTACAACTCAACAGGTGACATTCAGCCTTTCACTTTACAGTATCGTCTCCGTAAGAAGAACAAGCAAAGAACTGGAGAAAGCTCAGAGAGGATGAGCTGACAGACAGGGGTTTAGTTTGCTCGAGTTCCCAGCAATATGCTCAGAGGATAATGAGTATGATGTACTGCTCATTTCAGTTCAGGGCCACTTTCAAATAAGCTGAACCATTTAATTAATGAATACACTTAAAACAAGGAATAGAGGGATAAAAATCACTGAGAGGTGCAATTATTTTGACAGATGTTGCAAGTAAGGTCCTGTAATTCCTCATGGAAGGATTGTGCTGAGCTAATTGTAATGCAGTGATTCCACAAACAGGCTCTGTTGGGGGGACTCTTTTGCTTTGGGTGGAACTGATCCTTCACTGGGACTTCATTTAGGGACTTCTGAGACCTCATCAAAAAGCTGAGAAGTACTGTTCTATAATATAATGTATAAAATGGGGCAAGAATAATAATTGCAGCTTGGATTAGTGAGATGAGACAGGATTTTAACACCTGTCCTTGAGCTCCTGCTTGTATTGCTGTTGAACACATAAAAGGCACATCCAGACAGACACAAACATCCCAGAGTGGAGGCTGCTGGAGCACCTTCATGGTGTCATGATGTGACAAATGACCAAGGGCAAGAGCTTGGGAACCTTTTAGTCAAAGGTGATCACTGGAATTCTTTAACTTTGCCCCTGCAGACTGAGCACAGCACATCTGGAGAATCAAAATCCTCCTCAAAACAATTATCTGTGATTTATGTCATCTCTAGCTTTTAATCCTCTTCATAAAACACATAGTTTTCTCTTTTTTTCAAGGTACCCTCAGTAGTCACATGAAGTTTACTCCCTGAAACCCACCTGCTTCAAGACTCTCACTCTAAACTCACAGCCAGGCTTGCTTTATGCAAGTTTAAACCAGACTTCTACAGTGGGGGCCTAGAAGTCAGGGCTCAGACTTTCTTGAGAAATTTGCCATTTGAGGATGGATCTAGAGAGAAGTGCTCATTTTGAGTGAGGTGTGATTTTGTTTGGAAATTAAATCTATTTACACAAGCTCTTTGCAGCTTAACAGCTCTGGGTAAATCTCCTGTAACCCCATACGACATTATCACTTCTGTTTGAGAAGGCACTGAAAGCTGAAAACTCACATTTTCTAATTTCAGGATCTTGTTTGCTTTCTGATTTGATAGCATCCTGTCTTTTCTGATGCTTCATTTCTTCCATTTCCAGTTACGACTGACTCTTCCATTACTTCAGGACTATCAAATATTTCAAAAGATGAATTACAAGGAAATAGATGTTTGGTACTTTGTTAATGCTACTCAGCAGTAACAATCTGAAAAGCATTCTAAAGACTCTCAAACCCACTCTGAAAAAGAGATAACATTCATTTAATTTATTTTAGTGATGCTGTTAGTGTCATCCTCAAATGTCACACAGCATTTTCTCTTCTTTTAAAGGCAATTGAGGATCTGACTGCAATTCTGTTTGCTGTTTTGCCACAGCTGTTGATTTAACTTGAGAGGATGAGTGTTTTTATTGTGCAGAAAATGTCACAATGGAAACAGCCTGGCTCCAGAACAACAAGGATCCTCCACCTTCTGAGAGCATGACAGGGCACTGCAAACTGGAACTGGCCTGGGGGCTCAGACCCACTCTAGAGTTAGACTGGGAGATGCCTTTGCTTAGACATCTAAGAGTGTCTTTTGTCACTTTTTAATCATACAACTGTCCCAATCAAGTTACATAGTTTTTTAAACAAAGATACTGCAATGCCCAAAGATACCGCAACGTTCATGCATATGGTGCTCTCTTGATAGGAGGAAGAAGATGCAGAGTCTTTGCTGCTTGAATACACTTGTCCATGCAGTGATTTGTGAAACGCCTGGGTGTGCAAGCTGTGATCAAGGAGCTGAGAACCCCTGCTTTGAAAGGGCAGTTGATAATAAAGTGCCATGATGTGGAAACTGGGTCTGTAACCACAGCTCAGCTCTCCAGGCTGGCCCCTGTTTTCCTGCAATACTTATTGGTGTAGCCACTACCTGTGACAGCACTGATCAATGCCAGCTAAGAGCTTTGCACTGCCCTTCTGTCCCACTGATAAACCCTGACTCAGATTTGTCTCCACAGACATAAACTGCACCTTCCACAGCAGAAAATGGGACAGATGGAAGGCAAAGGGCTGTTTTATTATTTTTTATCACATACTAGTTCTTCTAAGTGTAGAACCTGATACTGCTGTACAGCCATTTTTACCACTGAGGACAGAAGACACTACAAGGACTTCCGGAGACCTGTTAACATCAACTGGATCTATGAATTTCTCCCAGAAACCCAGATGGCCCCCCCTGTCCTGAAAGAAACAGCTCCCCATATTTCAAAGGTAACCTGAAGCAGTGCAGCTACTGCATTAACACAATATCATTAAAAACTACTTAGGATAAAGTTCCACAACAGCCATTACCCTTCCCCAGGAACAGTCACACCACAGGAGAAATAAAAGCACTGTTCTTCCGATGACTGTTCAGTGATGGTCCACAACTGAGTGTTTCAAATTTCATCATGTTAAGCAATCATTCTTCAGGGATATAGAGTCAGTGCAAATGAAAAGGAATTATTGAACAGGCTTGTAATTGGCCAAACTAAGCACTACAGGTTAAGGGCACACATATTCCCTCAAATGACAGTGTAAACACTCAATTAGATTTAAAGCACACTCAGAAAAGAATCATGATGTACATTAAACACAGGAAAAGCACTCCAGGAAGAGGTTGCATGAAACAAAATATTTACTAAGTCTTAGAGGAACCTACGGGGGGGAGATGTCTGACCTGCAGCGTCACCAAGGAAATAATCCCTTACAGTTTCCTTGGAGCTGATGGGGATTGTCAAAGAATATTTTGCAAGTTAGTCCTAGTCCAGCACATCTGCTCTCCAGACCAATGCTCCAAGGGTTTCTCCCGGGTTTCTGCACTGTCCTGCACAGCCAGCAAGGAGACTCTGCCTGAGACCTTCATCCCAGAGTACAACATGGGAGCAGCTCGTAGGGACACATTGAAACCTGCACACCAAACCCCAAAGGCAGCAAACACGCTGAGGTGCCATGACAGAGACCTAATTACATCCCTTTCCATCCGCAATTAACCTTACAGGTGAAACAGGAAGGTATCTAGTACAAAAGTGCTGCTGAAAGACAAGGGTGAAGCACAGCTAGAAAAGTCTCCTTCATTGCAGAGCTACTGAGAGCAAAGAAGAAAATCAAGACACCGAATTTGAGACACTTTTATGCGCCCTGTTAGCCTGACACGTCACTGAGTTGTCACAAATGGAAAATCCAGTTTATACTGACAGACAGGCATCTGGGCACACACTTGTTAACCCACACTGCAGGTTCAAAGCAAAGTTTTAGCAGGTTAGGGGAGAGAGAAATAAAAATAAGTGAAAAATTTGTTGCTGTGGAAGCTGAGCATTTAGAGCTCTTCTGTTTGAGACAGCGTGGAAATAAACAACTTCTTGTAGACACTGCCCTCATGCTGCCTTTTAATTGAACTACATAGATCAAGGAGTGCCAGAGGGAAGAGAAAAACAAAGCAGCCAGGAATTTAAATGAGTTTTAGGAAGGAATTAGGAAAGTCACAATCAAGCCGGGACACAGCTGTAAATATCACTGATCCAAGTACAGTGATAGGATGGATTTTCACTGCTGGCAGCACCTCTTACAGATGCTTGTGCAGATCACCCCCCTCAAGCTAGACCCCACAAGCTTTACTCCTTTTCTCCTGTGTGTTATGGATGTTATTATGGATCCCTCCTGCATGAGCCCCCACATCTGTATGTGTGGATAACTCCTACAGATGGACCAGACAGGATTGCCCTGGATGTCTGAAGACCCCAGATGCTACCAGATAACAAATAATTACAATAATCATCTTGTGAATAGACCAAAACCTAAAAAGCAACTCTTGAGTGCCACTGAAGTCAACGGGAGTTTTGCCAGAAACTTCAAGCTGGCAGGATTTCACCCAACCTTTCTTTCACATTAGATTTAATTAGTGGTCCGTAATGAGGCACTCTTAAAATTCACCACATCTGGGGAAAGAGAAACATGATGAGATTAGAGTGTACAGTTATAATTCACAAATAGGATTGTTAGAACTAGTTTTCCTCTGCTTTTTTCCTGCTTCTTTGCCAGGAATAACACAATTAAACTCAGCGTCTCCACACATAATTGAGTCAGGAATGACTGAAGTAAGGTGGTGGTGGTGAAGAAACCCGCTGCAGACTGCTGACATGGAGGCCTGATTTAGGGGTCTCATTTCACACTGGAGGGAAATATGATTAATTCACATATGGTCCTGCACAGAAGAGTACAAGTTAACCACAAGTCACCCAAGAACATGGCTTCAGATGGAAAATAAATCAGGAGGAAATTAGTCAAAAAGTAAACTACCTCTTCCATCAGGTTAATGAACATAGACCATTTTTCTTGCCAAGAGTGTCCTCAGCAGAATCAAATGAGGTTTTGCTCAGAAAAGCTCGGCTGTGAGCGCACCAGAAAAGCATCTCTGGTCTGGAGGCAGGACCCAGAGGAGCCACTATGGTGGTGACACACACTCTGCAGTGCCATGTCACACCACTGCCTGCTCAGACCAAGTCATGGCCTGGCTGAGCCCTGGTAGAAAGGCTAGTTGAGCTTTATATTCCTTTATCACAATACTGAGCTCCCATTTGGTTTGCTGGGTCTGCCAGACCTCTCCTCTGAGGACCTCCAGAGATTCCAAACTGAAGAGAGGACAGCACCCAGCTTTTTGGTCATATCAAACTCTTGTAATATTCCAGAGGTTCTGAAAAAAACAAAGACTGGAAGCTGAGCTCAACATAATGCTGTGGCATAAACCCAAAGTCAGGCACGAGCTGTAATAGTGGCTGGAAATATGGATTTTATTTCCATTTGCTTTCCTGAGTAAGTGCTCCCTGGTTTTCATTAACATTTGGAAGAAATCATGCCGACCCCAAACCGATTAGAAAGGGAAGCCAGTAAATGTAGCATGGATTATGGGATCACTGTCTGGATTAAGCTGGCCAGAGAATGGCTACAACCTTCACTTTCACAAAGCACAATAGTTTCCATTTGTGAATGCAAATGACTGGACACCATAGTTACAGCTACAGTATTATATCCAGGTCTTTATTTTCTCTTTCACTTCCCAGAGGATTACTCCATTTGCTCGGAATAATAAGCAATAAAAATGAGCAGGCTGTAAAACCCAGTGATCTGGATGGATTTACCCCAACCTGCTCCAAACAGCAAATGTCCATGATCTGTGGTCACAGTGATGACAGATCATGGCCAGAAGTCTGCTGCAGTCCCAGGAAGGGCAGACACAGAATTCCACACTCACAGGACAAAGAAGGATGACTGTATGGGTGGTTCTCCTCAGTTAAAATTCACATTTTAGATTTTTCCTGCCCTTCAAACATCCTTTGCTATACTTGAGGGGAGTGGAAATGTGGTATTTGTTTCACTGCACAGGCCAGAAGTGTTGAGTTTCTAACCTGCCTTTGCTCAGTTAACACCAAAAGAAGCAATTACATTCAGCCTAACTCTAAGCTCAAGTGTCATAAATAGCCTGCCCTGTAGGGATCACATTTTCATCCTCATCAAGATATAATTGTGCATATCCACCAATGTCACATCCACAGGAAAAAAAGTCAGCCTTGCATTTTACACACAATCCCAGATGTTAAATAAAGCTTCTGTCACTGTTGGCCACTTAACACAACTGGGCTCCCACACAATTTACATGAGTCTGTTACTGGCATCATCTGGAATCTCATAAAACCACAGAAGAGTAGCTGACCTTGCATAAACCTTTCTGTGTCTTGGAAGAGCTTATCAGGAGCCAGTTTGCAATGAAAAGACTCAAATTCACTTCTCCAAAATGCTTCTGGAAATATGTGACCTTCAGAAAACAAGGTGATACTTTAGGCTCCAAGACTGATGAGCAAATGTTATTCCAGTATTTCATGTTGTTTCTAGAAAGAGGAACTCTGGTACACAGCCTTCCTGGAGTTCTCAACTGCAATGATAAATCTGGAGACTTGATTCTTAGATACACACCACAAATCACATCAAATCCTTCAGGACAAACAGAACCAGACTTCTGAGATAGCTCCCCCACAAATAAATAAAAGTTTATTCCTGTATAAACCCAATACATATTCATAAACCTCAGTGCATTCACTGGGGAACGTTGAATATATCACCTGTATGTGTTACAATCCATAACCTGGAGCACCCCAAGGAGCCGCACATATAATTTTACTGGTTTGACAATATTATATGATAGAATTGTGCTCTGTCACTGCCTGGCCAGGCTGTGTCATCCTGAGGGAGTGAATCTCTGCAGAGCCTATTTCTCTTCCAAGCAGAGGAGCAGAGCTGTTAAGGATGAAGTGCTGCCGGCCCTTCCTCAGGCTCCAGGTCTGAGAACAAAGATGTTTCCCTCCAGCAGCAGGGCAGGGAGTCTAAAACTCGAACAACCGCACCTTTTTTTCCTCAAGACTTTTTCACTGCAGTGTAACAGCTTGCCTCTCCTTCCAATTATTTTAACTCCTCGGAGAGCAGTCACCTCTTCTAATGGAAGTGATGCCAAAACTCCTGGGAGCACCAGCACAGCCCAAAAGAATATAAATCCTTCTCCCACTTTCTCTCTTAATCTCTGCTAAATCCCCTTACATTATGCTGAATTAGATAACGGGGGGGCATTAATATTTCCTCAGATAAGAAATAAGCTGCCCTCAGTTAAACATCCCCTTTTATTTATATCCATGTGAGCAAAGATTTAGGAGATGCTGAATTCCCAGGGTTTTTTTGTTTTGTTTTTTGTTTTTCTTTTGAAATATGGTTGCATATTTCAAAAAAAAACTTGTGAAGCTTGGAACAGAGGTTATTAAATGGGAAAAACCTGATGGAACAAAGCTGATCCAGAACATGGATTGAGGAATATTACGTAACCACAAAATGTTTCCCCAAAGCAAGTGACTAGTGCCCTGAATCTGCGGGCGTGACATCACCACCTCCTAAGAACTTAATTCCCACAGATCCACTGTATCTTATTATTATTTACAGGGAAAGCACTGAGTGAGATTGTCTCCAAAGCACACACTGTGTGCAGCCATTAGGCTTGGGAAGTGCTGATGCCTGTCAGGACTTCAGTAACTGGGTTTATGGGCTTCCCTTTTATTATCTGTGCCGCCAAGATGTGGATCCTCATTGAACCCACCCATTTCTGCAGAGGGGGAACTGACTGCTGGAGATGGGCAGGCTTTCCTGAGCAACACTCACCTCTCAGGAGAGAGTTTCTGACCCATGGTAGAGAAAGACCTTTAAATATTTTGTCCAAGCAACAGATGGAAACATCAAAAACCTAATTAGAAAAGTACATTTATTTGAGCAGACAGGTTAATCTGAACTGTAACTGTGGACGACACAGCCCCAGGCAAAAGAAAATTCATGTGGCAATTCAGCAGGAGCTGTTGATTAAAGAATTACCAAATAACCCCTCTGAATCTGCATTTCTGAGGTCCAGCTCCGATTGCCCAGCAGTTAACTTAATGGCCATATGAAAGCTCTGTGCTCAAATGGTTCAACAGAATATTCCTTTTGCCATCAGCAAACACATAAATCAGGAGTTATGAGAAATTCTTTGTACCTATTGGAATTAGCAGGATCTGGGCAAGCTACCTGTAATAATTTCTTTGATGAATGGATTTTTTCCCCCCTTGGCAGAGAGTACATGTTGTAGTTTTTCTGAATGTGCTTATTATTTTAAATTGTTTGCTCTATTTTTGTCTCAGCAAATGAAGGGAAATGGATTGTCAGGAAATAAATACCTGAGGTCATTGAATCTGCATGTTTAGTCACTAAAGGGCATGATTTTCTATCACGAAATCTATTCTTCCCCTGAAATATTTGTAGAGTGTTTTCTTGCAAAACAGAACACTTCTGCAAATAGCCATACAGAAGGACAAGTGACAACCAAAACAAGGAGTTCCCAGTTGGACCATTGCACACTTTTATTTCTGCTCAGTTACCCACAACACTGAGAGTCCTGCTGACATGTTTAACTTCAAACTCTGAGTTGCACCCACTATCCCCATCCATCCCATGTATCCACACTGGTTTTTTGCCTCCATCATCCTCACTGTCAAAGAAATTAACCTTCAACCTCCCTGTCACCCTGCAAATTCAATAAACTCAATACAAATCCAGCCGCAAAGATTTCACAGCATCACGTTGATAATTTACACCTCCAGTGTTTAGGCCCCACAAATCTCTGATTATGTGCTCGGCCCTGGCTCCAGACACCCCGTGCAGGGGAGCCCAGTGTCCCACGGGCACAGGGAGGGTGTCCTTCCTCCTCCCAAACGCTGCCCCCTCCCCTCCCTGCCCATTAACTGAGGTTTGCCCGAGCCCTGGAGGAGGCTTTTTGTGGGGGCAAGTGAAGGAATAGCCTGACAGACTGCTCCCCGTGTCTAATCCTGCAAACCAGGACCAATAATCATCTTAACTGTTCAGCAGATCTATTTTTAATGAGTGCCACCCCCTTGCTGACTCTGGGCTCCCCATTCCAGATGTGAAGCCATTGGCTGCTGGCTAATACTTGACTTTCACCGGGACTGTGTAATCCCTCGGGATTATTCAGTGAGATTCCCTCTTCTTTTTACATAACCAAGGGGACCTTTCTTATTTATCATCAGAATTGAGTGGTTTCTAAATTCAGGCCAGAAAAGCTGTTCTCTAAACAGCCCTGCTGTACACTGATATTTATCCATTTATAAATGCAATATACTGAACTCAGATAACTAGGCTCCTAATTTTCAGCTTTTCAGAAATTGTTACAATTAACTCTCAAGTAATAATTAATTTTATTTCCCACTATATTCAAATTGTCCTTGGGGGAAAAAAAGCCCCAAATTTTACTCCTAGCCCAAACCTTATATAACTCTTCAGGATATGATTCATACGACAATTGCATTTTGAAAGACACACACATAGACATTGATGTTGTCTGCCAGCATATCAATTTTCTCTGAAACACATAAACTCTCATTGCCTTCCTTTGACTGAAGGAAGAAATCTGTCAATGTTTTTAAAGTCCAATGTGAAACAGCTCCGTTGTGACAAGAACTGAGTGGGAAGATTTTTCCTGTTCCCCTGAAGAACTGTAAGATTTTGGAAATGTTTCATGTTGTGCATCAGGACAATCCGTCAACACTTTCCACATTTTCCAGGAAGAGAAATTCAGATTTCTTGTCATAAGTTCTGTGCAGCTGAAAAGTATCTTTCCTGTACTTTGGTAACATTTTGTTCCCATTTGAAGCATTACATTTTTGAGATATCTAAAATATTCAAAGGAGAAATTATCGCCTTCTAAAACCCTGAGGATTTTCTGGTTTTACTAATGATTTTTAAAATCATTAAAAAATAAGAAATTCCTTTAAAATTTTGTCATTCACCAAAGACAAAATCCAATTAATTTCAGGAAAGAATCTCTCGGGTTGGCTATTTCTTTAAGAATCAGTAGGTTTGTGGACTCAGTTACCTGTGCTATAATGTTTTAATTAAAATGGTCCATCTGAATAGGAGCCAGAGAGAATTCCTACCCCTTGGAGTTATGTTACCAGGGCAGTGCCCAGGGGAGGACAGGGAGCAGTGGAGGGCAGCTGGCTCTGCTATCTGGTTACTGAAGCACTCATATGTTTCCACCCAGGAATCCTACAAATATTAAGTATTCCTTATGGTTTAGTTAAGGAAAATCTTGCTACATGATTTTATTTTGTGTAAATTCGAAGTTTACAGAGACAAAAATTGTCTCCATTTTGACTGCAATGTTTTTGGCTTTACCTGTTACTCTTTAAAATCTCAACGTAAAAAACAAGGGCGATCTTTGTTTTGCAATTATTTTAAAAGGAAGTATTTTCTTTAAATACCCACTGAATATAGTCAGAGGTGTAAAAGCCAAAGGATTTCAAACAAGAGCACTAATGAAATATATGTGCCTGGGTTTGACTTTTGCAACTGAGAACAGAAGCATTTCTGTGATTTCTTGACTCTACCTGTACTACACCTTCCCATCACACATCCCTTCCCATCACCCCTTCCTTCCTGTCCCATATTCCTTCCCACTCTGTCCCACCGAGTGTCTCTGCAGTGACCTGCTCACCTTCCCCAGGGAGCCTGACACTGCCCTGCCCAGCCAGAGCTGCTGTGGAACCTTTAGACCTCAACTGGTGGGTTCCCTCAGCAGCCAGGACACACAGACAGACGGGGGGGCTGCAAGAACTGGTTTCCAAGGAAACCAGAAAATCCCCCAAAAAATGCATTATGGCTGGAGGAAAATATTTAATTCAGTGATTTAACGACTTCCTCTGGGTTTAAATTGGTCTTAATGAAAATTTTTTAAAATTTCGACTCCTTGAGTAGGAAAAACTCCTCAATTTACTTTTACCCACATTTTTAAATCTACATCACAGTTAGTTCATAGGACTTGGGCAAAAATACAGCAAAGGTTGATGGCAGGACTGGAGATGAACCTTTGGTCTTCCAGACCAAAGTTGATTAATTTAAATATTTTTCTTATATATAAATTCTGTGGTTTTATTTGAAGGTTCAGACTTTGCCCTTATCATGTTTTGGTGGCTGTAAAGAGATTTCAAACCTATGGCCTGGAGGTACCAGGTACCTCCACTAACAACCTCCTAAAAGCAAGAAGATCCAGGGAATGACTCAGAGGTAGAGCAGGACTGAGACCAGATCTCGGTGGAAGTTGTTGCATGGTGGGTCAGAACACCCAGGAGTCACTCACAGCTACCCACAAACTCCCCCCAAATAAATGAGTGTACTTGGAGAAGCTCTGGCTGTGGAGCCATCCCACGAACAGCTGTGCTGTTTGCCACACTCCCTCCCCCAAAGGACCATGAGGACATGGGTCATATTTGGGGGAAGGTAATTGAGGCACCTGAGCCAAAAGAGGGATGAGAAAATACTGAGTGTGAATCTGTCCCACGAAACAGGAGTAAAACCAACCTCAGCTCTCTTTGTATCGGTATGTTTGTGCCATCTGGCTTATTTTTCTACAGTGAAAGACAAACTATGAGATCCATCAGCAGCTTCTTCTGGCTGCTTCCAGCTCCACTGTTAAAGTTATAATGGATTTGGAGAATGTATGATATTTCCCAACCTTACCAGTTAGACTCCAACCTGGTGTGTCTCCCAGGGAGCAACAGACCAGTTTGGGGGTTATTTTAAGACCCTTTGCCCTAACCAGCCAAAGATTTGCCCTGTGTTTTAGTTCAGCCTCAAGCATTCATTCTGGATCCCAGCATTTTCATTTTCCATCAACTTTTGTCAATAATAGACCTCAAAAAGTAAACAGGGGTGTTAAATTGTAAAAGAGAAAAACAACCCAGAGAAAATCCTAGGCAAATTGTCTTCTAAAAACACCCTGTTACCTACACACTTAATTAAAAATAAAACACATGCAAGACAGAAATAGAGAGAAAGGAATGCGCCTCTTGCCTTCACTGTTTGACTTTTCATATATTGGCTGTGTTGTGCAAAATATTATTATTCAACACCCCTCCCCCAGCAATATTTCTCTCTCACAGACCTCAGGGCCTTGGGATTTCAGCAGCCAGTTCTCACACAGTTGTTTCAGCCTTAAAATCTCTCTGCTAAGTAAATGTACTTAATCCAGTGACAGATTGGGCTCTTACTGTGTAGACAGAAGAAATAATCAAGTACAGGACAGAAAATCCCAGACACCCATATGACTTTACTGCCAGAGAACCAGACGGTTTCTTAAATTACAGAGAACATGTCAACAAATAGCAATAATGTGGTGAACTATGGCCCAGCGTGGCCTGATCCCTGTTCTAACACAGGGCTTGGCTTGTCCAGCTCGGCTCTAATCTTTCAGCTTTGTGGCCAGGCAGGAAGGAAAGGCAAAGCTGGCACAAGCCTTGCAGAAAAACCTTTGGGGTAGCAGAGATGTGTTTCATCTCTGTTTCATCTCTCACTGCGTGTTTCTTTGGTAGTTAAGTGGGATCAGTAGTGGAATGAAGACTTTTTACTTTCTGGTGTTTCAGAGGCTGATTCTTTTCTAAAATAGCTCTCTGACCTGGGGCACTCACGGTAGCACATCCATAGGCAAGGCCAGCAGGGAAAGGCTGCTACAGCATCTTGGTACCAAACTCACCGTTCCTTCCCACTGTGGAAGTCCTGACAATGGGACTCTGCTCCCTGCTATCTGCTTTCTCTTATTTACAGTGAAACCCAGACCAGAAGGCTTATGTATTTCAACTCAGAAATCCTCCCTGTGTTAGTTAGCACCGGCTCCCAAACCCTGTGGAAGGCACCTGTCTCATGTAGAGGATTAAATACAGTAAAGGGAAATTCAGTCTCCTTCTCAGAAGGCAGAGCCCACCCCCAGAGAAGCTGCCTCTCCTCCCAGTCATGCCCCAAGAAGAGAATTGAAGCTGATCTCAGCTGATCCACAGTGAGCTCCACGACTCTGAAGTCTCAACTTTGCTAAGAGGTAACAAATCTCTCAAGAGCTTAATGAAGCCAAAATTCATCCCAGTTCACTATTT
Organism: Myiotriccus ornatus; assembly: GCA_036023395.1. Lineage (NCBI taxonomy): Eukaryota > Metazoa > Chordata > Aves > Passeriformes > Tyrannidae > Myiotriccus > Myiotriccus ornatus. The sequence continues at coordinate 17,091,013 of JAYRBT010000021.1, read as the reverse complement.
TCCAAGTCTAAGGCTGTTTCATTTGTCCATGTAAACTAGAAAGTTTCCCCCAGATAGATCTCTCCTTTCTTTCTATCCCTATTAGCTAATAAATTTTTAATAATTTTAAGCTAAGAAATAACAAAGGTTTTAATGGATTTTGTCTCCCTTGTCATGTTTCTCGTTCCCTGATCAACAGTACCTTGCTCGATGCCTTAGGGAAAAAAATGTTGCAGACAGGTTTCTGCATCCCTCAGACACTTTCAGCCTTCTTTTTTTCTCTTCCCCTCATTTTTCCCTATCCCACGTGATTTGTTTTTCCTCCTCCTCTTCTCATTTTATTCTGTTTTCTTTGATTTTCTGTCTTCTTTATTTCCTTTGTCTTGAGCTGCAGGCACCCTGCAACACCCCCAGCTGCTTTTGCTTTTCAAATCCCAGCAGCTGCAGCCAGGAAAAAAGCAGGAGGGATGGGAATCCTGCAGTCTTGTGCTGGGAAGCCAGAGGGAAGGCAGGAGGCAGAGGTGGGCAATCTGTGAGGGACAGGAGCCCTGAGAAACACACTGTGAGTGCAGCTGGAAACAAAGCTAAAAATTACAACCAGAGAAGCTGAGGGGGCTGAGGGTGAAAAGTTCCATTTCATTTCCATGCCTTCTGGATTCCTCACTCCCTGAAGTCCTTTCAAAATTGAGTTGAATCTTGTGATCCTCGGACAGGCAACGTTCACACTGACTCTTCATTAAGCATCCTGAAGATATATCAGGCCCTCATTCCACAAGGAATTATTCCACCCTGACGCACCAGATGGACACACAGATCTCCACAGAAGTTCATTCCAGTGCCAGTCCTTTAGTTTTTTTGAGGCAACCCCAGTAATGAAAATAAATGCCTGGGGCCTGACAGAAAGCAGGCGTTTGATTACATTAACAGCCAGTTCTGCAGCCAAAAGTGATAACAAATTAAATAGCCATCTGAGATGTTCAGTAATAAACCCTGGGATGCTGGCACAAACTGCCATCTGTGTCTTGCTCACAGTCCCCAAAGATACTGAGCACCTTCACCCAGATCCAGCAGAGCATGAGGGAGTGAGGGGCTGGTTTTCAACAGGTGCATCAGTAGCAAAGCCCAAGGAACAACTCACATAATGAACACTAAGCCTGTTTTTAACTACTTGGCTACAATAAAGGCAGAAAATCCAATTGAACATTTAATATATATATATGAATTTAATATACTTACGAATTTGATATAAATGAACGAGCACGTCCTTAAGTAAGCAGTGAGGCACCTCCAATTTGCACTGTTAGGAATAATGTCCTGCAGCAGATACACATAGTTTGTATTACTTTTCAACAGCTAATATTTAAACCTGAAGCTATAAAATTATGGTAATTCAGAGAAAAGATTGGAAGTGAATTTCTAACCTGACTATTTTAGCAGCCCCCCACAAGCAAAGTTTCTCCTAAAGGGTGATTTCATGTTTCTGAGGTTCACAAGATCCCGTGTAAATGTTTGCTCTGTACAGAAATGTGGTTGAAGAAATATCAGTTCTGACACATAAAATCCAACTTCTTGAGATGTCACAAGTGTCCAAGTGTTCAAGTTTTTGCCATGGGGGGTAGCCGTGTGTGAAAATGTTTCAGCTGAAGTCGTGCTGCTAAATAAAGAAAAAGCAGAAATCACTAGAAAAAAAAGCAAAAATAAACTACTTGCCCACCCTGTGAGTAGCATTTTCATTGTACAGGTTTCACAGCAGATTAAACCAAGAAGCCAAATATTTTCAGCCTGATTTTCTACTCTTTGGTCCTTTCTCCTCTTTCATTAAGTTTCAGGTCCAGCAAATTGATGGTTCTAAGAGTTTTAGCCCATACTCAATAAAAAATATTAATAAAAAAATAAAGTCAACAGTAAGACTTCATGGTTGCAATGAAAAGATTAAAAATGCAATCTGAATATACCTTTCAGAACCAAGGAGGAGGCATAAGGAAGAGGAAATCTTCATTTTTTTATGAACAAGTAATAATTTATGAAGATTAATTTGTGATTTAGTGGCTGGTGTGGCAATGCTGTTGTTAAGCACCTGCTCCATCCATATGAAACCCTGCTGGCTTGTTTGACTTGCTCACTTAAATTTAAGCCCATGAACAAACACGTTCCTACGCTAGGGCTGCTGGCAGGAAATTTCCCAGCAAGACTGAATTTGAAGGTAATTGATCTCCAAACTTCTCCAGCAAAATTCCCTGCTCTGTTTGCTTCCATGGTCAAAATGAAACAAATGCTGTATCAGAAAGAAAAGCACTTGTAGATGATTTTGACGATTTCAAGCGTTGAAGAGGGGATTGCAAACAACTTCCAATAGTTTCAATACTGAAAAATTGTTAGCGTTCATTCCACTTTTGAAATCAAGGGTTGTGCAGGGTAAATGCCTCAGGAGAGCACAAGACATGCCAGGGATAACAATTTTGTCCGTAAGTGCCCGTGGCAGATGCTCCATTCCCCAGGAAGCCGAGGTGGGACAAGGGACTGTGCTGATGGCTCATTGCCTGAGTGCCTGCATGTGCTCCTGCAACACACTGTGTTTACTGAGGCCTCAATTAATGGGGAGTTATTAGTCATCTCCCTGCTCTGCCCACTCCTGCCATCTGACTTTGCAGCTCATCAAGGGCCCTCTCCCTGCTGTGCCTCCAGATGAAGCCCTCGGTGGCTCTTGAGGACTGTTTTGCAGTGTCCTCACAGCTGCTGCTCCTCCTCTCCTCTCTGAGGAAGAACTTCCCCTCTTCACAGCGAGCAGATATTTCCATGTTTGCAAACATCCATGTGTGTTCCAGCCAAGGAACAGCTGATCCCAGGGGACTTGTGCAGGGGAGGGCTGGCAGCTGTGTCGTCATGTCATGCAATCTTCTTTTAACTCCTGGGATGGGCCCAAGTCCCCTTGGCTCTCTGATAAACCCACATGAAATACAGAACTGTCTTAGACATCAGAACATCTTTGGGGTCCCACTGTACAAATTATCACTGTGATGCTAAAAAATATTTATAGTGCTTCCATTATAAAGACTTTCACCATATGACCACTTGTCTGGACGTAACTCAGGTCACCCAGTTTGACTTTACTAACTTTCTGCACACCACATCAGTCTCTTGACTGTCTTCTGCTACTTCCCCATGTGCTTCATGTTGTCATTAAGAAAACAAGCTAGTAAGACCCACTAATTGATGTCATCACCTCTGGCTGTGTTTTGTTTCCCCAGAACTAAAAAGAATGTCTAATTTCTTTGAAATGTTGAGAAGATCCCTTGAGGCACATCATGGGAGATGAGTTTTCTTATAAAAAAGTATACCTTAGTGACTGTGCTGTGTGTTTGTTGTATCAGCAGGCAGACACACGACACAGTGGAAGGAGTCCCTGCCCATGGCAGGGAGATGGAATGAGATGACCTTTAAGGCCCCTTCCAACCCAAACCATTCTGTGAACCCTGGTCCTGCAATTTCTCATGATCCCAGCACAATTTAATTTCTTTTTCTACTCTGTGAATTTAATTTTTTTAATAGTTGGCCACCAGTTCCAGATGTCTCTAAAAATTAGAGCATCTGAGTAATTCAGCACTCCCAAGTACCAGCTCAGTGCAAGCAGAACAGATGGCCAGTCCCACAGCCTTGGACGTACATTCTCCTGACGTGTGAGATGGAAACTGCAGTGCAGGAAAAAGAAGGTATTGGGCTTTTTATTGGTTTTATCAGGTGACTGACATTTTGCTGGAAGCCAGGCTATTTCTGGCTGCCATGTGTGCTGCTGCTCACACCAAAATTGGAGATGAAGTTGTGGAAAGACGTGAAAACTGTCATGATGCAGCAGACAACAGGAGGATGAAAGTCACTGGTCTAGACAGATCATGACAGAATCTCATATTTCTAATTTAATATTGAAGGACATGTCTATCAACACTGGCAATGAGGGGACACACTCTGCTCCATAACAAAACAACCAATTATTATACCAATTCTATAAAAAAGAAGTGGGATTATACAAGTATAAATGAATGATAGCAAATATATAAAGAGATATAATGGTCTTCTTGCATCTGAATATATAGGTAAAAATCCATAGACAGATATACATATAAAGAAATAATATCTAGACAGGCAAACAGTTGTCAAGATTTCAGTGCCTTGGCTCCTCTTATTTGAATACAGGCCTAGAGCCAAATTTTCTCCTAACTTTCAGATTATTCAAATAAAAATGACAGAAAAATAGATTCAACCCTGCCTTAGTTTTGTGACTTAGCAGCTCTGACCCGTAGCAGGTTTTTCACAAAACCTTTCAACATCTCTGCAGAAAGAAAACCTAAAATTGTGGCTGCTCTGGTCTATTCCATGACTGAGTAGAAATGTCTCTATTTCCAAGAGAGTTCTAAATTCTCTGACACATTACTCAAAGCACACACATCTGGATCATTTGCATATCCTAAACATTCCAATCTGGCCTGTCAGTCCAATTTCCTTAAATACTAAAATGGAAGCAAAACGTGTGTTAATTCACCTTGACGCAGTGACACCTACCTGAGTTCTTTGCACAAACTCTGGTTCCTAATTTCTGAAGCCTTCTGCTGGTTTTAACTCCTATTCACTCTAAAAACTGTACACTTTAAATGGAAAGCTTTAGAAGTTAAGTTTCCCTGCTGTAATTCCAGACAGGAGACTATAAATCTTCCCCTAGTGCTACACTAAAGTTGTGTTGACACATGAATGAATGTGGCTTTATGTTGTCTCCCACGTGTGATATTTGGCAGCAACATGCAGGTTCATTTCTCTGAGGTGGGGAAAGTGAGAGGTAAGAGCACCCCTGAAAGTGCTTCAGGTTACAGTCACAACACACATTCTCAGTAGGACCAGGGTCACTTAATTTCATAAAGATCATTTACAATCCAGGCATTTTTCCTGTGTTCAGAAACCATTCCCTCTCTCATAGACCGCAAGAACACATTAAACAAGGCAGTCCCTGCTTTGCAGCCTCAGCATATTTCCGGGTTGCCTGAACTGTTGTAAACACTTTGCAAAGTCCTTGAGGGTCTGATCCTTTCCTCAGCTGGTACCAACATTTCCATTATTCCTGACAGTGCAGGATAAAGCTCTAATTTTGTGTCTGAGGTCCCCCAGTCTGAATGCTATGGAGGGGCTGCACAACAGCACAAGTTCCCACCTTTACCATCCAAACCAGTTTGGTACCTGTAGCCCAGGGGTGCAAAAAATATCATAGAGTGTTTCTTGAAACAAGCAGAGAGGAATAAAGGTGATGGGAGAGCTGGAAAATGTTACTTACAAGGAAAGGATGAAACTGGGAATGTTTAGTCCAGACACTAAAAGAAGTTATGAAGCCCTTAACTGCAC
>JAYRBT010000021.1:17056644-17085549 GCA_036023395.1 Myiotriccus ornatus | reverse complement strand
GTTACTTACAAGGAAAGGATGAAACTGGGAATGTTTAGTCCAGACACTAAAAGAAGTTATGAAGCCCTTAACTGCACAAGATGATTTTCCTGACTGCTCTGCTCTTTGCAGTTCTCCAGATCCACTGGGCAAGGCTTGAATGGCAGGAGGGAGTTTGAAAAGTGGAAACATCCAGCAATTGCTTGTTACTCTCTTGCTAAAGAGAGTTCAGCTCTGGCAGCCCAGGAATGGATCAGTTTGTGGACGTGGGACCTTCTCAATCATCCATTACGGCAGGAGAGGGAATGAACGTCAAGGGGGTCAACTTAGACAAGTCCCTGTCAGAGATGGGTTAAAAGTAGTTTAATCCTGCTTTGGGATCAGGTGTATTTGGCCTCTAGAAATTACTTCCATCCCTATTTTTTATTAGTCTGTCTCAAATGCAGCTGGAAGATTTCTGCAGTCCCTCTGGGCACAGGTGACTCTGTGGCTACTCAAAGGCAACAGCATTTCTCCCAAGGAGAGTCTCACCCAGCAACAGGGAATATATGGGTTGTGTTAACTCTTTCCATGTTCCTCCAGGAAGTAATTAATGTAAAGTGCAGCTTTAAGTGCCTCCTCCCTTGGTTTCTTAACAGAAATGGTTGTGATAAACTGTCAGGCACTCAGAGGTCTGTGGGACAGCCTAAAACCAAAATGCTTTACAATTAAACTTATCTCCTACTTACTCCGACTCAAAAATAATTTGCAGTCACAATGATGTTCATAAACCCCCCCAGTCACACTGTCCTCCATCCTAAAGAAAACAACTATAACACATACACGTTTCCCAGCATGTGTGTTTTTGCCAGTGTGTAACTTATGATCAGGGCACTTGCCAGACTGCTGGCATTTCAAAATTTGTCTCGTTCCCCTTGTTCTGTCCCTCTGAGGTACCCACATTAGGCTGAAATGATAATCTATTATGGCATTTATTTTAGAAAGACATCCAAAGAAGGAGGGGGAAAAAAAAGAAGCTTATTTTTTTTTAATTTGTAGCACACCTCTGGAGCAGAAAATGTGCTTCTGATCTACCTGCTGGTTTTTTCTATTTGACTATTTCATTACTTAATCTTGATACCATACACTAAAAGACACAACAAAATCCAATGGGAGTTTTAGAGTAGTGAGAAAACTAATCACTGAGCAAACTCTCAGTGAGAGGAGGGAATTCTTTGGGTGGTCACAAGCTGTTGACACAAGACCAGTGGAATCAGGTTTGTGACCCTGTTACACAGATCAGGACAGATGCTACAGACCCCCTTGGGCTATAAAACAGATTTTGGTGTTTATGTGCACACTGAGGAATAGAGAAGGTGTGTCACAATTCTGTTAACAGAACAAGTTGGAGTTTCTCAGCTGGTCTTTCAGAACTTTCAGAGCAGAGAGTTAATAGAGACAGAGCAAAATGGATGCTTGGAGTAGTCCCAAAGCTGGGAGACACTCATACACTCCATGCTCTAAGCACCTAAATTCTAGCATGCTGGAAGAATGTGCTGAGAGGAGAAGTGCTGGCTAATTCCTTCATCCAAAACCCACAGCAAGTGTTGCCTGTGGGTACAAAGACCTGCAAAGATGTTCCTGGGGACCCTTCTTATTCCTCAGCACTGGAACAAACACTCTGCTGTCAGAGGAACGTGTCAGACAAGGGAAAGGTAAGGAGGAGTTTCTTTTTGTTTAATGAGCTCTCTGTTGCAGGTGTCAGATGTACAGGAAACCAAGCTGGAGATCAGCTCCACACACAGTATCGGTCACCAGAAGTCAGCAAGTAACCCGAGGACAGCTCCCTGCCCTGAAAACAGGCTGCAACGGGGCAGATTCAGTACCTAACTGCACTCACTGGATGTCTTGTTCCCTGCTTACATAGCGAGAGTTTGCTTGTACACGTGCTTTCCTTTTTTTCCTTTACAGGTGTTTTAGTGAGCAGACAATAGTGGTCAAAAATATGAACCCTTCCCCCAATTCCAAACAAAAATTATCACCAAATAATAAAATGTTCTTAAGTTATTGCCCAGGTGGAGTGTTACAGCTGCCACATGAATGTACTGCAGTGCTGCTCAGAACCCTGAATTCAGTCCAGAAAGCAGGTTTCATTGTGACACTTGTTGTAAAGGGGAGATGACAGTGGTACCAGTTTGCTGAATTTGTCAGAGAGAATAATTTAATTAATTAATTTCTGCTCACTCTTCTCCCAAGGAACAAGAGACAGGACTAGAGGAAATGGCCTTACGTCGAGCCAGGGGAGGTTTAGATTTGATATTAGGAAAGATTTCTTCACAGAAAGGGTTGTCAAGCATTGGAAGGGGTTACTCAGGGTAGTGGTGGAGTCATAATCCCTGGAATACTTCAAAAAACACATGGTTATGGCACCTGAGGACATGGTTTAATAATGAACATGGTGGTGGTGCTGGGTTAATGGTAAGCAGAGATTTTTTTTTAATGGTCTACACAAAACTTGCTTCTCGCCTTTAAAATGATAATATACCAGATGACCTTTAAAAAAATTTATTATTAAATAAAGAAGTTATTGAATTTATTGTAAATTTAAAACCTGTGACCAATTTCTCCTGAGTCTTAAAGAGAGGCAGCAACAAAAGCTACATAATAAAAGCCACTGAGAATCCTTTGAAATTCCTCAAAATGTTTTTTTGTTTTGTTCAGTGCTGGATAATTCAGGGTCCTGGAGGTGCTGGCTCACACCTGCTGTGCCACAAGGTGCTCAGAGCATCCTCACAGAGATCTCTGACAGGGATGGAGCAAGAGGAGCACACCAAAAAGCCTCTAACTTAGCAAAGCCCCTGGCTTGGCAGTGGTGGGACTGAATGACCTCCCACACACTTCGAGGAAAGGTGAAAAAGGGCAAGAACACAAGTTCAAAGTGAGGCTTTGCCTGGCCAAGAAAACCCACCCAAGAAGCACCACAAAACCTCCTCCAGTTTCCCAGTGGGCTTGAAGGCAGGAACAGCTTCCTGCTGCTGTTGCTGGGTATTCTCTTCACAAAATAAACCACCACACATACACATTCACAATTGTGACACATAATCTTAGACACTAAGGCTTGCATGACAAAAACTCCTTACAGTTAAACAAACATCACCTAATGGTATAATCTCTACAATGTGACTATTTTGCTAAGTAAGTCAGTAGCTGCTGGGCTCAGGCTTGTGACAGCCTGAGAGATGGGCAGAAGTACATGTTCCTTTTCTTTCTTTTCAGACACAAATATAATCCTGAAGATATTGAAATATTCATGATACTAAATATTTAAATTCTTCCACCCTGCTGGCCTGGATACTTCTACATTCACCACACACACACACACACACACACACCCCAAAAAAAAAATAAAAAGAAAGAAAGAAAGAGAGTTCTAACAAACTGAAAACAGAAATAGAGGGAAACAGGAAAAAGAAGATATATATTCATAAACACGAGTGTTTGGGAAATAACAGCTTTCGCTGAACGTTGATAAAAGATTCCAAATGAAACAGAGATGAGTGCATTACAAAGGCACGACAAGAAGAAATTCCATTTCTCACCATACAGTGGCACACACATTGAACTAAGGGCCAGGCTCTGCTCGTTTTAAAGACCTCAAGGGTTAGATGCAAAATTCAGATCCAGATTTGATTCTAGAGCTCTTCAGCTTTCAGGGTCGTGCAGTCAGACACCTGCTGTGTTTTATTAACAACGCTTTCCTTTCTTGGAATATCCCAGTGAGGGAACGGAAGGCATTAGTTAAACTCATGGATAGGAAATGGGCCAAACCCAGCTGGGTTTGACTAGAGGGCAGATTTATGGAAAGCAGAAAGGTGCAGACCCTCAGGTGAGGTGGTTTCCCCCTTTTTTTTTTTTAAACAACTTATTCACAGAAACTAGAGAGGGGAAGGAAAGGGGAGAGACAAAGCTCTAAAAACTGATACTGCTGGAGAACCCAGATATGGAAAGCTCTCCTTGATGGGCATTTCCAGCCCAGGGACTGGCGATCCCCATGTCCCAGGAGCAGCTTCAAACCAGGATTCCAATAACTTGCAGGGTTTCAGGTGAGGGAGGACCTGTTTATGAAGGGAACTGCCCCTCTCTCAGCAAAGAAGGATGTTCTCAAGTCTTTCTGGGCTGACCTCTTATGAAATACATTTTAAGAACCATTAGACTGAGTCAAAATCGCCTCTTCACTTTAAGTAGTTACTGACTGAGACACCCAGATCCCCCTCACATTCAAGTTTCCTGGTCAGCCTTTATGTTTCCCAGAAACATATGAGCCAGAATTATCCATAAATCCACAAAAAAAGTTGACATTGGTATGCTGAATACGGAAAACACTTGAGCAAACATCTTCCAGATATGCTATTAAACTAAAGTAATAAAGTTTATCCAACTCTACAAACATAAAGATACAGAAAACCCCCAAACAAATAAAAAGCCTGTTGAACCTTGGCAGTTTTACTTTTAAATGCAGAATTTAAATTCAAAACAAATGGAGCACTTCTTTCATTTCCAGCCATGTGAGTGATGCTGAATGAATATGTGGGTCACAATTAAGGTACTTTGCTCCGATATTTAGGGCTTTAAATACAAGTTTTTGTTCCTTATTTCTTTCTCCCATTCTCTTTTCTATAATCCTGGCGTATATGAGGTACTTTAATCCTTTAGCTTTTCAAAGTTTTATTCACCTTAATACAGCTGCAACCACAGCACCAGGTCATACTGCAATACCAAAAAATTGTATGGTTACTCATTATGCTGTGACCAACAACAGTAACTCAGAGCTTGTAGGGAAGAATTCAACAAGAGCAAACTATTGTCCAGAATGACTACCAAATACAGTTCTTAGAATCTGAAATCACTGGGAGCAAATTGCCCCAAGTTCTGAAATTTCTGAGATAATTTCATTTTTTTGGGATTTTATATGGACGTAATATCTGGAGAGCAAACGGGGGGGGGGGGAAGCCGTGTTACACAACCCCCTTTCCTCACGTTTCCCTTGACAAAATGCTTAATATGAGCACAATCTGCCAATGTCACCCACATGACAGAGCTCTGCATCTGTGTGGCCATATGAGGGCTTAATCTGCTTGTTTCGTAAGATAATTACTGAAAGAGGCACTAATATGAGCCATAATCACAGTGACTGGGGCTTTGCTAACACCTCTGAAATGGTCAAGTTCACACACCAGTTTGCACAGAACTTCAAACTCTTCACTGAACGTGGAAGTTGGAAGGAAAAAATTAGGACTGAGCCTGAAATTTGCTGCTTGTGAGCTCTGAGTCCACAGCCATTACATCCCTCTGTGTTGTTTGCCTCAGACAAACTGCTGTAAATAATCCCTCAGCCAGTTAAAGAGCTTCCCCGACTTCTATAGTTAATAAAAGAGCATTCTCTCAAAATAATTGCATCAACAGAGAAAACAATGTGGAAGAAGCGCGTTAAATCTCTTTCGAGGAAACTCTAACACTGAAATGTTCTACAGAAAATGGTTTCTTGAAGTTTGCAAATCAGCCCTGCAGAAATGTTGAGGAGAAAAGTCCTCATTCCTGCCTAGTGAGAGTGCAAAAATTTCTTAAAGGAAGCAGAGCAGTGGTTTTGCCTCCTGCATTTCTCAGAATCAGGTGTGGTAGATCATTCATCATTTGCGACACACCTATATCCTATAGTGGGTGTGCATATGTGTATATTTATTTGCACACACAAATATGTTTAATACAAGTAATAAGAATTAAGAAAATGAAGTTATATGGTAGAGGTAAACCAAAATTCTTATAAAACATGGCTGAAAATGGTCTATACAAAAATGGTAGCGAGGAAACGCTCTTTATATATCATCTGGTGCATATGCACTGCATGAAACTAAAATGCTTTTGAAATGACATAAATACGAGTTTTTGTCAAATTCCTCACTCAGTTAAAAATTGATCTTTGCCAGTGCAGGAAAAAATACTTTAATTCCTCACAAAATGGTAATTTCCATGTATCCTTCGGCTGCATTTTGTGGCAGCTCCTGAGCTCCAGTGCTGCTCTCCTGCAGAGCGAGCGGCCGTGATCCGACACCCGGCGATGCCCTGACAGGTGTGAAGGAAGCCCCATCCTCGGGTTTCAGCCTTGTCAGGGGGCACAAAGACAGGCAGGAGGGATGTGAGGGTGAGGCAAAGAGCAGGATCATCTGCTGGGCAAACAACACCAGCCAGGTGATTCCAAAACAAACGCGACACCGCCGAAGACACGGGCTCTTTGATGACAGGCTCCTAAACCTCCTCTCCTGGGATGTCTCTTTCCATGACTCAGTCATTGGTTTTAATGATGATCTCTCACTGCTTGTGATCTGAGAGAAGGCCTTAATCAAACCACTGCTGCCTGATTAAACCACTCATAAGATATCTGACAGCAGCAGAAGTGTGTATGAAAGGGAGGGTAAACAGCCTTTGGGAAGAGAGGTATTTTCCTTCCCTGAATGTCAGATGAGAAAAGTTCCAAAAACTGAGCAAAAACCAAGACTTGCCAGTGAAGAAAACTCTTCCTGTCACTTCAGCTCTGCTGATTCCAAACAGAAATGGCAAATGCACAGAACAGGATGTTTTAACAAAGGTTCGAGGGGTCCTCACATTTCTGGCCCCTTCTCCAGCAGTTTGCCAAAGGAAGGAGGGCTCTCTCCTGCCACAGGAGATCCCACCCAAGGCACAACCCAGGTGGGGATAACTGCTGTGGCTCAGTGGCTGACTGCTTCCCGAACACTTTGGAAACATTCCCACTTGGGTCCTGTGGGATAACTCACTGGATTAGGTCATTTCAGGAGCCCAGCTTTCCTCCTCTGATAGAGTGGGGCGTCTGTCATGGATCAAAATGACCCAGAATCAACTTTAATAACGGATAAATAAGAAACAACTTAAAACCAACGAGATTAGCAGCAGTGGATCCAGACTGAAAATGATGAAGTGATGAAGAACATTAAGATTGACAGAACTATCCTCTCTCATTCGTAAATGTGATGATTCCATTTGTGTTGTAATAACATTATTTTGTACAAGTGAATGGTTTAAAAAAGAACATTAAATATACACTTACATCAGGATGTGTCAATGCAGTAAAAGCATTTGAAAATCTCTGGCCTGATTTTCTACTCACTTAAATCTCTCTTTGCTGGTGTAATCCCATGGAATATAATAGCTTTGTTCTTTGGGGGATAAAATCAGATGCAGAAAAGAAATAAGAGCTGGAAATGATTCCAAAAACTCACAACAGAACTTACTCCCCTGTGCAATATATCAAAGTGGGAGAAATCATGTGTCTGTATTTTTGTCTAGGCAAGAAGACAAATGAATAGACAAAAATTAAGTTAATCCATATTAAACAATGCCACCTGAAATACTCCTAGATAGACGTGACCAAGAAATTAATATCTAAAAACCAGAAATATCAAAAATCCCACTCTTTGAAGGCTGAGTATCCTTGAATATGTGTCTTCATTTTACCTCCAGCTGGGACCAGACATTCCAGACTCTGCTGCTTCAAATACACAAGTGGACTCATTCCTTACTCATACAGGTTGTAAAGCATTAGTGACCCTGAAAAAACCTAAATTCTAAATGCCAGGGTATCAAAAGCACTGAAAGTTTATTCACAGGTTAAACACAGAGGGATTAAAATTAGGCTTCCTTGAACCCACCCAACAGGACAAATAAACAGCATAGCACAGAGCTGCTTTAAAAAGACGGAACTATGGGAATAGTCTCATGTATTCTCCAAGTGAATTTATCCACAAATGAATTTGGCTTTTTTCCCCCTTCTTGTCTTTATCTGAAACAAATGCTACGAAGAATAGCGATAAAATCACTTTCCTGTCAATTATGGACTGAACTGTGAGGCAATTAACTGAGATTATTTTTTCCGTATAAAAATGATCAAAAAATACAAAAAGAAAATGTTAATAATAAGCCAACTGGCACATTTTGAGGCCCTCTCATGACTACAGCATCTTAAAGAAGTTAGTCATGAGACCATGTTTTGAAGAATCTGCATTCACACTAAATAACTCTTAGTAAAAGCAAAGGGATGAAAGGTTCTATTTTTGTTTATAAGTCAGCCTAAACAAACTGAACTGTAATCAGGTATATCTGGAGAAAAGAAGGAAAACATCTGTTGATGTTTTGACACAATCACCACATCCTCATCCTGTGAGGGGCATAATAAAGGACAACCCTGAATTCAGGAATGTGAAGGGCTGGGTGAGATGGTCACGAGGACACTGAAAAGGTCATTGGGAACTCAGCATTCTGTGTGCTTGGGATCAGGAATTAAAAAGCAATTTTTAAAAATTAAAATTTAATAGGAATACCAGGACATGGGAGCGTTTGTATGACCAGATTGCATCTCCAACCAGAAGAGTTTGCCCCTTACAAAAAAAAATCACTCCAGGTTCCATATACTGACACAGAAAATAAAATCACTTATTGAAAAAACAGTAAGGGTTGCACATAATTTTTATTAGAGCTGTAAATGTAATGAAATTAAAATCTTTTTAAAACAAGGTATTTTGAATATTTTATGAAGTTGTGTAGCTTCTGACTACAAATCAGCAGTCTACTGTTACTCTAAATACATCCCAGGAGAGAAACATGGTGGGATTCTAGCAGGACAAAGCAAAGAATTATCAGTGGAATTTATTATGAAAGGCTGAAGTTCAAACACATCACCATTAGCCAGCTAAGTCCATTGCAAATAGCTTATGGAAGGAATTGCAATTTAAAGGACTCATTAGTTAAGATGTGGTAATATCAGCCAAAGACTTTTTACAGCCCGAAGCGAATTCAGAGTGAAGATATGACTGATGGCAACACTTGTTCTTACAGACTTTTCTGCACACGATCTACAGCTCAGCATTACTTCACTGGAGCCTGAAACCATTTGCTTTGGCCTTGCCCTGCAAACATATGGTCCTTCCTTTGCTCTAACAAGCGTTGACAGATTTGGCTTGTCATGTCCATATGAACATTTTCTGCTCACAGTTACAGGACAGAATCCAGTAGGACTGGAATGAACAGAATCCTGGGACGGAGGAAAACAGGATTTGGCCCTTCAATTATATATATCAGGCACTTGGCCAATTAATGACAATTACAGGAATTCACTTGAGAGCCTCTCGGTGAAACCAAAGACCCAATTTTGCCTTGAAAATGGGAAATATTTTCATATGATACAAACCCACAGAGCCTGACTTAGTCTGTTGCATGTATTTCAAGGGTGAGCTTTCTGAGACAACAACCATCTGTTTGTCCTGTGTTTGCACCAAACAAGAGGGTGTTCAAGTCTATTCCTTGGATTCTTCAGCTCTGCTGCAACACCACTAATGACCAAGTAAGAGAAAAAACAATCCTGCCTCAGACACCAGTGAGCCAGCACTGATTTCTAGACAATATTCATGTAAGAAAACATTGGGTTTTGCTGGAAATCATAGAGCCATAACACAGCTAAAGCATCATGGAAAGTCCATGGCAAGGGAGATGCACTACAGAGGTGGTTGTATCCCAATTCCCTGAAACACTTCCTCTGAGCTGGAATATAAATGATGAGCTAATATCACTTCACATGAAAACAATAACACTTCTGTAACAGTATAATAATTAGGAGCACTATCAGAATGTGAATCTGGAATGTACTAGTCCTTCCAAAGCCCTGCAGCCAGCAAAAATATGTTGGAGTACAAAGCTTCATAAAGCTGTTCCTTAAAATTAAGATCTCATCCTAAAATCAGGAAAACATTATGCCACTTCTTATTTTTCTAATCAGCTTTAGTTCTTTCCTTCTTCTCTCATCAGTAGTGAAGAACTTACAGTCCAAGCTATGCCCTCCATGCCCTTGGGTCCCTCTCAACTTTCGTTCATCACTGAACTCTGTCTGAACTTTGTGATCAATTGTGTTGACAAGGCAGAAATGGGAAGATGATTTAGCTGCTTTCCTGCTGGCAGGATTGCTTCCCCAAAGCTGGAGGAGAGCAGCATCCTCAGCACCAGCAGCAGTTCTGCCTCCTAGTTCAAGCAGGGAGTTGGAGGTGCTGCGTAAAGCAGCAAAGTACAATTTTTTCCTTACTCATTGTTCAGAGTAGACTGTGTGTTCAAGTGATGCCCTCTGCTAATCTTGTGTTTAGATCACATCACCTCAAGGACTCTCCCTGTTTTTATCAGCTGATGCACTTACAGGTGAGAGAAGTCAGCATCTGCATTGGTTTTACAAGCTTTTGCAGTAAAAGAGGAGGGTACCAGCAATAGTACACTGCACTGTCACCTAATGAATAAAGGCTGCACTGTATTGCCTGATGCCATCCCCATGGACTGATACTCCAAGGTGACTCCTGAGAAGGATGGTCAAAGTTCCTCTGGAAAGGCCAGTTACTTCAGAAATAGTACAAAATGGCAGCAAGAACAAACTCCAGCAGCAATCAGAGTGTGCAGAGTCGTGGGAACTCGTTCAGTATAGGATTAGCAACCAGGGTGTCTTGAAGGACTTCACCAAGAACCGTATCAGGGAAAGCTGACTGAGACTTCTGCTGCCTGTGTTGCTTGAGGAGCTTATGACAATTTGGGTTATTTAATTCTAATCAAAATCTTTTCCTATTTCTAATCCCTTCAGCAGATTAAATATTGCTAGAAGGAAAATCAACACCCACACAGAAAGCCTGGGCTGGTAGTTATCTCCTGGAGGTCATTAAGGTTGAAAGACAGGCCCTCTTGGCCAGCTCTATACCCTGTAGGGAAGGACAAGCAACAGGAGAGAGAGTCAGCCTTTTGGAGATCTCTATCCCTCTCTAAGTAGTTTCTTGTTCTCTGCTATCGAAATAAATAGTCTGCAATGAATAAAATTCAAATTAGTCTCCTTCATTCAGTGAGATGGAGCTGCTCCAAGTGTTGCCATTTACCGAAGTCCTTCTACATCACTGTTAAAAAGGAAAGTTCTACACAGTGACATCTTGGAGGCAGAATTTGTTCGGGGCACAGACTGTGAACAAAATGCATGCACTAATGTAAAGTTGCCAGGACTTGGGGTTTCTGCAGCCCATCTCTAAACCAAGGAACTGTTGTTGTGGTTTAAAGCACTTCAGCTAAGTAGGATGATAATTTCTGCTTACCTCAAGCAAAGAGGTGCATGGAGAGATGTTTATTGTGGATTTTTTTTTCCATGAGAAATGGTTAAAATGAACTACAGAAATTCTGCCTTCAATACATGAGGAAATATTACAGTGAGCCTTCCAGTTCACTCTTCTCCTTTGCTTGCTGCCATACATTTATATGTAATGAAGCTGCCTGGATATTTCCCAAGCAAGCAATAAGAGACCAGGTGGTAATTAAGTTATTTCACTCAAGCACCAGGTGTATTTGGAGCCATGGTAATATCTCAGCATCTCCTGTACCTTTCATGTCCTGTTGTTTACCAGAGGAGCAATGAAAAGGAGCACAGGAATGAGGTGTAGATGGATATGAATTATTGAGAGGGACTAGGAAGAAAGAGCTGCAGAAACAGGAGTATCTGTCATTTAAGCTGAGGTTTTAAAGTAAGAGGTTTTAAAGCACACTTGAGAGCAGTGAATGTGAAAATGCTCTGAGTAGTGTTTGTGCTGCTTAATAGAGAGTAGGGGGTGGTACTTTTACAGTTTGCAGCGATGTGTCTTCTTGCCCTGTCTTGAGCCAAGGATAAAAACCATTCTCTCAAACACCATCCTCTCCTGCTTACACCAAGGGCTCACACTCATCCAGACCAGCCAGTGGCTGCTAAAGACTGGCAGGATGTTCAGCTGTGCTGGAGAAGCTCCTGTTCCTTCGAGAGCCTATGTGACATTTTATTTGAGATATTTTCTATTGTCTAGTCCAGACATTCAGCCTGAAATTTTATGTCTTTCCAAAATCATTGAAAGCAGTATATCCCTACTCTTCACCCGTTTGAGAGTGGGTGGTGGTCATGTCACTGAGCATCTTTTAAGTTCTTTTGCCTTTTCTCCATAAGACAAAACTTTCATGTTTATGAATTACTTTATCAACTCTACTCCTCTCCAGTTTTACAAATCCTTTTCAAACAATGAAATCCAAAGCCACAGGAACTGAAAATGTAACACTACTCCCATTTAATCCATGATCCACTGCATCTTCTCTTTAAAAATCTCTACAAGCATCTTTTGATTAGTTTGGGGGATGGACTATACAAATAGAGTAATCTTACATTTTGCTTTCTGCTACTCCATCATGTTATAAAACCAAACAGCATTTCTACTTTCCAGACTCTTGCTTTTCATTTCACTCATCTCTCTTCCTACTTTATGGCTGGTTTGTTTCAGATTAATCCCCCATAGTGGACACATAGTCATTTCCTTAGGTTCAGCCTGATTTTATGGATGCCTACCATTTCCTCTAACCTCTTCAGCTCCTCTGTCTATCATGCCAGACACTTCCCTTGATTTTATCTTTAATTAATGCATCTTTGTAGTGTTTACAACAAAAGCTGGGGTTTAAACGTGACTCACAGATCCATTCCTTGCCCAGCCCTCCCATCACACCTTTGCTGACTCAGGATGCTGACAATGTTTAGATTATAGTGAATGGAACACTTGCTGATTATTTTTCCCCTCTGGCCTTTGAGCAGTCACAGCTGATAAGTCCTCCCGACTTTGTAGGATAGGAGGATGTGGGGAGCACAGGTGGAGAGCAGAGTGGCCAGCCTGCAGAAGGTAATGGCCCAGAACGTCAGCTTTGGGCAGGGAAGCTCATGAGGAGCACTTGTGCCTTCCCAATCCCTGTGCCATTGCATGCCAAGCCAGCTCTCCAGAGAACCTTCGAGCAACCCAAAAGTTCCTCTACATGAAGGGCCGATGAAGCAGCCACAGATCAGGGAAAAGTGGAAAACACTTCCCTACTGACAGCAGGACAGGAACTTGAACAACCCTTTTGCAGGACTGAAGCTCTTCACTGCTGAAGCCTGGCAGCCCTGAACCTGAGAGGGGTCTGTCCCTGGGGGTCAACGGGACTTTCCAAATAAACAGGGAAACAGATTGTAGGGAGGAAAGAGCAAACCAAGGGCTTGCTTTTGAGAGCAGATCTGCAGCCCTTAATTCGCTTTTGAAATATGAACTTGCAAAGATCAAGTGCTGTCAGAGGGATTGAAAGATGGATCTGGTTGAGAGAAGGGCTTGGCTTCTCACCTGATGATGGGCTTTAAAAGAATGTTCAGTGTCAGCCTAATAAAGTCACCCCCAAAGCAGATGGTGGAACTCCCAGAACACACACGAGGAGGAAAAGTTCTCTCCTTCCCTCTCAAAGGGAAAAGTAGAGCAGTTCCTCAGAGGTCAGTGGGTGTGGATCTCTCACAGGTTTGCAGAGACTGCAACACAAGGACATTTCTTACTAACATAATAAAATCATAATATCTTTGTATTTTAGTCTGAACAAGACCAGTATTTCATGGATTAAAACAGATACAGATCTCAAGGAGAAACCAGCTAAGTTGTTAAGAAGAGCTCAAGGGTACTTTTCAAGAAGTGGGTGGTACTACAGCACAACAATATCTTTTATACATATTGCTTTTAACACAAGGTCACAAGGCTTGGAAAGAAATCTAATTGGAATGATTTTTTTTCTCCTTTTATATTTAATGCATCATAAATGGAGAACTGGATTTGCAGGGGTAATTTGTTTGAACAGTACGGTATTAAGAAAAATAAGAAGAAGAAATCAATCTCACCCATAACAAACAAAACAAAATTCTCAGACCTTCCTTCACTAGTTTTAAATGATTTGAGAAATAAATCATAACAGGAGAAGGGGGAAAAGAAAAAATCAACAACATTCAGCATTCAAACCCAACTCACCTGCTTAGCAATTCATGTTTTAATCTGGGAGTTCGTCACAGCAGCGAATGGAATTTTAACATTGTTTCTCTTTCTATTTGAAAACTGAAAGCACTGCTGTATTTTATTCTTGAGCTACACAACTTTAAATAATCAGTCTTTCTAGTGACTCACGAACCTGTTAAAAAAAATGTCTTTTCCAGCAGAGTTAGTTGAGGATCAGCTTTTTGTCCTTCTCCCCGAATGGGAGCTTGTTGTCCTACCTCAGTATTACAAGCACAGTTCCTGCAAGACCACTGCAGTTATATTTATTTGATTGATGACCAGGAAACAGAGGCACAGAGATACTAAATGATATGTCTGGGCTGACAATGAAAGAATTTTTGTCTGTGTGTACAGGTAGACACCCAGAACCCTGTGAGCTGGAAAAACAACAGTACTTGTAGACAAACATGGCCTCAGCACGTAACATCTGCTGTTACTGACATAGAAATGCAGGAAAATGGTAAAAAAACCACTAATCTTGGCACTCAGTGCAGTCAGACGTCCCTCTAGAAGGTCACCTTCCATAGTAGAAGTCATTATCTGTATGGCTGTATCCTGTACTATATATTGGATATTTGTGGTATTTCGATGATCCTGAGGTGGATCACTGAAATGACTCCTTTAATATCAGTCATGAAAGTGGTGTGACTCATAAATGCTTTGGAATTGAAATAAAAAGCACTTGACAAAAAAAAGCATTTATATAGTTTCCAGTTTTTATCTCACCAAAGGATTTACATTGTCAAGACATTTTCAGCTCTGATAGAAACATCAAAATGCACAGTCCAAATGTGCCTGCAGAGTATGAGAGAAAATAAAGGTCTGTGCTCTTGAAGAGAACTTCATTTATCAGCAAGAGCCTCCTGCTGATTACCACCAGGGCCTCTCTTTCAAACCCTTCGGTTGCTAAATTCTCAGTGAGGTCAAAGATGCCAACCCAACTTATTTGCTGATGTGCCCACAATTAAACCGATGTTCCCTCTGGTTTGGAGTGCAGGAACTGAAGGTTGCCTCTGCTTCTCATAAAAAGTGGTGTCACCTCCTAATGCTCAGAGATGGCAGAAAAACTCCTTCCTCAAATGCTCAGCTTGTGTGTGGGGCTCAGGGTGAGACTGATCCCCAGAACTGGAATCAGGAGAGATTTGTTCTCCAGATCTGGCCATGAAAGGCTGGAGGCTGCCTTCCTCTGGAGCAGGAATCCCACATTTCCCAGGCACATCTCTCCTAATCCATCTCTTGCCACGTGGAGAGGCAACAGCTCAGCTCCAGGTCATGGCGCTCAGCTGTTTCCATGCCACACATTTTAATGCCCTGAAATGTTTTAAACCTCAGTGATTCAGCCCTTATGCAAAATTCATTGGGATAGAGGTAGGAATGATTATCCATGTGAGATTCCTTTCCTTAGGTACTGTGCATTAACAAGTATCATTTGCTAGACAATGCAAAGGAAATGAGCACAGAGAACTTCAGGAAACTTATCCAAAGGTGATTCAGGTTCAGTCTTCGTGCATGGAGGGGAGTGAAAGGGCACAGAAATAGTGTGTTACATATCATGGACCTTATTTTATATTTACATGGCAAAGAAATCCTCTGAATGGTTCATTTGCTTCAGTGGTAATTCACCTAACAAAGAAATGGCCCCTTTTGCTTTCCATCAAACTTGACAGAAAAAAAAAAAAAAGAAACTTTTACAAAGACAAGGATGAAAATAAGGAATAAAACACTGCCAGTGATATGTGAGTCAGTCTTCCAGGACAATTTGTGGCACACCAGGACAATGGATCACTACTGGGGTTTCCAAGGGCAGGGATGAACTAGAAATATATTATAAAAGTGCTTAACAAATCAAGGGTACCCATGGCCTGATTTAACACTTATTCCTGGGGATTGCAGCATTATTCTACTGGAATCAATAATGCTGCAACTCGGTAAGACCTGAATAATGAAGAGGTGAATCGAGTCCTTTACTGTCAATTTAATTATTCATACAAACTAGGCATTTGGCAAGAAAGGGTATTTCTATTGCTCCATAAAGATAAATTATGAGGAAATAAACAGGAACGTGAAACAAACCTTGTTGGACTGAATAAAATGTTGGAATAAATCCTTAAAGTTTACCTTGCAATGTGTAATGTCATAATTAAATGAAGAAAACCAGGCTAAGCTATTCTTTATGCCCAGTGAGTAATAGAGGGATCTGAAAAGATGCTGAATTTTCACGCAACAAGGCTATCTAAATCCAATTAATTCTAGAAATGCCAACTACCTGTGAACACAATGGAAGCATTTAAATGAATTTTTGAGTGTTAAAATGCTCTTTTCAATCCCATGTAATTTCTTCTCTTTTTTTTTTTAAATAAATGAATTTTTTTTTTATTTATCGTAAGCTCTCACATGGCACAAACATAAAGAACCTGGGAAAAGCCAGGCCCATACACTGGCTGAGGCTTAGAGAAGAATTAGACAACAGGCAGACAATGGGCTGTGTACTCAATTGACAAAGAAACAACATCCAATAATTTGGTGATGAAAATACACAGACTGACAATTCAGCACTGGGCTATTTTCTAAGCAAATAAATGAAGACAGTGCAGGGTTTTAAAATTAATTTCTTTTCCTTAGTTTTTTTTTGGTCCCCTTTTTCGGTGCATTCATGTTTCCTTAAATAATGATTTTGATTTACACTTTTGTTTTCTCTCTGACTTTAAAAGCCTGAAATGCATCTTGTGTTATAGATCCCAGGCAAAGCAATTATCTTTGTATTATGCTTAAGTGTTACAAAAAAACCCCAGCTGGGAAGGAAGGAAGATTGGCAACAGGGTCTTTATTAAATTACATGAAGCACCTCTGAGTGTGCAGCCTCCCTCTCGGTGAGGTTGCCCATTATATACAGACATCATTAGTCTGGAATATATATATATATACACACACATGCATACAGATATAATCAGTTAATTCATCTCTTTTTTTTGCTGTTCTAACAGAGAAATATTGTCAAGTGAGTAGTGCAGGATCAACCCAACTGAGCAGAGCCCAAGGTTCCTCAGCGTAAGAACATCACAGCGTCACACCAGTAACCAGCACATCATCTCTCAAAAATCTTGGGAAAAACAGACCAGGAAAAGCACATACACTGTGCTAAAATATCTCCCTGCTGCCCAGAAATACGTTTCTGTGCCAGACATTGGATGTCCCTGGTGGACCCTCCTGGCTTAAATTTATCAGTCCTTTTCTGAGTACTTTACACTTTGGGCCATCACAACATCCTGTGCCCATAATTTCTACAGTTCTATTAAGTGCTGTGAAAAAAAAAAACAAAAAACACACACACAAAAAACCCAAAACAAAACCAAAATATCTCTGCATTCTGTATTTATCTGCTGCCTGATACAGAATTCTGACATAATTGCAGAGAACAAAACAGAGGAGAAGAAGTCACAGGTGAGCAAGTGACAGTGAACATCCCTGTCTTTCCCATCTCCTACAGCATTAACTATTATCAATACCCAAATACCAGTCCTGCAAGTGATTTAATTACTGAACCACGTAAGAAAAATCCGCTCACTTCAATAGATGCCTGCACCAGATTCTCCTGTGTGTGTCACAGGGAGAGGATTTTAACTGCACCATCACACCCACGAGGTTTCAAGCCAGCTGGGGAAGCGTCACCTCCTTCTGCTCAGCTTTCCTCTCAGCAGCACCTCGTCCTTGTACAGTGGGAATGAGAGGCAGGTCTAAACCAAATTCCAGTAAAATGGCAAAACAACCAAAGGAGGGAAACGACAAGGAGGAGACAGGATTGTCATTCGTGTGAGCAAAGAGATGAAGCATATGGAAACTGCATTTAAGGCAGAAAAGGTATGTAAGGAGTTGATATGACCAGATGGCTAAGGAGCAAGGAGAGAGCAATTCCAGAAACTGTGAGGGAAATAGAGAACAGAGAAACAGATTAAAGAAAGATCATGAGCTTCACCCTGAAAAGAACAAAGAGAATTTAACATGAAAACTACAGCAGTAGCTAAGAAAATTAAAAAAAAAAAAAAAAAACTAGTGAAAAAGCACATCAGCAGAGGTTAGAACTGAGACAGGAATATGCCTTTCCCTCCTGAGGGGAGATATCAATTCTGTGGTGTCAGCATTCATAGTTTTAGATACTCCACTGCTGAGGGGGATCTCCCACAGACATGGCAGCAGGTCCAGGGGAGCAGAAGCAGAGACTGGCCAGGGTGGAAGGACAGTTTTGGGGTGAGTTACATGTTTAAGGTCCTCAGAGCTGGGTTAGGGCCTTGGCTTCCTCAGACACTAAATCAAGGATTTCTCTTTTGTGTGCCTTCATCTCCTGTTAATACAATCCAGATAAAAACATTCCTGTCTCATTTATGAAGACAGAAGACTCTTAAGGACTGTCTGACAGATATTTGTACGATTCCAGCCAGCAGTGAGGTCCTGATCCAGTTACAGACACAGCTGCAGATCCCAATAAAGCAACTATTAGAGTACCCAGTATTGAAGTCTTAAAAACTAAAACCCATTTATTTCTTGATAAATAGGTATAGCACTCAAATCACTCAACTGCATATAATAATTTCTCTTTTTATTTTATTTATTCACCTTCCTGTGAGCTGGTTTCAGAAATATAACCTTTAACAACACCACACAAGGGCTTCACAAGGTAAGAAGGAAATGTTAATTGCTTTTATCCTTTCGTGAAACAATCCATCCAAAGTTAATTAGAATAGGTTTGCTTTTTCTTTGCAAAAACAATCCGTAAGAAAGACTGATAGGCAGAGCAAACTGCCAAAGATGATAGGATTTAAGTGATTTTGAGCTACGTTCCCAGAACTCAGTTGCCTTCAGGCATCTATCTGGTCTTTCTCTTGGATGGCATAATTAGGACTTGAGTGAAAACCCCAGTGGTGAAGCCTGATAAGAAGTTAGTCTTCTGGGCACCACGTGGACCAAGAGAGATGTGCCAAAAAGTCCAGTTAGTAAAGGCTTCCCATCCCAGGCTGTGCCATAGCCTCCCTCAGCACTGCTAAACACCCTCAGCACCCGCTGCCCAGGGGAGGCAGCTCAGTGGTGCACAAACCCCACACGGGTAAGGGGCACCTGCACCTTGTCCCCACACTGCTGAACACCAGCTCAGTGATCCCAGCTCATCACACTTCACACAACCTTCACACTCACTGTGGGACGTGTAAATCCCACAGATTCACACACCCTTCTGGTAATAGGATTCACCTCAGTGCTTTCAGCCACGTTGGGCATGTACACGAGCTAAGGCATCTCTCACTGCATTTGGGAGCATGACAGAGGGTACTTGTCAATAGAACCTCACCCCAGGTTTACTGAACCCTCTGATTAAGGCCAAGCAAGCAGGATAGGGGTGAAATCCGTACAGGACCTGCGGGCAGTACGGAACCCAAAAGTATTACAGCAAGCTCAGCCTCCCTACAGCCATGCACGAGAAAAGTGAGAAAAGGATAATGTTTGATTTCCCATCATCTGTAAAGAGGAAAGGAGAAAAGTACTTGGCTGCTAGAAAAGCACTGCAGATCTGGAAAAGGGAGCATTCAGCACCCAGAGACCCTTTCTTTTACGGGAGGAAAGCACTTCCTTAATAGCCAAAGGAATGCTGAGGCACAGCATCCATGCACCCAACAAACTTCCCTTTCCATCTAGGGATATTGAAGAGCAAAGCCCAGTTTCATGAGGGATGCAGGTCATGGAAACTGCCTCTGAGGAGTTTAACTGGTGTCTCCAGCCCAAGCAACTGTAGCATGACTATGACGGAAGGAGTTAATAGACACCGAAATTGTTTTATTAAGTAGATTTGCCAGAATTTACTGATTATTAAACCTCATTAGTCGGGGACTTGTACTCCATGTTCTTACCCAGTTGCTGCCTGCTGCATAGATGGAGGGATGCTGGAGAGATTATTCCTAAGCCCTTCCCCCTTCCCTCTCCCCTCCTCTTCCAGGGCCACATTGACAGTCCCGGGGGAAACAGAGGAGAGACAGGGAGAGGGCAGGATCCACCAGCTCTCACTCAGCACATTTCAGCAGGAAGCCCCAGGAGAGGAGCTGCCCCTCAGGACACCGTCTCCCTTGCAGAGGATCTATCAGTACAACATATGTGAACACATACGGCTGTTCTCCCCTTCCAGGAAAGAAGGAAAGCAAGAGGAGGATCAAAGAGACTGCCATCTCCAGAGCGCTGTGGTGATTTTTCGCACGTAAACAACACCGTAAAACATCCCCAGGTGTTTGTGCTGGACTGTTCCTCAGGGAGCAGCCGGGCAGTGGGAGGGATGTGCTCTTCACCTGCGGGGCAGGCGGGCACCCGGCAGCAGCACCCGGAGCGCTGGTAAGCAACTTCGCGGAACTTTCCTTGCGATTCTCGCGCTTCACTGACCCGGGGTAAGAAATGCTTTTTAATCTTTAGAGCTGATGAACAAAAAGCAGGGGTTTGTTCCTGAGACGAGGGAAGTTAAGGAAGGGGGGAGTGTTTCAACTGCTTCCTCCCTCCAAGCTGATAAAATACTTTCTGTCTGTGTAGCCAAGTTTTCTCCACGGTGGGCAAATGGTCCCCTCTCTCTTCTCGGTGATTTGCAGTGACATGAGGTCGGGTTGATAAGAACAGTCATCATTTATGCAGCACTTTTCCACTTAAGGAATTTTATAAACCTCTAGTAGCTAATCCTTGCCATACCCCCGAGAGGCAGAGCCGGCGTGCAGGGAGGGGAAGAGAAATCACAATCCGAGCAGTGAAGTTAAAGCAATTAGGAACTTTGCATCCAGCTGATGGCAGGTAATTGACCACTCCATCCCTAATAACTATTAAGCAGCTTAGTTGAGTTAGCGTGTGTTTAAGGGTTTACAGAGATAACAAAGCAAAGCGGCAACCACGGGAAAACACGATCTAACGATGCCTGAGATCTGCTCGGGGAAGAGCCCGATCTGTTCCCGGCTGGATCTGCAGGCACCCGACCCTCTGTGATAATTATGAATGAGGCTGTAGCTCCTCTGTGCCTGTGTTGCCAGACAACCAATGAGGCTGCAAAGCAAAGCTCATTCACAGGCTGCAGGTTTCAGGAAGAAGCACAGAGGTGACTTTTACTTACAAAACAGGCGCTCGTTAATTTTGTGATTCAGGAAAGTAGCTGGAAACACCTTTTGTCTTGCAATATTCTCTGCTATGTTTTCTCCTCCTTCCTGTATCTTCTGGCTGACAGATACCCCTGCTCTGATGCCATTTCGGATGTCCCGGTGAGAACTCTTAGAGATGCCTATTCTCTCCAGAGGCAGTGATCAAGACTATAGTAACATTAGCTACAACTCCTGTAATTCCTTGAGCCACTTCATTCCTATCTGTGTGGAAACCCCTTCTGTCAAAGGGGTCCATTATCAGAGAGCCAGGAGGATTTACCACCCCGACCAAGTCTCTGCGGCCGATCTGAAGACAGAGATCATGATAAATGTTGGAGGCATGAAATACCTGCTGCCTTGGAGTACTTTAGATGACTTCCCTCTGACCAGACTGAGCAAACTAAAGCTTTGCAGCAGCTACGAAGAAATAATTCAGCTGTGTGATGATTACGACGAAGACACCCATGAGTTCTTCTTTGACAGGAACCCCAACGCTTTTGGGATGATTGTCAGCTTTCTAGCAGCAGGGAAGCTGATGCTCTTAAGAGACACGTGTGCCTTGTCCTTTCAGGAGGAGCTGAGATACTGGGGGATTGAGGAATCCAACCTGGAGAACTGCTGCTTTCGGAAACTGTTTCAGAAACTGCACGAGTTGGCCGAGATCCGCAAAGAAGAGGAGCTTCGGAGGAGCAAAGAGGCTACGTGTGTCTTGGACGAGAAAACCAGGTTTGGACAGTTTATGAACAGACTCAGAGATATGGTAGAAAATCCCCAGTCAGGACTCCCAGGCAAAGTCTTTGCTTGTCTCTCCATTCTCTTTGTGGCCACCACAGCTATAAGCCTTTGTGTCAGCACAATGCCGGACTTAAGGGCTGAAGAAGACAGGGTAAGTAAGTCCTTTTTAACTGATCTAACTACAGAAATAATGAGAGTCTGTACCAGAAAACACAACAATGGCTTCAATGAGTTCTATCATTTTCAAAGTGATATTATACGGAGAATAATGTGAACAAATATTGTGCTAATCTTTTAACTAAAATACAAGAAAGCTTTTGGACGGAACAGATATTTCAGCTCTCCAATAAAACACTGTTTTTCCTTGTTAGGAAGCAGTTGCCAGCGTGAGATTAACTTGTTAGCACTGAGACTCTCGAACTGAAATTGTGGAGCTCTCAAGATGCTTTACTCTCTAGTTACAAGAGATGTCTCCTTTGGACACATCAGCTACAGAAATATTTTCCTCTGACATCCCTACTTTTAAAGCAGCTGGGTATCTTCCTTTGTGATAATACAGTCAAATCTTTAAAGAGAAATAAATATTCACTAACTTACATTGTTACAATGTTACATCTCAATAGTTGCATAAAGATTAAAGGATGAGAGACAGATTAAGTATTTTTGCAGATACTGGTACTTAAAAGCTGTGCGTCCAAAATTCATAATTCCATGCTAACTGAATTCTGTATTTGCCCACATACATATGTACATATTTTAGGAGTAATGCCAAACACTAGCTGAAGTGCTAACTGCATTTAAACCATTCTCAAATAAGTCATCCACATTAATTGAGGGCAGATAAATCAAGCCTGTATCATACATTAAAGATCCCTATAACACTACCGTGAATATTTCAGTATTTAAAAGATTTATTTTTCTAATAATGAAACAGAGGAATGTAACCATGCAAAGTTATTGCAGATGTGGTGATGTCCAAATTCATCAAATAACCTTGACTAATCTCTGCAATGAATCCTGCACTTCATTTGCAAACTGCCCTTTCAAAAGTGCTGAGGAAATCCGTGCGAAATAAACTCCCTGCCCCAACCACTGCTGTAAGATAAGACGCCCCTCAGAGTATCATATACTGATGAATAAAGTAATTTCTACATTTATAGCACAGCAGAGTGTGCACAATACAAAAATCTGTGTATATTTTACTGCCCAAGCCATGAGTCGGAGCAGCAGCGTCATGGGGATGATGTGTCATGATATTTGATGTCTTTGATTAAAATTAAGGACTGCACAGGAGGCTGAAATCCAAGATCATTCCCTGTTCCATTTTAACCCCTTGAATGTTAACTTACACTTGCATAGGAAGACTATAAGGAATGAGCTTGGTGCTCTTGCAGCCTTCCACAGCTATTACTTTTTGGCACGAAAAACTGTTATCACTGTTCCAGTCCTTCTTCCGAGGAAGTACTTTAAATATAGAACATCCTTCTTAGAGATGTACAAACATTACAAACTCTGCTCCAGCAAGTGCTTCCTACTAACTTCGTTAATGGAAGTAGCCCAATGCTTTTTATCCTAATTTCCCAACCACTGCAGAAAAAGCTTTTATAACTACTTCCCATGCAAAAGAACAAGTACATGATGTTTCAGAGCTCAGCCAGAAGTAATGTGTTGTGTGTTTTAAAAATAATTAACTGTAAGTTAGAAAGGGAAGCTCGCTGAGGGTTATGAGTGTCTCTGGTAGCTGCAGTGGAGCTGCTGTTCCTGGATTTCCTATAAAACAGGGATGACATTACTACTTAGAGATTTGCATACATGTCACTACTTTAAAAACAAGCAAACTGGCATGAAACAGGCTCAAAAGATGGAATGTTTAAAGTGCAAGGGAGAGGATAAAGGATGAACTTGAGCAAAGGACCACATTTGTCCAAATATTTGGAAACATCCCATAGTTTACACTTACAGCACCAACCTAATGAATTTTGTCCCTCAGTCCCAGAAGCACAGAACAGAGAATTAAAAGTCCTCCTACTTGAATCATGTGAAATTATGCCACAGAAAACATAGGGGAATATACAAGACAAAATACTTATGGCTTGTGGAAAGCAGAGAATCTGAATGACTAAAGGGCAGTTTTGGTCATCCTTACTTTTCCATCCCTAAATTCTTATCCTTCAACACCTGAGATTTTCTTACTGGGCTCTCAAAAGAGCATTTTGGCTAGAACTGGACAAATAACTCCATGAATTTAATTGACTAAAAATAGCATTTGGCTGCAGCTGAGTCATACTCAGGCAAATTGTAACTCCAGGTTGATTTGTAACTCAAAGCTGTTCACTGACCTCGGAAAGTGACTCCAGGATGGGACCACATTTACCAGCAACCAGGCACAGGCATTCAGAATCTGAAATTTTGGCTTTTTGGGATGAATACAGAGATGATTTGATAGCTTTTTGCTCAGTGACAGAAAACAGTCAAATTCCTTCCCAAAGTTTCTGAACAACCTGTAATTTCACATCTGAATTCTATCTTCTATTCTGAGGTTTATTAATTTCTGAGTTAAGGCTTGGCAACACCTCAGTGTGCTTACAAGTACTGCAAGGCTCTATTTTCCAAAGTCACTAACACTGGAAATTGAATTTATCCATTCTGAAATACAAACAAAAAAGGATTTACCTCTGCTGCACATGTAACACTCTAGGGTCCTGTTTCTCCTCATCACAGACACATTAAAGAGTGAGAACTGGCTCAAGCAGAAGGATTAGAGTCAAAAACAAAAAAAAAGGAAAAATAATACAAGGTGACTTCCACTTCACTCACTTTGCTCAGAGGCTGCTGATCCCACCCTGCAGGCACATCAAATCCCTTGTCCTTTTAGCAGCTGCTAAACCAGGTCTGCTCAGGAGGGAGAAAAGCTGTCTGGGCAGGCAGAAGAGCAAACAGGAGTCCTCACTATCCGAGGGAAAGTGAAAACTCCAGTCTCTGGGAGAGGGGTGGCGAGGAGCCAAGGAAAGAGCATCTGCATCAGGGAAGCCCAGTCACCCTGGCAACCAGAGGGGAGGGAAGGATCCATCTCCACGGGCAGCAGGGAAGGGAGGGGAGGGTTTGCTTAAAGACAGGAGCACAGCTGAAAGTAAAATAAAGGAGGAGTTGTTATAACTGACACCATGCCCACACTGCAGAATATGTCAAATGATATTTAGGAACCTCCTCATTAGAGATATGAAAGAAAAACACAGATTTGGGCAAACAATTCTGTAAGTATGTCTCACATATGCACCTGCCATGAATCCCAACCCAGAGGGAGCAGTCCCAGCAGAAGGAAGCCAAAAGTTCAGGAAAACTGTAGGGCAGCAAACAAATAGCTCTAGTGATGTCAATTTTAAGTCTGACCATGAAATAAATATGCAAAAGATTTTGGCATGTATGAGGCTAAGGAAAGAGGAGTCATAGAGACAAGTTCTATTATTTAGGCATAAAACAACCAAAACGTCATGTTTTCCAAGAGTAATACATCCTTGTCCATGGTATTTGCATCTCTTCTTTATGGAGATCAAACAGTCTTTGGTAAAGAAGCAAATGTAATATCACCAAAATACAGCAGTGAAGGCACATGTGCATGTAAAGATAGAAAAAAGGTGTATTTGGAGATAAAACTGTTACTGATCTGAATGGGCAGCCTGAGAAAAACCTAAAAATCTGAATCAGAGACCACACACGGAGAGAATAATAAAGATGAAGGGACAAAACACACCAGTATTGCCCTTAAATGAAGGAATTAAGATCTTCCCACTAGAGACAAGGCACAAGTCCCCTCAGAGTCCCCCCAAAGCCCCCGTCCTTACAACCAGGATCCAAGAGGTGTGACTGAAATAGTCACTGCTCAGCACATCCAACCAAGGAAGAAACATCCTTACACCAGGGAACTATGGAATTGAGCCACTGTGGAAGAGCCTGGAGAGGCAGAACACTTTGAAGCACTCTTGGGATTTTCCTCAGGATGAGACATTTCGTTTAATGAGTCCCTAAAATTGGCATCCTCTCGAGAAATGACTCAGCAGAAAGGACCCAGAGAGCTCTTTGCTTCAGGAAGGCAAGAAAATTAAGGTCAGGGGGAAGAAGAAGAAGAAGAAACCCCAGATATTTCCATTCCCTGACCTTGTTAAGACTAATTTTTGTATTTGCTCTTAAGTGACCTTGAAAAGGCCAGTGCTTTAGGTATTGTAAGAACCCAATGAAAGACAACCCACAGAAGCTGCAACCACTGTTGTCTCATGTGAAGATTTTACCTTGAAACTCAGAGTATTCATTTTTTTAAAGCTTCCATTCCTGGAGTAATTTCATTATTTGAACATCTAAATCCTTTCCAAAGAGCAAGTTTTTGATCCCTCGTTGCACTTAGAAACCAGAAAACATGAACAGATGTAAAGAACCCAGTATTTAACATATTGAAGCACTTTTAAATTATTTTCTTTTCGTTCTACACCATTATTCTGGAGGTCCTGACTTATGCTTTTCATGTCTGCTGTGGCTGAAGTTGTCTGTATGACCCTGAACCCAGAATATTTGACTTGTACACTAGAGGAAACTGCCAAGAAACACGTTTTCTTTAAAAGCAGAATAATTTTACTTTACAGGGGAAAAAACAATTTATTTGCCTTACTGTGAAGAGAAAGAAAATCTAGTGCTCACTTACAAGTGTAAGACTATAAAAAATATGTCTACATGCCCATCTATAAATATACTGGTATATACATATGACTCCAAATTACTTGGAACAAAATAAAGCTGGATGTGCTTTGGGTTTATTGCTTTGGCTCAAGCACATTATTCTGTGTTCTTACCAGGTCACCTTCTGGGGACACTCCCTCTCCCAAATTATCTAGGCACCTTGTACAACTCTGATTCCTCCTAAGCATTTTGATCAGCAAAGGAAGTATTGCAGCATTTTTAAAGGAGGAAAATGTGCTTCACTGAACCCCAAACCTCTCCTGGTCTAGGTGTACTCAGCACAGCAGAATCCAGCCCATTTAATTGCTGCATGGACTGAATGAGTTAAATTAATAATGATTGAAGAAAGATGAAATAAGAAGCCATTAAATCAGAGTTTTCAAGCCTAGGACTTGGAGATATATATGGAGACATATATATATATATATAAATTATTACTTTATGGGATCTGCCTTCTTTTTCTTAGGCTTGCATATCACTCAGTAATGTCGAAAGCTTTGACCCTGAAATTACACTGTTACATTAAGACTCTGATTTCATAGGTCCACGTTATAAGTAACCATTTTCCAAGCATCCACAAACAGAATTGCATATTTCAGCATTAAACCTATTATGTACAGCATAGATAAAGCTCATATTACTCCAACCCTGCTCTCCACAACCAAAGAGGGCCCTGCAGGGGTGGCCACTGCTGACCCTCCGTGTCCCACAAAACAACTTCCTTCAGAAACTCGGGCCTCTGCAGAGAGGAAAAGGGCTCTACACGACTTTCCAAAGCTGGCTCTGCCAGGCCAAGGGCCCGTGTTCAGAAAGCACAATTAGACATTATCAGTTTGCCTGATGTTCACCCAGTTTTGGCTGTGTCCCAGCAGCACTAAGGCTCAGAGCTTTGCATGCCCTGCTGGGGGGACACCCAGCTGTTCCAGCTGCTGGGCAGTTTATTATTTAGTAAACCCCTTCTTTGGAAAGGTGGGTATTCCCTCTGAGGGAGGTTCTGTATCTCTGGAAAGCTCAACGTGCAACCAATGCATCCTCCAAGTTCCTAGCAACAATGCCACAAGTATTAAAAATAACCAGCCAAATTTATATGTGCTGTAGAAATTCCTCTTTCACTATGATGAAAATCTTTGAGGACTCTTCAGTCCGCTGCTGCAGTCAAATTCACAGTCTGGTGTTTGAATTCTGAGCCAAAAAACACCCAATATAGAATCATAGAAAGGTTTGGGTTGGAAGGAACCTTAAAGATCATCTAATTTCAACCCCCTACCATGACCAGGGACACCTTCCACTAGCCCAGGTTGCTCCAAGCCCCATCCCACCTGGTCTTTAACACTTCCAGGGATGGGGCAGCCTCAGCTTCTCTGTGCAAGCTGTGCCAGGGCCTAATTTCTAATTATAAAATCTAATTGTGAATTCCATTGCAGCATCAGGGCTTTGAACTGCATATGCTGTGTTCATTCCCACAGTGTCAGCACCTCCTGTTAACATTAGTATTTTCCCTTATAACAGATTCAACCATACTTGGGACACCTTGTAAACCCTGTACTACACAGATAAGGAGTTTCTGCTCCAAAGAACTTACAGTGTAGTGAGAAAAGAAGCACAGAAGAAACAGTAACAGGGCAAATGATTTGACCAGCAGCAAAACTGTCAGTTGAAGGTCATCCTCTCCAGTCCCAGATGAATACCTTGCCATTTTTTTATTGCTATATTGCTCTTCACAGTTAAAAAATTAAGTCTGTTAAATTGCTTACTAGAAAAACAAGAAAAATATCATTCTTCCACACCTTTCTCCTAATACCAACACTGTGGAGTCACCAGCTGGCTCAATCAAATCCAAATTCTTCAGATTGATTCTCACAGTATTTCCAGAATAAGGACCCAAGCTTACAAGTTAATTGAAATATTTTATTTTAGTTACACTTCTGCCCCAGAGGACATAATTATGTGTTGGACACAGAGGTAATAATTTCCTTCTATGTTCTTTCTAACGTCCACATTAATACAATCCCAATATTAGTTCAGTTTCCTCAAATGTTCTAGTTGTAGTAATTGTTTCCCAAGTCCAAGCTTCTTTCCCATAAAGCAGAGCAAGTGGGGACTCGCTGTGTGCTCAGAATACGCAGCACTCCTTTAACAAGCTCATCATCCTCTAAATCAGGTTACAGTCTCTTTCTCAGCAGGCTGTAACCTCCTGTTTTTATTGCATCAGTCTGAAACCGTAAATCCAAGGACTGAGGTGACCCATAACACAGGGTTTTCCAGCTCTCCCTAACCCTCATTTGATTCAGCAGAGCATGGTTTAATTATTCCAATAATAGCGGCAATGCGGCCGCGGTGATTCAGCAGTACCTGCAGCACTGCAGCTGGATCCACAGCTCAGGTATGCAGGGAACACACCCTGGCAC
>JAYRBT010000021.1:17010813-17056544 GCA_036023395.1 Myiotriccus ornatus | reverse complement strand
GCCGCGGTGATTCAGCAGTACCTGCAGCACTGCAGCTGGATCCACAGCTCAGGTATGCAGGGAACACACCCTGGCACGGCACCTCCTCCAGAGTCAGCCCTTATCAGCCAAAAGGGATTCCTCCCCCGTACCTGCTCATTTCCTGCTGCCAGCTGGGATAAGAACAGCCTGGAGCTGGTTGGGTACCTCAGTTCCTTACTGGTTTGCCTCTGCTCCTGCCTAACCACTCAAGACTTTGCAGCCTCCCCCCGGGGCTCCACTGCCTTGGAGCTCTGGGCAGGCAAGAGGAAGAGCCAAAGCTTGTTTCTCACTATGCCATTAGTTTGTATTTATCCCCACAGAGGGAACTGCTCAGGGAGAAGCTGCAGGTGGGCCAGGATGCACTGACCACGTATAACCTTGAGAAGAGCAAAAGGCTGGAAAACAGCCCCCTGTCCAGGAAATGGCAACCCTGGGCTTAGAGAGGGAAATTCCTGCTAGTTTTGCTTCTAAATCCTCCACATAGAGGGCTGAATGTTTTTGGCCAAAGGGCCAGGCTGCGAGAAGAGCAGCCTTGCTGGGATAAGTGCTGGACAGCACAAGCTGGCAGAAGGTAGGTCGAGAGCCACAATGCAGGCTGATCCCATCTGCTGCCACTTCAGTGGACACTGGCCTCTGTCCACAAAACACTACATGGATCAGAGGAAGGATCTGAGCAATAACTGCACTTGACTGTGCCAAACAAAATCTGGACCTGCCAGGGTAAATTTAGCAGATGTGAATCGTAACCTTGCACCAGCCATGGAGCCAGGCACATTTTTGGTGGGAAGGATGACGTTCTGGCAGCCTGAACTTTGACTGCAGAGTGTTAAGAAGGTCCTGTAATTAAGGGAACTCCTTTAGGACTCCAACAGGAGTCAGAATCAAGAACATCAAGCATATTGCTCTGTGAGCTCTTTCCCTGCTTTGTTTTGGGCTGTTTAGTCCAGGTGACTGAGCACCAGAACAGCCTTTACTTGAAGCAATCACTGCTGCATCTCAGGCAGAGCTGGCTGGGAAGAGGATTCAGACCCTTTCAGTCCATTGCTCATCTGTTTTATGATAATGAGCCAGCTGGTTTCCATAAACACACCCTGGGAACAACAGTGTTTGCATACAGTGGTTCAGTCACGGCTTCTGGCTGGGTTCAAGGACTTTTATCAACTTGGCTTCATAAATAACATGAGGTGCTTTTCTCCTAAGTGTGCTGTGTAAGCAGCATATCTGCATATTGCTGATGTACATGTTGATTTCCACTCTAGAGCTCTGAATATATAAAGCTCAAAAATATTAAACTACATATACAACATGATTCTGAAATAATCCGTATACTGATCAAGCAGTGCTTGTTAGCACAGTATTCTACAAGCACTGGAGGAACTTTTGCCATTTAACTAGGAAATAAATTATTTGACACCAGAAACACTTGGTATTAGTAACACCATCCTGAGCACTGTTCCCTGGCAAGCACAGACAGGAGATAATGAGAAATGCTGTAGGTTTCCTTGTTTTACATCTCAGACTCCACCCTGTTTATAGATTGTGTGAAACCCCAGACTACACTCCATGGACAACAGGTTCAGATTGCTGTCAATAAACTTCACCTTACACTCAGTCACAACAAGGGCAGAAAGTTGGTACCTGTCCAATTCTATCCACCTTACAGCTGCAGCACTGCACTCCCAACATAATGGGAATAACAGGATTTCTTTCCTCGCTTTACCTCTGTGTAAGAGGGACTGAAAGATAAACATACATTGCAAAAAGTGCTGGGGTAAATCCTTGGCAGATCAGGTAGTGATTCTGAACAAGTTTTCCAGAGCGTATTTTAATTATAAAGTGTCTTAGAGTGCAGGCAAGTGGGACACAAATAGGCAGCACAGAGCAGACCCTGAAGGTACAAGAATAGTTCTGTTGTTATCTAGTTATCTAAAAACAATAAATTTTTCCTTGTCTAGAAAACATAACAAAGTGAGCAGCACTGAAAACCAAGGTGGAGAGTAGAGATATATATTCCCCAGGGGAAATTCTAATTCAGTCTCCCTGGGCATTACCAAAATTATCGATGCATGTAAAGATATTATTTTCACTAGATGAGATTTATATCTCTTGTAGTTTAGGTTAGTGCTGCCTAGCCCTGAGATCTGATTTTGTTTGTTAGCCTCAACACCATTACACTTCAATTAATGCTTTCTGGTAAATTAAGAGGGCACTTGGCCAGGAAATGTATCTTATCCTGTGAGTGGCACATACCTCAAAAGCCCATTTAGCTTGAATTCACAACTGGGGAATAAATTTCTGTTTTGTGAACTCACCCATGCAATTGAGGTCTGAGATTTAGCTGTCACACATTACTCTGAGGTGCTGAATTCCTGAACCTCAGATCCTTTCCAGAAAAGGTAGTCCAAGAAAGCTGCAGTAACACCAGAGTCACACAGTTTCCCACTACTACAAATATTAAATTATATGTAAAATATAGAAAAAAGAGAAGTCAACAGAAGTATCCCAAAATGAGCTGTCTCACTGTTACACTGTGAACTCCAGCTCGTCAGAGAACACAAAATAAGCCATTGCCTTATACAGCAGAAGGCAATAATGAAGAGGAAGTTTGAATTGCTTATTATCTCTGGTACAGGAGTTTGAAACAACTATTTTGCTTCTTTGAGGTGGTTTATAAATTTAAGAAACCACTCAATATTTCAGCCATCAGGGTTCAGTATATATCTTTTTACACACAAAATACTGTTCCCTTCCCTGCTGAGCCAAATGCTCGTTTCATACATAAGATCAATACCAGGCCCTCATTTTATGACATTTATATCATATGAGGCAGAATTTCTGCCAGAGGCAAGTTCCATAACTCCTGATAAATTCTTGCATTGTTGAAAAGCAAATCTGCAGGATGAACCGCTGGTTCTGTGATAACTGTTCTCCCATCAGAGTTCGTGAAGGTTTCAGTGCTGATTGATGCTAACACAGAGTAAAATACGCTGAAAATGCCCACCCAAAACATGCTGTGGTCAGTTATAAGTAAAACCTCATCTTCCCCTCTTGCTCACAGTCAGCACCATACTGGCTTGGAGCTCTCACAGCTTCCACTACACCCATGGCACTTCACATGCAAAAACTGCAGGCAGAAGAAAGTGGTCAGTGAGAAACTTGACTGAAAGATAGGAAAATAAAATTCTGCTCCAGTTAATGGTGAGGAGTTTGCTGTGTTTTGCGTTGGCAGGCACTCAACACTAAAATTTCCCAAATGTGTTTGTTTTGTTCAGAAAGAAGAAATTTATGGAAGTTGTTGTGGCAGAGAAATTTCCTTATTGGCCATTTAGGCAAAAAAAAAAATAACACAACTCTTTCATGTATCAGAGTATTTGGGCCATAATTTGACAGTTCACTGAAAGTAACTAATGGGAACGTGGTGTCAACAGCAAATTTGTAAACTCCCATTGGCACAGAGACATCAGGATTTTGATAAGAACATAGATTTGAAGTCAGTATGTTATTCTGCCTGTTTTTCAGACAACAGCTGTAAGTGGAACATAAAACACTGAGTTCTAAAAATCCTCAAAAGTACTGGGAGAAACAGAAATTGGGTTTGGTATTTAACATTTCCTCTGCTGCTTTTGAACAGGATGTTCAAAAAGACCAAGAAAGTTTAAACAGAGTGACATTAGAGAGGGATATTCTATAAATATTATGTAATATACAAAATGTTCCTAATCTATAAAACATTCCCATACAAACTCATTGCATGAAATCTATCTCCCAGTGTGAAGTCAATGAGCACATTCTCATTAAACCCCATAGTCAGACACTGTGATATTTTCATTCTCTTTGTTGCTGCAGCAGAAAATGGGACTGTGGTTCCATAAAACGATATGGAAGCATTTCTGAAATGTTTTTGCAAGGTACATAAAAAAGACAAAGTGTGCTAAGAGGGGAGAACTCCCCATCCTTTACATCCACAACTATGCTCAGAGGGAGAATAAAATGCACAACAACATTCCTGAAAAGTTGGATTTGAAGGATGCTTATCTGAAAAAAATGAAATACACATTTAGGAAGCTGCCAGCACAAATTGCTTTCTCTAAGTATGTATGACTTTCCATGGGGAGTGCTGAGACAACTGAGGATGGTGAGGAAAAAAAAAAAAAATCTCCCAACCAGTTCTTACAATGCTACACCTTGAAACTACACACTCAGTTCAAAAAACACCCTGGATCTTATTGGTAAAAACTTCCAGCAAACAAAATTTCTCTTCCCTTTTCCAAGGAAGGAATAGTGAAATGACCCGAGAGCAATGTCACCTGTAAATTTATAAAGGGAAATAAATAACTGGAAATTCAGCCCAGTTAACATAAAATAAAATAAGTCTTGGTGGGAACAATGAATAATTCACAGGCCACATCAGTAGAGTGACCACGGGCAGGTCTGTGCAGGGTCCAGGCTGCACTGCACAAATAATTTAGAGCTCAGAAAGAGTGAGCACTGCATAACACAAGTGCTGATTGCAGGCAATCTCCTCCAGCCCAGTCAGCAGCTCTGCAAACATCAGTGCACTCCAGCAATGCCACGGCCCCGACTGCAAATGGAGCCAGAACCTGACCCTGCAAGTGAGGCTCTGGCAGGGCCAAGACTTCAGTACCTTTTGTGGTGTTTTAGTTTTAGAGGTAAACTGTCAACTTGGCAGTTCACTGTGCAGAAAGGAAAGCCCCCCCAAATGGTGCTACAGAGCTAAATTGTTCTGAGGGTTAGACAGGGTAAATATGTCCCTAAGGGAAATGTTGCCACTTTACCTGGGGAACCTCAGGTGGCCGAAGCCATAACCACTGCCTGAACAAAAGGACTTGTTACTCCTGAGCACAGCAGGAATTCTAAGACGAGGTATCCTCTAAAACCCATCACATTGCACTGCAGAGAGTAACTGAATTAGATTGGTAGTTGATTAGTAGTAGGGGTATGTGTTTCCTGCAGTGCTTTCAGTCAACATTACTCACGAAATTTGGCTGAGAATGGCTGACTCTATGAGGAACTCTTCCTCAAAAATGCTAAATTCCAGAGACAGGCCATCAGGAAAGGTGCAGACAGAAGGCCTGACTTCATTCTTCAGAGCTTACAAAAAAGCCTTTCACAAAACAAAGGGGTCTGCAGCTATTCCTGAATAACCCATGGCCACCTTTTTCTCCCAAAAGGGTCCTTTTATCTGCACAGATCCTCCTTCATCATCCCCAGTTCTGCTTGATCTTCTGCAGTTGTGAACATGTCAGAGATGCAAGTCTCTGTTCAGCAAGAACATGAGGAAAAGACTCTTGAACCTTGTTCAGTCTTCACATACCAAAGTTGCAGCTGAAAAGGGACATTTGCTGAACATTAACTTCCAAGTAGCATCAAAACCTAAACTGAAATTAGCACCTCCTACATTTGGGCTTCCTTAAACATGCAATGACCACCCATATTCTGAGTCCAGCCTGGAATTTCAAAGGGTTGTGATACTGGTCAATCCCTTTCTCTGGTTTCCAGTTACAGCTGAGATTTCTCACCTTCACCAAAAACCCAAAACCCAGGCCCTTCATATGTTGGTGTTCTTTGATTAACATGCTCAGCAAAGGAAAGCACACAAGGCTGCTTCAAAGTCAGCCAAAGTCCATGAAAGACTCCAGTTCACTTGAGCTGTTTTTGGATTGGAGCTGCAATCCAAACGTTTGCACTGATGCAGGAACTTAAACAGCAACATGCCACTGGGAGAACATCATGAAGTACCTGTCAGGTGGAATTTTTCAATAAACTTTTCCCCAGGTCTTAAAAACAAACAAAAAACCCCCACAACATTAGTCCCACCACAAAACAAGGGTTCCTAACCCTGAATATTTTTAATTCTGTGTATAAGGGCAGGAATATATTTGCAGTGGCTTATAAATCAGTCAAGTTTAAATTGATTTCCGTTCAAGATCAGAAAGTGAGACTTACAGGACGCATGCCAGGACTTTATACAGAGATGGGTTTTATTCATTTAGACTGGAAGAAGCAATCTAGTAAAAATAATGATCACTTGATAAGAAAATTAGCAGGCAGATAGATCTGTTCATTTAAATATTTCACATGCTCGTTATTCTCTTTGAATACCACAGCTGAAAGATGGTTTTCATACAACTACAGGCTGCTGGGATTTGTTTATCTCTGATGCCAGTGACTCAAGCAGATCCATATTGCTTCTCCCTTGGTGTTTTTGGTTGCTGGTTCACAGACTGTTCTTTTGTTTAACTCTCTCTTTGTTTTGTGTCAGGGCGAGTGTTCCCAGAAGTGCTATTACATCTTTGTCATAGAGACCATCTGCGTGGCTTGGTTTTCCCTGGAGTTCTTCCTCCGTTTCGTCCAGGCCAGGAGCAAGTGTCAGTTCTTCAAAGGCCCCCTGAACATAATTGACTTCTTGGCTATCTCCCCCTACTACGTTTCCCTCATCTTCTCGGAGGACGACTCCAACGAGGAGGACGACAGGCCGAGCGGCAGCAGCAACACGTACCTGGAGAAGGTTGGTCTGGTGCTACGGGTCCTACGTGCCTTGCGGATCTTGTACGTCATGCGCCTTGCCCGGCACTCCCTGGGCCTGCAGACCTTGGGCCTCACAGTTCGGAAGTGCACGCGGGAATTCGGGCTGCTCTTGCTCTTCCTGTGCGTGGCTGTCACTCTGTTCTCTCCTCTGGTTTATCTGGCCGAGAACGAATCCGGGAGGGTGCTGGAGTTCACCAGCATTCCCGCCTCTTACTGGTGGGCCATCATCTCCATGACCACCGTGGGCTACGGAGACATGGTCCCGCGGAGCGTCCCGGGGCAGATGGTGGCCCTAAGCAGCATCCTCAGCGGGATCCTCATCATGTCCTTTCCTGCAACGTCAATATTCCACACTTTCTCCCACTCCTACTCGGAGCTGAGGAAGGAACACGAACGGTTGCAGTCTCAGCTGAACAGAGCAAAGAACGCCAACCGCTCCGGTGAGAGTGACACCTTCAACGAGACAGACAGCCTGATCCTGGAGGAGCAGGCATCTCCCATCAAATACATCTACACAGGGAACTGAGCCCGGCTCTAGAGCATTCCCAGGAACGCGTCAACAAAACACACAGAGCAAAGCATCAGCATAGGTTACAGCACTGTCATCTCCTCTGGTGTAGGTATAAGCAGCAGTCAGCCCAACAAACGCCCACGGAGCTGGAGGTTGGGAGAATGTCAAAAGTCAGTTTATTCAATAATAAATACTCTTTCTTCTCAGTGGGTAACAGGAACAAACTTTGTCTCTACCATCATGTATCTTGCTGAATACCTAATAACAAACCAGCTTCTGTTGGCACAAACACACTTGTTATTTTATTTGCCTTCGAGTTTCCAATGTTCTTGCAATCAATATCTCGAGCCAAGCATTAGAACGCATTCTTTGAGGGCTGCTGTTGTGATACAAAGTTCATCCACCAGGCACACAGATAAAATCTCAATTCTGTATCTAAAGCCAGTAATAAGCTTAAAATAAAATCACTGTGTATGAAAGCTTTCAAAGTTTGCCTGTAGCCAGATGATCAATCTATAACTAACAAACTGCACTGCTATTGTATAAAACAGTGTTTGCAAGAGCATTTGCTTGAAATGCAATCACAGTCTGCACACTGTAAACATATCATACTAGACAGCAAAAGTCTTCAAATTTCTTTTTCACATACTTATTTAAAATAATAATCAGGAATAAAAAAAGCCCAGGCTTATTGACCACGTTGAAAAGTGTTGGTGTTATCTTTTTTTCACTGGACGACAATGGTTTCTTTGTAAGAAAGATAAAAAATGGACTTACTGAAAATGAGATGATAGCTCAGAAGAATCCAGAGGTATAAATAGTAAAGAATGAGGTGAATGATTGCTAGAGAGAGGGTGATTTCCTAATGCTAATCGAAGATGACCCTTTTGGGATATCCAAGTATAGCCAGAAGGAAGCAGTATGAAGATGCAAAAGTCAGTGCCGCTTCATGGGACAGTCTGGATGGATAGTCTTGTACAATTTGAGCTTTTGGATGGTGTGAACAAAGTTGGTGAAAACCAGGCCTCAAAGGTCAGGAGTGCACAGACACCTGTGTGTTCAGGCCCACATCAGCTCACAGTGCACAAACAGTGCTGTTGTCACCCTCAGGACACTGACACGCTGAATTTTGGGCATGTATTTAAGCACGAAGATTAATCAAGGCCCAAATTAGTTTTTAATCAGATTTTCAGCTTTCATTATTCCATTTCTTAAACCTCGCCAAGGTCCCCATGACTTTGGGACGGAGCAAAGCTCAGTGAAGTGACTGTTCCCTGGAAGCAGCTTTTGGCAGGCACCACTCTCACAGCACGGGGCAGTTTGGAGCCCGGGAGGCACCTCCAGCACTGACCCTTCTGCCCCCTGGACACACAAACACAGGCACTTGCAGAGTTCTGCAACTTCCTGCAGGCATTTGGTGCTCAG
The DNA here is from genome assembly GCA_036023395.1 of Myiotriccus ornatus. Classification (NCBI taxonomy): domain Eukaryota; kingdom Metazoa; phylum Chordata; class Aves; order Passeriformes; family Tyrannidae; genus Myiotriccus; species Myiotriccus ornatus. The sequence continues at coordinate 17,048,038 of JAYRBT010000021.1, read as the reverse complement.
AAACTCTCCTGCCTGAGCTGTGCAGCTCAAGTACAGAAAAGCACAGTTGTTGGCACAATTGGGATGACGTGACTGGGATTAATCCCGTGGGTTTATCTTGCTATTGACCTTATGATTTAAACCAGGGGACCTGCAGCAGATTATAGATGGGATGTTCCACCACAAGTGGAACAAGTTGACATTAGATAACAGGCATTTATATTTGCCACATAAAGGGTGGAATTTCTCCTGGTTTATGCTTAGGCCCATCTGATTATTTTCTTTTATTACTTTTATTTTTCACAATTAGCATTTATTTTTTGCCAGTAATTCTCTACCAGGCAAAATGCCCCCAGTCTGGACACAACCCAGACCGCTCCAGTGTCCTATGCATGGTAATGCCATCTGCATTTCTCTGGAGGGTTTGCATTTCTTTACAATTAAATCCAGTTTCTGAGGCAAACCAGTTGCACAGCACCACCATACCCAGCCTGCTTCTGCCCCTCTGGTCTGGCAGAGCCAAACCAGTGCTTGCTCCTGCTGACTGGGGACTGCTGGGACACAAATCCTGATGCAGAACAGCTGCACCTTTTAACAGACATTTCTCCCCACTGCCACACACTTTGGAAATACAATCAGGTTGGAAAACTGATTTATTTTTTCTAATTTTAATAATTGCCTTGTCAGCTCAGGAGTTAGTTCAACATGGTCCTGCAGAAAATCAGCCCAGACTATTGTTCTAAACACGTAGATAGCTGGAAGAATATTGAGGATTTTACTGCTCAAGTCCTTCTAACAGCTTCAAGTCCAGCAGGTTGTGGACATCACATGCATCCAAAGTCACAGCAATCCAAACCCTGACTCGGTCAAGTGTTTAAGCTCGTGTAAGTTCTTCCAAAACACAACCCAAGAATGTGCTGAAACACCGAGGTAAAACAAACAAACAAATCACCCCTGTCTGACAGGGAGGTGAGTGTTTGTACTTGCAGCAGAGCAAGGATCATCACACATATTCCTGATTCTAACCTAATCTCCTCCTATAGCTGGGTCTGGGCTGCACCAGCTTTCACAGAAAACGTCCTGCATGATTCATTGTGTTACTGGGGAGGCAAAAAATATGTTGGGAGGAACATTTAGTGCCCGTGTAACTCAACTGAGTAACAAATTCAGAACAAGCTGTTACAATTAGCAGATATTGTTGTTGCCAAGATCATAACATTTCATAACCAGATTTAATTAAAAGAGCAGTTTAGATGCCTGGCACCCAGCTTCTCTTAGTTCAAAGCCTTTTTCCAAAATCTAAATCCCAGAAACAGCAGAGGAACAGCACCCATCAGCCAAGGGAAAACAGGTTCTTCAGCCCTCACCAGTGTATTACAACTCTTTTTAAGCTTCTAATTGCTACTGGCTCCTGCTGTTGTAAGGAGCTGTAAAAATCCCCCTCAGGCTGCTTTTTTGGGGGAAGTTGATAGATATACCCTGCTCTGCAACCCAGATAGAGACACCAGAGTGCGGCAGAATCACCAGGAAACAAAAACAACACAGGATCCTTCCAATTGGTCTGAACTGGAACCAAAACACAGTGAGTGGGTTTCGATCACGGGCTAAAAGCACATTTTCTGGGATGCTGAAAGCTGCAGTGAGGGGTGGAGACCTTTGCTCTGACCTAACTCTCATTTCTTCAGGCATTCTGAAGGTTGTTTCAGGTTTCCCTGCAGCCCTGGTACCTCCCAGCTCCTCTCCAGCTCTTTCTGCTCTTTGACTTTCACTGGTTCCTCTGGCAGAGAAATATTACATAAAATGGACATATTATTATGTCAGTAATGAACTGAGTTTCATAGGTTCCATATTTTATTATTTCAGCCTGCTGTTAGACCCCCTGAAAGTTGCTTTTCACCTGCCTATGGAAATCTGAAGTTTGCATCCAGTTACTAACATTCTTAATATAAAGTTAGCTGCTTCATTGTTTGAGTCACATACATTCATTGGAGGGAACATTACATTATTTTAGGAGCAAATTGCAAAAGAATTCACTAAGTGTACTGCACATTCTATGCATTAATAATAGCAGAACTATTTAAAACTTGCACTGGTCAATAATTTTGTTTCAAACACATCCAAACATTCTGCAGTTATTTTGATCAATTAAGCACATCTGCTGACAGAAGTTACACTCAGCATGACCCTTCTGGTTTTATTCCCAATGTAAGATTCCCCCCTCCCTTTTTTCTTTTTTTTTGTTCAGAAAATGATTTTAATACATTGCAGTAATCTATAAATAATGATGAAAACCTACAAGGTCAGGGAAAGGAAAAGCACAGCACATTCCCTGAAGGAGCATTAGAAAGTTTTAATTTCTCCAAGTAATAAATTATGATCCACATGTTGAAGTTAAAACCAAAAAAAGGCCATGTTTCCTAAGTGGAACCTGCTTTCTGCATGGTAAAAAGTGAGATATTCCAGCATATTTCACTTAAAGTATTAAATTCCTCCTTCTGAATTGTTTCTTTCTGTAGCAGTGGGTGAGCTGAGCTATACAGGGCTTTAACCTCTCCCAAGTCCCAGCCATGGGAAAATATCCATCAAAACCCTAAGGAAAAGGCTGCAGATCTGGTTAGGAAGCTCCAGTTGTTAACTTTCACTGTTAGGATGAAACCTAACACTCTGGGTTACTTTATTTTTATTTCTGGATGACTAAATTGATGCTCACATGGAAAAGATGAAGAGAAAGGACTAAGGTGCTTCCCCTCTCCCTGTGCTCCTGACTTTACCATTTTAATTCTGACAGGAGATAGCTCTCAAAAAACTTATTTTCCCCAAAGTTTAGTGTTCCTGGGGTTCCCTTATGCCAGTGGAAATGCTCACAGAGGAGAAAACTTAACCCAAACCTACCACACTCTCAGAAAGATCTGCATTCAGAAGAGCACCACAGAAACTCACGTAGAAAATCCGAGCCTGGATTATCAGCACTAAGCAGAAGTGCTTAAGGAGCACCTGAGCAGATTATTGCAGTAGATTCAGCAAGAGGTATAAAAATCCAACTGGGATTTCCTGGTTTCCATACTTGATTCCTGCCATACCTACAGCAGTTGTAAAATCAAGCACATATCTAAAAGGGAAGGGCAGTAAAAGGCCCTTCAGGTGTTTCTCTTATGAAAGTTGTAGCTTGTTATGTCATCAGTAATAAGTAATAAAATATGCAGATCCTGAAACAGCACCTCCAATTTTGAATCTTAAATGAGAAGCTCTACTGCTTCAGGTCTGACAATTTTGTTTTAAAAAAAAAATCATTTAGAATTTAATGTATTAGCACAGGACTCCAGGCATGCATATAATAAAGCCATAATATCTTCTGAAATGTCCTGCTTTCCACTTCCAGTGTTCAGTCAAATATTAGTCAGTCAGGCAGTAACCACGAGTCAACAGGTTTGGTCTCAGCTTCTTCAAAATAATTTCACCAGCTCTCAAGAAACCATGACTATTCTCAGTAAGAACAAATGGAGTGATGCACAATTTTCCTTCTGCCTGAAGCTCAAGCAGATGAGGTACAATTTATATTGACCTTGCAGGGCAGTGAAGCCTCTGTGAGGATCCAGGAATGTTTCACTTGATTTCAGACAAACAACAGGAGCATTTGCTGATATTCCAACCACGTGCCTTTAACTCCACATCCAGGCCCACATCACTCCCCAGACAGGCAGGACACAGAGCAAGTCCTTTCCTGGTTCCAAGGGTTTTGTTTTTACCTGACTGCTTGGGAATCTCATGTCAGGAATTGTTCCTCTGCTGTACAAAAAGTCATCTCATTAAAGACATTTCTTATTAAAATTCATAACCTTAAAGGTACCGTGTGAGAAATACTAAAGATAATTGGATTGCACTCATGAATAGAGAATACTAATAAAACAAAGAAAGTGCTTTTATGTCCTTCAATCAACAGCTCCTGTACTGTCCTTTAAGTGTCTTATACAGTCTTTCAAGAAAATATCCATTAAAATTTTCTAATTAAAATTTCGCTTGCAAATCACTGTTCTTGAAATATCTTCACCAGGACAACAAAGCAGGTAACACTCACAAGACTTTATGCCTTGAGGACCTGCTTCTCCAAATGATGTAAGTTTTCATTAGTCTGATGTTTTACTTTTGCCTGGCTACCCTGAGCTTTCTGAGCTGCCGAGTTCTGCACCAAATTAGTCAAGGCTCTTTTACCTCTGAGAGACTTTTCTAAGAGTAATTCACAAAAATCATCTCAGCTCAAAGACAAACTTGAGGAGACTTCAAACCTTCAGAGAAACAAAAAGCTATGACCTACTCATGATTAAAGGAAAAAAAAATATTACACAGTTCAGCAAAGATTCATTAACAGACTCCTGCAACACAATTACTGTTTTTCACTGGGTATTTTTAGGAAAGAGAGTGAAACCACATAGGTTGAAACCACCCCTATCTGTAATTCTTTGTCCATTCCTTGACTGGTGCTTGAAGGATTTAGAACACTCATTTCCAGACTGATCAAGATAACACTATCAGCTCATTAGGGTGTGAGTATGCATGCTTAAATAAATTAAACTAATTTCATGCTGATACAAAGATACCTAAGGGAAATTGAAGGTCAAATAGATTTATGCCATAAGTGATTCAGAGATTGTGAAGTGTTCCAACAGAATTTAGAACTCCATTTTGTGCACAGAATCACGTATTTCTGAATAAATCTGTAACCAAAGGGTCCATTCCTCTGAGTTGTTACATGAGCAGCATTAAAACAAACAAAAAAATACAACAACCAAAATACACAGAAATGCATTTCTAGAGCAAGGATATTGGAGGGAACACTACACAGAACAGAAGATAAATCAGTTTCAAATTATCTCCCAGAAGAACAAAATAGGGCAATAGCATAGATTTGCTGGTCTTTAATCACTGTTTATTGAAATAACAGCAAATGAAGGGCCCTGATTCTGTACCTCAGCTTGGGATACCAAAGGCAGAAAGAAAAGCAGCCCAGATGTGGTGTAAATCAGTGTCACTCTTTAAATCCACAGGCTTAATCCAACTCACCACAGTTGGACATTGCTGCAGCATGTTCACCATCATCCCCTTCCTTCATCAAATGATCCTGGCATGTAAGAGCCAATGAGGAAGCTGAAGAGAAAAGTCAACCTTCCTTTTACCACTAAGATCAGCACTTCGGGCTTCACAAGTTTTGTTGCAATGTGACAAGATTTGCAAAAACCCAGGCACAACCTCAAGCCTTTGTATTTCCATTCTTATCTATATTTCCCTACACTGTAGTTTTACATCTGTGCTGACTACATATTTGTAATGACTACACCAAACACTCCCAAGCACTTGCATTTCCACAAGGAAGGGAGTGTCATAAAGTCTTTCGAGATTTACAGGATGGCTGATTCTGGTGGGAAACAGGAATAAAAAGTATTCAATTCTTGATTTGTTCTCTTTCCAACAAAGAGAAAAAGGTCCACCAAGGGGTCTCCAACAGCAAGGAATATCCCAACATGTAAACTCTTAGACCATAGCTGTGTCCCTGTGCATGAGACAGATTATACTTCAATTATAACTACAAGGAGGTGCTGAACTGACTCCTGAAGGGCACATTTGAGAGAGAAGCTGGCACAGTCAGAGCTGTTTGCTTGCTCAGCTCTGGCTAAAAAGCCAAGGACTGACAATATTTATGTGATTCTCTTGTTGTATTCAGAGAGCAAGAACAACCAGCCAAGAAGTCCTGGAGCAGCACCCTGAACACAACAAGGCAGATATAGCACTCATTTGTCATTGCTGCTTGTCTGCTGAATAACCAAGCTTATATTAGTTTTGGAAGTTTTCCTCTTCTGGGATGGGGTGGGTAATTCAAGTGGCTTCTGAGCTGAACATTCTGCACAGGCCCTAACCCTGCCAAAATCCACCCATGGGAATTGCCCCAAGGTACTGGATTTGCACGACTGGGTCTCATGAGATGTCAGGGAAGCAGGCCTAGAGGAACAAGTACTGCTGGGGGTTTTTCCTCAGGAAATCTGTGGGTTTGCCCCTAAGAAATGACTCCAATTTCTACAGCTCACAGGTTGCCACAGGTATAGTTTCCTCCTGTTTTCCTTTCTACTCAGGTCTGTTGTACTGCACGGGGACAATCCATTTTTTAGTCACTGGCTGGAGAAGGATCAGTAGTTCCACTGTGCCATAGCAGGCACTTTTTAAGTGATCATCTCCCCAGCTGTGACCTGTAGTTGCACTTCTGAGGAGTGAAGTGTGTCTGTGTGACCTTGCATTGGCCTCCCTCCAGCACAGTCACTCTGACTTTTACTGACTGAAGGAAATTACTGAAGAAGCATCTTAACATATGCTCCAAATGTCCAAGTGAGAGCAGCTGAATCTGCAGGAACACCGCTCTGGGGCTCAGCCAATATTAAGACATCAGTGTTCAGGATTTTCTCCCACTCTTCCAGTCTATCAAGGAAGTGAAGCACACACAGACAGATGATGTGCTCATTCTTCAGTCTGTGTTCCAGCTCCGTTACAGACAGATCTGAGCCCAAGACTAAGGACCAAACAGGACCCCCACAGTGCTGGTCCCCTTCTTATTTAACATCCTCTCTATTTTGTTAACATCTGAACTACTGAATTAGAGTCCACTTAACCTGACACCAGAGGCTCAAAGATTTCTCCAGCCTATGAAACCCCATAGCAGACCACAAACACACTGCTTCTGAATCACAGGAGGTTTGGGTTGGAAGATTAAAGCTCATCTCATTCCACCCCCTGTCATGAGCAGGGACACCTTCCACTATCCCAGGTTGCTCCAAGCCCCGTCCAACCTGGCCTTGGACACTTCAAGGGATGGGGCAGCCACAGCTTCTCTGGCTGTGTCAGTGCTTCACCCCTCTCATAGTGAAGAATTTATTCCTCATATCCCATCTAAATCTACCCTCTTTACATTTAAAGCCATCACACCTTGTTCTGTCCTTACACATTGCTTTCCAAGCCAAGCTCCGCAGACCATTGCACTCATTCCTGACTATAGACATCGTTCACTGGGCTCGAGACTTTACGGGTGCTGCGCTGCCTCGAGGTTCTGAGAGCTGTGAAATTAATAATAAAACATCTTGGGTAGCTTAGCATGAAGGCAAGAAGATTGCAAATTAGCATTAAGTTTTATTCAGGTTTGCCCAGAGGGCAGGAGTGTATCCTAGTGTTAAGGAAAGAAAAAAAAAAACTGAAAAAAACCCCAAGATTTAAAGAGTCGGGACGAGTATTCAGAGCCAGGTATGGTTATTCGATATATTACAACCAGCTCACAAAAACCCATCTGCCTCCAGTGTTTGCCTTGAGCTGTACATGTAGGGGTTAATTCACAGTACAAAGATTTACACAGTTGAGGGGAACAACTCACTGCCCAAAGCATGATTTGACCCCAGAGTACAAGACAGTCCAGCCTGAGTGCCATCAGGCAGATTACTCAGCCCAGGGCTCCTCCTGGAAACAAAAGTTGTAAATAGGATTTGAAAGACCACGAGCTCCAAAGATGAGGATATTGGGGAGCTCTGGGCACACCACGCTTCAGGTTTGCTCTTCCTTTACATTTAGAACATTCAAGCTCTAAGTTAATTAAACCCCTCAGCTTCTCACAGCAGAGAAAACTTGCAGGCAACGTTTACCTCCAGCACTCAGAAGGGACATATGAAGACTCCAACCAATAAATAACAGAAAAGAAACGAGTTCTGACTTAAATATTAACAGGTAAAACCCACCTCATTTCCTCCAGCCTGAATTCTCTGCAGGAAAGAAGGTACTCTTCCTTGTGCCAGCCAGCATGCTAACCACCCAGTCCAGGTGGCAGAATTCCCCAGGAAACCCGGGCTTCTCCTGATCCTCACAATTTATAATGATCCCAGCTGGGATCCTTAATGATCCCTCCCCCCCAGCCTGATTAATTAACCCAAAGGTGTTTCTTCACTTGTTGGGGCTCTGTGTCTCTCTGCAAGGAAACAAAAGGAAGAAGAGAAAGGGAAAAGCTCAAGCTGGCACTCAGCCAAACACATATCTTTATGTAGAAGATAATATCCTTGGGAAGGAAAAAGGACACAGTAAGCTTTCCAGGACATAGTGCAGAAGAGTGCTGTGTTATGTGCTTTTTGGGCTTTTTTGCCCCTATTAAAACAGTCAGCAGGATTTTTCAGACACTTTATCCTGGCTCCTTTCACAGTTCAGAGGCATCAATCACAGAGGAAGCTCAGGATGAGCCCTTCTTCCCAATGAAGGCAGCAAATAGACTTGGTTACTGATGTGCATCTTTCCAGAATGGAAACTTCAACTCATGGCTCAAAAGCTTCCTGGGAACTCCTGGTGAAGCCAATTACTTCTTTTTTAATGTATGAGAGCAAATGGACCAAATTACAGAAGTATTAAAAATCAGGAGAGTATTTTGTCACCTGCAAATGCAAATACAAGGTGTGCAAGTTTACAGAAAACCAAGCAAATGACTCCCTATCCCTCTGAAAAGGTGGGTGGGAAGAAACAACAAAGTGAATTGATCTTCAGACCTCAGCCTTTTCTCTGCAGATAAATCTCTCTTGAAATCAAACATGAGTAAACCAAATTAAAAAATCTAAACCACAAAACCTAAAGAGAATTCAATTTAGTAATATGAGACAGAACATGATTTTGATCACCCAGTCTGGCCTATAGATTTTGCTTCACATGCTGAAATGACTGAATCAAAATCTGGCACAGGGTTACTCGTCAGTATTTGTCTGCAGGTCCACCAAATTGCACACTGAGTGTATTCCCTGAAGGGAGAATGGATGTCTGCTCCAAGGAGTTCACAGTCAATGCAAAAGGTAAAGAAGGGAGAGTGATTTATTGTGAACACTTTCCATGTGTCTCAGTGGTCCCACATTTTTGTCTAATGCTCTTATTCTCAGGCCTTCTATTTTTAAAACATCTCAGAAGGATGTGCTTGTGGTGAACCAGTGGGAAGGTCTGAAGGAGGCAAATCAAAAAGAGAAAAATTAAGAACACTGGACAGGGTTAAGAAGGCAAGTCCCTGCACAGGGAACCGGGCTGGAACATGGACAGTGTGGGAGAGCTCTCTCATTGCCATAAAGGCACGTTTTGAAATGTGGTTTTCACTGTAGGCCTGGAGCTTGTCATCAGCAGGGCTCGCTGACCTGCACTGACTCCTCTGTGCAGGACTGGCAAGCTGCAGTTTGTGTGGCCTGCCCCCAACAGCACAAATGGGACATTTACCCCCAGGGACAGCAGGAAATGCAGCAAGGGCAACAGTGGAAGCAGAATGTTCATTTGGACCATTTAACAAGCAGGTGTTGCCTCCTTCAACAACAGTACAAAATCAGTAATTACATTATTGACAACATGTGAAGATTCAGTTCCTGGAAGAATTCCACAGTAGATTTTTATAAATCCTGTCTGAAAACCAAAGCTGACACCTGATTTAAAGTTACAAAGCTCAACCCTGACCCAGCTCCCAATTTCTCTGCCCCTCACATACCCATGGACTGAAAAAGCCCCTCAGCTGTTCCAGTGTCACAAACTGAGCATGAACCAGCACAGCAGGGCCATGAATTTCCATGAATTTAGGCTGTGAACCTAAGTCTGCTGGCCTGGCAGCTTTGAAACTTATTTTTTTGCCAGCTTCTATGATTGCTGCTGTGGAACCTGGAGTTTTACAATGTCAGTTTTAGTGGTTTTCTTAATGCAGAAAATGAGAAAAATGTGGTAAATTTGGAATGCAAACCTTTTAAATTAGCATAAAGCTGCTGAAGTGTCTTTAAGAGAAATTGTTGATATGGCATTTTTGTCTGAACTAAAAAAATTTTCCTCCTATCAACAGAAAATACTGACATTTTGCAGACTTCTATCTATAGAATTTTTTTTGTTTGTTTTTTACAAAACAGCTGTTTTTCTTCCCAAGACAGCTAAAGCTGTTGATTTACAAGAAGTGAGATCAGAACTGCTGATATAAACACCACCTGTAATGAGGAGGTTTTCTTTTCTTATTTGTTCACTGATGGAGTGGAAGGTTGGGCCTTTGGTCTGCTCTAAGAGAATATGAAATAAACCCAGTAAGAACTGGCCATCGATGATGAAGATGCCTGAAATAACTGGGAATACCATGATTAGAGAATTCACTGAGGGGGGAGGGGTGGAAGAGGAAAAAATCCCCATATTTCATTTTTTTTTCTATAAAAGCAGAAAGTTTAACACTGGCAGTTTTAGCTGGCAGCTAAAAGTAAAACACAAATTGTTTCTTAGGCTGAATTATCAGTACATGCTTCATAAGGATTAACTAGTATGTCGTTATTAGAGTAACCAGTGATTCAGGATGCCAGAAGATTGGAAGATTAAACAAAAGCTAATCTCTGGAAAAGTAGGACAAAATGCTTTGTTTCTTTTTCAGGAGAAACGATTCCCAAGGTTCTCCAAAGCTGCTTCTTCTTTGCTTCACCTCGTGGTAAGATGACTTTTTCTCAACAGCAATATTTTCACATCTACCTCTCCCAAAACAATGCATTTTCCAAAAACTGTAGGTACAGAATATTAGGGATCAGGAAAAACAATGTTGTTATTTTTTTGACAGCTTAGCACTAATAATAATGTATTTTTCTATAAATCAGGCAATTCTCCTGTTGCACTGGTGGGTCAGAGTCTGCCACACCTGGAAATGCTGGCACATCACACTGCTGTGCAGTTTGAAGAGGCATCAGCAAACCACTGATAAAATGCTGTGAAAAGGGATGAACTTTCATTTAGCAAGATATTTAAATAATATTAATTATTTTTTTTTAATATGAGGAAGGTGGTGAGTTTAGAGCCAACCTCCTAATACAAGTCTACCTCAGGTTTTCCTGTTATGTTTAAGTATTACATTTTCAGCAGCACCTCTCACCAAGTTCTTTATTGGAATATCAGTGGCATTCAGGACTCATAAACAGGTAAAGGCAACAATGATAAATACAGTTCTTGGTAGGACACAAACAGAGAAACTCCTACACAATGCAAAGATATCGAAAAGTGGCTCAGGTTTTGGACATTGCAAAGAGATTTTAGTATTTAAGGGACCTTTGACAGCTATCAACAAAAAACATCCAGGAGTTTAGCACTCAACTCAAGCAGAAAATTCTGAAAGTGGTGCAAAATAGCTTTTGAACTGTACAGATATCTCCAGTAGCTCTGAGAAATGTTTAGTGTCATGCTGGAGGACAAAGAGATGCCACCTATTAAATAGATCTCTTGTACACTTCTATTAAAAATTCTCCTGCACAGGAAGAAACTTCCCATCCAAAGGCAGGAGATCGGCCAGGAACGGCAGAAGCTGCTCCTGGGAGGATTTATCCAGGAGAGAGCGAAGCTTTAAAACATTTGCAATTCATACCTGAGTGATCTCTTACTTTCCCCCAGGCTCCTCTGCAGTCGTGTTCTGCTGAGAGTCTCAATTAAACAGATGTAGCTGCTAAAATTAGTTATTTTAGCCAGGATGCCTCGGTTCAAGCCCCTCGTTGGGATCAAAGGCACATCAGTGGGAATGACTCTGACAGCTGGGAAGGTCACTGAGGAGTTCCTGCTCAGTCTGCTCTGGGTCAGACCTTTCCCCTGGCAATGTCTGGACCCAGCAGTTGGTAGTGGGTGCTTTTTGCCTCCAGGAAGCTCTGCCAGGGATGCAGTGATCTGCTAACAGCTGGAAGCAGCAGGGCTGGGGTCTTAGGTCTGCACAGCACATCCCCTTCAGCTGGACTGTGCAGGAAAATGTAAGAACCAACTCTGACTTCCTGAATTGATTAATTTTACTGTTCCTTGTCAGTCTCTCAGCACACAACAGTCTATCCCTTGAGACTGGAACTCAGCAGACACTGACGAGCCCTACAGAGTGGTAATCTGCAGGAGAAGAATGTTAAGACTACTTATCGGAAATAAAGTACATGAAACCTCCCCCTCAACAGGATTAGGCAAATTACAACAAGCTTAGAAGTCCTTGTTCCTTTTATCTCTGTTTTGCTTTGCTCTCCATCTCCCTCATATCCCACTTATGGTGCCTGACTTGACGTTGCCTTGCACCTCTCGTTGAGAAACACGAACCAAATCAGTGTTCAGTGAACCCATGGGAGGCCTCTTTGATTTGTAATTTTATTGAGGTCCATGTTGAAGCATCGTTGCATAAACAAGCTAAGAGCTGGTATGGATATTTTATCAGTCAGCTCATATATTCATTGCTAACTTGTGTTGGTCTCCTAAATTTCTATCCAGTCCCTTAAAATGAGAGTACCCATTCCTTAGTAATGACTAAGGTTTCTGGAGTTCCAGATCTCACAGCAAAAAACTGCTATCAGTGTTACAATATTTAACATCTGCTGCGAGTCACTCACAGCTAATCATGAGCTCTGCTCTGGCTCCCAAATGAATTTCTTAGGGAAAGAAAGGCAAGGACAAACTACATTTGACCCCCAGTGGGATGATACAGCTCATGCTGGCAGGGAAATGTGGAAAATGCTTCTCTTGGGTGACATTTTTGATGGCCATCGTGGCAGTGACACTTGCCAGAGCAGCATCTGTAGAAGAGTAAGGGATGAGCACATCAATACCCCTGTTCTGTGCAGGCAGCTGAGAAAGGCTGTGAGGAAGAATTTAGCAGATGAACAGCCATTTTGGAAGCTTAATACCTCCTGGAGCCTGAATAAAATGGCAGAAATGGATTTGTTTGGTTTTTTCCCCCCCCCAGTGGAAAATAACTTTGCTGACAGACCCCAAAATCAGAAGGTAGAAGATCTGTTCAGTTTGTAAAATTTCAGTGAATACTCTGAAATCAAAGGTATGAATAACATCATTTCCAGGGTGTTTTGGCCAAATGCACCTGCATATATTTGGTAGGCAGGTCCTAGAGTCCTTCCACACACAGCACGTCTCAAACCCCACAATTTTTATTCCCATTTATTCACAGGTATGTATTGCTGTATTCACAGGAATTTGTTGAAAACCCAAGGAAACAGCCATCATATCCTCAGCTGGTGTAAACCAGCATCACTCCACTGAATAAGCAAAACCAACTTCTTACAGATTCAGCAAATAACTTCTGAAAGGAGCTCTCTGAGATTTCCTCTGTGCAGCTCATTTCTAAGGGGCAAGAACAATGACACAGACCCGTCTCAGTTTTTGACAGGCTACAAAATGAACCACAAGAACCTACTGAAATTATTAAACAGGAATGATTTGCATCTCAGCATCTGACCTCATTCTGTGATTCAGGTGTGCTGTACCTGCTCAGTTACTTAAATTTTCGTGGTCAACACCAATTCCATCCTATTTTATTATTCTGGGCTCACCATTCACTTGAATAAAGAGGCTGAAAAATTGACTGTTAATGTCAAGACTTCTGGAGTGATGTGACAAGGTGTTTTGTTAATGAAGCACACACCATGAGTTGGAGCGATGGTGGCAATTCTTAGTCTTCTCGAGACCACTGGAAATTAAAAGAATGCAGAATAGGGAGAATTTTATGGTATTTTTACTGACTGTAAATTAGACATGAAAAATAATTTTCTACATACTGATTTAGCTGAAAATTCAGGCTTGAAAATAGGGCTAATTCTTTCACAGACATATAGATTGTTCTTTCTCAAATCAGCTTGTTACCCCACACATTAAGAGCTCCTTGGTGGGCAGTTTTTTGCCCTGAAGGCATTGCTGATTTGTAGTCCACTTTTGTCTCTATGTACAATTAAATACTTCCTGAGTAATTAAATACTTCACAAGAAGTTTTTCTGTTTACCAAAAGTTGTAGCAACTGCTTGGGACCATTCATAAGGCTTGGACTGAAAGGGCATTAGAAATCAAGCCTGAATTTTATTCTTGGCATCTGTCAGAGTTCCCAATAACATGATTATTCTGTGCTCAGTCTACTAAATGGACATGGAAGGAATTGCAGTTTTCTGTTTGTGAATGATTGATTACTCTCCTTGGTTTCTAATTTTGCCTCAGTAAATATTTCAGGTTCTGGTCTTGATGTTGTAAAATAAATCATAATATAATTATACCTTGCCAGTGTTTCAGGAGAAAAAAAAAGTGCATGAATTTATTATTTCTGATAAGGAGTCTTATAATAAGAGAAGCCTGAGCAAGACAAACAGATTAACTTCTTCTATCCATGCATTTCACTCCAGATTAAATTGGCCAAACTCAGAATTTCAGCCTGACCTACTTCCTTGTGGAGGCTGAGCAGGCTGGTGCTCACAGACACAAGGATCATGCAGCAGGACAAGCACTTGTTCCTCTGGGAGGCAGCTGGATTCAAGCTATCAAATACACCCAGCCCAACAGTGTGCACTGGAGCGTTTTATCTACTGTCAATGGTAATAAATTGCTTTATTTTACATAATGAAAGTGCAATTTGTAAAGCCACTGTTTGGAACTCAAGACACTGAATTTATGTTGTAAGCTGCCTGATTTTTTGCCTGTCAAGCTAAAAACCTCTCTGGAGAGGATGGGAGTCAAAGGCTGAGATTCACTCAAACTCCAGAGCAAGATTGGCATGACAGGTTGGACACAAACAGTGAGACAGAAGAGAAAAACACTTAATGGTGTGTGATAATGCTGCATGTTTGGAGTGGGGACTGCAATGCCCTTGCAACCTTATCACTGTGTAGCTCCAAACATGCCTGCTTCTCCCTTCCTTCCCTTAGGACATAGGGAATATCTCTCCTCCAGGGCATAAATAGGAGTTGGCTTCAGGCAGCAGCAGAAGGAAAAATGTGCAATTTGGAATGGCTGAAAGAGCTCAGATTTTTTGGTTTACCCAAGCAAAAGCACGAAGGCTTGATCCTGAATTCATCCTCAGATTCAAGAGGGAGACACTTCCCTTGGACACTTTGCTACCCACCCAATAGCTGGGAAATCCGGGCCTTGTTCACCAGCCTTGATAGATAATAATCCAGCTCTTGGAGTTAATGCATCCTCACTCAGCCTGGCAGCAATCATGGCCCAGACCTGGAACAGCACTTAATGCCACCAGTCATCTAAATTTACTGTGATAAATGGAATATCTCAGTGGATCCCTAATGGTTTCTATTATGAGAGTATAAAAGGCAGAGACCTGAAACACCTATATCACCCCTCTTTTGCTGTTTGAATGACAATGGCTGTGCTGCCTGTTTGTCTGGGTGAGCTGCACAGAGCAGAACAGGACAAGCTCTCGCTGCATTTCTTCTCTCTAACATGAGAGATTCCATTTTTATTGAGCAACACCAGATCTGGGACACATTCATGCCACGTCTGGCACATTCTCAGGAAGCAAAGGCAACTGCAGCTTGAAGAAGCTGGAGCCCATGCTGGCTCTGGACAGCAGATAGACTCTCAAGATGGATTACTTTCAGCCTTCCACTCTTTTAAATCATTTTATCTTCTGAGAAGTTCTGAATTATCTACCAATATTTTTCTTTTTAGCAATGGAAAAACTCATTTTAACTAATCTGCTTTCTAATCTCGTTACAATTGTAGCATTCAAAAATGAAAGGGTTTCAAACTACATTAAACTCATCAGGAGACACTTGGGAAATGCTGATTTAAACACCAGATAGCAACCTGAGCCATAAACTCTGAACAACGGACTGTACTAACTAGACGTGGAAAAGAGAGTTCATTTCAAATTACCTGATTTAAAAAGACACTTCCCATAATCACCAGACTCATTCTTCAAAGACTCAGCTCAGTTAAAGCATATCATCTACCACCTTTGACTCCTGCTGTACTTTATTTCTGGCTCATTTCAGAGATATGGATTGCTAGACCAGCTCTGTGAAAGTATAATTACCTACCAGTGATGCTTCAAGAGGGGAAGGTTTTGACCAAAACTGCCAATTTCAATGCGCCAACAACGCTGTTGGGATCGCCATCATCTAAACCCTAAACAGAATTGCTCTGCTGGTGGTCAAACTGATTTAAACACAGATTTAAAGCCAACTGGTGATTGCCCTTTGAATGGGTTAAACATTTAATGAAAACCAAATGGTAGATGACATGGAATTTGAAGAGCCAGTAATGCCGAGAAGTAAAAGTTTACTGTGTGGAAAAGGAATTTTAGAAGAAAATCTTGTCTTGGAAAGCTACTGACTCTTCAAGGATGGTATAAAAAGATTTGATACAAGCTGCTGCTAAGCAATTTATTTTGTAGAAAAGCCACAGTGAATTGCAAGAGTTCATATAATGGTCAATGGAAGATTAAAATAATGAAATTTTGACCCCGCAAGATATTTTAAATCATCTGGTTGGGATAGGGCAATCCCATTATCTGGTTCATAATCTGATATTACTGAGGAAAGTAGCCAAGAACATTTAAAAGAGTGGATCAGATGCTGTCAATAAGGACCTTGTTAGCTGCGTAAAACAGGCCAGAGAGCAGAAATCCATCCCTTAGGCTTTGCAACAATCAAAATTATGAATGTAAAATAGTTGGGGAACACTGAAACTTTTACTTGCATGGAAGGGTGGGAAATAGATGAAAATCCCTAATGATTCCTGTAGTGATATCCTGGGAACTTGATGTTCTATAAAAGCACTGGAACCCATGAGGGTGAGGATATCTCTTTAGCAACAACCATCAACAAAAACATGTAGAATAAATAATAAATGCCACATCCTATAAAGCAATCAGACATTCAGCAGTCTCATTTTCCCTTATGGGAAGTATTAACATAATAAAAAATTCAAAATGGCATTACACAAACAGAATTTTGCAGACATGTCTGCCACAGACACCAACCCTACTGACTGTGGAGGATTCCTAAGCTGAAACACAAGGGTATTCCTGCCTGGATCGGTATTCAGGGACACTGTGGTGACCAAAAGGCTTCATAGTTGATGAATCTGAGGCACTTGATACTCAGCACAATTTTTCCTATTGAGTGAAGGCTCCTTCTACAGAATATCCAATTGAAAAGAAAATCTTTGTCCTAAACTGGTGACTTCATTTCCACGGAAAGCAGACTTTTAATAACAAGTAAGAGTTTTTATGACATCAGGTTTGTGATTCACAACCCAGGGTACCCAAGTGCTAGAGGAAAAGGATTTCTCTGCAAATGCCTTCTTTAACCTCAATGCCTATGAGAGAAAACAGAATCATGGTTCAAATACTGCGAAAAGGGAATTTCACGACCAGCACTATAACTATCTGTGCTTTCTTGAAAGAGAAAGTTTGGGACATCATCTCATCCTTCTTGTTTTTCTTGCTTTGCTGGTAAAGCCCCAGTGTTAACTCCACCATACTGACGACTTCCATTTAGCTTTGTATTTCAGATAAGACATCACCTCACTCCCACATCTGTGGCTAACATTGACAAAATATCTTCCTTTGCAATGCACACACAAAGTCTGCAGCATTGATCATTCTATTATCACTCTGTTATGCTTAATTTCCTCTTTCATCTTTCCAGTCAAACTCCGTCTCAGACAACATCAGTAGTGGTGGTGACACCCTGATGGATCACCCTTGCTTTGGTGTGCTGCAGGTACGGTGGGAAATTGTTTTTCTGTTTGCACAATTGTTTTCTGAGCATTCCTAACTGTTCAAAGCATCAAATTAACAAGTGCATTGTGATCTTTAAGCAGTCTGATATGACTTTGTAACAAGCAGCTAAGTGATGAGCATCTCTTTGGTTTCTGCCTTTTCTTTGTTGGCCTGACTCCACACAAGTTAAGAAAACATTTGCGAAAATTAATTAACAAGAGAACTTCCGATCCATTTTTTTCTGGCAAGGTCACTTCAGTCCTCTGCAGTAACAATTACAAGTGCTCTGAGTTTACTCCTGTTTGTGTTCCCCGGACACTGCTGGTGCAGATCTGAAGTGAAGTTATAACTGAAGGAGCAGCACGAGGTTCATTTCAACATGCTTATGGTTATGGCTATGATTATGGAAAGGGCAGGGAAATAACCAGCAGCTTGAGATGGAGTTTTGCTCATGGCTGACTGATTAATGAAATCTCATTGTGCACAAATAACGCGTTGACAAGCATCGACTCACAAGTATTTATCACATTGTTTCGAGGATTGTTTTCCAGTTCCAATTTACTTTCAAAATGTGATTTCTCTTGGTTTCCACCATTCTCTGACTTCTGTGACTGTGTTACTGACCCTGCTCAAGTTATGAGTTTTGACATCTGACAGCAGGAAACTTATAGAATATAACATTAACTCCTCCCTTGGCACTCGTGCATGCACATACAATTTGTGAAACAACACATTGCTTGACATTTTTCAGCCTCAGAGCAAGGAAATGAAAGATGATCTCAATGTCCCTTTCAGGTTATGCTTCTAATGGATTTCTTCTACAGCTTCAGATACAGTAAAAACATTTCTAAGACAGCGTAACCAGAATTGTAAGAGTTGAATTTTACTGCCTTGCAATTAGGGTTATAGTTTAATTTCATTTCTTCTTAAACTTGCTGGTTATTTCATTCCAATGGGATATTACTCTGATCCTTTCAATGCCCTGCTTGGCACAGGCTTCACCTTTTCGCATGGAGCTGGAAAATATTATATTCATGCAAGGAGATTGTAGCAGGACTCCTGCACAGACTTTTATAGCTTCATATTGTACATTGCAGTGCATTTTACTGCATAAATAAGCACTCCCTACTGAATATCAAAGGAAATGCATGGAAATGTATGGCATCCAAGAACTGAAAATAATCATGTACAGTCTGAAAACAGGCAGTGTTTTAAGACCCAAGAACAGTTATGTTCTGCCACATGCACACAAGTGTAACTCTCATTTATCACAGGCTCTAAACATTCTTGTACAGTTTATAAGAACATAAAGAAAGAACTGGTTCTTTTCAACAGTAGCCACTCATGTTACTGATACAAAAGAGACCAGGCTGATAAAACCAGTTCTCCATCTTATCTGGCAAGGGAACAGCTCTACAGCACATTCAATATAGCATAAATGTCCCAGATATAACAACACACTGAATCCAGCATGAGGAGCTGGAGATGCAGCTTCCCATGGGAAATGCTTACTTAGAAACAGGGAACAGAAGAAATTTGGATCAGTGAACATTTTTTCACAGCCATTCATTAAGTGATTTCCCTGCACTGAGAGCCTTATTTATCTTAGAGAAAAACATCATTCCAATGTTAGGACTGAATTGCTGTTAAATTCACATGAGGAGACCTTGCTGGATGATGGATGGAGACAGGGCAGCACTGGCACAACCTGAAACTAAGATTAAAACTGAGTAGTGAGGTGTGGTGGCATAAAAATGTAACAGGCTCTCTAAGTGTCTAACAGGTAGAAGTAAGAAAGGTGTTTTACAGCACAGCTGAGGCAGGGACTGGAATACTGTGCAGTTCTGGTGGCCACCTTGGAAAAGGATACTGAAACCTCATGGAATGATGGATGAGCTGTGTCTGGTACCCGGGGTTCTGCCTGGCTCTTGCGTGGCAACAGCAGGGGCACGCTTTGGGCCCAGCTCCTGCTCTTAAAGCAGCTCCTGGAAAGGGAACAAATCTCCCAGCTGGGATCTTTCCACAAACACTCCTCCACTGTCCGACCTGGTATGTGGATTGTCCCACCAAGGCTCAGAAAAATGGGGAGAAGTTTTCATTCCTCCCACAGATAAAGAGAAGGGGCTCAAAAAAGAAACAATCCAGGGATGTTATGTTGATATGAGATACTATCTATAATTAAGGCAAGGGGGTTTTTTTCTTCTTTGAAGCAGTTCAGATTGCCAGCTCTGATGTGCTTGAGGAAGTACTGAATTTTCACTGGTGGCCTTTCTAGTCTGTCTGTGATAACAATTTTCAGTATTTTTTCTACCGAAGACATTTCAAAAATTTTCCTGAGAAAAAGAAGGGACTAAAACAAATGATGCTTTCCCCGAGGATAAGCAGAAGAAAAAGTCCAATCTCCCTTCCGCTCTCAGTTTCTGCTGTGTGGTAAAACAAATAATACATGTGTGGCTTCCACAATATATTTACAACTTGAGATCAAAATCTCAAGGCTTAAATTTTACAGTATCATTTTGCCACTTTTTATACACACACACAATTTTTTACACACACTTCCTGGACAGGTCAACAGGAGTAGAACAGGAGCACACAGCAGGAGGCTTTTACACTCCACCCCATTCCTTAACCCCTTACTGTGAGCCAAAAAGGATCAGTCTCCCCCACTGAGGCAAATGGTATGGTTATACACATGGTTGGGGTGGGTTGGAGATGCAAAAATCAAAAGTCAGATAAAAGAACCTATGGGATCACCCCAAACAAGACTAAAATAGATGCATCGTGTCTTCCTGCCCTACTGTCTTTTGAAAAACGATCCATGTGAGACCCAAATCCGACCAGAGATTATGGAGAGACCCTTTTCACTTCAGTGGTGTCTGGTGCAGACTCTTGGGAGCAAAAACACTTTTTCCTTTTCTGATTTCTACTTATTTTCACCCCAGCCTGACCCAGGCTGGCCTAAGGGTAAAGAGTGCCCTAAATAAAGAGAATCTTGCCTTCACTCTATTAATGCCTCCCTTGGGAGTGCCAGGGGATAGACTGGGAGCAGATGACCACGTTGTCAAAATCTTTCTTCCTCAAAGAGACAAGTCTTGAGATTTTGTTTACATTGGACCATTGGATGTAGTAACTGGATTTACCTTGCCATGTCACAAGCCCCCAGCCTGCTGGGCCCAGGGAAAATGATAGGAATAATTTAGCAGGGAACAGCTCTGTGCCAAGCAAACAGGTTGCAAAGCAGTTCTGCACGAAAACTGGGAAACCAGCTGCCCAGATCCGAGGCACAGAAGAGTATTTATTGCTTATCCATCATGCTGGATTGCTAAAAACATGGCTCAAAACCAGGGAAAGGATGATGAACAGGGAGGAATTTTATTTTCTGTTGTCCACAGTCAAAAACTCTTTAAGCACGTGGAAAACTACAGGGAACTGCAGGCATCACTTTTAGGGCTGCTAAGATTCAAAAGAAGTCTAGACTAGAGCAGACAGGGGAATATCACAGTCTATCCACAACAGACGAGACAACTGCAGATTTGCCTGTGCTGAGAGCGCCGGAGCACAGTTTGGGCAGAAAATGAAGAAGTCGTTCTAATGAGTAATTTGGGAGGCTAAATACACACCCATATCAGCCTGGATGCTGCAGTTAGAAACCTTTCCTTTCCTGTCACGGTACTGAGCAAACAAATGCTGGGTTTGTTCATTCCTCGGTGGGCGGATTTTGCAAAAGAGCTCAGCAATGATCTAATTGTGACCACGGGAATTCAACACCAGCTTCAGCCAGAGCAGGAATTGGCTTTCGCTGCTCCAGTGTTACAAATTTACACATTCTGCAGAGCCTTTAGACTTCTCCATTATCCAGAGTGGGAGCACAGCCAGGTAATTGCCCCCTTTTCTGGCCTGGCTTCCACCGTTGTTCATTTTTTTTCCAGGTGGCACCTCTGTCCGTTTACAAATGATCCTTTTCTCCTGGTTGCAGAGTCTTACAGAGCTGGAATTGGAAGGAACCGTTTCATATTTCAGTGAGGAAAAATTTCAGCTGTCCTTAATTTCAGTCTAAGAGATGTGGTTGTAAATTCATGATTGACTTGCCAAACTTCTTTTAACTCAATAACAGAGGGAAAGAAGACATCTTAGTGGAGCAGACACTGAGAATAATTACCTATTCCGCTCCACACATGAAGTATTTATAATCAAATCATACAGCTTTGTCTATTCAAAGCAGCACAAATGCCAATGTATTCCATAAGAAATACTCAAGGAAATGTCATCCTTTAAATTTTCAGCTAATTCTGGTAGACTTTTAACATTCAAAAGGTAAGACATCCCTAAACTGCTCATCCACAAGAAGGCAAGCAATAAAATAAAGGAATATTTCATTATTGTGCATTAAAAAAATAAAATGGGAAATAAATCATTATTTTATCTTTGTGGAAAGAAATGAAGGCTTCAGCAAACAAGGTGTACATGGAGATATATTAAACAGAGACAACAGCTGTAATTCAAACATAAATGTAAAATCCTTAGAGCAGAGAACTTTAAATAGAATGACTGATGAGTGGAGTTAGGAAACAGGAGAGTAACAGAATTGGTGTCTCTCAGAAAACCCTTACAATTAGCAAAATTAATGTTTTATTCAGGGGAAAAAAAAAAGGTGAAATGATGTTACTTAGTTAAGATTAAGTAATCTTACAATGACTTTGTTATAGTCATTGTTTGGCTGCAGTTTACAGCACTCAAGGATCAGCAATCATTGGATGGAAATTCCCCTCTGCCCACTGCAGTATTCCCATTCCCCATACAGGATTTTTACACAAGAGTGAACCAACATAATTCATGCCCTTTACTGAGGTTGCTGTTTTTAACGTTGTGTGGAATTTATTTTTTGCTCTTCCAACTTCCCAGCTGAGATTAAATGTTACCACCTCATTTGGAGCCCAGGCACCTCCGAGAGCACTTTTTGTATTTCAACCAGACACAGGCCAAAGTGTAATTAGTGCCTGGCACGCTCTCTAACCTTGGGTGTCTTCCTCAAGGAAACGCCTGGAGTTTGGCAGGCTGTGTTTTTGTCACCTTTTGTGTGACTTAGGCCTGCAGAACAACCATGGCTCGATCCTGAGGTGCTCAGCATTTGCAATTCCACATGGCAGCTGTGGATAATCAGCAACTTGCAGGATCAGGCTCTCAGTGCACGTTCCTTTTTGGGCAAAGAAGTAGCAAGGGCTAATTAACAAGTTAGAACTGTAGAGACAGGCTTATCTTTCTATGAGTCAAACCATAAAATAACTTTGTTGCACTAAACCCTTGGGAACCTTCAAGTAATTCCTCGGCTTGATTGACGAGACTGGAAATTCCAAGGCTGTAAAACCAGCACTCAGCTCTTCTATTTGTTATGACTGTATGTGAGAAGAAAATATCTCTTTTTGGTGCATGGTTTACACTGAATGAAGTTATTCTTGCAAAAGCACGTTGTTTTAGATGCTGAAGAATAATCTAAGAAAAAAAAAAAAAGAAGCCCAGTGAATTGTTTTTGCTTTAATACAAATCACTCTCACATTTATTCCTGACCTGGGTTTGCTGTTTCCATAATTTGTGTTTTATCAGTTAAATACCCACAAGTCACGATACTGAACATTTACTTTCCCCCCTGACAGTTGTTTTCTAAGCACAGTTCTTTTTTTAATATGTTCTGGCCTCGTGTATATTTAACAGCCTCTAAGGGGTGTCATTGCTTTGGAAGTAATAAATAAATTCTGTTTGTCCTATTTTTCTATTTTCCCAAGAATTTCTGCCACGAGCAACTCAGGTTGTAACTGAGATATTAAAATTTAATCTCAAGATTTCATTGTAAATCTTTGGCTTGGATAAAAAACACCGAAATCTGTGATTTTATGTGCTGGGTATCTTAAGATCCATAAACTCAGCACTCTGAAATGAAGGAACAGAGGAGCTGTAACAGTTTGAGAGCACAATCTCTGTATGAAAACAACCACAATTATCTGAAAGTCATCAGGGAGTCCAAGTAAGATCTGATAGTCAAAGCAATTAAAGTATAGCTGCTATTTATTGCCTCACACAACACACAGACATAATAATTTCATCTTTTCTAGCTGTTACTACTCAGCTAATGCACTAGAATTCCACCAGGAATAAGGTCCTCTGGCAGAACTGCTGTTAAAAAAAAGACATAAATACAGAACCACAGATCTCTGAGGCCAGTACAGAATCAACAGAAGTGGTTTTGCTAAGAATGGGCTCTTTGCAAAAACAACTGTCTTTGCAACACCCACCTTTGCAAAATGTTCTTGTGCCTTTTTGAACTTTGATTTCACTGGATGTCTCCCAGTCCCTGGGTCATGATTACTGGAAGGAAGACCTGACAGCAAATGTAGAATTAATTCTACAGCATTAACTACTTAAAGTGATTTGGGCATTAACTGGCACAAAAAGTAAGCTGTTAAATTAATAGTCTTTTTTTTTTTTTTCAAGTTGTTGAGCTCTAATCCTACTTCACCAAAGGACACAGGAACTGGATTAGACCGAAAGACACCAGTACCAGAAATCCCTACCATGGTTCCACAAAGGCAAAGTTCATTCTGAGTTCTCTGGAATACTGAAAATATGCTGCCTTTGTCCAAAGCCTGACACAACCTACTGCTGTAGGAGGTTCAACTGTTCTGCAGTGGATCTGCATATCCCTGCATTTTAAAGGAGTTTCATTAACTGCTTTTAAATTTATCTTTGTAACATTTCCCGTGATTTTAAGGAAAACAACAGGCTCTTTGTAAATTGTAAAGTTCCTCGTCCCCTATATACTTTAAATTAAGACTTTGTCAGTAAAAAGCCAGCAAGAGAATTCAGCCTTCTACAGGTCCATTCATCTGAGTAATCTCCAAACACGACTGTGAAAAGGTCATTAATCCCACTGGTCCTCCTTGCGCAGCATTTTCTTTGAGTGCAGCCTCAAAAAGGAGACAAAACCCTGCAAAATGTCACTCATTATTTATCCATACCATGCTAGAAAGCAAACAAATGACAAAAATATTTTATCTTAACACGAAAAAAGATTTGCAGTTGTGAGAACGAGTGTGAAGCCATTTGACACGTATTAAAAACCTTCATGGCCTGAGGAATCATTTTATCAGTCAGATCTGACTCCTGCATAACCAGGACTGGTTAGTGGATTTCTGGTTTAAGTTACACGTCAAACCCATCTAAGGCTTGTCCAGACCCTAAAATGGAACATGGAATTGGGATGTTTGAGCTAAAAGAGGGACCAGAGGTATCCAAACCTGCCACAACTGGTCACAGGCTGGATGGAACAAAGGGGTGAGGCCACATCACTAATGTCTCATTAGCACCAAGGGAGCAGATCTGGGTCTGTTCCAAGGGACTTTTCACAACAACAGTTTATCCAATTCCAAACAGCAGTTCTGAAAACAACCACCTTTCCTAAACACATCAACCAAATGAAGGGGAGACAATTTCTCAGCATTTTTCAGTACCAGAAGCCGTATTTACTTTTAAAAAGGCAACAAAATCCCCCCAAACTGGCACTAAATAGTTTTTTTTATTACTCCTGCAGTGCTCCAAAAGGCACATTAATAATGCAAGCAGCCTGCCGCTCAGGTTTGTTCCTGGTTGTGGGATGAGGCAGAGCATGTCAGCACATCGTGTCACCTTCCAGGGGAAAGCAGACATTTGAGAACCACCTGCTGTGAGTGGGAAACACTCCTCATTTACAGGCTCGCATTCAGTGTGATTGTTAAACGTTCTCCACTTACAGATTCATATGCAATGTGGTTCTTAAGTTCAGATCTTATCTGGGTACACAATAACCAAGGTGTGTGAACATGGGCTCGCCTCACAAGCAAAATCTAAAAATGAGCAGTTTGGGTTTAAAAAAACCTATAAAATGACACTTAGGTAATACTTATCCTGTGTCCATCCCCAAATCCATCCTAAGGAACTTTATGGTATCTTAAAGAGTATGTCACTAATCTGGGGTGGGCATGGATTTAATCTGAATCACAGAATAGTTGGGGTTGGAAGGGACCTCTGGAGATCACCCAGTCCAACAACCCTGCCAAGGCAGGGCCACTTGGAGCAGGTGACACAGGAATGTGTCCAGGTGGGTTTGGAATGTCTACAGAGAGGGAGACTCCATGCCCTCCCTGGGGAGCTGTTCCAGTGCTCTGCCACCCTCCATGTAAACAAGTTCTTCCTTAGGTTGAGGTGGAAATTCTTGTGGTTTAGTTTATGACAATTGCTCCTCATCCTGTGTTAGGCACCACCAAGAAGAGTCTGGTGCCATCACCCTGGCACCTGCCTTGGAAATATTTGTGCAGATTGCTGAGATCCCCTCTCAGACTTCTGTTCTCCAGACT
The DNA here is from genome assembly GCA_036023395.1 of Myiotriccus ornatus. Taxonomy (NCBI): domain Eukaryota; kingdom Metazoa; phylum Chordata; class Aves; order Passeriformes; family Tyrannidae; genus Myiotriccus; species Myiotriccus ornatus. The sequence continues at coordinate 17,022,151 of JAYRBT010000021.1, read as the reverse complement.
AACCAGACCCAGCTCCCGCTGTCTCTCCTCGTCCGAGACATGTTCCAGACCCCTCATCAGAGAGATGTTCCAGACCCCTCATCATCTCTGGGGCCTCTGCTGGACCCTCTTCAGTAGCTCCTTGTCTTTCTTGAACCGAGGAGCCCAGAACTGGACACAGTATTTGCCACAACAATACATCCCCAGGGAGCCCCTCTGGAGCCCCTGCAGTGTGTGCTGCCGGGCTGAGCTGCTCATTCCTTCCAAATTAACCCACCACAGGGCGCAGGGCAGCACACAGTCTATAAAAACACACCCGTGCATGTTCTCAGGCTGTACAGACACATCTGTGATCCCCCAACTCACAAAGTCATTGTTTGAGAGCACGAGCAGGACTGTTCAGCCGCTGTGTGAGGGGAGCTTTTATTCTCAGCATGAAATTATATGTAGGGTTAACATTCTGGGGGGAAATGAGCTGTTTTAAAGCCTTCCCTCCCCTCACAGCTGTGCCGGGGCTTGGTTTGTCCCTCACCCCAGGTGAGCACCCAGGGGGGCAAGGACACCCTTCCCACAGCCCCAGCAGAGCCTGGAGCTGCAAAATGTGGACTACGAGAAATTTTTCTTAAGGCAGGATGTTCTTTGATGTTTGATCTTTGTGTGCTTTCAAGCCTAATCAACAAGAAAGAGAGATTTAATCCGTGAAACAGGTAGATCCAAAAAGCACTGGGTGGTGTCCAGGTGTTAAAAAGACAGATTACTTGTTGGTAGAACATGTTGATATTTAGGGCTGGACATCCTCCAGAGCTGGGGGGCAGGGGGTTAACAGAGCCTGGGGACAAGGATGTCACACTGACGGCGGGCACAGGGGATGCAGAATTGAACGGGCCACGAGGACATCTGGCAGGACCCTCAAGATAAGGAAGAAGCTGATAAAGATGATTGAGTGACTGTGATGAATCAGCTCCGACGGGTCAACAGGCGACCCTGGGATGGGGAGATGGCGGCCACAGACCCAAGAAACCCAAGAAAGAGGAGGAAGACTCAGCACGGCGTTGAACAGCAGTGGAAGAGAGAACCATTAACAACAGAGGATAGAATTCTAATTAACGAGGGAAATACGTAACTCGCGGGCAATGAACACCAATGCCTTTATCTGATGAAACGTACGAAGAGATGAAAAGCTTTGGGATGCCCGGCCGGGGGGGGCTCCAGAGGGCGAGGACTACAACTCCCAGAGTGCCCCGCGGCTCTCGCGAGAGGCGGCGGAAGCGGCGGGCGCGGCCCGGAAGAGGCGCGGGCGGAGCGGAGCGACCATGGCCGAGACCGACCCGAAGAGCGTGCAGGACCTGACGGCCGTGGTGAGGGACCGCGGCACCCGCGGCGCCCCCGGCACCCGCGGCGCCGGGAGGGGCGGCTTGGACGGGGCTCCGAGCAGCCTGGGCTGGGGGAGGCGCCCCTGCCCGTGGCGTCGGGTTGGGTCCGTCATCCCCCAGCCGTTCCGGGGGTCCTGTGGGACCGGGGAGCGAAGGGGCCTGCGTGGGGTTCGGCGGGATGCGGAGAATCCGCTGCGGGGTTTAGCCCCGGCGGTGAAAACGCGGGCGGGTTTTTTAGGTCTTACAAGTCATAGGATATTCAGCGTTGGAAGGGACCCGCGAGGATCATCGAGTCCAACTCCTGGCCCTGCGCTGGGCACCCCAGAAATCTGCGCCTCAGAGCGTTGTCCAGATGCTGCTTGAACTCACAGGCTTGGTGCTGTTGGGGAGCCTGTTCAGTGCTCAGCCAATGTTTACACTAATATTTACTCTAAGCCTCATTTGTCCTATATATATATATATTTATTTATGTAAATATGTATATATTTAAGTACCATTTTCACATATATATATAATTACACTGCAGAGTTTGGGCACGCTTGTGCCCAGCAAAGAAAGAACATTGTAGTTGCATCGTTATATAAGGTTAAGTAATGCAACAGCCTCTAATGAAAGCAAAACATTTCTTTTCTCCCTTTCTGTCAGGTGCAGACACTGCTGCAACAAATGCAGGACAAATTTCAGACCATGTCTGACCAAATCATCGGAAGAAATATCCTTTTTTTTTTTTTTTTTTGGAACTCGGGTGCTGGGCAATAAATATCATAAATTCTGTTTGCCAGTGGGGTTTGCGAGGTAGATTTAAAGTGAGCGTAAAAATTTGAGCAGAGCTGCGGTACTAAAAGCAATCAAGCCCGAGCAGGGCTGGAATGGTGTGGTTTCCTTGACCCCTGTGCCCTCGATGACATGAGCTGTCGCATCGATGACCTGGAGAAGAACATCGCTGACCTCATGACGCAGGCGGGGGTGGAGGAGCTGGAGGGGGAGAACAAGACCCCGGCCCCCAACAAGAGCTAAAGTGAGACAGGCCCTGGTTGGCCTTGAAACAAACCCTTGAAATTACTGGCTTTGACAGGTGGAACTCTTTCCTTTGGCTTGCGAGGTGGGATTTGTGCAGAGCGGAGTTAGGGAATTGTGCTGTGTGTAGAGAGCGTGTCCAGGGAAGGGTGGTGGAGCTGGAGGAGTGTCTGGAGAACAACTGAGGGAGCTGTGGGGGCTCAGCCTGGAGAAAAGAGGCTCAGGGGGGACCTTCTCACTCTCCACAACTCCCTGACGAGGGGGGAGCCAGGTGGGGTTGGGCTCTGCTCCCAGGGAACAAGGGACAGGATGAGGGGAAACGACCTCAGGCTGTGCCAGGGGAAGTTCAGGTTGGACATCAGGAAGAATTTCTTCATGGAAAGGGTGGTCAGGCTTTGGAAGGGGCTGCCCAGGGAGGTGGTGGAGTCACAGGGGCTGTAAATTCCTCCTGTGTGTAAGTGAGGAGCTTGCAGGGAGTAGTGACTCACACAGGGCAGTGCAAGAGAGCACTCAGGGATGAGGCAAGACGTGTCCTAGGGCAACATTCCTCAGAGAAAGAAATTTCTTACTGAAAGGAAAATGTGATGTTATATATTATTATGTAATTTCTTAATTGATAACCTGCCCCTGTGTTACAGAAACATTGGAGGAGTAGGTGCTTCATCCTCTTGACAGCTCAAAATCCAGTCCAAAAACACGTAGAGAAGTTCAGGTGACGAGGCATCATAAGACACAGCATTTAAAATTGCTGGAGGCATTTGAGGAGATAGGGTGATGCAGGTGCCAGAACTGTTACAGCATAAACAAGGGGAGGGTGGTGCTTAACTATGGTGTCTGAGCACTGAGATTTCACTTCAATTTGTGCACAGCTTGATTTTTGTAATCCATGGAAGGCAACTGGCAAATAAAATACTAGATGTTTCATGTTAGATTTAAAGACTAAGACAGACATGTCTCAGCCTCTCTTAGGTTTGAGATTTTGAGGTCATGTCTTGCATTCTATGCAGCCTGTATAGTGTTTGGAACAGATATTTTTTGGCTTTTTAAGATACTTTTTTTTTGGTGGTATTTTGACAAAAAAACCAAATTCTTACGGGCTTCATTGCCGTCAGTGTCATTTCCCTTGGCCTGAACTCCTCAGGTGAAAATTTCTGATGAGCATGATTCTCTTTAATCTATTTTCTTATTCCTCCCCAACAGGTTGCCAATAACTCAAGATGAATCTTGGAAGCTGACTTTTTCTTTTTAATACAAATCCTTGGAATTACAGAATGGCTTTTTGCAACTCCTGTGTGTAAAAGCATTTTTATATTGTTACAGAGCTTGCATTCCTAATGTACATTGTATAGTTGGGGTAGGGTAGTTTATATTTTGATTTGTGTACTGTAATTTCACTTTTTGAATTCTTGTTATGAGGATCAATTGGTTGTGTTATTAAACACAGATCTTGTGGATCTCAACTACTGGGTGCATTTTTTCGTGAAGTCACTTTTTTCTCTTCCCCGTACTTTTCTAAATGTTTCATGTTTGATAGCTCAGCATTTAGTGACTCCCACGAAATGGGAACCTTGCCTTGTCCTGTGTGACTTTGTGGAGTGAAGCACAAGATTGAAACTTAGCATTAGTCTTAGTTCTAAGCATCAGGCACTCTCTAGTTGGGGTTTGTGTGTTGGTTTTTCATACCTGTAATAAGGTGGATTTGGAAACATGAGACACTGGACATCGAAACCATCTGTCCTGCTCCTGGTATTACCTGAGCTGTGTGTTCCTGGAAACCATAAATACAGATTTACCATCCGTGCACAGCTGAGCAACCACTGCCACTCACATCTGGGATATCTGGGCAGGCGAGGAACTCTTAACTACGAACAGTCTCATTATGGGATTGAAGGTTTTTAACACTCCACTTTGAAACTGTCCACGTGTCCTTTGGCATCACCTTTGAACAGGAATTGTGATCGAAGTGCTGATGCTGGACAGAACAGGGATGGTGTTTTTAGAGTGTCTGCATGTGGTCTTTCAGTTTAAATCACTGGCTCCTTGGACAAAACAGTTTAGTAGCAAAGCAGTGGTATATTGAACAAAAAGGAGAGAATCCAGTTAGATTTTTAAAGCCTTGCTTCTCTTGGAATAGCAGCTAGCTGCAGCTCTTCAAAATACTTGGTTTAGAGGAGTGTTTGCTTTTCTAATCATATCCACCTTTATGGGCCTGCAGTTTCATGGGTTACATTACAGTATTTTGGCAGTGTGTTTGGGAGGGTCTGTACTGTGCCACTTGTGAAGAAAAATGACCCATGTCAGCTATTCCTGACAATCATTGCATTGCTCCTCCAGCTTCAACCCCAAATTTCAGCAGGTACCGGTGGCACTCAGCAGTTGCATGTGGGCCACACTTAAAATTGCTCTTTGAATGCCACCAAATTAGCACCTCTGTGCTGTGAGGGCAAAATGACAGGTCATTTTTCCAAACCAAGGGGAAATTGTAATAAAAGCTCATAACAACAGGGGAATTTTGTGAACATAAGAAATGTATCAATATACCTTGTAATACCAGCCTTAGGTTCTTTGTAATGTCATTGAAAAATCTAATAAACTGTTATGTGGTAACCAATAGTCAGGTCATGTATATTAAAGCATTATCTAGCTTAAGTATATAATTCCATGTGAAATTATATTTAGTTCTAAGTTATAGAAAGGTTTTAACACAGCTGCTGCTCAGAGAATATAGTTTAGAATTACAGGTGTGCTCTGTGTAATAAATGGATGATGATTCATGCCCTGTCAGACCTGCATTTCAGTAGGTAATTAGAACACTGGACCAAAAGTATATTAAGTTGGGGGACAATTTTGTGTGATGTTTATAGAGCTATAAATTCTCATGTGCCCGTGTTCCTCCTGGGGCAGGAATGGTCATTCCTGAATTTGCCTGCACTCTCCCCCATGCAGCAGCAGCAGCTCTGCTTTCCTGAAGTTTACTGTGTCAGAATAACTTACTGGAAACTTTATTTGAGCTTTAAGAGAAGGCTAGGTTCTCCCAGCCACTGGAAAGATTCTAACTGTATTTCAGTAGGGATTTTTTTTCTCCTCATAAATTTAACACTTCACTGGTTTTAACTGCTCTCACCTCCGCCCGCTCTGGATTTCCATCACCGCCATCCTCTTCAACCCCTGCTTCTCTTCCCCTCTGACTCTCCAGAGCTCCATTTCAGCTGTTCCTGAGGAAAGAGCTGTTGTTTCCAAACTCTCTTCAGGTAACTACAAAGCGCAGCTGCTCTTTCACAAAAGATCTACATTCGGAACAGCAACTAAAATCAGTGTTTTTCTATGACAGGAATTACAAGGGACACCATGCAAGTCTTAGCCACAGATTTCACAGCCAGTCTTTAATAGCAGTGTTTTTGAGTTAAGACCAGAGAACCCAGAAGTAAGTTGAAGATCACAGGAGATGTGTGGGCTGTGTATTTTACACTGGGCAACACCAGTAAATCTGAAACTGCTCTTTCATTTCTTCTGGTGTTTTCGTTCCTGCCTTTATAGCAGGAATGATACTCTGTCAGTACAGAGGAACGGTGTTATAATAAATGAATGTTTTGAAACAGACCCACTGATAAATGATTCAGAATTATGATATCCTTAAGAGGATTTTTCATTTAATCTCTGCCCTAAAGACAATGTTCAGTAAATAAGACTGCACACACAGCTCCCCAGCTAATAGCATCTGGTCCAGGCACTAAATGAGCTGGTTGTAGGCCAGAGACACACTGAACTGTGACACTGTCCACAGGAGCGAGTTCTGGAATCTTCCTCTGCCCAAGGTGAACCCAACCAGGTGATCCTGGCAAGTACCACTGCCTGCTGCTGCTGTGGGCCAGGGGAATCACTTGCAGTTCATCCTGCAGTTCTTGCAGTCTGTTTTTGGCAGGGAGCATTTGTGCTAATGGTGTTACCTCCCCTCTAGACTTTCTCAGCACTCCCAGTGAAGCACCGTTTTTTCTCTTCCTTAGCTGGCTGAGCCCCAGGGAATTGGTTTGCCAGAGAAAATGATGGAAACAGGTAAGAGCCCTAACGCCCCTGTCTCCCAGGCCCTGGGGGAGCGCTGAAGTCACTCACTGGCTCTTCCTCCAAACTTAAGAGCTCGTGGAATTCAATCCTTCATATCATAAAAACATTTCACGCTGCCTTCCAAAGGAAAACAGTGTTGATTCCATATGCTTTGGGTGTGAAGCACTTGTAGGCACAGCCAGAGACACTGTCCAGCCTCTTTAATGCTACACCTGAGTCTGCAGTTTTCCTGGAGACATTCACATGGAATTATTTAATCAAGCTCTTCCCTTTTCCTCACGACTACAACTTTCTAGCAGATGGTGCCTTCTAGTGGGCACACACTGAGAGGAGCAGCCCTGCTCAGCTTAATGATCCAGGGACCTTTAATGTAGAGGTTCAGATGTTAGGGCTCTAATGAGCCTCATGCTGCTGGAAAGGTGGTTATTGCACAAGACACTGAGGCTTTGTTTACAATTAAGAATATTAATAGGATACACAAATCACTTCCTGAGCTTTAAGCCTCACTGTGTTTTGAAAGGAGCTAAAGCTCGCTGAGACTTTTTTCTCCAACTCTGATGTAGAGTTAATGAAATTAGGTCATTAGGAAAATAAAGAGTGGGAGTAGAAACTTTACCTCTTATAAGCACTCTGAAATCAGAAAGGTTAAACAGGAATTTTCTCTCTGAAAAATGTGCATGTATGAAGAGACACTGCTCTTTTATGTTGTTTTGCTAAGGATCTGACATTTTTATTTATGCAGTTCTTGTAGTTAGCTACAGATATAAAAATTTCTCCAGTTTACAAATCTGTACAGTATGCAATCCTTGCCCAGGAGATTCAATGCTGTTTGAAATCACAGCTGGAGGACTTGATGGAGTTCAGTGCTTCTCCAGTCTCAGAACTGTAGCTGTTCATATCACAAGTATGGTTGGAAGACCCATGACCCTTCTGTGTCCAAAGGAGGGATCTCATCCTTCACACCTGAATTCCCTTAGGAGTTTAGAGCAGACAGACCCACGTGCTCCACAGTCTGGTTGTGCTCAACAAATGGTCCAAACTCCTCAGCCAAATTGTCGTGGCATGAGGAGTATCCTCAGCTCCAGTGGGTTGGTGACAAACACCTGTCTGGCGTCCTGCCAGCTGACATGTCCAGCTGCTTGGGCTCAAAATAATCCGCCTGCAGGACACACATCTGTTTTTGCTTATCACATTCCTCCTCAGTCCAGTCCCCCCTTCTCTGAGAACAGGAATTTCCCAATGAATAAAAGTTTCTGATTTCACTTATTTCTGTTGCAGAAGCGTTTGCTTTTGAAGACCAGATCCCTGTGTCTTTAAAGCATTGTAGGCAAGCTTTTTGTATTTTAACCCCAACAGTGGAGGAAATCACTGACCTCAGCTGCTCTTTATCCACTGGGGTAGAAACAGGAAGGTTTCCCGGAAGCTTTTATTTCTTTGATTATTTTTACATGTTCTTTGAGAAGTCAGGAGGCCAAGGATATCCAGGACAGACAATGTGTAGTTTTAGAAAATTAAAACACAGAGGAAAAAGAGCCCAACTTTAAGACCTGAGGCTTGCTGCTGGTTTCCAGGCATCCACACCCCACGTGTGAATCCTTGTGTGTGCTGAAGTGTCCCCATGGTCTGAGCTCTGATGTGACACATCCCAGTGACAATAACCAAGGACCATTCATTTGCTTCCCAAGAGGCTGCTCAGCAGCAGAACAGCAATTCCTTTAGTTTGCCAATTGCTCTAAACCAGAAATTTTGTGTCATACAACAGGTGCCTGATTCAGTTTGACTGTAAGAGGCTGAACCTCAGTCAAATCCTCTCTTCAAAACATGTTCACTTGAAAAAGTGTTCTGTAGAGCCAGCAGGAAATTACAAAAACTCAGAGAGCACTGCAATAGTTAAAGGCCTAAAAATGCAAATGTCATTGATCTTTGCAGACAGATTAATTTCTGCAAGGATTTTGTTTGCTCCTGAAGAACCAGAAAGACACTTCAAGGCTCATCAGCTGATTTTTCAGGAAAAAGAATGTGAATTCCTTCCTGGCTCTAGAGAACAGTACATTTTTAATGCAAATGACTGGTCACCAAAGCTAAAACAACCTGAGGGATTGCTTGCCTTAATTCATGCTGAAAAACACAGGGACAGGCCCTCAGTCATGTTGTTATCTTTTAAAAAAATACCTACTTCCAACAGCAGAGAAAGTGAGTGTTAATGAATGTTAATGTGATATAAGGGGGGGAAAACCAACCCCCCAAAAAGGACTATTGGCACACAGAACACATTATAAATCAGACGAAACGTTCTTAAAAAATTGATGGAACTGTAAATGCTGACATTAATGATAAATGGAATGAACTCTCATTAGAAGGAACAACACTGGGATCACCAACAAGTGAGGCAAAAAATTTAATCAGGTTCTCATCGGAGGGTTCCAATATATGTGTCATTTTAATAAATTCAGCAAACGGACCATGCAGCTGAGAACTGGGGACATCTTAAAACACAGTTAACATAGAACCTTGAACAGGGTTCATTGCTCTGGGAATTCTTTCCAAGTTTTTTCCAAATTATTAGTCATATGAGAAGGTACAGATTTGTGTTCTTCTTTATGGGTAGCCCCAGCTTTCACAGTTTTAACTGATCATTTTAATAAATACTGTGTTCAGAGTGAAAACAGAATCCATCAGCAAGAGGTCCTCATTTCTTTGAGAGTAGCAGGTGGCACTGGAGGAGATGACTGTGGTACCTTTGACGATCTCGTTGTAAACATTCTTAACTGTATTTTTATACAAGATCTTCACATTAACGTTGTTTTTCTTTCAGGTCAGAACTACTTTTAAACAAAAATCATGGCAGGAGTTTAAGACTTTACTACTGAGCAACTGTGCAAGTGAATATGACCATGAAGTTTGAATTGCTTCCCAGAGCTCCCAGACATGATCAAGGCCTTCCTCCCTGCACCCCCACTGAAGACACTCTTTGGGATTCGAGGGGATTGATGAGTCTGATAATTAGTGTTGCTCATTAGCAAGAAATGCAGTAAATTGAAGTCCTTGCACAACAAATCTCCTGTTAGATTTCATTTTGAGCACTTATAAAGCAACAGGCAGACAATATCCAGCAGAACGACACCATCTGCCATTTATTATTCTTTTAATCATCTTTCCAGTGTTTTAAACAAGAATTTGGTTATAAATTCTAACAACTGGCACTATAAAATATGATTTTCTGCTCTCTTCTTCTCACTATCCTCTGGACAGTGAGGAGCACAAACAAATAAAGTGCAGGTTTAAATCTCAGTTTTCACACATTATTGACCTTGTAAGATGTGTTTCCAGATTAACCTGCTCCTGCCTTGTGCTCATGGGAGGGGATGTGGTGTGGACATTCCCTGAGTTTCTGCATTTGGTTGGGCCACCTGGAGCTGGGGACAGAGTTCTACTTCATGGAGATGACAATGAGACAATTGGCTGAAGGAGTGGAACAAGACAAGCCACCTTCACATCTTTATTTGCAGCCCCTTTATGTTCCAGAGCTGTTCATCCCAAGGCTCAGACTGGCAGAAGTGCCGCAGAGTCACAGAAACCCAGAAGGGTTTGGGTTGGAAGGGACCTTAAAGCTCATCTTGTTCCACCCCCTGCCATGGGCAGGGACACCTCCCACTAGCCCAGGTTGCTCCAAGTCCTGTCCAACCTGGCCCTGGAGAGTCCTGTTCCTCCAACCACTGGGAAATTCACAGGAGCTCTGTGTTCTTCCAGTGTTCCAAAACAACAAACAGAATGATAATTTCTACAGTCTTTACAGATTTGTAGCCTCATTGATCCAAAGTGTTTCAGAAAATCCAGCTCCACCCCCCTGAATGCGCTAAACAAAATCAGCGTTTCACACATCACACAAAATTAAAAACAAATTTATTGAACCTGAGGCGTATTTAAAAATCAGGAGGCTTTTCATGCCGTAAGTTATTTTAAAACATCTTTGAAATTACTCCATAGACTGAAGTTAAACAATTAAAATGCATAATCACATTTAAAAGCAGCACCAAAAATGTAAGTCATTTTGTCACAGAGGCTGCTCCAGCATGGTTTGATTATTTAACGTTATGCTCCAAAAGCAATTTATCCCCTATACCCTTGATCTCCATTTCAATTTCAGGATGTTAATGCATGCACCATTGCTGTATTAGCTGATAGGGCAGAACAAATACTTCAGAAAAAGTCATGATTAGAATTTGAAGTCTTTCTCAGCTGTGTTGAATCCCCAAATGTACTCACCTCACTGGCTTTTCCTGCTGGCTTTCCCCTCTGGAGGCCCATGCTTTATACCTGCAAAGAATTATTGTTTAACATCAGGAACAGATGAATGTAGAGGGAGTGTGCAGTGCAGCCACTCCTGCCATGAATGCTAAAGTTGTCAGGCATCAACTAAATCTCTTTAAGCTGAACTGTTACAAACACTCTGCCTGCCACCACAGAAGTCTCCTGATCCAGACAGTCAAGTCTGAAGTTGCTGGAGATGTTTGCTCATTTTCCTCTTTGCATTAGCTGCAAACTCTCCTCTGTTCCTTATTCTGGCTTCAATTGGCTGGGCACAGCCCTGGGATGGGCAGGGATTAGGGGTTTGGGTCACAGCGCAGGGTTTGAGGCCTCCAGCACTCCCTGAGTTCCATCCGTTCACTGCCGAAGCACACAACATGCTGGATGGACAGGATGGACACGGACACAGGATCACTCCTGCAGGATAAATGATTTTGTATCATGAGTATTGGCAAGGAAAGGAGTGGAATTTGAGGAGGAGCTTGTTTGCAGGAATCCAGGGGCTGCCACCCCCTGTGCCATCAGCGCTTCACTACTGGCACGTGCAGAGCCCGTAAAGTGATCCATTACCTTCTCCTGTTCAGGACATACTGTGTATA
>JAYRBT010000021.1:16944551-17010713 GCA_036023395.1 Myiotriccus ornatus | reverse complement strand
AGTGGCACAACAAAGACTGTGACAACCTTTTCTATTCCTGCAGCAGGACTGTCTCAAAAACCCTGCTCAATAAGCCTGATTCTTATAAAAAGCTGCAGATAATTTGGAAACAGCTTTGCCAGGAACTAAGGGAACAGTTACTTTCACTGTGAACTCCAAATTCACTCTTAAAGATCTGCTGGGTGTTTATATAATGAATCTTCACTCTTGGGACAGAAAGCTTTCATTTTTGCTGTCAGTCTTTTTCTTACTGTTTTACGGCTTGTCTCAGAAAAGGATGGAAATATATCCCTCCAGCAACCTCTTAAAACCCACAGAAACAAGTGGCTCATCCTTGGTAGCGACACCCATATATTTTTCAAGGAAGATTTACTAAACAAAGGGACTTTGCAAAGTTCTGCAGTTTTCTAGTGTACAAGATAGGAAGGGATGGTAAAAGTAGTGAATTGTCCTTCAAGTGGCCTTGCCTAAACAAACAGAACAGCTGGAGTGCCTATCATTAGCAGGCAGAACACCTCTGCAGGGGGCACACAGCTTGAAACCCGGAGAATTCGGCGTGATTACAGCGAAGAAACTCCACAAAAATCAAGCAGAAAGTTTTCCTGGAGGAGTTTATCTACCAAAAAAAAAATAAAAATGTTTACACTAAGGTTAGCGTGTATTAACTGAGTCTGAGTGGAAAAATTGCTATTTGGAGATAAACAGAGAGTTTCAGCTCTCCAAGGGAGGAAGGGTTGAGGGCACATGCTCTCTCTGCAAGGACACGGATGAGACAGGCTTCACCTCAGGGTGTGTAAACATTATCTCCAGCTCCAAGGTGATGGGTGAACATGCACTCACAGCATTGCATAAATATATAATTACTGGAAATTTTCTTTAAAAATGGGGAAGGCCGTGGCCACACAATGCAAGTCTGGTTGAAAACTGTTTGTGTCCGTCTCATGGGGAATTGGAACTGTTAACCAATAATACCCCACAGCAAGGCTTTTCTGGTTGTGTTTTCTGTGATCTTGTGTTTCAGTGATCCTGCCTTTAAAGCTATAGAAAAAACTAGAATATGCCTTGAGAAGTCAGCTCTCCCTCAGTGTGCTCCAACGCACAACTGTGCCACAAAGTCAGACAGATTTAGTTTAACTAATCTTACAGATGTTCAGTGGTAGAAATTTCAATGAGGTTTGTGATTCTGGAACACTCTCCCTTGACCACCCTTCGGATTAGCCTCAAGGATGATGCTCAGCCTTTAATTCTTTGGGCTTTGGTGGTGTATGCCAAGGTCAAAGACCAAAAACAGTGAGAAGCTGAGCAGGTGAACTTGTTTATGATAAATGAGGCTCCTGTACTTTGCAGGAGATCCTACAGGTTAAGCTTTATCACAAACTAAATACACACAGTGTAATTCCTCAGAATTATTGCAGAAATGTCACTAGAAATTTTATTTAACTAAGGAATTTAACTAAATATCATCTAATCTTCACCCAAATATCTATTGCTATTTAAACATCAGTCCATCTTACTCGTCACAATGTTAAATCGTGCTCCTTTGGAAGTGATCTGATCAGATTCCCACTGTTCTCTGCTGCATAGAACTGAATTGTCAACTGAGTGGCAAAGTTCTTGCTAACAAAGGAGATACTTCTATAGGTTCAGTAGCAAAAATATGTGTTTTCTTCCTGAGCAGACTGATGGCACATTTCTATTACAGGATCTTGTTACAGCTGAAGTTTTGATTCAGAGTGAAATTAGTCCAGGTTTTTGAGAGTCCCTGTAAGCTGGCTTGCATGGAAAACACATCAATCCACTATTGATTTGATTCCTTTGATTTTACCACTTTTCAGGGATAGTTTCTGCAGCTGATCAGCTTCTGATGGGATTACACCAGTGACACATAGGCCAGACCCAACCTCCCCCTCAGTTCTGGCAAGGCTCAAAACAAAACTTCCCCACCTCTACAGCCTTTACCGAGACAGTCCAACAAACATGCAGCTGTTACACTGGAATCAGAGCCTCCTGATGACAGCAAGAACAATCCCGTGGTTTTTCCTGTTCCAAAGAGCAGGAACAGATTTATTGCCTGGAGGGAAGAAGTGAAGCAGCACTAAAGCATTTAGAACCATCAGTGCCAGAGCCCGTGGGACAGCAAACCTCCCAGGTTACACAACAGAGCAAATCCCATCCGTTTTCCCCTTTATATGACAGGAGCAGCCTATAAAAGCTCCCAGGACAGTACTATTTAATTAATCAACTGCAGAAAACCTCAATGTTTGTTTGAGTTAAGAATCAGTCTCCATTTACTGTGGGGTTTTGGCCTGGCAAGCAGGTTCCAGATTCCTTTCCTCTCTCAGATCATCCGTGTTTGTCAGTGTAAGTGGAAGCTTTCGAGTAAGAGACATCTACAATAATCATTCTAAAAGTTCAAGAGATACACACCTGCAATGGAGTCCAAAACCTGATGGAAATCTATGTGATTTGGATAAAGATTAGACATTTTCTATGAAACCTGTCAAATAGTCTTCAAAACGACACAAAAGCACATAGGAGAGTGGTTGGAATAATGTGATTTCAAAATTGCTTTTGTGACTATTGTGTTGTTGTCCATTACTTATTGTTAGAGACTTCAGCTCCAGACAGAACACACAGGAGGGCTCAGGGGGAACTGGAGGAGCACAGATTGCTGTTTTTAATGAATTGGCAACAGAGAGCACGAGGATAAATAGATAAATGCACCAGCTCATCTCCCATTTTTGAGGCAGGCAGCAAACCCCGCTGCCAGGCTGATTCACGGCTGTGGGTGGCACTGTCCCCTCTGCAATGAAGGCAGCACAGTGCTGAGAGAGGAATCCGGTTCTGGATGAGGAGCACAGCTGACATCCCCACTCCTTGTAGTCATTAGATGCTCGGGTACCGTGGCAGAAAGTGCCACAGAGAGGCCTGAGCAGATGGCAGGGTCCAGGGTGCTCCTCAACGCCAGGCTCGACAGCCCGAGGACCCAGTTGTAGATTGGGTATTGACAATCTGCCTCCCAGAATTCCCGTGAAGTGGAAATTGGGCATAATGGCATCATTCATTTCCTGTCTTGAACTCCCTGGTCATTCCAGTGCCACTTCCCAGCCCAGCAGTGAATTGTGCTGCAGGCTGTGCTGGATGATTTCGGGATGTGTAGCTAGAACACGTGGCCATCCACGGGGATGGAGAGACATCTCACACAGTAAAGATAATTTGCTGAGGCTTCAGGGGTGCACTTTGTAAGTTTACAAGTTATGTAATTAAGCAAACAAAGACATGGTGCACTTCTGCTTTTCCAGCTCTTTCTTTCCTAAGGGAAGTTGTTCTCGGACCTCAGACTAAAAATGTGTCAGAGAGACACATTCCAGAGACAGCAGCCCTGTGAATGTGCCTGGGTGTGGGGTCAGACTGCAGCCAAATTCCCCACGGTGCTAAAACTGGGCAGAATGGGACCCTTTAGAGCAACACTCCAACCCAGTGCATGAGCTGCTTATCAGCGATGGATAAAAACATGTGGGTGTACATGTACAGCATTTTAGGGGAGTGGAAAGGTGCTGCAGAAATGAACACAACATTTACAGCAATCAGAAGGTGCTTCACTTACCATAAGTTTGGTGAGTCAAATAATAAATCACTCAGAAGCTTAGCAGTGAGATTGTGTTGGTGACCAAGGAAGCAGCATTTCTGGCCCTCTTTATCCTACAAAAATGGACAAAGAAGAGTTCAAATTTCTTCACAAGCAAATCAAGAATCTATAGTATCTTTCAGAAACAACTCACTTCAATGAGGCAGAATCAGAATGGTGTGAGGGAATAAATCTTTTCTTCCAGAGGGCTGGCACCAGGAGCGAGGTGGGATGGACGGGTGCAGTGCTGATATCTTCCTCCTCCCCCCAGCCCAGGTGACAGTTTGGCATATTAAAATCCCATAACTCCAGGGATGGTGAGGCAGGGTATCGACAGAAGAAAGCCACAGATCACATTGTTATCTCTCTTTTGGATGAAAATAACAACCTTCTCCCTTCACACATTCACTTGAATTTCAAACTTCATCTTGACAAAGACGGGATAAGTACAAGTTCTGATTACAGTGGAAGTCAAATTTATGTTGTACTTCTATACCTGCACTGTGCCAGTCTCACAACAGAATATGTGCTCAAGAGAGATGATGTTCCACCCATCATGCTACTCCCATTTTTCCAAGTGAAAAGCGGAAAGAATGGCAGATTCAACATTCTTCTGCTGAGAATTCATCCCCATCCCTCAGTGTTTTGTGTTTCAGATAAAAAAATAAATTAAAAAGAAAAAATAAAAATAAGAAGGCAAGCCTCCACTTCAGCTTTGAGTAGGGATTTTTCAAAGTGAGCTCAGTCTGCCATGATTCTTCTCATGACACTTCCCCCTTTTTTTTTTCCACATCAGCAACTTTCTAATAGCAGCAGAGAAGAAAAGAAGAGCTCCATAAAGCAGTATTAAACAAGGAGGCTCATTGGTAATTAAAGTGGGAATGGAGATAAAGGAACAGTGGGTAAAGCCTGCTGGAATGCCTCTTTGGGATATTTCAAACAGTTTTTTGAAATAACATTTCTGTCTTTCTGGAGCTAATTATGCATTTGCTGCACACTAAGCAGAAGGCTAAATTAATTGGAAGAACAAAGGTAATTTGTTGTGGGTTGGACTGAGGCCATGGATGCTTGTTTCCCTCGTGGGAGAAGAACTGATGACCTATCCCATGTTTGTCATCTCCCAAAGATGGGATGCAGGACCAGAACTTGTGTCCCACCCAGCCCACCATGGAACAGCCCTTCCCTCCAGCCTCCTCTCCATCCCTCCCTGTGGCAACTCACTGGGTATCAGCAGGTGGACAGTCCCTCTGCCTTTCCTTCCAGCCTCCCTCCATTCTTCCACCATCTGGCAGGAGATTGCTTCAGGAAGAGCTGCCAAATTCCACATGTCAATATTAATCACCAAAGTCACAACGGAGCGTTTGCGAGGCCCGCGCTCACGTTCTGCCTGTCAAACAGATCATCTCCTTTGAGCTGGTTCTTCAGAAACAGCTGGACATTTTTGAACACCTTATTAAAGTAGAATAGATCATCAGCAGCTGGAGCATTTCAAAGATGAATGGGCTTTATGCCAGTTAATACAGTACTTGCCAAAAAACAGGTGGCAACTATAACTGCAATTCTCTACAAGACCGCTGCCCTTCCTGTTGTATTTATTGATTTGGACAGGCAATACTGTGTGGGACAGGTATTGAATAACTATTTCCTTTTCCCAGGTTGTCAAAAGTTGCAAATCTAAAACATATTTTCAGACTTCCAGAATGTCTCCTTAGATACGAAGCAAATTAGTAATTCCTTTTTCTGATGGGGGAGAGGGTGAAGTATAATTAAAAAAATCTGCTGAACATTTGAAGAAAATCAATTTCTCTCAGGGACAAGACAGCCTATAGTGCCAAACCTGGAAGCCTTTCAAAAATATACATTTCAGCTTGAGGTGTTAATGCTTTCATGACAAAATATACACATGCAGTTGGTGTCTTTAAACTCAGTTTTATTCCCCTGTGAGAAGGATTTAATTGGCCTCAAATAAGAAATCACTGTTTTACATAGTACAATCTTCCACTTAATACCCAGGAATCCATGTCATGTATTTAAATTACAAGTAAAATACTTACTAATGAGCTAATGTTTTGCAAACACCCACAGAAATGTTTGAACTTAACCACTTTTGAACAGGACAGGGTGTAGAGGGAGGCAGCTTTCTTGGGGAACCACAGTGTGGGTGAGAGAACAGGCATGTCAAACACAGTTGCGGCCCTTCATTTTACTCCCAGTATTTCCCTCTAATTTGCTGTTTAACTTCAGGAAAGACACTTAACCTCTACGTGCCTCAGTTCATCCGTCTGTAAAATAGTAGATAAGTCACCTAATTCACAGGGATGTTATGGAGATTAATTAACTAACGTCTGGAAAATGTCTCAGGATCCTTCTGTGAAAGGCATTATAAGGGCAAACGATAGCAGTGTAACCATATGCAAAAGGTTTTAACACTTGGCACAAGACAGTTTGGGTTTATCCCCCTCCTTCTGCAACATCACCGCGGGTTTTTACAGGGACCACGGACCAGGAGCAGGTTCTGGAGGCTTTGGAGAGCACCATTATCTTAAGTCAAAGGACGATGTTGTTTCAACCTCGGTAAAATTGTATTTAGTTAGTTCCTGCTACTGTTTCAAGATCCCCAATGAGATCAGAGCCCTGGCATGCTGTACACACAGTCCTTGAACACAGTCCTTGAACACACAGGAAAGCTGCATCTATTTAACATAAGAGATCTTTCTAAGCTGCTGTAATTGAGCTGACAAATGTGCCGTGCCGCCTTGACCAGGGGTCCTTTCTCGTGCTCGGCTCTAGGCAGAGGCAGAGCAGGGCGTTGGTTGCCTTGAGCTGCAGACTGGGGGTAACAAACTGGCCAAAATCTGCCAGGCTTCCTTACAACAGGAGAGTTGAGATGGGCTGAGGTGTTAATTAGTGACCCCTCCTACCCTGAAAATCAGGGGCAGCAGGGCTCCCACCCCTGCCCTTGATTTTCAGTTGCCGTCACAGCTCTCTGACGTGAGTTTGAGTCAATCCATTGATTTGAAGGCAGAGCTCACATTAATCCAACTTTGCAGTACTCACAGTCACCACTCTTTGGCACTTACCACATGAATAGGAAAATAAAAAGATGGGGCAGAGCAGGGACAAAGTGGGGAAATGCTCTGCCCTTCAACTGCACAGTCACAAATAATTCCCGGAGTCCTTCATGCCTTCTGTCCTAACTCCCAGTTCCAGCTGCTTCCTAGCATGCTTTACTGATTTTCCTTGGTCTACCTGCTTTTCCATCAACACTTTCTTGTATCATCTGATAGAGCTTTGACCCAGGAAACTGAATTCCACGATGTCTTCTTCTCCCCCGGGCTCTGCATGCAGCTTGACATGCTTCACTGCCCTCCACTTGTAACCTGCTCTAAAAGCCAATTTAAAATAGAAAAGTATCTGTCACAACCATCTTGCTTTCAGCTGCAGTACAGCACGTTGCAGTATATTTTTACATTAGGGAGACATCTGGATAACTTTGTTTTAAAGCAGTTGTTTATATTCCTGAACTGTTGTGATTTGGTTTCCTCATCAAGCAGAAGACCTGGAAGGGCAAAGGAATGGGAAGAAAGAAAGATCTGGTCACAATTTAGAGTCATTTGTTCCTGTCAGAATTTATATGAGCTAAATCTTAAGGCTGGACAAGCCTTAATAACGATCATATTTAAAGTTCAGCTTTCCAGGGGAAGACTGCACGGCCCAAGGGGATAAGTAATAGAATACAGAATAGTTCACCTTTCATATGCCCATTCATACCCAATCCAGCAAGGACAGGCTGGTGCTGGCCTTTCAGAGGCACACATGACATGAATTTAACAGTCTGTAGCTAATCCCATCGGACTAAACTACTGCTAATTGGGGTCCTGGCTGGATAAAGTCACTCGGTAGGTCACTGCCAAAGTCGGAAGATCTGGCTTCACTTCCAGGCCTGTGTCAGAGGGATGGGAAACCTTTACTTTCTCATGATAAACTGACACACCCAAACAACTGTTCATGTTCCTACCTGCTTTATTTTTGCAATCACAGGTTTCTTTCAAGAAAGCGTACACTACTGAGAGAGGAAGCTAAAAATGAGGAAAAGCAACGTGTGGGCAGACAGGTTTTCTGTGGAGTGAAGACAAGAAGCAGCAAAGTCTGAGGTCTGCAGATCACTGGAACTTGTCAGAAGGCATCAGTCAGACAAACACTTGCCTGTTTTATTACTCTGCTGATTGGAACCTTTACTTGAGGAGACCCCGTTTGTATCTCCCCGTTTATCCTTCAGCTGGAAGCTGAGACCTTTGTGAGGAGCTTCAGTCTACAATGTGCTCACCATTAGTGGGAGTCCACAGTGCAGAATATGTGTGCAGGAAAGACAGCAGAGAGGAAAGGAGTAATTCCTTGTTTATTAAAAAAAAAGCAATTTCACACTGTTCTAAATTCTGTAAGTTGAAGCTGAAGCCAACTTACAATTGGTAACACCACCAGGTTTGCAGAGAAGAGAGAAAGAAACAGCCCTAAAATTAGAAGACTAAATAATCTCGGGTTTAAAAGCATCACAAATGCTGGTCTTGTAAACACTCTCATCAAGAGAAATACAAGAATGTTTGCCATGTAATTACACATTCAAAACTAATATGGAGAGAGCATTTTGTAAAGGAATGCAAATGTAGCTCTCGGGAAAGGTCCAGTCTGGAGAGGCAAGGGAATGAAGCTGCTCTGCTGATTCACCAAGCTGATGTGGCACAGTCTGCCTTCAGTTCTGCTCACAGTGGAACAAATCAGTGCAAACAGCCCCTCATTTATACTTGGCGTTCCTGCAGTTCCCTGCTCTTGCCCCAGAGCTTTCCAGCCGTTCCTGACCCCATCACAGACAGCAGATCTTTAAGGACACAAGTTCACCAATGGTCCTTCGTGGTTCTGCCTCGGGGGGTGACTGCATTGTCCAAAGTCAGACACAAAACCACTTAATGTCATAACTTCATTTCCTTAGACCTCCAGGCTACATGACATTCAGACAAAAATCCTTGCTATTCCTCTCTTTTAATGGTAACTCCATATTTCTCCGAATCCTTTTCACCCTGAAGAAAAATTAATAGGGAAGCATATTTCAAGATGAGAGAACAAAAGGGGTTAAAATAACCTCAATTTTCAAACACTTCAGGGATCTGGTGTAGGCTAAATTTATCTCCAAATATCTCTAGGGCTTCTGGGATGTTTAGGATCCAAATAGGAACTTAAGTAACATCACTCTTGGCTCTTTAAACTGAAATATATTTTAACAATTAAGAAACTGAGAGGCTGTTCTTCCAGTGATCTAAGCCCAGACACTCAACTTGCAGACAAATGTTGCAAATTTGAATTATCTTCCTTTTTTTTCCACTGAGTAGGGGATGGATCTGCAGAGCTGCTGCTCAGCACTGAACAGAGGCATGTTAGGAGGTTTCTCAGAAAACTTCACCCTGCAGCTTCAATGTCTCAAAGGGGCATTTGCTAAAATAAACCCAAACATCACCATTTTAAACTCCTGCTTGTGTCTTTCGCACAGGTCTAGGATGAGCACAGAGCTACCAGATGGTGTCACGCTGAGCTGCAACTCAGGGACCAGACCGAATTGCTTTCAGAAGTAACAAAGAAAAGCCCTGTATCTGGTGTAAATAATGGATTTGCAACTCGTGCAGCACATTCACACAGGGACACGTTCCTCCAATAAACCCCGAATCTCTGCTATAATCAAAGGATATCGAGCAGTACATTATGCAGCTTAAAAATAGACCCAGAAACCGGTTGTACCAGTTGCTGTAACTTTAATCTGCAAGAAACTTTTTTTTACAGAGGCATAAATAGTGCCTGTCAAGAGCATAATACAAATCCTGTCTGGTAAACCTGAGCATTTAGATCCCCTTTGAATACCTGACCTCATTTACAACCCAAAGCGAGTTCTGCTGAACAATGTTTTCCATGTTAAACTCGAGCACTATTCTTCCAGACTCATGTTAGTGAAATGCTGGTTTATCAAGGGAAATACAAAAAAAAAAAGAAAGATGGATGCGTTGCATTCTCATTGGCTTTTTTCAGATACATGGTGGATGCATTTTTAGCAGGATGGAAGCAGGGTGTGCTTTGAAAAAACTCTTTGAAAACACTTCAGTGGGCATTTTCTAATGAGATTCCTGCGATAAGATCTCGTAATTCTGCCTCTGCAGCTGTGTCAGTCGGAGCAATAGGAACTGATAACTGCAGCAATGGAGGTCTCCAAGTGTTTCCAAAAGGAATTCTCCATTTTATCTCTTCCCATGTGATACTATGTGCTTGTAATAGTGCCCAAAGACTTCAAAAAAGCTGCCCCGAGGGCCTGTCACGCTGAATTCTCTAGTTTTACCCAAGAAGACACATGCCCTGAAAAGCTCAGCCTTACTTAGCCTTGCTAGTACAACATGCAGTGTCTGTACTGGGAACAGTGACATGGGGGGAATAAAGATTTTACTGGCATGAAGAGGAGTTGATCAACTTTTGGACAAAACCAGAAGGTTACACGTAGCTGAGAGAGCTCAGCAGAATCTGCCCTGATTCCTAAGGTTCTGACGTAGGGCAGCACCATCCAGTTATGCCAGAGAGCATCCTGGGCAGTTCAGCCACCTCACCCTTCAGGCTTCTCCATTCAGACAAATAAAAACAGCTTCCCATTCTGCACTACAGGCACTTGAAGCAAAATTTATGAGTGATGTTCAGCCAGGGTGTTTGTTTTGTACTAACAACCGGTGTGCTACATCCCAGCTCAGATCAAGTGTAGCACAGAGTATCTGCACTCCCTCGGAGGATTAATCATCAAAACAGGGCTGGAAGAGAACCTCAAAGGTCACTCAGTCTATCTTCTGCCCGAGGCAGGCTCAGCTACACAAACTATTCTTGACAGACGTTTCTCTACTCTGTTCTTGAAAGCCTCTAAGGATAAAGACTTCACCAGCCCCAAGGAAATCTCTTCCATGCTTAACCACCCTTGCAATTCCAAAGTTTCTCCTAGTAAATAAAATCTCCCCTGGTTTAAATGACTCATGAAATAGCAAAAAAGTGCAAAGTGTCTCCATCCTGCACATTTCACTGCAGTGATTTGTTGGGTTTATTGTTTTAGCCAGAGCACACGGCCAGGGTGTGTTTGATAGACCTTGTCTGTCCAAGTGAACTTCTTTCCAGTTGTGACTTTATCTTTCAGGTGGTTACGGAACAATTGAGAAAACATTTAAATTAGTGTCTGCAAAAAGAGTACATTTGTGAACTGAAATGAATTTAAATTTTATCTCAGCCTGATTGTTAATTGGGCCCTCTTCACATTTAAAGGTTTCACAGTATTTCCAACTGGTTTAGCTGTGACAGAGGCAGAGGAGAGCCTTGATTCAAAAGAGATTCTTCTGGCAATCATATTTATATGCATTCAGTTTTTAAAAACAGGCTTTTCATAAGGTTTCTCTCGACCTGAACAAGCATCAATTCCATCCACAGATCTCTCCAAGTCAATGGTGTAATCTCATATTGCACCAAAATGAGGTCCTCAAGAGTGTTTCTTCTTCAGGTGTTCAGAGTGCTTCAGAGAGAATTGCCTTTTGGTCAAGATACAGGGATTTTGCCAGCCAGAAATCTGCCCCCAAGAATGAAATTAGGCCAGAGCAACAAAATAAGAGCCCCAAAGTGGGAAGTCACTGTAAGAATACAGTGAATAGCAGGACCATGCAGAGAAGTGTACAAAGGCAGCCAAGGAATGTGAGGAATTGTGAAGACCATCCCCAGCTCTGCCACTAGTGACCAGGTCAGAAGGCCATGCCCGCAAAAGCAAGTGAAAACAGTTCAGAGAGAGCCTTGGTGTTTGTTAAACACAAAATGACAGCGACTTGCCCACCAGGAACACCTTTACAAGCTTTAATTTCTCCACAGCAACCTTCCCCTTCAAGCAGAATTTAGCTCGGCTCCCAGACACGGAGAGCTGTGACGTCCAGGAGATGGTGCTCTTGGGTAAAGCACAATGTCTGAATCAAAAAAAAAAAAGAGAAGAATTTTCTTTAAGATGCCCTTGGCTTTGGTGGCCTAGTGAGGATTCCTGCACAGTTTGAGGAAGCTCATGCAGTGATCACCAGGCAGCAGGGAGGAAGGAATGGGAGTGATGGAAACAGCCACTGGGAAATGTCCCTCACCCCTTTGAGTTTACACACACAAACCACAAAATAGCAAAAAAAAAGAAACAATTTTGCTGGCAGTTTGATCAAGATCTAATCAGAATCAAGGGACTGCTTGGAGCTGTCCTCTGAAACCCAGGGCAGAAAATACAGCAGAAATTGTCTGGGGGAGGGAAGTGGTCAGACACGGAGACCACATCCAGCAACTCCCTCAGGCATCCCATCATTTTCCTGGGATGGGAGGTGTGCAGAGAGCACCACCTCTGACTGTTCCCCGCAGAGGAGAAGGGATTGCTCCCAAGGAATCAGGAAAGGCAGCAGCTGCATTATGAAACCCCGTGAATCAGTATTATTTAGCCAGCATTTTATTTTTAAATGCATCTCCTAAATAAACAATATTTTCTCTCGAGGAACTCCAAGTATTTTACATAAGAAAATAAATATAATTATCTACAGCACAGAGATTGAACTGAAATTATTTTCCCTGCCAAAGAAATCTGTTTCCTCTCCCTTTTAAAAGAGCAAAACAACTATTGTACTGTGGAGATGAAGCACTGGAGTAAGCTGCTCCTAGGTTTCAACACAATGTATGCACACTGCAGAAAGAAAAGAAAATAAATGCTTTTGTAGATAGAATCTAAAAGCTTGGTTCACAGGAGACCCAGTTGTGCTTGTATCCAAGGTGTAGTGCAATCAGGAGACAGAAGACTTAATGGATATTAAAGTGAGCTTCCAGTGACTTCCAAGGCCAGGGATTGACTCTGTGGTAGAGCCTCTCTCCATTCAGCATTTCCTTTATTAAAGAATAACCTTGTAGCTCAAGACTGGAAGAAAAAGACTTCACCAAAAATAAATTAAGACCAGGCTCAGAAACCTCTATTCCCTAAACTGAGAGCCAATTAGTTATAAT
This sequence comes from Myiotriccus ornatus, assembly GCA_036023395.1. NCBI lineage: Eukaryota > Metazoa > Chordata > Aves > Passeriformes > Tyrannidae > Myiotriccus > Myiotriccus ornatus. Next base: position 16,998,013 of record JAYRBT010000021.1, on the reverse strand, counting down.
CAATTAAATAAAACTAAGGAAAACAAAGTCACATGGGCTTGGGAAGGGAAAAAAAAATGATAAATGAACTACCATTGGAGTCACTTGGGGAAGAAATGTCACCATCAAGGAGAAAAAAAATGGAAGCAATTAAAAAAGTTAAAGACTTTCCTTATTGCAGGGAGACCAGGGAGAGTGCCAGCCCCCCCCAAGGTTTTCCTCAAGACTTTGCAATTCATTTGATTTTCGTGTCTCTGCTGGCAGTTTGAGCTGTGGGCAGCACAGGGCCCTGCCCAGTGCCCTACTTTGCAAACCCGAGGTGAGCTGCCACTCGTGCTGCCACAGCCCCGGTGCTGCACCTGGACTCAACCCAAATGTCCTGTCCCCGTTACATTTTAAGAACGGCCCCCCACGGGCAGAGAACAAGCCTGGAGCCTCCACAGCTGTCAGAAAATGGATATTCACTGCCAAAAAAAGTGACTGATTGGACTCTGTGGTCGCTCCACCAGCTGCACTTAGCAGACCCCAGGTAAGACCCAGGGAGAAACCATTTCAGATGATTCTATGAAGACTACAGTAAAAACAAACTCAAGAAAGTTCCAAAATTGCCAGGACACAGGACATCTTCTTGATGATCCTTTTGAAGCCTGCACTGTCTGGATTTGAGTCCAGACAAATCTGACAAGTCTGGTATTAACACACCTCACTTTTAACATAGATGGAGCCTCCACGACACGCTGCCAACGAGAATGTCAATGAATAGCAGCCTTGGTGGTAGGTTTCAAAATCAATATAATCAGCACAGTGTTCTATTCACAGCTGATAAATTGCTGTCACACTGGCTGACTTCACAGGCCCATCAGCTCCAGGAGCCTCGTTAAAACTGCCTCTGAAGTTTGCCGGGCTGGGTTTTGTCCGAGGTACTCTGCCTGCTGCAGGGCACGTGCACACTCCTCACTCTCTGCCCAGAAACCCCCTGCCTGGAAACGGGGAGAGGCCACAGAAGAGGCAGAAAACACACTGACAACATTTCAAAAGATGAGGCAGAAGCAAAAGCGGTGTATTTGGAAATATTGGTTGTTTCCCCTGCTCCCCCCACCTCAAGGAGCCATTCTGAAAGGCAACTGATTTAGGAATCTTCCAACAGAAGCAAAAGGTAGAGAAAGAAAGCAAATATGGTGTAGTGTTTTCTACCTTTTTCACCTCAGGACTATCCTACCCTGCCCACAAGGGGTGTATCCTTCCCACACGAGTTCACACTGTTACCAACCAACTCACTCAGGCTCCCACCCTGCAGGTGAGGGTCTCACCACCCACTTTCAGGGAGCTGAAATATTATTTCAGGAGTCCTTTTGCTGTGTGCCTGGGATCTGAATTTCACTATATTTCCCAATCTTTCAGTCACCACTCAAACAATTTGAAGAAATCAATTCTTGGTAGAGCTCCCTTGATTTCATCTCGGTTACACCTTTCGGTTTCGAACTTGTCAACATATTCTAAAAGTTTTGAAGAATAAAGTGCAGCTCTTCCCTCAGACAAGCCCTTAAAGCCATAATGTTTCATCATGACCCTCACTGATGAAGTGTCATTTATTAAAATATGTTTCCTCTATTGTAAGCCCTGCTGCTGTTAAGATCTTCAGAAATCAAACCAGCACCAAAATAAGATGGAAAAGTACTATTGCAAATCTACAGAGAGGGGAACAGACACAGACTTTATGTGATTTGCCTGAGACAGTTGAAGAAAATTGTATCAGGGCTGGGAAATGAAGTGATGCCCCTTGGCTCTTCATTCAGTACTTTATTCTTGGGATCAGTCTTATCTTTCTCAGCTTCAATAGCCTGGAAAGAAAACATTTAAGTGCCTTGGGTGGTGTCATCTTCTTTCACTCAGCCCTGCAGCTCCTGCAGCAATGACAAGCTAGGGAAGCATGAGTCACTTCCACAGACAAAGCAAGTTTTTAACGAGAACAATTGCCTCAGTAATAAGTTTTAGTTTCATTAACCCATTATTCTTTGAATTTTCTCTTTTCTCCACAGTGTTGTGAAACAGATTTAATCTGTTGTCGAAGTCATGATGCCAAAATACCAAAGTGCCACAGCGATGAGCTTTATTGGGTAACTTGGTACCTCTGCAGAAAGAGATAGACCATATAGGAAATATCCAGCATAAACTCCTCAGAGAAATGAAAAATATCAACATAGTTTAGATTCTTAATATATGACTTTGAAACTGAACTGATCTTTCCTCCATTTCTATACCTAGAAACCCTTGGAGAAGCTGTATAGAAGTAGAAAATGAGTTTGCTGGAAAAAGGAATCACAGATCACTATCACCTGTCCATCATCTTTCCTTCCCTAAAGGACTGTAAACACACACAGCCTGTATTGGTGATATTCTACTCTAAATGCAGGAACATGTCCTGACTTTCTTTTCCCCTGCTGATTTGTTTACAGGCATCTCTCACCTGCAAGGGATGGACAAATACTGCCCCCGTTGTACGAAACTAAGTGGAAAGAGAAGTGTCTGCCATCCAACCGGACCAGAAAGCTGAAAACCACAGTTCCCATTTTCACCTCTTTCATCTCATTTCTGCGCCATCTCTTCTGAGCCATCACATATCTGCTGGGAATTTTCTTCTACACACCTGCCTGAACATTCTCTTTTTTTTTTCTTTTCTGGAATGTTTTGCTGAGTTCAGAATGGGAGTCATGAGGCTGTGCTTTGATCAGCCCCTTCTGCATCTGTTATCTCACGTAACATCAGGAACACTGAGGATGGATGCAATGCAAATGCTTTCAAGCATCAGCAGCCACTGTTAAAAATACTAAGTCAAACGAAAAAACAGGCCTTGCTAGATTTTTGCCATCTTTTTTCTATGCTGTCCCCCACTTGCTCACAAATCTGTGTCAAGATACGTCTATTTGAAGTTAAATCTTGAAAATTTCTGCTCATCCCCAAAAAATACAAATCCTTGTTGCTTCAAACTCTATTACTGCTTAGTAACTTCAATGTGCTGGAAGTATCTGCTGTTGAGGGCTTTTCAAACAGGCCTGGTTTGAGGTTGGACAAACAGACACCTCCAGTTCAGCCTTACATCACACCTGCAGTCACTACACAGGCAGACAAAGGCCTCTTCCACAGAAGGACCACGTCTTTCCAACAGGAATGCAGGATTTCAGCTTGCAGCACTGTCTTTTCTTCACCACATTCTGGTGAGCCTGTATTCATAGAGTCTTGCTTATAAAAAAGGAGAGGCACTGAGGGCTCTGCTCTTCCTGCAGTGGAACATCCAAGGAGGCTTCTGAGCGTTCTCAGAAGGGATGCCAGGACTGGGCATGAAACTGGAATATTTGGAAGCTCAGTGGGACTGACTGCTACCTTCAGTGCTGGCTTGATTAACTTACTAGGATCTCTTTTTCACCACTGAATGTGCAAAAAATATGAAGAAATTCATCGTCTCTTCAGGGTGAGACTCAGCTCATCTACTCCACTGATCTGAGGTGGGTGTTGAGCCTAAACCAGCCATCTGCACTGCCAGAGATCCAGAGGGGCTTCCAGGGAGCAAGTCATGCACTCTCTTAGCATGGATTAATCACCTTCTGGGCAGGACCATCGTCCCCCCATTTGTCTGTAGAGACCCAGCTTAAAGAAGCCACTTACCTGAGGAGGAGTAAAGTCAGCTGAAGGATCCACCCCTCACTTTCCCAGAGCATCTGACATAGAGCTCACACCTTCCTGCAGCACTGAACACGATCCTGTACCCACACATGGTATAGAGATCTGTTTCTCCAAGGCAATAATTGGGGTAAAATAAAAATCCATGTTCTTTGCATGGCTTTTGTCACTGGCTGTGTTTGTCACCCTGGGCAAGTCCTTTTATTTCTCTTAGCTAAGTTAGTTTCTCAAGTGTTCATACAAGTGGAAGCAATCAGAGTGAATCACAGTAACAGTGCCCAGTGTAAAATTAATGTCTACAGAGAACACTGACTCAGCCCAGGAAGACCAAGACAAGGCATCACTTACATGTATATTTTTTAAGAGGCAAAGGCTATAATGCATCTTATTCCATTTGACAGGTATCACAGACTCAGATAGAGTTACTGTGGATTCCAGCACAGCACTTTTCTATAATTATGCAAATTACTCTGGCTACAACCACTGGATACATTCACATAAATGACCCTGATTTTTCAGAAACACTCCTTTTTTCAAGTGTAATTTTGCATGCACAATAAACTGTGGATTTCAGAGAAGCACTTTAAGCATCTAAATATCAGCCTGCACCTACAAATTGTTTAGACAGACATTTTAATACTGTAATTTGTTAGTGCAATTACTTAAGTAGGGAAGACTGTGTGCAAGGAGGCAGTAAATAATTAAGACCACCAAAGTGGAGCCTAGGGCACCATTCTAAAATCTTTTATCTAATATCTAAATTTGGCAAGCGGAGGGAAAAGGTGCTTAAGGAGAACACACAGAGCCAATCAGCACATAAAGCCTCCCACTGCACCATACAATCTAGTTTCAGTTATTGCTGAAGATTATTTTTGAATGCTCTGATTCTACAGTTATCAAAATTGGCTATTGTAAGTAGTTGATGCTGCTCTGCTTTTCAAAGCCTCATCAAGTTTTTAAAAACACAGATGGCTGTTCTACAATAAAAAAGAATCTACCTGCAGTGATGCATTTACACCAGAGTAATCAGGCTGTAACAAGAGCAAGAACAAGCATATATTCAATATGGGAAGTTACATCCATGAACTCCAGTGCTGTCAGTATAAACAGGTGCTATGATGAAAATATAAAGCCTCATTAATGCATCATTTAATAAAATGCCCCATTTTCTTATATTTCAGGTCTCGTTACATCTTCCATAAAGATGTAAGTTACTCATCTCAACCCAGCGCTGTGACTGATCTTGAATCTCAGAAATGGTTCTGACTACAGTAGTTGACAACACAAAATGCCGTATAAAAGAAATACTAAAATCTTTATGCATGTGATTAAGGCTCCTCAGAATGCTCCATCTACAGCCCTGAAAACAAAAAGCTTCTCTCTGCTTGAAAATGTTGCCCTGGCAGCATTTTAACTCAACGGCCTTGTAGGAAAAACAAGAGACAAAAAGCCTCCAACAAGCCCCTTTGCAGCAAACCCATTAAACACAACAAATTTCACAGTGGCAGATCGGCAGCTTGCAGCTTTCTCCCAGGCTCAGCACGTGGAGTGGGGAAAGTGTCCAAGCCAGCAGAGCGTGGTAGGAGAGGGACAGCAAAACCTTGCAGAATCAATGCAGGAGAAATCCTGGAGCCAAAGCAAATGAGAGGCAGTGGGGTGGAGATAAACCCCCCACTCAGAAAGCGATTTCTCTGTGGGCAGCAGAGAAATCCCTTCAGAGACAGCAAGGTGACAAAGCACTGTCAGCTGTCGGAGGATAAACCAAGGCTGTGTGGTCTCTGCCTGGGTTTGGGTACAGGAACAGACTTCCAGCCCCTGGACATGAAGAGAAAAAAGATGACTGGGTTGCTCTGAGACTGTTTCTGGGAAGGAACTGATCTACCCCAAAGCGAATGGCAGCTTTAAAGCCTTATTTTTTTGTCAGCTCCTCAGGTTCTGAACAGCTGAAATCAGCTTCTGAACTGCTTCTGCCTTTCTCAGCTTGAAAAGCTGTCACCCTGTAAAGCTCCAGGGCCCTGGGTTTTGAGATGCTGTTTGCATCCCCAGGGATCATTAAATGGGAATTTCGCCAGGAAGTCTTCACCTTTTGCAATTTCCACAAAAACTTTGCGTCGAGATGATGAGTAAATTCTGTAAGTATGTTTAGATTTCACAAGGCTAGGATTTAATTGCCTGGTAGAAAACTCCAATTTAAGTCCCACTTTTTATAGAGTGGCAATGTCTGAACAGGACCCACTTTTCAGTGGTCTCTTGCTTTGCTCTACACGGGCCTGACACATGACAAAGCTGGAATTCTATGAATTCTCACTGTCCTCAGGTCTCTTTTCCCACCAAAATCAGAAACAAAATTCCCCTGACTTCATGTAGGACTTATGCTAAGAACATCTTCACTTTACCAGCACAAGGAAACTGAAATATTTGAGATAAGTTCAAAACTCAGAGCAATAGCAGATACCAACTTTGGCAAGATAGTTTAGGAAGTCTAGAGAAGTAGGAGTAGTAGATTCATCTGTTGTGTTTGCACAAAGATACTGTTTATCTTGTTATCAACAGCAATTGTTTCTTCATGAGCCTTCATAAATCCAGGTTACCTGTCCTGCCTTGTATAGATTCACTGATGTTTGATAACGTGGCTGAACTTGTGTTGCAACATTTTTCACTCTAAAGCACCACAGAATCACAGATTGGTTTGGGCTGGAAGGGATCTTAAAGATCATCTTGATCCAACTGGCAGGGACAGCTTCCACTAGCCCAGGCTGGTTTTTTTCTCCCTACCCAACTTCCTGCTTTCACAGAAGCATTAACAGAAAATATCACTGATGCCACTATATCTCTATCATTGAAAGTGGCTCATAGGATCAGAAGTTATTAGAGGAACAAAGAAGAGACAGCGAATTCATAAATCTTGTTTCTTTAAGAATCCAAAGGAGATAACATGTTGTATTAAATAAATAAAAAAAAAAGGCACTAGAACATGAATATTTCACCTGTAGATGATAATGATTAAAGGCACTTTAAGAAGTGCCTTTCAGTTATTTTCCTTGAGGGGGTGGGTTATCATTGCTTCAAGTTATAAAGTTAATCTGTGGTGTCCCAATAATCCCTTAGAGAGCAGCTTCTAATTTAATGAGCTAAGAATCTTTAATTGAAATGAGGATAAACAGATGGATCAAAAAGAAGAAATCTTTTATTTAAACAGAGATCCCAATCATCCAGCAGGTACAGCAGAAATATCCAGGCACTCCTTAAAGCTGGGCACAGATTTCTTTGAAGTCCTGTCCACATGAGAATTTTCCTTCTACTAACTCCTTGTGTGCTGCACCCTCATAAAAAAAGCAGAGATTAATGTTTTAAACTCTGTTCTTCATTATAAAAATCGTGGAGAGTTCTAGAGACAATCATAATATTAGCTCATCCCCTAACACTTAATTGAAGAGTCAATGAAATCATGCTGGATTAAGAGGGGTGGGGAAGAGCCAGAGCTCTTCAAAGGAGATCTAAAGTGGTGCTGCATTCCTACAAACATCTCCAGACAAATCCACACCCACCGCTTGATGAATGGAACTCTCAGGAACATCAGTAGTGTTGCTTCACTGCCGGGCTGCCTCCGAGATGTCGGATTTTGCACAGTGTGCTTGTCGTGTTTCTCCGCCTTCAAGTGCACCATTCCCTTTCGTCCTCTCATCTCGAGGTAAAAATAAACAGGATTCATATACCACTCACATGATCTTTTCCTAGAGCAGGTGTCCTTGGGATGTCGGCACCTCCTTGCAGTAGCTAATGAAAATATCTTCAGGCAGATTGTTGGGTTTGGTGTTTGGTTTTGTGGGGTTTTTTCCCCCTTGGTTTTGTGCAGATTTTTTTTCAGTTCCTATAATCAGCATATATTTTTTTTAGGGTTATCCCCTTGTCCTCTGAATAAGCCAGGAACATTGTGCATCGCAGTTTGCAAATTTTAAGGATAACGAACCAGGACAAATTCCTGCACAGCTTTTTCACTTGCTTCCTTCATTTTCCTTTTCAAAAAGGAGTGTGTTTTAGTGTTTAAGGCAACCAAAGCCCCTCCATAGCTGGCTGTTCTATGTGCTCTAGTGTATCTGAAACTCAGCCAGGATCAGGTTGTGTTAACAAAACCTCAGGACAGAATCCGTTGCCCCAAGGGGTTTGTGCTGTAGCAGAAGGAAAACACGAGGAGTAGGAGGGAAGTGCATGCACTGCAGAGAGATGGAACGTGCTGGAAGGAGGAGAAAACCAGACCAGGCAAGAGCTTTAGGGCCCATGCAAGTATTTCTGGGAATTATTCTTTTTTTGCTAGGCAATCCATGAATTATCCAACTTGTTAGGCTTTGTTCAGTCTAAAAGCACCAGGAAGGTTTCACACCGTTCCCAGAGTGAGGACTTGCTGTCATGTCACTGCTGACCGGGAAGGGAAAGGGAGACAAGGACGTGCTGTGCAAACCCCACTGCTGGAGGTGGAGTAGCTATTCCAGTTTCGTGTGAACATTCATATTTTATAAATAAAACAAAAGGTGTTTCCTTATAAATAAGGCTCTTAAAACCAGACAGCTGACATACACTTCGGCTCGGTGTGCGATGTTTCTTGGCAAATTTCAGAAGAGGGATGATTTGTACCTTTCATCTGGAGTATTTGGGGATGGGGGGAAGGCAGTGAGGTCCTTACCACTGAGAAATCTTCCAAGTAACAGTGACATGAGCAGTCAGACTTCAGCACAAAGGTGAGACCCCCAACCAGGTCAATTCTTGCCAAACGAGAGTCTTTGATAGTGGCCATTAACACCAAATAAACCAGAACCAACAGGGAAGGTTAAGACCCCTTTTGCTGGCGTTTCCCCAAAGTTTATTCTTCTGTGCAAAAGGCTTAAATCGTGCTCGATGCTATTTTTACTTCAAATATAATCAGGGAGAATGAGAAACTAATATTCTTGAATTGCAATTATGAAAGAAAATATGTAACATTCGAGGTGCTTCATTTAGAGAACACTCCAGGTTAATTACATGATTTTTCTAATGAAGATATTTCCATGAATACTTAGGATTGTTGCATTTGTCTCATTTGGTAATGAATAGATTGATACGCAGATGATTTCAGCATTTCATTAAAATGGCTGCAGAATAAATGCTGAAATTCATTCAAGTGAATTGAGAATGCTAGTTCCAATTATGCTGCTTCCCAAGTTTAATTAATAAGTTGTATTGTTACAATTAATCATAGTCAGATGGTTATGAAAAATGAGGTTTTATGATTTGAATGCTTTCTAAATGCACTCTGTGATACATCTATATCACCCAAATCCATGTGTAGTAAATCAAGCAATATTTACAATAATATCTAAGATTTAGATCCAGATTAAGGCCATCTACTGAAGGAATCTGTATCATGTACTGGTATATATTTTCCACTGACAGGTTTTCACTCCCATCAGTGGTGCTGCTTGTGTCGATTGATGTGGCCAGGCACTCTTTGCATCCATGTCTAGTGGGAAAACAGGCTCAGCATCACTTCTGGCTGCACCTGGGGACACAGAGCCCTTATTAGCCCACTCCCAACAGCAGCTATTTCAATTGACCCTGCCCAAAACAGATCTAACTGTCCCTAGGGGAGCAGGCCACTTGTGTAGATAATATTTGCTAAAGGAAACCAGGACCCATCCCTGCCATGGGATCCTTTTCTATTTCCCTCCAAGTGCATGAGGAAGCAGGGAATTTGCTACCTTCTCCAAACATTTGCTACCCAACCACGAGCAGAGCTTGGCCATTTCCAGGCACCTCCACAGCTGCTGCTTCTGGGCTTCTATCTTTCTTAAAACCAGCTCTTCTCGCTGTTTCCTCCCTGTCTGGTTTCTCCCCTCCCTTTAATTTATGTCACAGCCATAAGAGTGGTGAAAGCCCTTCAGAACACAGTTTACACTGACAGCCATTTACTTTCCTTGAACTGGAGGAGTGAAAGTCTTACTGTCACTCTCAATTGAGGGCTTATTTCTAACTGTAAAACAAGTGACCTTCTTCTGACCTGATAAAAAAACATTTGGTTTACTGCTTTACCTGGTCATTCTGCAGCTTTCTAATCCTCCGTGCTTTATGGGGTATTAAAAGAAAACCTGTTGTTGACACTGCACCTGAAATTTTAAGGACTTTTTGCTGAAAATAAATTAAGAGCCTGATCTAAGGGCCAGAGATGCCAAGGGAAAGAATTCTGTTTCTCCATTTCAGGGGGCTTTAGATCATAATTTTGGTTTACCAGTAGGTTTGTAGTCCTTTCCACTGTACTTCTGTCACAGTTCTGCACCACCGAGGAACTTTTGTGTCAGGAAGAAAGAACATCAAAATCAGAGGCAAAACTTATCTGTTTTTTTTAAAAGAGTTCAATCTCCATAAGTAATACAATTGAAAGGAATTATTTCAGATTCCCCTCCTTTTTTATTTCCAATTACAGTTAAGATATTAAATAACACCCAACTGCAGGCTCTTCTCCGAAGATCAGAGATAAATTGCTTTTTGGATTCTGACCGGCTGAATTCAAACTGTGCTAATGTTTGCACACACCTTCATCTGCAAAGAACTTCGAGGTTTCATTTCTACACCAGGGTGATACCAGGTTTTCTAATCAAGTTTCTTGAAATTATGGAGTTTGTTCTTCGTTTCAAAAGTGCCATAATTTGGGAGCTCCTGGTCCTGCAATTTCTTGAAGGATGATCTGTGAGCAATTCCTTGTTTTGACAGGCTATTTATTTTCGAGTGGACTTGGAAAAGCAAAGATGGCTTGAATAACTAAGTTGAAACTATTATCAGTTATATTATATGTTTGAAGTTTCGGCCAAATTAATTTTAACAGCACTGGCATTTATTTCTGGATGCCTTTGTGCTAGATATGATCATATTATTTCTATTACATTATTTGGTGATGAAAAATATATCTATTTTTAATAAATCAAACTATCATGGGCAACTTCTCATCCTGGTTAGAAATGACTTGATAAATATATAATTTAAATATTCTTAATTTTTGCCTCAAAACTGACTATTGAAAAAGAAATGGAGACTAAGAAGGGTTATTGCTTTCATAACTGTGAAAATAAAAAAGTTACCTGGGAAAAATTTTGACTATTTTATGCAAAACTTTAAGGAGAAGGAAGAGAAGGGAAAAAACCCCTCTCACCCCTTTCCCAGTCCTGCCTTCCACAGCCTTTTAGAAGCAAATGTTTGCTTTAAAGTTGTTACTGTATAATTTGAGTTCCCATTCTCAGATTTTCTCCTGGAACACACTAATAGATACCTGCTTTGGGTATTTCACACACAGGGCTGCTGAAGGTCAAGCAAAAACCTTGTAGAAGAACTTTAATATATTCCAGAGATCTGGCTGTAAAAGAAGTCCTTGGCTAAAATATCCCTTCCAGGATTTCCAGTTTAAATGCACATTCACGGGAGATTTTAGATGCAGCATTTAGTAAGGGTTGAGGAGGCAGAAGACATTACACTCCAATAAGACCTCAGTTTAAACAATTAAAAGTTAAAAAGTCATAAAAATACAAGGCAGGATCTAGAAGCACTTCCGAGAGGTGTCTTTAAAGACAGTTGGGAAACGAGTGTTCTGCAGAAAACACATCACACTTGGGCTGGCTTAGGCACCCTTTTAGATAACAAAATATAGATAGTTTGGCAACAACACCAGGTGGCTTTAAATATTTCTCACCCACAGGAAGGGGGAACTTGACAGTACAGAGTTTGATGGTGTTGCCTCATTCAAGAAATATGGTTTCTTCTCCCTAATAAGCCAGGGCAGCACAGCAAACCCACCCCTGCCTGGTGTTTAACAACCTCTTCTTTATATTTTATACCAGGTACTGTGGCCTGAGGTGCACAGCGAAGTGCCAGACACATTCAATCCGGTGCAGGAAGGGCAGCACCTTGGTCAGCTCAGAATGATATAAACTTTAAATTCTACAGCAGGTCCTGCAGGTCATTCGTGCTCAAACACATTCCACACCATTAGTGTGTGAGAGGGGACCCACATTTCTGGGAAGCTCCATTAAAAAAAAAAAAATAAATAAAAAGTGATAGTTTTGTGATGGCTCTCCACGTTAATTGGTTGATGTGGGAAAGGATGTGCAATCAAACCACATCACAGCACTATGATTTTTTAATTAAACAATAAATTAGCAGTGTGGAGATCAATACTCAATTCCATTTGAAAATGCCAGATGGGTCCAAATTTGGAAAAGGTCACACACATTGTAGATTAGCTTTCCTGAAATAATTAGTGGAAGAAGTAGCAGTCTAGCTGCTTAATTTGGATCACATTTTGAAAAATGTGAGTAATTACTTATTTTCAGTGTTAGGAAATTAATACAAAGATTATTGAAGGGCTGAAATTTTTACAACAGCTTGAAAAACATGAACTGAGCAGTGCAAGGAGGATTTAAAGGAAAAATTTAAAGCCTTCTGGGCAGAACTGGGAGAGGGGTGAGATGTTTGCACTCTTGTTCTCATCTCCTGCAGAAGAACTGTCCATGCAATTTCAAGCCCTGTAGAATTTCTTCCTTCCAGAAATGAACAGGCAAAAATCAAGCTCGGTCTGTTTAAGCACAAGGATAGGCAAAGTAAAAAATGCCAGGAAGGAAGCTGAGTAAAATTCTAAACAAACATCACCCATGGGATCACAAGTGGTCTGGCTGCCTCAGTTTTATAAATAGTGAGATGGAAAAAGCAATTCTCTGAGATGCTACAATGTTTGATACACTACGTTTTACTACATCGATGAAGCTACGAGGGGAATCAAACCACCAACATTCCCATCCAGCTGTGTGATCAGCATTCCAACAAAGCTGAGATCCAAACTAGAGACAATTTTATGCAGAGATGCCAAAAGCAGACAGGAATTTCTTCAGGTGCCTGCTGACCATGGAAGCAGGTGCAGTTTGGATGGGGGTTTTTTTGAGTGCTTGTGGACAGTTAAGTCTGGCTCTTCCCAAAATAGGCCAAGCAATCCCAAGCCCTGCAGGAATGCTCCCTGGGAGGTTGGGATCAGCAGCAGAAGGCGGGTGCAGCACTCAGGTAACGCTACACAGGGGAATAGCTGAGCAACCATCCCACGACAAACCCCCACACAGGATATTTTCCAGGGCTCAACAGCCAGCTCAGTGTTATTGCTCTTTTCTTCGAAACCCTGAGCAGATCAGTCACTCTTCTAACGGGGGCAAAAGGGGGAGACCCAAAACATCTACCCCAAGTACCCAAGTCTGGATTCCAGTCCTCTAGAAGAGAAAAATATTCCTATATCAGACATTTCAGAGCATGAGTTTAACTTCGGAGTCCTGCTCTCTCTTTATCGTATTAGAAGATTAATTTCTCTAAGCCTCTAATATATATTCCTAAATTAGGCAGCACTAATCTCTTTGCCTTTCCCTATTCTCCCAACTTTTCCCTGCAAAGGTCTCCTACTACTGAAGCCTCGTGGATTACAGAGAAGAAAGAGACTCATCCTGGAGAAAAGTTCCCTGGCACAACTGACAGAAAAAGAGATGCCTAATTATTTTAAGCAGCTGTATTAATGGGACTCCAGTCCAGGATGTGGGCAGACTTCTGAAGCTCACGCTCACCTGGGAGGACTTCAGTTTACTCACATTAAGAACCCAGCCCAGAAATGCTGAATTTCACTTAACTTTATTACTTGAGATTCCTTCTGCTGTTGATGGAGATACTGTGTTCTTCGACAGAGCTTAATAAGGGGCATAAATGGAAATGCACAATCTGTAGAGGATTTCTTGTGTTCCAGCAAGCTAAAACCACACCTTCCACCTCTCAAGTATTCTTCTCTCAAAATGAGTATGAGCCTCCAACAGTCAAGAAACAGTCCCTGCAGACAACTACAGAAGTTTAAAGCTGGAATCATTCCTAAAAATGGGAACGACTAACTTTGCAATGACTCCATCTTTTGCAGCTACCCCGACAGCTGCAAGTCCTAATGGCATCTAATATTTTGTATTCTATTAAGTATCTGATGCAGTGTTGAAAGAAAAGTGCCAAGAAGGACCCTGAAGCCAAAGAGCAAACCTACAAATGAGGCATCTTTTATGAGAGTATTCTTTTCTTCCTCTTTACAAAGCAAGCTCTATCCTACAGCAGATTGGAAGATTGATTTCACACAGCAGCTGATGCCCTTGGTTTGTTTTTTTTCCTTTTCTTTTTCAAACAGAAAGTGCTATTCGACCAAGAAGTAGGTGCCAGTCTGTCTGACACCTTTGGCAGAGTAAGTACTCTTGCTCTCCCTTATTCCTTTTAATGGCCTGAAAAGAAAACACAGCTCTCAGGTGGGAGAAAACTAGAAGGAAGATATATGGACTCACCTACAAGGAACACAGCCTTCAGCCTAAAAGAATCTGTACTCTAATTCCAGTTCTTTATTTTGTACTGATATAACTAGAGCTTGAAATAAAACCATTTTTTCCACAGGGCATCTTATCACAGTATGTGAAGGAGCTGAAAACATCCTTAAATAGAGTTAGTATTTAAGCAAAGTAGAAAAACCCTTTAGTTCAGTTCTTAACAAACTAACAGAACTATGTCAATTACAAAAAATTAAAAAACAACAAACAGGCTTTTGCTCATCTTCGCTGTATTACTTCAGTGGCATTTAATGGAAAAATCTGTTTTGGAAATGCTGCATCTTTAAGGATAACAAAAAAATGCAAGTAGCTGAGCAACCAGGAGTATTGGAAGGGGCAAAAGTAATCTGTGCATCTCACTCAGGTTGGTACCATCAGCACACACCAAACAAGAATCTGAAACTGGGTGTCAGATCTTACCTTTCAGCTGAAGCTCTCAAAAGGCCAGTTTTCTCCTGCAGCTCTGTTTCCAGGTAACAGGATCCCAGTCACACACAGCGTTCCACATCCTCACAGAGGACACCGACACGAGCAGCACAGAGACCCCTGCTGTCACTGGGTGATGCCGTGTCTTTGTCTTTTTGTAAAATGTCACCGAAATGCAACGTGACATTGTCACCTGTGCCTGGGGTGGCCAGAGCCGAGGCCGGGCTGGGTGTGACTGCACTGAACCACCTCGTGTCTGCAGGAGCATTCACAGGGCTGGGAGGCAGCAGGCCCAGGGTTTGCAAAGGCATTCCTGGTTGAGGAGAACTGTGCTGTGACAAGGACTAGCCTGGGAGCTGGGAATGCCCAGCAGGCTTTGAGCGGTGCCGTCTGCAGAGTGGACGGAGGGTGAGGAACAGCTCCGGAGTTCACAGACACTTCAGATGGTGATGCCAAAGTCCTGTAGGAGCAGCTTTGTAGAAGGGATGACAGTTCTTACAGACATCATAACCAGACTGGCTTAAGGACTGGTCTGTAAACAGCAGATAGGACATGGCAGGGGAGGAGAGCTAAATACAGGGTTTGGGCCTGATTGATGCCACCCAAGAGTGGGCAGAGAGCAGCAGCACTTGGGCTGTAGCAGCAGAATTTGCTGCATCAAATCTGAGCCCATCCCTGCAGCAAAGTGCCACGACAATCCCGTGGGAATGGCAACCAAGCAGCCGAGCAGCTTATTGATAGAAGAGGACATTGCCAAGAAATTCCAGCAGTGGAAGGAGACAGAGTGGAAGGGAGTGAGGATGAGTGACACACGGTGGCTGCAGGTTTGAGGCTCGTGCAGCTCAGAGCAGGTGGTTACACGAGAATGTGACAGTTCTCCAGCTTCCCTGTTCATGTGCTGCTCACCCACTTCCCCCTGGGGCCTTTGAAGATTCATCCCATGCCAGCAGTGGGGCTCGTGCCAGCTGCAATAGTAGTTTAGAAAGCCTTTTCCATGAGGCATCCAGCGCTCTCCACAGGTGCCTCAGGACAGATGACAGCAGCAGCTGAGAAGGCTCACTTAAAAGCCCCAAAAACAGCATCATGAACCGAAACCCTGTTGTGAATAATGTCCTTTGGATGGGAGCAGGAAGGTGTATACAGACCATCTCTATTTTTAAGAATTGCAGCACACTACTTTCCTACTTTAATCGACACCTTTTTAGCTTGAAATGGAAATAACCAATAGAAAGTTCTACATTTCAAGCAGGAGGGAGTGCCAGGAAGCATTGTAGCATTTGATTGCTTTCATCTAAACACTCTGAGAAAGCTCTGTAATTGTTCAACACAAGGCAGTTCCTCTGCTCCTCTCAAGACAGTCTCTCTTTTAATACTCATTTCTCAGAGGAATGCATCAAGGCACAAAGCAGTAAAATAATAATAAGCCAAAGATCAAACTATTCAGGCAGTGCTGGGACTCAATAGCAGAGCCCTTCTTCCTGGCAAGTAACAGGAGACCAAAGGCAAGAAGTTCCATTAAATGTTTGAAACACATCCTGTGAGTATTACCAGCAGAGAGGTAAGTTTGAGAACCACCAACATTTATGTCTTTCTTACAAAGTTATTCTTCATATGTGGATCCAGTTGAGACCTGATATGCCAGAAAAATCCCCTCAAGTTTTAACCTCGTTGCAATGTATCCAAATCGTACATTTTGGGAGGCTGAGGTAAATGTTTGCTGAGAAATTATAATACCTTTAAAAATGCATCAGAGCTGGGTCAAAGAAATTCAGCGACCTCTGGATGAAAATGATGTTCATCAAAAAACAATTACTTTGCACTCAAAGCTACACAAAAAGCCCGGGAAACCACGACTTTTCTCACAATCAGGTCGTTAGATCTATTTTTTAAATACAGACAATAAGAGAAATTGAATTTTTCATAAGGGGCTTGACATCCTTTAAAAAGTTTTAAGGTTCCATCAGTAAAAAAAAACTCAGTTTCTCAAATCAGCGATGGCCTCTCTCTCTGTCCTGTGATTTGGACCAAATGTTTGGTTGTTGGCACACGAATGGTGGCTGAAAGGAATGCTGAGAAATAGGGTGGCATTTCAGCCCAAGTGGAACAGACAGATTGGCTGAAATAACAAAGCTGCCAAGCTAAACATGGCTTTGAAGAAGCCCTGAGCTTTGGTCCAGTCCTGCTCTCAGCACTCACTGCTGCCCCATGTGCCGGAGAGGACAGGCCTAGACGGGAGCCAGCAGGGGATGGAGACATCTGACAACAGGGAGAAATCTGACAGGGAATCAGTTGCCTGATCGCTGTATTATTCAGGTCACAACCTTTAAATGGATCAAACTGCAAACATGTTGCACGGATTGACAGCAGCAGAGCTGTGACTGAATTTGGAGCCAACACAGACTGGGAAACCCGCTGCCATTTTGGTTGAGCGCTGAGATGTT
Source organism: Myiotriccus ornatus (assembly GCA_036023395.1). Taxonomy (NCBI): domain Eukaryota; kingdom Metazoa; phylum Chordata; class Aves; order Passeriformes; family Tyrannidae; genus Myiotriccus; species Myiotriccus ornatus. Next base: position 16,981,086 of record JAYRBT010000021.1, on the reverse strand, counting down.
CGGGGTCCGGCACATTTATTGTTGGTTCCAGCTCCAGAGTTTGATGAATATCGTGTGTCCGTCACCATAAACGAAATGACCATTTTTAATTCACCTGAACTCAAGGCATACAAAGGGGCTGCTCTGGCAACTGCAGAAACAATTTCTTTATGCTAAAAAATATGATATTGAAAGCAACTGCCTGTCCCTTCTCACCCCTCCTCAGACAGAAGTTTAACATCAAAGCTGCCAGAACTTTCCATTCTCTTCTTTTCTTCCAGGAGAACTTAAATTTATGAAGATCAACAACTTTTCAAAAACTGATACCAATTCCTTTGGTACTTCAACACAGCAATGGAGTATCTGACCAAAACATCCAGTAATGCCACAGGCAAGGAGACAAATTTAACCCCCTCTAGGGCCAGGCTGAACCCAGAGCCTCCATCTTCCACATATCAATGAAGTGTCCAGACCATGGAGCTGCAGAGGGTTTAGATTTCTGGCTTTGTGAGAAAAAAAGAAAAGACACCTCATTTCGGTCAGATTAGAACAGTTATCTTTACAAAGAAAAAACAACTTGTTTTGGGTTTGTTGGTTTCTTTTTTCCCTTCCTGCCCAGGGAGAAAAGCAGCTGCCAAGGGCAAGTCAAACATTCCCACAGGTGGTTATTTCACAGCCATGCTGGGTGAGAGCACATCAGCCAGGCCCAAATGTGGGGGCGGGTGGGCACGAGACAACTGAACCAAGACCAAAGTCATTTCAGATGGTCTGATCAGAGGTTAATGGCAACTTCAGAGCCGTTCCAATGAACGTTGCAACTATAAATTAGCAATCTCAAGCATCAAGGATTCTGGTGTTTCTCCTGCCTGAGCTCTGGGCAGGGTTGACACAGGCAGAGCAAAGCTACGTGTCACTGGTACATGTAATTTGATTTTTCTAAATCCTGAAACTTTGAAGCTGTAATATAGATATAGATAAACATTAATCAGTATGTTAAATTAGGGGGTATTTTCTGCTGAAACTATGGAATCATTCCACTGGTTTCTCTTGCTCAGCTCCACAGTGACTGCTATTACAGTAATGCCATTATGTCTGTTGCTCTTTCATCTTTTTTTTTTTTTCCTTAACATGGATCTGTTTTTAAACCTATCACAGCTTTTATGACACACCACTCTAATGTGTCATTTATACTCTTCCCACTTTAAGTTTCAGGCTTTGTCCAAGACTCCACAGCTACATGATAGTCAGTTCAATCTCAGAGCAAAGCAAAATAATCCCATTTCACTTACATGGGAGCAACCCATTTTACTTTGAAATGTAAATAATTCTAAGTGTTGGAGAAACGGGAAAGGAATTTCCTCGCACGAATTTCCTCTTTCATAGCTTACAAAAGAGAGTTGTCCCACTGCCACTGAGCACTAAAAATTCTGGCTGCAGCTCAGCAGAATGGATAACACACATTTAAATCCTGCTGATCAATATGGGACTTCTGTGCTTTGTCACAACAAGATCTATGCAAATATAAATAAGTTATTGGTACCTTCCTATGCTTCACATAAAAAAAAAAGATAAAAAATTCCAGTCTACAGACAAGCACATACACAAGTAATACATAGACAGCACTAGAATATATATATATATATATATGAAATAATTCATATGAGACAGTGTTTTGTGGATTACTGTGAGTTTATGTTATGCTGTAGCAACTGCAGGGCATCACATAGCAACAAATGTCCTTCCAGCTACTGCCATTATCCTTGGGGAGCAATGGAAGCCCCAAATGATCTCAATTAAAGCAGCATCAATCCAGAAGAAGTCAAATGAATCCAGGCTGTGAGTGGAGAAGGCATTTAGTCATCTGGATACAGGCAATGCATTAATAAAACTCCCAACATTCTCTCTCCACTTCATAATTTAATAAAATTCTAGAAGAGTTTTTGCAAACCCCCACCCCACATATTAACTCCTAAGCCCCAGTTTTAATTGCAGCCAGAAAATCAACAGTTCAAGATGATTCCAACGTGTTCTGAAATGGTGTTAATAAAACAAATGCTGCTGTTATTCTGGAAACCCCACAAAGTACTTTGGGGAGCATTTTTTTGCCCACAACATATTTTTGCTTTGAGTCCCAATCACTCCTCGCTGTCACTGGCACTGAGCTGTGGAAATCCAAGCCAGGCAGGGATTATTTTACAGAAATATCAGATCAGGCACCTTGTTATTCATCCAGGTTGGCCTCCAGTTCTGGGTTATCTATATAATACATTCAGAAAATATGTTCACTATGAAGCAAATTGAATGTTTTTTAAAATCAAGTCAGATTATTGGCTGGAAAGGTTTTGTTATTGCTGCTACGAAGAGAAATGCTATAACATTTTATTGCTTTTTCAACAGCTGAAGAAGGTCCTGTTCCCTCTGCACTTCCCAGTGTATTATTTTTCAGATTTTATGAGGCATTTCATTATATGAATTATGGGTGGTAGGTCTGACCTTGTTGAAATTTAAATTGGCCAGTCATGGGTCAACATTTGCAAAAAATGCTGAGCATCTGAAGTTTATATAAATTTTTGAAGCGAGTTATAAAATAATAAAATTAGTCAAGAACAGCAGCACTTTTTAATTCCAGTCGAAAGAAAGATAGAGTGGAAAATATATCAGGATTGATGCAGCTGAACCTAATAAAATTTTAATTTCTTCTCTCCACATGCATCACCTTTTGTTTAACTTTGAATCAATTGGTAAGTTCATGCAAAACTCGGTGGATTTGCAGTTACACTCCCTGCTCTGAAAAATGCTCAGAGCTTATTGTAAGTGGGGAAAATCAGCAAACTGGAAACTGTTGTGTATAACACCCCCAAACCCAAGGCATTTATATTTTACATATTAAAAGCCAAGTGTGTTTCAGAACTTATTTTGACCAAGCTCTGTCATTTTGGATCAAACCTCAGGCATTCATTTATTTGTCAGCCTGTATGAGGATGATCTGCCACACCATTATAAATGGGGGTTCCTCTAATGAAAAGCTTTCCAGAATCTTTAAAATAAACTATTTTCCTTCTACTGATCTCACTCATAGTTCTGTTGTCAATTATTGCTCTGGAGCAGAAAACGACTTCCTTGGCAGAGTTAAGGGATGAATTTATTTTCTTTTTTAATACACCATCATTAGTTGATTCAGCGGGATGTGTGGGAAAATATCAATGATATAAAGTAAAAAGATCAATGATATAAAGTTAAAATATCAATGATATAAAGTACCAAACTTGGATCAGTGTCTCCCCTGCTACCCAATCAAACCCCACAGTGAAACAGCAGGGCAAAGCCTCAGAACAGGAAAAGCCAAATGCCATCCTGAGTTTCTTTCTTGGGTTTACACCCTAGATAAGTAAAATGCTGGAGAGACATTTGTCACACTGATTGTCACCCAGGCTCTTGTTATTCTTACAACACGTGACACAGTTATTTCTCCTAGATTTTCCAACTCCTGAAGGGAAGCATGAGGTCATGGCAGGTTTTGTTTCTGCTGCTTGATTTCAGAACTGTCTCGAGCCCAAAACAAACTGAATAATTTCTGGCTCATTCCACATTTTCTTTTCCCTCTGTCAAACTCAGCTCTCCAAGGTTGTTTTTTTGCAGCACCAAGTCAAAAAGATGATGAAGTTTTCACGTCTAAAAGCCTGAGCAAGCACTGAGCAAGGATCTCCATTCTACTGAAGAGAGAATATTTATTAGTCACTACACTAACACAGAGAATCAGTTCTCCAAAATGCTGGTGACAGTGACGTTTCTGGTATTCCGGGATTATGGGATCACCAAACAATATCTTTGCAAGAAAAATTAAAAAAAAATCTGGAATTAATGTAACTTACTTCAGTAGCATGGCATTAATGACAACTTGTGTCTGATTGCCATTGATGGGACTCTCTTGCAGCTGCTGCTTTTACCAGGCAGATGATTCAATACCACTCAGGAAAACGTTCCATGAGAATCCTGACCTGTAAATAAGTATTTCTCCCTCAGGTAACGCAGCAAATCAATGCTCAGAGCACTCCAATGCCAGCTCCACTAAAGAAGTTTTCCTCTGAACTTTATTTTAATGTGCATAGCAGAAGGTTAGCTAAAGAAAAATGCCTACCTCAAATACAAAGCAATTATTAGGACAATAGCACAAATCTGTAGGTTGTTTCTTTCTTTTTTTTTTTCTTTTCTTTAATAAAACTGTGAGGTTTCTCTAGGAAAGCTTTCTTCTTGCCTAAGTGTAAAAGCCCTGGAAAACCCTGGGGAGCTGAATACAGGAAAGGCTTGATCATTTTTCTGTATAGAATATGTTTAAATTGATTATTGCACTAAAATCCCAGCGGGTGGTGGAGCATTTAACAGGGTTGAGTCATTTGAATGCAGCTTTGTGAAATCACCTTTGAACTTTATAACCACACAAACAGGAAAGAAAAATACTCTGGGCACGTGTCATCCTATTAGCAGGGAGGATTTCCTTCAGAAAAGATTCATCCTGTTTCAACAGCAGAGCTCCAGTTCCTGCTGTCTGGCTGTGCCACTGACTTGGGAGCTGAGCTGCCTTTAAATAACGTGGTGCTCTGACTCCCCAGAGAAGTGGGGGGCAGTGGCAGCGCTGAGGGGCTGAACCTGACACTTCAAGTAATAACCTAAGGGGAAAAAAATACAGAACTGAGTTGGGAAGTTACATTCATTTGTATGAACATCACCATAAGCTAACTTCACAAACTTCAGCTTTCTTTCACTTGATAAAAGACAGAATAACCATAAATTTATTTACACACATCTCCTTGCATGGAACAGTGAAATGTGATTTGAGACCTTTGAATTAGGAGAAGAGGCAGAATCATGAAGAAGGTTTACAGCTACAGAGTGGGGTTTAATGTCCTCATTTTCCCCTATATGCAGGAGCAAGAGCAATACACAGATGCAGAATGTGCATGAAAAAGCAGATTTAAACTGGCAGATTAGTACCATGCAGAGAAAAAGAATTTCCTCATTGCTACAACGTGAGGCTCTCAACATCTGTACAGTACATGGGGCTCCTTGGTATCAGACAGTAGGAATATGGATACAATAAAGTTTAGTAATCCAAGGGGACTGAGTAATTTGAAAGGTTTTCCCATTCCTTGAGGCAATAAGTGTAAAGTGGTGCTTCAGTACAGTTCAAAAATGATTGTTGGCAGAAATAAGGCACTGGCATGTTAAGTTTAGGGCAGATGGAAAATGTTATCATGTTTGAGGTGAGATGGGACGAAAGAAAGAAAACTGCTCCCATCTTAAAGCTGGAGAAGTTTAGCAGCTGGATAGGAAAAAAACCACAGATTTAAGTAAGAAATCCAGTTTAGATTTGCTCATTGGGAGCTCTCCTAGGCCAGGATCTTGTAAGAGCTTCCTTTCCTCTAGAGATATGTGGGGACACCACCACAAAATTAGGAGCCTCAGATTTGTTGATCAATTTTGTCCCGTTTCTTCCATCATTCAAGCAAGTCACCCTGGGCTTTGGTTCCTTACAACTAAACCTCTCAATCAGGCCCCCAGATTTGGAAGGGGAGAGGGGAAAAAGTTCTATATATGAAGGAAATTGCATTTCTGAAAGGAAGGAGGGAGCCCAACTGCTTTCAGTGTCAAGAATTAAGAACATTAAAGCCCTTGGGACCAAACCTCAATTACGAAGTTTCATAGAAACCTGAATCACAGGAAAAGCTTTCATCAGAACCTAAGTGACACCTGTATCCTGGGAGATATGTCCCTCAGAAAAGGTCTCCAAAGTGCAACTGGAGTTAATTCAAGGAGGGGAACTCTCTTTTCCTCAAAACTGGAGGAGTCATTTGCAGTAGAGGAGTCAAGGGTAAATAGTAAACCAAGTTTCCTCTTCTCTGGGCACTGTAGCTTTAGTAATGTTCACTGCCAGGCCTGCAACACCCAGCAGACAAGTTTAGGGGTAAATAAAAGTGAGTAAATGGCCACTTCCCAGCCTCAACGAGACTGTAGGAATGATCTAGTATGTCACATTTCAAAGTTTTTTCCAAATAAATACAAACTGGCTAAACACACTGTGCTGGAATCCAGGACCAAACATTAACAACTGTGCTTTTTAGCTCTTGTCATAAGAGTCAGGAAGCTTGTTGTAAGCAAACAGCATGAAAGTGTTTAAAATGTTGTGTAACTGATCCAGGATTAAAAACATTCCTTTGTCTTCTTCATTATAACTCTGGGGTGAAAAGTCAAAATATTGCTAATTCAAAACTTTGTGGGTATTGAGTTTCCAGGAATTCATCTGCCTCATGACTATCAGATTTGACATTGATTTAGTGAGATAACCTGCCTTTCATTCCAAGCAGTGGCAGAACCAGTCCCTTTACAACTCTGAAACAATAAATAAAGGATATCTAAGATGAAACCCCCTACTTTGCTTCTTGTCTGTGAAAATAACTTGGGATTGAAATCTACTGAATAGTAACAAATCAAAGCCAAATAAATACAAACAAATAAATACAGGTGGAATGTTATCTACAGTGCAAGAATTTAAAGTAATTAATTCATCTGGGGATCAGCCCAGATATTCATTGAAAATGGCACAGATTGGGAAAAGAAACATTATAAACAAATGGAAATATGTGAGTAGCAAGTCTGTGATGAGGAGCAGCCTTCAAAGCAGCTTCTTGTGTCTCAGTGAAGCTGCAGGCTGATAGAAATAACTCCTCATTTGGGAAAGGGGCAACTTTTCACTTTACAAAACCCACAGTCCTCCACTGAGATAAGAAAACAGTTTTCTTATTCCCCTCACTACGCATTGAATGGTGTACCTGAAGTGCTGGGAGTTCAGGGAGCTGCAGTTTATCTCCCCAAACACTGACACTGGGCACATTTCCTTCTAAAACTCTCTCAAAATTTTATTTGGAAAAATAGAAAATAGCAGCCAGTTGTACCTGCACATAGATATTCCTATCCTTGGTGGAAGATCAAGTAGGCTGATGAACAAGACCTTGTTTTCACTATGTCAAACTCCTTATTTTGTTTTTTTTGTTTATTTGTTTAAAACTGTACCTCCAACAAGACAAAGAGTATGTTGGACTAGATGATCTTGGAGGTCTTTTCCAACCTTAATGATTCTGTGATTCTATGCCTCAAATACAGATTAGGAATATTACAATTGAATAATTTAACTCCTCTCAAATTCACCTTTGCAGTGACTTTATCGAGTTTAACCAAAAACACACCTTGGTGCTGTCTGATTTTTTATAATCCGCTTGCCAGGATTTCTGCATTTCAGTCAAATTCATCGAAAAGTGGTGAATCTTTCCCCTCTTTTTAAGAGACCTCACAACCCAAATCGTGCTGCCTTCATGAAAAACTGGGAAAAGGGATTCTTACATTCAGGTGATGGAGCCAAACACTTAACTGTGTTTGGAAATGTACTGAGAGTGAGGCATCACATCACTCAACTCCTAAAGGGTAATGCAAAAAGAAATTGTTTACAAATGAGTCCTCCAGTTTGAAATCAGCAGCACAAGATGCACTAACCTGGCAATGAACTCTGGTATTTAGGGGTAATTGCTTTGTGAAAAAAATCAGAGCATATTTGCATCGATCGTGGGTGCTGTGTGGGGAACACAATTCATTTGGAGAGATAACAGCAGCAAGAAGCTGGAAAGGAGAATTTACTCTGCTCCAGTGGAAAAAGAACTAATAACTACAAATAGTTGAGTAATGTAGGAAGCAATTTGCCAGTGCCTTTATGATAAAATGTTGCAAATTAATTCTTTCTATACTTAGATTTGTAGTGTCTGTTTAAATGTTTTCTAATAGATATTGGTTTGTCTGAAAACATTTATGAAGTCTGAAGCTGCAAGAATGGTATTTAATTTAAATACATTTTAAAAATGCACTTTTTAACTTTCAGTTTTCTTTATAAAGGCTCAGTAAGCCAAAACTTAAAATTAAGACCTTTTGAACTCAGTTACAAATCACACAGAAAAGTCTGACACCTCAAACGGGGACTTTGGCCAAAATTCATACGTTGGAATTTATCTACAAATGCTGTCAATTAATTAGAAATATCAGTTAATGCTTCCAGATTCCCCCCTCCTTATGGATGAGAACATGGAAGTCTTGCAAGATAAATGACTAAATGCATAGTTATTTTACTATGCACCATGAACTTCACCCATCTTGCTCTAAAACAGGTGAAATCCTCAGAGTCCTTATAGAGAACACATTGCTTGAACCCTCTCACTGATGCAAGAGAAACACCTCTGAGCAGCAGGAACAGAGCCAGGGACACAATTTATGGAATTACAGCAGCTTGACCTGAAAAGACCATGGACCACCACAAATTGGCAACATAACAGTAAGGTTCCCAAAACTCCTTTCCTCCATAAAGCAGCATTAAAATCTCTGTCCAAGCCCTCGTGCAGAGGGGTTCAGACTACCAGAAGCTCTGGAGATTTGTGTGCCCTGGAAAGAGAACATTTGCAAAGCTTGACCCAGCAACTGAAGCACAGAGAGCCCAAGTGGAGGTGTTCAAGCTTCTGATTTATATCCAGATCACTGGCCTGAAATCCAGCAGAGCACAGACTTCCTCAGGATGGTACAGTTATAATCAGTTGTGTGCCTGTGCATTAAGGCTTTGCAGTGTGGCTTAAACCCAGCACATTCTAACTTGAGTAATCCTGACCTGGCCACCTCAGCGCCCTCCAACACCTCCACCAGCCTGAGCAGTCCCAGCTCTGCCCAAGGAAGGCAGATGGAACTTCGTGCTGTCTTGGGGTTGCTCTAAATGACCTTCAAAGTTGCCTTGCAACCCCCAACCACTCCACGATTCAAGAGTTTCTTTTTAAATGCCTGGAAAAGCACATGCAAGTCTTTGAACATCAGACAAGAACAGTTCCCAGTAACAAAGGTACTGCAGCTTCCACGCTCAGTGCTGGAAAACATCCAGCCTTCTCAAGTGGGAAGTAACAGCCTTCCCAGGGAAAAAAAAAAGACATCTTTGAGGTATTTCATTTGCAAATGCTGGTAAGTGAGTAATTAGTTTAATATTAGGAGAAAAGGATTTCCTCTGTCTTTTGTTCCATAGTTTGGTATTTGCTGTTACTCTACAGAAGGATTGCATATTATTTACTTTTTCCCTCTGCACATTACTTACTTTTTCCCTCCATCCTGAAGCCTACTGATGACAACACCAACAAAGTGCCTCTCTGGCCACGGGGTGGAATATTTCACTAAGTCCATTTTCTGCTGTCACAGGGAGAGGCTTTAAATTACCCAAAATATTCTTGCAGAGGCCTGAGCCATTTGCAGACACTGAACCCCCCATTAAGGCCACCAAAAGCATGAACACTGACTCTCCAACCACATGCCAGTCAAGAAACAGCAGCATATCCTTTTATTTGATGCAATTACCATAAAAGTGGGGTTTTTTTTCTCCCCTAACAGTCTGAATGGTTTTGATTAAATGACATTTACTAACTAAGCACTTTTTCACTGGATTGTGGCAGGTTTTCAGTGCTGTTACATCTGTGGAATGTTTTCAAGTTATTCTCTTAAGTAAACATAAGACTATAAAATGTAAATATAAACATAAGAGTTCTATAACACTAAAAGCATAATTTGAATAAATAGGGAAGCTAATGAAACACCATTACATGTGAAAGACTATCATCTCCCTCTATGCACTGAGCACTCAACTTGCAACTGCAAATTCAGAAGTAAAAGAATTCATTTGGCTCAATCTTTTGATTTTTATGAGAGTCACAAAAAATTCGTTCCTGTACATTAGCCATTAAAGCTACCTTGCAATTTTCTTATTGTTATTACCTTTTCAGCCCTGACTTACCAATTGAGAGGCAAAGCTGGAAGTGAACCATTTATTTGGAAACAATCAGGGCAGTGGAAACAAGCAGTTTCTAATCCAAACTGTCAGGTTAGTTCAAATGTAGCAGGAGGTTTTTAAGGGGCACGGCTACTGGATTCTTCAGTACCATCCAACAAGCTCTGTCATTTGCAGGACAGCAATTACAAGAATGGACAAACAAGTAACAGTCATAGAATTGTGAAGGACCTTTAAGATCATTGAGTCCAACCATCAACCCAGAACCACCACCATGGTCATCACTAAACCACATCCTCAAGTGCCACATCCACACGTTTCCGGGACTCTTCGAGGGGTGGTGACTCCACCACCGCCCTGGGCAACCTGTTCCAATGCTTGACAACCCTTTCTCTGAAAAATCTTTTCCTGATATCTAAACTAAGCCTTCCCTGGTGCAGTTTGAGGCCATTTCCTCTTGTCCCGTCTCTTGCTGTCTGGGAGAAAAGACTTACGTGTCTCATAAAAGTTACAGCCATATATACATACTTTTGGAATAAATAATAATTTACTTTTCATTATTCATTTGGATCAATACAAAATTTGGATTTGAGTGCACCAGTTCCATTTACCCATTGTGTAAAGAACATCGACTTAGTTCTAGTTATCAGTTACAAGCAGATCTGAAAAGTGACATCTACAAACCCACACAAGCATTATAAACCATCTCTCTAATAATTCTGGTATTCTTCAGTTCTAAGACCAGTCTGGTCTAGGGTTTTGATGCTTCTCATTATGTTTTTCTAGACAGAAAATATTAATGCACAAAGTGTAGGGAAAGTGCACTGGAATATTCTCCTTACATTTCCTTGAGAGAGCATCAGAAGAACATCTCACTTTGTCATGAAACTTTCAGGAGTCTGTGTTACCATGTTTGGATTCTGCTTACAAAGCAAAGTGGTAGAAATCTACTGTTATGGGGACATTTGGAACTGTTTGTGAGAAAAAAAAAAGGCATAAAACCGATACTTTCAGTTAGACAAAGCAATTTAAATCTGTAGAAATATTTGGATGTGAAGTGCTAAATACAACTGTTTCTATTGTTTTGATAGCTTTTATCACAGTGATAAATTTGCAGAGGTAAGGGTAGTCAAACAGGTTTTTTAAGTGTAACTGTGATTGTCAATTAAAGAAGAGATTATATTGTCAACAAAAGACAAGTGAATCTTTTAAATGGCAGTTTGCATATGTTTACCTAGAGTGCTGAAGAATCTGAGAGCAGATTTTCCTCATTTGGGTGCTTTACTGTTCAACCAGAATGTAAATTCTAATATGTACTTACCATTTCTTTTGTTGCTCTTTCTCTTGCTTTAATTTTGAGGCAGAACCATTCCCCGCTCATCCCTCAGCTTCCTTTTTTTTTACTGTCTTAGATAATTCCACTCTCCCTTTAAGCACAGACATACAAACACATATAAGAAAACCTCAGGAAAGGAAAATGTCTTGTGCTGCCTGAAGTCATTTATCACATAAACCCCATAAAATGCATTGCTCTAAAAGGTAATAAATGCAGCTTTGTAACGGTGAAGAAAAACCAAGAGCCCTCAAAAAGTGGAATCTTTGCTGCCTCATTCTCTTTGCAGCCTTGCTACATTAGGACAAATTCAAAGCTGCTGCTTTACTACTGAACTCTCAAACATGAAATGTTTGGTGTGTAAAACAGGGAAAGGGCCTTAACTGGGTGAAAAGGATAACAAATCAAAGCCAGGGATGACCACCTGCTCTCTGCACCAAGACACTAAAACCTTCCCCAAACAAGAGAGCCCGGGCCTCTGCCACTGCTGAAGTTAAAACCCTCATGGACAGCGCTGGAAATCTGAGTTCCTCAGCTCAGACACTGGGATTTCGGGATGCACACCCAGAATCTGCAATTGCACCGAGGTTCTTGCACCCAACTACAACCCCTGGGGCTCTCGGAGCCGCTCAGGAGCCGTGAAAGGCCTGTTGACAGATCAGAGCAGATTTACCACTAATCTGAGGGAGCTGCTGCTTCAGGGAGGATGGAGATAGGGAGGCAGCAGAGTATTCAGGCAGTGCAAGTGCAGGAATTGCTCCTCTATCTCCTCGGGAAGCAGGTCAGGAACAGGCTGACTCTTTTAGACAGCTTAAGTAGAAAATACAAACTCCTTATCAAGCTGAGCACAAGTTCAAAACTCTTTCTCTCCTCTTTTTGTTAGGAAGAAAGGTTTTCCTGACGACAGGAGGTTTGCATTCCAGAAAGAAAGTCACTGACTTCAATGCATTTTATGTGTTTTCCTAACAAGTAAAAGTATTCCTACCTGCTCTGAGAACTCTAGGAATTGTTCCTTCCTCAGAGAGTGCAAGTTACCTTGAAGTCAGTTAAGTAACATTTCTCAAATCTATGCTATGGACTAAAATCAAATGAAATCAAAGTACAAGGAATGAGCAGAGAAAGTCTTCATCTACTGATGGGTGGTGTAACACCAGAGTCACAAACCATCAGCCACCTGGGTCAGTGAAAAGAACAAATAAAGAATAAACTTTACACAATTACCCAATTAAGGTAGACTATAAACTTTACACAATTACCCAATTAAGGTAGACCAGGAGCGGAAACTTGCATTATAATTTAATCTTAATCTTTCTCATTGTTTTATAATTCAGAAAATTCAGTTTTAATGCACTGAACCATATTACTTCTGGAGAATTCACCTATCCTTGTGTGGCTTAGCAGTCCTACAGTTTCTCAAGAGAAAATTAAGCAATAGTGATAAACAGGCAGGGTTTAGAAGCTCATGTCTGATTGTTTTTCTGATGATTAAATGCAGATGCCATTGGTCCTAAGAAGCATAATCATTGTAAGAAATACACTTATTTCTTCACAAACTTCTGCCAGTTGTTCACAGACACCACAACAGGGGATATTTCTGTTCACTTGAAAGATTTCTAGGCAGTCCCATTATATGCTGATTACAAAGAGCAGCTCTTTCAACTTCTGAGCAAACGGAGTAACTTGATTTTTTAAGAGTTATGAATATTTATTCAGAAGAAATGCTGTAGCCAATGCAGTATGGCTCTTGAACTTCCCACTGGCTGAGAAGCATGGAAATCTCTAAGACTTGTAGCTCTATTTTTCATAGGAATACAATTACTATACCACTTGTTTGTTCTTTTTTTATGCTGAGGTGACAAAAACGGGTTATTTAGTTTTGGGTGGTTTTTTTTTTTCTAGCTTAGTACTACTGTATCTACCCATTATATCTTCTTTGGTTGCATGATTACTATCCTCTGGGGAGACAAATTATAACCCTCTGGTCTGGTACTAAAACACTTTATGTAAATTGAATACAAGGCAGCTTTTGTATTAGGTATAGCACTTTCTACAAAATTAGAGCAATCATGAGGCAAGCCTTTTGTAACTCACTTGGCTCCACTTCCCTGGCTCTCTCAGGAATATTATTATTTTTATTTGTTTTTTAATCTCCTGAACATTATGATCATTGAGGCAACTGCTCTCCAAACCTCTCAGTAACCTGCTCTTTTGGAGAAAGGTCTTGAGAACGTTGCAAATTATGCTAAAGAGGGATATTTTTTATTCCCACCAAATCTAACCTCCACATGAAAATTAACTGTATCTGCATTTCCAGTACTTGCTCCCTCTGAATTTTAAAGCCTAATGGCACTTGAGCTGCCAGTGGGAACGTGATTTTATGACTGAATTGCATCTGTCTTCAGACAATCTCACTTTTCCCAGTAGAGGTCAGCTGAGCCTCACCTGGAAAAGCTTGTCCTGTACTCCCATGGACTTGCCACGTTTCCCTTCCCCCAGCCTCTGTCTGAAGCAATTCCTGACCTCAGTCCTGGTAGACCAAACACGATTGTGATGATTCTGCTTAAAGAAGTTCACTCAGTTGTGTTTTCCTCCTGCAAGTCTTGAGCTGGAGATTGTCCTTTTAGTGCAGCTGAATCAACAATGATCAAACTGTATCCCCCAGTCCATATTTCCCCCTCACTTCCATGAGCACAGTGTGCTTTTCCAGTCAGCAGCAATTCTGCTTTGTTGGGATCTCAATTCAGCTGAACATGAAGGAAATACATATATATTAATTTTTATCCAAAAAGCCCATTAGAAACTTATAGTATTGGAAATCCCACTGATGCTTCCAGGAGCTGCTGACTTTGCAGTGCAGACTGGTGGCATTTTCACCCGATCTTCCTTGTCTTTATTATATGCAAATTAATTTATAAAACAAAGAGCTTCACAGCAAAGAATATATGAAATAAAAAGGACTTTTTACTAGAATTTTCTGTGCTCTATTTAGCTTCATCAAATCTGAGGAATCCTAATCTGAAGAAGTCATCCTGATGAGGCAGCATCAACACACATTGTCCTCTACGATCTGTAACCAAACCTGGATCCAAAGTAAATCTGAAAGCATCAGAGCTACTTTGGTGCATAACATACTTGTCCACCTAAGAGCTATTCCCTTGCTGGGGTGATAGCACTGCATTAATGGCAAGGATTACAGCAAGGACAGGCAGAGGAGCCTTGGCTGTCACACCTCAAAAGGGCACAGGGGAATTCTGACTTCACCCTGCCTGGCTTTCCTTCACAATGCTTAATATCTTATTGTTGCAGGCACTTAATTCACTGCAGACATGCTAAATGTTCACTGGCAGTGATTGTGACAAACGTGGCAATCTATGTTTAAAGGTTTAACCTGATGACACAGCAAGATATGAGCTCATCCTTTTTATTAGGGCAAGAACAAGACATTTTGCAGAGACTTTAAAAATCAAAATGTATGTTCTGTATTAGTTTTGGGTTCAGTGAATCAGTACTTAAGTACATGGTATTAAACACCATGATAAAACGTTCAGACTGGAGGTTAGAAGTGAGAAAGCCTCTGAAATGGAGATAAAAGAGTAAAGACAGAAAACCCAATGACTTTCTGACACTTTCTTTGTCTCCCAACACTGTCCCAGCCACCCTTTGCATCTTTTCTCTCCAGCCTCACTCCAGTTGTCCTGCAGACCTTGCTTCAGCCTTTCAACCTTCTTCTGCTTTGAAATACCTCACTCCACATCTCCTGCTTGACTTTTTTTTTTCCATGCTTTTCCTTTGCATACATTCAAGATGTGAATTTCACCCCAAAAAACATAAATACCTCTACAAGAGTGTAAGATATTCTGGTTTTTAGCCCTGGTCAAAGGCAACAAAAACTTCCACTGTGAAACCAATTTTCATCCGGATTCTCCTCTAAATTTACCACTCACAGTTCTCTATAAATCTGACAGTTTGAGTCAAGAGAAACATTTGATTTCATTATATTTTACATGAATGGGGAATACATTTATTTTTAAATGCATACTATAAAAATTAAAACACTTTTAAAACATCCCTGGAAGTTCTGCTTCAGAAATGTTTTGACATTTCTTGAAATGACTCATTTTGACTTCTCTTTCTCAGCTACTGAGGTTGGCGTGGGCTTGTGGAAAGTTTACATTTTCGGAAAAAGTGTTTCTTTGGGGAGAAAATGTTCTTGGAGAGGTTTAAGGTAGAGAATAATTGCACTGTAAATGCCTCTTTTTTCCTCTTTTCCTCAACCCTATTTGGATTCCCAGCTCCAAAGCAGCAGTTTCTTGCTTTTGTAACTGAATAACCTCACTGATGATCCCAGAAAAAGTGCTGATAAATACAGGGCCATTTGATAATAATATATGGGCAATGAGATGGGTATGAAGCCAGTTCAAGGGTGACACCTTCAACCAAATCTGTATTAAAAGACCCTACCCAAAACCAGATTATGGGGTAGAAGAACAGGCATTGTGCAAATCCAGAGCAATAAGTTCTTTCCCCACTGTAACATCTGGAATAAAACTGCATGAAGGAATACACCCATCCAGTTTTGCTGAAACTCAGTATCTTCAGCTTCATCCTTATATTTCAAATAAAAGCAATGAAAGTCGGATCTGCTTAGTCAAGCTTAAATGTTTAAGTGTTTGAAGCATTTTAAATTTTAAGAAGCACTTAACCAGAAGTATTAGTTTTAAAAACTGCAGTGCAAGTTCTGGGTTTCCATGTTGCTCTAAGAGTAGCCGTTTCATTACATGTGGATAAATACCAGAGATACAATTAGCAAGGGAGCTGCCTTTTGCTATAAAGCAATAATAACATAGGATTGCAACATAAATAAACAAAAAGCCAGGGCTTGTTTGCTCCATTGTCTGTTCTGCAAACACAACGTTTTTCCTTTTTTAAAATCAAGAGTTTCTCCTAATCTAACAGGAAAATGCCTGTGGATAAATGTGTTTATCATGTCACAAAATATCACGTTTATGCAATGCACTGTAGTATCTCTGAACTCCCAAATGCCAACGTGTAAGAAATAGTAAACATTTTACAGGAACTAATGCCTGTCACAGCAAGAAGGATTTTACACCAGATTTAGATTTTTCAGAAAGTTTCTTTCATGCAGTTGTGTAGAGAAGCTCCTTATTTTATGTTGTTATCAAGATGCGCTTAACTGGAGGAGTCATGTCTTCCCTCAGACATATTAACAGGGTCAAAATTCTTCTCTAACTCAGCTTTGTGAGGCTGTTGGATGCTGCCAAAACCTACAGAGAGCAAAACCCCCAAACCATAATGCAAACAGGAACTGTGTTAGTCAGAGTCACAGCAGACACTTTCACAGCCCTCTCACTTCTTGGCCACAATCTGAAGCCAATATCTCCATTATCAAGACCTCTCACCTACACTGGGATCAGGGGGAAAACTCCACAACACTTTGTGTTTCTACAGCCATGGGATGCTGTTTCTTTAGGACTTTGGCACCACTAATCACCACGTGCCACGTACGAAAGCAACAGAAAAATGCATTAGGAACTAAAGTCCAGAATCTCTCTTACGTTTTGCTTCAAGTTTTATTCAACATCCTACAGTTTCTTTACCCCTGGTTTGTGTTTCAGCTCTAATATAAATCCATTTTAGGATAAAGTTATATGCCACAGAGTCACAGTTCTTTCATAGAACATCCAAAGCCCTTTTACTCACCTGTGTGTGTCTGAGGCAGAGTCTGAACACGGCCTGGAAAGACTGATGGCGATTTCAAATTAACTTCCACAGGTCTTTCATCTCTGCAACAGCCCTTGGCCTCTTTTCCCTTTGCTCTGTCTGGACAGGGATGAAGTCACAATCTTCTGTTTCTTCTTTGATTGGTTTTGAACTGGAACAATTTTAAGTTTTGACAAGAAAGGGTAAGAAAAAAAATATATGTCCTTTAAAGTAATAATTTTGTACTTCATAAGGATCAAACCCTCAAGATTCTTGCCTGAAAAAGAGAGGAACACCACAGGAAAGAACTGAGGTAATGAACATTTCTGTCACTCACCTTACAAACTCATTTTTCTTCTACATTTTATTAGATGCTGCCTTGCTCTCCTCCTTAAACACAAATGACAGATTATATTAGATGCATAAATTATATGGATTATATTTCTGTCACGAGTAAATTAGCTGTTAAATTTAGTTTGCTTGATGCTATTGACAGGTCCCTGATTTAAGAATGTTTTTTTTCTTTTGAGTAACTTTTTCACCTTTTCTTCTTTTCTCTTTTGTAAAGTTCTCCATCTCATTTTGGAAGAACTCGCCAAAAGTTGCAAATGTATGTCCTGGACTTACAAGGACACAGAGAGGCTGTTTCTCTTAGAAAGATGGGGTAAAGAAGGCTTTTAAGAAAATACATAAGCCCAGAGAGGTTGTGGACTCCCCATCCCCAAGTGTTCCCAAGGCCAGGTTGGACGGGGCTCTTTTTGCAAGAAGGGGCAAAAATGCATCATGAAGCATCTCACTGGAATAAACCCTGAAGGATGAAAAGGAAACTGGTTTGAAGTTATTAAATAAACCTACATAGAAATCTGTTTTAAAGCTTTGTTCACTCGTTACAAAAGGTTTTAAAGTTGGAACCTTAAATGTGGTTTTAGCATGAAATAAGTGCCATAAGATTTTAAAACAAAGCAGCCCAAGTACTGTCAGGGCTTCCACAGATATAACTGTTCTGTAGACATTTGGCACAACCAACTGTGTAACAACCATCTCTTGACTCTTTCAGCTTTTATGTTTCTTTTTCACCAGGAGATTTGCTTGAACTCTGAACCAGCCAATAAGACTGTTTTGTTCCTGCACAGAAAACAGGGCTAAACCAGCAGTAACAAGGGCTAATCAAGACTCTCCCCTCCTTCAGCTTCCTGATCCTTTAACACCCTTTAGAGTATAAATAGAAACCAACCCACTGGGTAACCACCCAGAGAATCACTGACATTTAACCCCTGCAGTACAACAGCAACAATCAACTTACTCGTGATACATACCCCTGAGGGGCTTGGATTTTTTTTAGAACTACACCTAAAAAGAGGAGATTTTGTTCACGAGCAGAATCAAATTGTATTTGACATAGAGCCAACTAAAATTAACAAAACAGACATATAGACAGACATATCTTAAACCCCTCACATGTCCACATTGCCTCTAATCTTCTTACAGTAGCAATTTATGCGAAGGTTAAAAATAAAGCACATATAAATATGCCTTTTGAGTCAGACTCCAATTTTGCACTGCCCACTTATGCAAACATGAATTTCAAGGGTATCTAACCATCGGGGTATAAGAAAGCAAGCTTTGAAGAACTTGGTCCTAACAGTTGATTTTAAGCACAACAAATTAAAGAGGAAAGCCAAAAGAGAAGAAAAATTATGTTTCTTTTCTTGTCTGCCCACGTGGTTTACGGTGGACAGATCAAGCTTACAAGAAGGAGTTTCAATTTGCTAAAATTCATAAGAGATCCCTCCCCCTCCCCACCCCCCCATTTCTAGGCCCTGTTAAAAATTTCACATCTTTTAGGATTTAAAAAGTAAGTTTTAATGCTGGTTCTGCCAATAATCTTCAGAATGACCTTGAGCAAATCACTTTGCCTCTGTTTTTTCCAGCCTGGCTGTAAAGCTGGATTAATTCTTACCCACTCGTGGTGGTGTAAAATAAATGATTGTCAGGCAGCACTCTGGAGCACTACAACATGCACGAGATAAGCAAGACATGCACCAGGCTTTGCATGAACTTTGTAAAGATAAGCTTAGAAACTACTGTCTATGAGGTTTGAAGGGAAAATATCAATATTCTTTTTCAAAAAGGCTTTCGTTTTACATTCCAAATGAATCCTACCTGAAACTCAGCCCAGTTTTATTAAAAGCATTTAAGACACTATGCAAGTCTTTGATTTGTGTCAACAGGAGTAAAAGAAAACTAATTACCTTTTATTTTCTCTTTTTTTTTTTCTTCTTTTCATGGCATAAGGCTCTAGACTTAACTAGATGTAACAAAACATTGAAGTAGCTCAATTTTGCAAAACCAACCATGCAAAATTAGACCACCATCTCCCAGCACCTGTAGCATGGCAAGACACCAAATGGTGCAGGATGATGGTACAAACACCTCCTCATCTCAGCCATTTTTCAAGCCAGCAACCAATTAATTTATGTTTTGAAATGCAGTCACACACTTGTTTTGCAAAATATTCCTATTAAATGCAAAGCTATATTACCTAGTGTTCCCAATAAGAATTTTAATTAAACTGTCAGCTTTTTGAAGCTGGAATTATCTAAAGCCTGTTCTTCCTACTGGTCTCTTATTACAGCTGGATTTTGTTTTCATTAGTTTCTTTCTTGTGGTGGCTTTATTCTCTGCTCTCATTACAGTGAAGATTCATAGATCAAAATGACACTTTTGCAGGAAACTCCCAATTCAGCCAACACTGTGTTTGCTTATAAAAGATACAAACCTGCTTATCAGGAACTTATTTCCTCTGCATAAATGAACACAGGAGAATCACAATGACCTACAGCACCAAAATTATTAAATGTCAGTCATTTGCGTGGACAGAGAAAAACTGCTCCAAAGGATTACAGGGCTTTATCCCTCAGGTCCTTATCCAAGCAGAATAACCTCCATGCCCTCAGGGATGTTTGCAGGAATACAGCTCTTCATAACTTTAAGGTCTTCTGACTCGGCCATGGTTTCTAACTAAGAAAGCAGTTGAAATGTGTACCTGAAATACAAACCCAAAATTCTACACACACACACGGATTATGGAGCTTGAAACAAAGAGTTTCTTTTCTCACACCTCAGCACCCAGGACTGGGCATATGCTGGAGATTCCAACCCCAGTAACCAAGGAACTGTCCTTTCATTAAAACCCCCTCTGTTAGCAAGATTCATTCTCATTGTTTGACCCCATTTTAATATCTGTTCTCTTCATACACTGCCAGTATATCCATGGAGGACGCTTAAGACAGCTGGGGGTACACCCACGATAGTTTACTGAAGGAGATGAAAGAAAACATCTGTAAGATGAAGAACTTCCATAATCAGGCTTCATGAAAGTGCTTCAAAAGGTCCTAAAACTAACACAGTGATGTTCCCAGATGAGTCCAGTTCCTCAGTCCCTAAATTAATGTAGCTTTTGCTTAAAAGTTCTTTAATGTGATCTGTTCTGTACAAGTCCCTGGGACTAACTGCACATTGAAATCTTACAGAGATTCAGATACTTCTTAAAAGTATTTTAAAGTGTCAAGCCACAGTGTCCCGAGGGAACAGAACGTCAGGATTGCTCTTCTGGCTGCTGAGCTGAGTTACAACTTTACTGACCCCACCAACACTCCCTCCCTTCCTCTCAAGTGTTTCTGTCCTCCCACATCTGCTCATAGAAGTCCTTGTGTAATTGCCTTCTATCTAGTCCTATGTCAAAGGATCCAGCTTTTTCTTCTCTTTAAATAAAAAATATTTTCTATTTCAACCAGCTGTTGTCCACTTTTAATAACAACATAAAGAAGCGCAATGAAATTTTGAAATGATGCTATTAACAAATACAAAGATACAGGAGGGCCAATAAGTACATGATTAAGGCGCTAAAGTTTCAAGTTTTGGGGGCTGGGAGATATAGCAGCTCTAAGTTTAGATATTCCTTGGATTGCAATTTCCAACACTTTGCAGTCAGGAAACTCAGCCACACTTTTCCTGTGGACATGCCTCAGGGGCAGCAATAACTGGAACAATTTTTCCCTGAAAGGATGATAAGTCAGAGGGATATTTAGTGTGGTATTCACAATTTTCAAGATGAGGTAATTAGTCTTTTTTCCCTCCTCTATATTGGCTCTTATTTTGTAGAACAGAATAAACAAGAGGCCATTTTAAATCCAAAAAGTTTACAAATGTATAAAGGATCAGCATTGGAGGCTTCATTATTGCAGAGCCCTGAAACAAAAAGGTGATTTCAAGAGGCATCAAATGAGAGAAAAATAAAACATTATTGACTTGCTTCTTCAGAAAGCAAACTGAGCCCTGCTTCAGTAAATTAGATGGCTGTGGACACAAGAACATGTCCTGTGTTCATTCTTGGCCCAACCTGCTGTGGGGCTCACGTGGGAACAGGGCTCAGACAATGGAGTGAAATGCTGAACTGGGATTTAGGTGTGCACTGCTTTCACTTTATCTAGAGTCCAATTGTGCTTTCAATTAACTGGCATTTCTAAAGCTTTGCTGTTTACTTGGGGTCAATGGCAGGAAACTGTGAAAGTCAGTAGAAATCTATTTATACCATCAGCACGTGCAGCCCCTTGCAAGCTGCTTAAACTAAGCTCTATGTTTACAAAAGAGCTATTAATTTTCAATTTAAAGCTTATCTGTAGCAAGCTGCTGAAGACAATGACATTTTGTAATGACCATTAGTGTCTAGAAAGATTTCAACCCAAACTTAGTGCATTTTGAGATAAACATTTTGGGAAGAGAGCTATCAGTTAATTTTATGGCACAGTCATGCAATAATCCCTAAGAAGTGTCCTAGAGGATCTCAAAAGTATGAAAAATGTATTTGACATATTAGGTGCATAACTGCTTTTATGGTGGCCCTCCAGTGCAGGCATTGTAAACCACTGAACAGCTAACAAATAATTTACAGTCAATAAAGGTGGGTGTTGACCTGAACTGCAGCACACACTTACATTGTGTCCAAGTCTGCTGGTCAAAGTACTGAAAAAGTGGTTTAAAAAAAAAGTAAAAAAAAAAAAAAATTAATGCAACTGGTTTCTCAAGTATCATAGAAGGAAACCTATATTTTTCAGATATATGAGCTTGCTTTGAAGCAAACAACATGCTTTTCTCTCTTTTTTTTTTTGCTTTAGATGTGTCCTTGGGCTTGAGCAAAAACCGTCTGCGTGTCAGTGAGTTCCTACAATGCCCTCATTTTTTTATATTAGTGTAGTTAACGGTGCCTAGCCCTGTAAAAAGGATAAAAACTGATACACATTTACAAATTGCTCTTTCCTGCACGGCATCCAGACCATCTTCACACATTTCAGCCAGGGCCACTTCACATCTCAGGCACAGCTCTCCTTGCGGCCACTTTCCATAGTAACCATCCCAAGTGCGGAGGAAAATGGCCCATCGGAGTCCTGCACTCCGGGAGCGAAGGAAACCCTTCTGCTGTTGTTCCCACGAGCTGATCCACGGCCAGACCAAACAGCAACACCAACAAAACATTCAACAGCCTAGATTTAACTTGCCTTGCTACAGGCTGCAACGAAGCTTTTGACTTGATTAAATGTTCCACTTCAGTGTGGGAGGCGGGTTTAGCATTTTTTAATTCTCCCCCAGAGCACCGTGCCAGGTTTTCACATAATTAAGTGGGTACATCCAGACTGTTTACAGCTGGGATCCCTGATGGGATACTCTCTGAAAACTTTATGTTCTTTTCAAAACTACGTATAGGCTGTCAAATTCCTTCATCATTTCCCTTGCAGTGCCTGTTTCAGAAAGAGTTTTAAGCAATTTATGGTTAAGGAAGCCAAATAGATGCTCCCTCCACTTTTAATTTTCGTTTCTACTTTCTTATTTTATTCTTTGCTATGGGTTTATGGGTCTTAATTACAAAAGTAATTGAAAAAAAGCTGAAACAGAACTAGCTTAATTTGAGGCATAGAAATGAGCCCATTTTCAATATATTAATCTGTGGAATAATTAAAAAGGAGAAACCTTTAATTCTCATTAAAAAAAAGTGATTGACAGCTGCAGCAAGAGAATTATGTATGATACATTAAAATGCCACTAAATCTGAACCACTGTCATCAAAATACCTGTGACTGCAAGGAAATAATCAAATAGCATACGAAACAGTTCTCTCTTTTTTTTTTTTTCCCCTCACAAATTCAGTAAGATGGAACAGTTCTTTATTTACAGGTCTTCACGCTTTAGCAGTCTGCTACCCCCTGTCACATCTTGTTAGGATACATTAAAAAAAATCAAAGGGGAAAGGGGTTTCAAATAAATTCTGCATTAAGGAAAGCACAACAGCAGACAAGGGAGGGAGTTTGTGCACAGAGCAAGTCCTGCATTTAGGAAAAAACACATTCCTGCCTCGTTGTCTTTGTTCAGTGACACAAATGACCCAAGCAACCAACATTAAGTGAACTTGTTTGCTCCTACACATCTCTTCATCATCATCCACGAGAAAACACTGGAACCATGGAATCAATTGCACTTCAAGCTGCAGGTGATGAATTCACGGTCAAAGAAAGGAAACCACAATAGTGCAACAAACACTTCCGATAAGCAGGAACAAAACATCCACCAAAGAATCCTCCTTTCTTCTTTTGTTTCACACAAATGATTACACACTTTGAATGCCACTTCCAGAGACCTTTAGCAATTCCCAACGAGGATCCTATATTTCCATGTGCTTATCCCAGTCAGAGTATCATACAGGTGACAAAACGAGCTGCTCTTCCAATATCCCATCTACAGTGTAGACATTTGCTTATTAAGTATTTTGAACATTAAAAGTCTACTAATTATAAAAATATCATACAAATAATTGTTATTCTGCTACTTAATCTAAGTGTTTTCTTGTCCTGAATATTATACAATGTATTACACTTCTATACTAATCTTTGTTAATCCATCCAACTTCAACTGGTCATAAAAGCCTCTACTTCGAAGAAAACTTCAAATAGTACAGCAATTAGCAGGGAAAATAAGATTATTTCAGCGATTCAGCCTCTAGTGCCTGTACTATTCATCACTTATAACCAGAGCATATGAGCCCATTGATCCACACACATCAAAGCTGGTGATTCCAGGTGGATGTAAATGCTCCATATGCAGGAATGAGATCACTGGGTTATCAGCACAAATTCCTGGCACACACGAGTCCTCTGAACCCACCATGACTTCACTGAACACACGTGCAGCATTCCCCTGTGGCTGGATAAAGCATGTGACTGTGCAGAGTTAAAATCCTGCACTGTAACCGCAGGGTAAAACCCCAGAAAGCCACCAAACCCCTGTCCCTAAGCACTGGAAGAAGGAAGAGCAGGAATACTGTCCATCCCCAGTGCCACACTCGATTACAAGGGCAGAGACACAGGCACACACCAAGACACACAAAATCAGCGTGTTCTGAAGAGGTGCATTCCCCCCAAATCCCTTCAATTTCTAATTTGCTGTGCTGTAAATTGAGGTTGTGGCCTTCGCTTATTTTTCCTCTGTCCTCTGGAGATTTCATCACCCACCAGTACAATATTTGCAAAAAACCATCTGCAGCATCAGACAAGTCTCCCTGAGATGTTTCTCCCTCTTGTGTAACTATATTTACTATCACAGTAAATGAAATACAAATCTGCACAGTGGAGGTTTTTGTGTTTCAGTTTGTGGGCAATTTCTTTGGGGTCAATAATCAATAAAAGCTTAAATGAAAACGATGAACTATTTTCTGGCTGTGTTTATATATCTAAGTAATGGCATAACAGCACTTTTATTCATGCTAGTATAAAATTCAGAAAATATTCCTCCTTTCCCCACGTCCCAGTGCTGCTGAATGCCAGGCTGCTCCTAAACACTGCTCACAGCAAAGCACAGAGTGCAGGCCTGAAGGGAAAATTTGCTCTGGCAACTGGGGACAGGCCCCCAACATCCAACGCCCATCTGAACTGCTGGGTGACCTTCTGTCACAGGGGAAAAATGGGCTCGAGCCTGAGAGCAAAATCATTCACAACTCCTGGAATTTAGCACATTAAACCACTTCCAATCTCCAAGATGCATTTTATTGGTACATAAAATAGAATGAGATCTGTTGTTGGCAGGGAAAACAAATCTACTAATTGAGACAGATTTAAGGGTTTAGGAACAGCTACTTCAGCAGCCACCAGGCCCTGGGTGATGGGCCCATCGCTCCAGTACCATCCAAGTTCAGCAGCTTTCTCAGGCTTCCTGACACAGCCTCCTCTGGAGCTAAGGAAAAGCTCTTCCCGCTGTCTCTGAGGCCTGACTGTGTCTTATTCATGAGAACTGTCAATTTTATAACAAGTCTCTGCCCTGATCTGGAGGTGTGAGGGAATAAATGCTGGCTAGTTTGCTTGGCTAACGCTGACTGCAGATCAGGATCTCTCCACAGTCAATGGAGAGAGAGGAACACACCGAGTTACCTTCTAGAAGAACGACTCTGACTGTGGAATTAAACTAGTGAGATCAGCAGAAGAACAGAAGCTCATCTACATGTATTTCCCATTCACCAGTAAGAGCTCCTTTGCAAACTTCATTTTAAAAGGTTAACTGGCTGACAAAGCACTGATTCATATTTTTCATTCCACAGTCGTAGCAACTTTAAGAAACTGAACAACTAGTGTGTAGCAAACACACAGGAACAATAAACACGACCAAAATAACCATCCCCTTTCCCTCACTGTGATTCAACCTTGCATAACTGTGGGAATAACATGCAGACACCTCACTGGTAATTGAGCTTTTAGAGGCTTTTGGAGTTGGTGACAGATTAATAGGTTGGTGTCATAAATTTTGACATCCTTGCAATTTTTGTATTCCTGAATTTATACACAAAGTAAACACTGTAAACACTTCAGTGCCTCAGCTGGAGAATTCCATGTGTAAGGCCATTGGGAACTTTATGAAATAACCCCATGTAGGTATTTCCATGCCACAGACCAAATCAATGTGAAACAAGAGAACTGAGTCCAGGCACCACAATGGTTTCAACAGATAATTTTACAAAATAATTACTTGAAGGAAACTCCAGCAGCATTAAAAATCAGGTCTGTTGAAGACAGCAGGATAAAAGCTTCGTTGCCACTAGTATAAAAGCAAAAGATTTTCAAATAGTTTGTTTCCTGATTATTAAGTTCCATGCTGTGTAAAGCAATTATCACATCTCTCAATTTCCCAATCCTTCTGTTATTTTATTAAAAATAATGAATGCTTTTAGCATACCACAGACTAAATAAATTTGCATAGGACTATAACAATCAGCCCACACTCATCCCTGCAGCCTTAAATACTAACTGTAAAAAGAAGTAACATTAATGCAGTCAATAAATATGCTGAATCTTGAACTCCTTGTATAATCTGGTAAATCTTTTAATACAGTAAATGCCTAAAGTTGGAGTGGAGGAGGCTGGAAAAAAACCCCTAATTTCAGAGAGAGAGAGAGAGAGAGAGAGAGAGAGAGAGAAGGCCAAGGTCACTCATGGACATCCTAACACTTTAGACACGAGCCAGCTCCAAGAAACCAGGCCTGCACTTCAATAAAACACTTGGATTGTCAGTGCTTCAGGCCATTTGTTTCCCTAAGCACTGCCAGGCTCGGACCCATCGGGCTGTAATGAGCTATCCATCTAACCTTTTATGATGGAGATGAAAAAAAGAGAGAGCAGTGAAAGTTCCTGTGGTGTTCTGTACCGTTCACAGTCCGAGTCAGAGCCCAGGTGAGCTCAGCCCAACGTTTATAACCCTGTCACAACAGAAGTTATACATCCTTTCCTAAAACATCACAAATATTTTGTTAAATTTCTCATTCAACTTCTATGTGATTCTCTCCATATTTGAACCCTGCAACTTTCCCTTCCTGACAACCTCTGCTCCTCTTCCTCCTTGCTCTGTTCTATTATGTTTAAAATCTAGAGCTTTTTACTGCAAGCAGGAAAACAAGGGAAAAGCTCTTTACTCTTGCAACCAGCCTTATTTCTGCAGGCTAAGAGGGAATCTAATTAAGAACTTACTGCTTTGACATCCAAATTCACACAAGTTAAAAATCTGGCTTAGCAATGAAGGAGAAAAATGACAAACATCAGTTTAGAAATAACTATTATAAGGATGAATTCGCTACTACACCGAATGATTTGTGTGATAAGCATAAAAGTTTCATGCAGAAAAGATTAGCTTCATATGCTGCCCTGTAGGATTCTGTCCATCTTGCATTAGAGCCAGACATAATTAAAAGTATCTGCTTAAATCTTTGGCCTCATTTTCCTCTAATGTGCCATCTGAGCCTTAACAAGAATTAATATCAAGGAGCTGAATGAACTGCGTAAATGTTAATTTAGATTTATCTAGGAACTGAATCATCAACTAAGACTTGTCCAAGTGAGGAAAAAAAGAAAGGGATGTTTGTAAAGGAGTGGAGGGGAAACAACTCTGGCTAAAATTCACCTTTTAGTTTTCATACTAAACCAGAAGTTAGGGTTCTGTTGCTCTTTTTCATGATAGCAAGATAAATAGGGAAGAAACAAGTGGCTTGGAACCTCTGTGGGGCCAATCTCCACAATCATTACAAGGATTCTGTGGTAACAAGGGTGAAGTACATTCACATATAAATTCATGGACTATATTCCACTTTTATTTACTATCAACCCTGTAAGAGCAAAATCGAGCATCAGACAATAGAGCAAATCAAGTCCATGTTCATAGGAATATCTGCAACTTTCAACATTGTCTTTAGGGTGCATGACTGAAAATAAAAAAGTATCACAATCATTTTAACTGCATATTGAGATATTAAAGATATTTCTTAAAATCTCTGAGAGTTTTTCTTTTCCTTTTTTAAAAAAGATAAAACATTTGAGTCTTCGAATAATCTCGGTCCTCTGTCAGTTATAAATATACTTAAAATTGGTAGAAAAAGACATATAAACCAGAGTTTTATCATAGAAGTTCTGATTCTACAGACACCTAAATAAAAATCCTCAGCTTCATAACCAGGATTTCAGAGAACTACTCAATATGAAGAGATTAATCACTTGAAATAAATATTATGATGATCTGATCTCAAAGACAGACATCAATCCTGTTCAGTACTTCATTTCATTACCTGGAGAAAACTCATTGCAGGCAAATTAAACAAGCACTTGAAGATCTGAAGAATCAGGAATGAAACCTTGAACCCAGGTGGGCTTAAAATTGTGCAGCTGAGAAGCACAGAATTGACTCTGCAGCCTCCAAGTACAAGCCTCATGTGCCTAAAACCAGATAATTCTGTAAAACAATATTGTATTTATCTAAAATGAAGATTAAAGCTAACCACTGGCTACAGCTCTGACAATGGAACCTTGCTATCTAATTTTAAACACACAGCTTTGGGAGCTGGAGCAAAACAACCCTCAGAATTGCCACGTGGAATTGCTTATCTGGAGAGTGTGAATAATTGAAGAGCAGTGTGAAAGCTGAAAAGATCCCGCTTTTTACAGCAAGGTTTCTTTTTCCAATATCTTACAAGATTTATGAAATCTTCAAAAAGGGATATTCCCTCATTTAAAGTCATTTTACAAACTCTTTTTCAAGCTATTACAAAATGTGTTTAGAGCTTGCAACAGCTTCCCACTATGCTCTGTCTCTACAGGTATTGCTCCTTCCTGAGAGAAAAACGGGGGAAGAGGCCTTTTATCCTCTCAGCTTTTTTCCTCTTATCAGCCCAAAAAGGGCTGGTTTTCAACTGAACAAATTGATATTTTTAATATTTTCTGGTAGACATGTTTTAAAAAAAAATTTTAGTTTGGGAACTATGCTTGGAAAAGGAAATTTGTGTATAAATCACCGTATTATGAGAATAAAATCATAGCCATGATACCTTTATGATAGGTGTGGAGTGATGTTTCCTGATAAACCTCCCTTGGACACAAACATAGACTTTACTGGAAATCATTGGATCCATCTTGTTTCCTTTGGAATTAACTGAAGTCCTGCTATTCTTTGTAATAACAGCACAGTCTGTTCCTCATTTAAGACTCTTGTCCTATATACATTTATATAGTACTCTACATGTAAGTGCAAATACTTTAAAAAAACCCCGAAACAACCCCCAAAAACTATGTTAACTTCCATCATAAATCAGTTTGTCTTCATTATAATGGAATTATTGAGCAGAGAATCCAGGACATGTGTTTTATTTTTACTTAACATTGGAACTGATTAAAAAGGGGAAAAAAGGATTGGATTGACTTTCCATCCTGTACACGCTTCTCTTTTTGCTTGGAGACAAAAGTTATAATTCCTAAAGTGCAAATAGACTCTTCCAATCCCCAGTTTTCTAATAATAACAATAGAGGGAAAAAAATCACTTTATAAGAATATAACAAATTCATTTTCAAAGCTTAGCAAGGTCTTTGTTATTTCAAGCAAAATAAATTCTTAGACCTGAATGACTTCCTTTTCCACCTGTGGATAGGGGTGCCATTTTCTTAGGAAGTGCCAGGGAGCATCAAGGTTTGGCTGCTCCCTTGGGAACAGAGATCCAAGGATCAGAACACAGCCCCACTGTACCTGAGCAAGGTGAGCAGGGCAGGCTCAGGTAGGAGCCAAGTTCAACCAGGAGTCCACATCAACAAGCAACTCTGTGGTGTAAGTCCAACCAGGAACACGAGTCAGGATCGGGACTATCAACAGAAACCAGTCAGACACAGCCCAGTCAGGAATGTCCAAGGCAGATCCAAGGAAGCAAGTCTGGAGTTTGGGATGAGGGGCACCTGCAGCCAGGTGCAGGTGCTGAAGATCCACATTCCTGCAGCACAGCTTAGAAAAAGACTCAAACCCTCCAGGCTGAGCTGAAAAAGAGCTCTGGGACCCATGGAGAGTGTGAGAGAAGGTCCCAGGTGAAGCTGGTCAGGGCCACTAAAGTATATTAGTGCCCTCAGGCCCCGACAGAGAGAGAGGTGTTTTCATTTTTCAAGCAGCAGCTGAAGCAGATAATAGTTTTCCCTGGGGGAAAGAGAAAAGGAGCAGTAGAAGATTTCAAAAGAAATGTCTTATTTTACAAAGCCTTGTAACCTACACCACAGAGGGGTTTGTCAATGAGCAATACAGGGAGCTGTTTTCATGGCCTGTGGGTTATGCAAGAGAACTCTGCTATTGCAAGAATCCTACCCAAGGCCAATCCGAGAGGGCTGTCAAAATGAAAAGAATAGAAGTGGTTTCTATGTAGGATTTTTAAAAGGAATTGATCCTGAGAAATGCTGACCATTTCCTGGGAGGTTGTAAGCCTTCAACTTCCATCACCACTCTCCCTGTATTAATATCTCAATCTCAGGCTTCTTGAAACCTCCAGGAATCTCTGAATGATACAGAGACTGAACTGGTCCATAAGGCTTTCTACTAGTATTTTTGTAAATGCCTCTGCTCTAATTTAGCTCATTTAGGAGGAGCTACAGGAGTGTCTTGAGGCACTAAAGACATGGATGTGTCTGGCTGTGGATATGGATGTGCATAAGGATATCCAGGTTTTCTGGCTCATGAGTCAAAAGCAGCTGTTTTGTCCTAATATTTCCAGAAGCTGATGTGCACTAACCACAACCGCCAGAAACACAACCTAGGCTCATGGAGACTTTTAGCACAATTTTTAGGCTTATGTTAACCAAATCCGTATCATGGGTCGTAAAGAAGTTTATTAGGGTGGATTACAGTGGATTAAAGATCATTATTATAAATATGGACGGAAAAGTTCAATTTTTACCTACCCTTTATTGAAAAAAACCCCAAGCCTGACAATCTCTTGTTAAGAAGCATTGCTAAAAGATATTTTATTTTGGTTTTCCAATGGAAAAAGTTGTACTTGGCTAATGGATCCCTATTTAAAACTGCAACGTTTCTGTCTATAAGCAGTGCATATACAAATATCATCATGGTTTTTGGTGAAAGTTCCTACCTCTTCCTCTGTCTCTGAAGACACTGGGAATCTGACATAGTTCTCCTTTACAGCCCATTTCCTGAAGAGGTGAAGCAGGAGGACTAACCAGCCAACTTTGAAGGCTTTCACTTTGGCTGAAAATGAAGTTATAAAGCGGTTAAGGGAATTTCTGGAACTTAATTCATTGCCTGTGTGATTCAAATGTTTTTTTTAAAAGTCTTCTTCATATATTGTAATGTTTCTTAGTAGTGTTTTCTCTCTCTTAAGGATATCTTATCTTACCTTATGACCCTCAGTTCCCCAGGGCTATACTGTTCACATAGATTTTTTCCCCCTCCCTTTCCTTGGGAAGCTCTAACATGTTGTTCTAAAGTTTGTAATTAGGTAGTGCTCTGGTTTTGTCTCTTCAGTGATAGAGAAGGCCCAATTCCCTCCTCAACTCTTACTTCAGATGTTGAGAATCCTGAATTCCCTGGGCTTCTGAAGGACAACTGGTGCTCAATCCCAGTCTCACTGACATCAATCTGACCTTTTGCTTGGTTTAATGGGTACATAACAATAGAATTGACAGAGCACAGGGGACGTCAAAAGGAGGCAAATACAGCTTTGTAAGGCTGAACTGGGAGCAGGACGTGGATGTGTAGCTCCATTCACGAATGGTCCTGACACACTTTGAAGGACTTTGGGCTCATGACGAGCTTTTTGCTGCGGGGCCCAAAGTGCACCTTGCTCTCAGGACCGTGACCTTGAATTACACAACCAAATGTGTGTGGTTTCCTGCAGTTATTTCAGAGCAAACAGCTCTCAGCAGGGCTGGCCTGGGCTCCCGGGGGCTGTGCAGTGGCTCCTGTACCTCAGTGCCGGACACTGGGACCGACAGCCAGCAGAATTCTGGGAGCCAGAATCTCCAAAGGCCACGGGGGTGCTGTCCACCAAACTGTGTTCATTGCTTGGAGTGCAACAAGACAATAGTTACACGAGAGAGACTTTGGTTATTTATTTCAGGCTTGCACAAGCCTGGGTGCTCAGTGGTATTCCACAAATCCAACACAGCCGCGAGACTTTTCATACCGCTCTACACAGAAATTCAGAGTTAGGTGGTTTCCAAGTACAGCCCCTCTAATTAGGATTGGTTAGTAATTTACACACACGTTAAGTGACCCAAGTTGAATTCTACACATGCTCAGGGGAAGGGGTGATGTGGTTTAGCGGTTCAGGGGTTGCAGTGGCAGTGCCGGGTTGAGGGTTGGACTGAGTGACCTTAAAGGTCTCTTCCAACCTGGATGATTCACAGAACCACAGAATCATTTAGGCTGGAAAAGAACTCTGAGATCATCGAGTCCAACCTGTCACCGATCACCACCTTTGTCAACTAAACCCTGGCACCGAGTGCCAGCTCCGGTCTTTCCTTAAACGCGGGAGCAGAGACTCCACCACCTCCCTGGGCACCCTAATGCCTAATCACCCTTTGCGTGAGCAAATTCCTCCTAATGTCCAGCCTGAACCTCGCCTGCTTCTCTGTGCTCTCCGTGATTACACTGTGTTCGCTACGGCTCCAGGGTTCTGACGTGCACCCAGAGGGAAGGCGGTGTCGGGGAGTTCCGAGCGCTGAGGACGCGCCGCTGCCGCCCCGGGGTGCTGACCCCTGTGCCAGCACTCAACATGGCGCCCGGCACACCCCCCGGCCCCGCCACGCAGCCCTCGCTTTCCATTGGTGAGGAGCGCCGTCAGTCTGCGATCGCGCCCAATCAGCGCGCGCAGCGCTGCCCCGTGGGCGGTGCCGCGGCCGGTGCCGGTGTGCGGCCGGCTGAGGGATGAGCCGCCTGTGCCCGCGCCTGGGCCCGCGCCCGCTGCTCTGGGCAGCGCGGGGCCCGCGGCGCCTCTCGGCCGCGCCGGGCATGGAGGAGCTGCTGCGCCGCTCGGTGCCGCCGCTGCCGCCCTACGAGACCAAGGAGAAGGCGCCGCCGCCCGCGGAGCTGCGCGGCGCGGAGTTCGTGCGGTTCTACCGCGCGCTGCCGCCCGGGCCGCCCCGCGCAGAGCTCCTCACCCGCCTGGCCCGGGACTTCGGCGTGGAGCACGGGCGGGTGGCCGAGGCCGCCGGGAAGGTGCTGCAGGCCCGGGAGCAGCGCAGGGAGCCCGGGGCGCTGCTGCAGGCCGAGGACCGGCTGCGGTACTACCTGAACCCCCAGTACCGCGGGCTCTTCCAGCACCTGGGGCGCCTCGAGGGCGGGCTGCGCTTCCTCGTGGAGCTCCGGGGCGACCTGGTGGAGGGGCTGGCGAGCAAGGCAGTGGATGGGCCTCATGTCAAGGTGAGGGCAGGGATGCGGGTGGGTGGCTCTGAAGGGAGGGACGTGGTTTGGGGCTTCCTACTCGTGGTTGCTGCTCCTGGAGCCACGTTGGGATGGACAGTGTGCCGTGAAGCCGGTTCGGTGTGTTGGGGTGTCCATGAGCCCCTCAATTCAGGAGGGACGTTCAGGGGCTGCAGTGGGTCCGGGGAAGGACAGTGGAGGTGGGGAAGGGTCTGGAGGGCAGGTCCTGTGAGGAGCAGCTGAGGAGAGAAAAGGAGGCTCGGGGGGGACCTTCTCGCTCTCTGCAACTCCCTGACAGGAGGAGGGAGCCGGGGGGTTCAGGCTCTGCTCCCAGGGAACAAGGGACAGGATGAGAGGAAACAGCCTCAGACTGCATCAGGGGAGGTTTAAGTTGGACACCAGGTGATTAAATATTGGAAGTGGCTGCCCAGGGAGCTGGTGGAGTTCCCATCCCTGGAGGTGTTTAAGGAAGGACTGGACGTGGCACTCAGTGCTCTGGTCTAGTTGACAAGGTGGGGATTGGTCCCAGGTTGGACTCGATGATCCCAGAGCTCTTTTCCGACCGAATTGATTCTGTGGTGGGACACGAGTGAAGCCCTTCCCACAGCCGTGGCACCAGCGAGAGCTGCCTGTGCTGACAGTCGGGAAGGGAGTGGCCCGTGGGGTGAAGCAATGGGCTTGCTTTCCGGAGTGGCAGTGGGAGGCTGCTGTGGGCAGTGAGGAAGTGCCGCGCTGATGCAGAGCAGCTCATGTTGGGGCTGCCAAGCCGTGCCAGGAGCTCACTCGGTCGTGGCCTCACTCCTGAGTCCGTTCCAGGGCCACAAATGACACAGCACCGTGTCGTGCTAGTGGTGAGGAACATCAGCAGGAGAAAGGAGTTGCCACGATTTGGCTCGAGAGTGTGAAGGCAGAGGTGAAGTGGAACATCCCCAGTGGTGCAGTGGGGTGACATGGATGTGGAGGAAGGACTGCTGTATGACGTGACAGTGGCAGGAGCTGACAGGGCTTCCTGGAAGGCAATGAAAAGAAACAGCAAGTCAGTCAGATGCAGTGACCATTAGTTATTTGCCAGTATTCAGATCCAGATCAGGTCTGTCAAGAAAACGATGTTCTTGATGTCAGTTCTGTCAATTAACCACAGTCATCACATAACCGAAGCAGCAACTGCTTTGGTAGGATTCCACATCCAGTTGGATCATCTTAAGTAAAACCAGACTGAGTTTGCAAAATTAGCAGGGTAAAAATATTTAAAACAGCTGAATGTACATGTGTCAAATAACACAGAAACATACTAAAGACATTTGAAAGTAGGAAAATATTGTCTGCAAAGCTAAAGCATCAATAAAAGGCTGTCACGGGGCACTCTGTTATGTCTTCTCAAAATACTATTTTTAAATGTTTGGGTTCATCAGATGACTGGGCTCAGTTCTGTATTTCCGTTCTTGTGGTCAACTTTGTGCTTGTTGATCAGTTTTATTTTTCAGATGTGATGTAGTCTAAAAACAAGAGTTGATGATAAACAGCACATAAGCCAGGAAAGATTCACCTAGAACTGGTTTGCATTGGGTTTGTTTGTGACCATATTGGCTGTAAGGATTTACTCTGGATACTTCCAGTTTCTTTTCAGTCTGGAGTTTCACTCCGGTCATTCTCATCCTTTTCCACATCAACCCAAGACCTAGAACTATGTGCTATTCCCATGTTCCTGCTGGTGTGTCTGGGAAAGATGTTACTTGTTGCTTCTGAAATAAGTGTCTTGCTTAGACTTTAAAATCTATTTGCTTCTATTACAAGTAAGTGACAGAATAACTACGAGCACCCAAGGGAGCAAAAAACCCCCAGGAGCTGCTGATTGACAAGTGGTTTGTGAAGAAGGAGTGTGAGGGCACAAATACTTAATGTGGTACCTGAAAGCCATAGGTGTAAGACACTATTACCTGTTTGAGACTGTGTGTCAAGAACACAGAAGACTCTGGCAGAATATTCAGGCTCTAAATTTGGGGGTGGGATTGTTAATTTTTTTTTCTTTCTTTTTTAATAAAGAAAGTCTTGAGTAAAGAACCTTCCTAGTGATACAACATATATTTTGGGTTCTTGCAGTGGACAATTTCTTGGTTCAGCTGGTTTCCCTGACGGCAGGATAGACACAAAAAACCTATTAGAAAGCTCTGAAACTTGGGATTGGTGTTAACACGCCAGGAGTCACTGTATTATTGTTCTATGTGATCAGTTCTTACTTGCCTAAATTTCTGAAGGTATTACTTGAAACCAAGGAGATGCAAATTAACTGCTGATTGTTTCTCCATTGGTTTCATTTTTCCTGAATCATTAACCAAATAAATGATGCACTGCAGACTGTCTTGAGTTACTCCTAAGGAAACACATCTTCATAATGGCCTCAGTTGTCTCACATCAATCACTTCTTAAGTTGAATTGACGTTTAAAGTAAATGAAGACAGGGAAATATGTCACTTACTTTGATTGTATGTGCTGTGACACGTGTCCAGCTGCACTGCTCTCCAAAATGTGTGTCATTATTAGACTTGGGAAAGATTCCAAGCACTGAAGTCACTGAGCTGTTTGAGCAGAGTCCACATCAGTGTCCCGGCTGTCAGGGTCCAAATTGGGTTGAAGAAGCTGAGTTGTAAGAAATTGAAAAGAATGCTGTCTGCCTTACTGCCAGAATCCCTTAAATCTTAAAATAAACCCTAAACAATGCGTTGGAAATCCTTCAAATGATGGATTGTGCAAAGAGAAGGAATGTTCATGTAGGTTTTAGTTTATATATAAGTTGGTTATTTGAGGGCAGAATCATCACCCAGAGTGAGACAGAAAAATTATGGGCATCCAGTGACAGGTTGTTATGATGTAGTAAATGTCCTGTGTGGATTGGGAAAGGTGATGAATGTCTTGACACAAGTCTCTTGATAATCAGAGGGAAAACATTTAGTGGTAAACTGTACTTTTGAAGCTCTGCAGCCTTTTTTCCAAAGAGTCCACCAAAAATTCATACAGGACATATCAAGAGAAAGTTCTCTTCATAATCTGTCCCAGAGGTGGATTTTTTTCCTCTGTTAAATATGTAAATCAATTATTACCATCATAATCCTCATGGATAACATTAGGAGGGCCATTTCAAAAAAAGTACTGGCACATCATACACTGTTAAAAAAGTTAAATTACAGTGAAGCTGGGCCTGATTCTTTCTCATGATGCTGTTTGAATTTTTGTCCTCATTCTCTTATGTTCTTTTCATTTGTCCTGTTCCTTCCTTCCATCCCAGGACAGGCTCGTTTTCCACTGTCCTATAAACAAGTTGAATTTCTGATCAGCCCTTGCAGTGCACAGAGGGAAAATTTGCTGCAAATCTGTTTCCTGAGTGC
>JAYRBT010000021.1:16909199-16944451 GCA_036023395.1 Myiotriccus ornatus | reverse complement strand
CAAAAATTCATACAGGACATATCAAGAGAAAGTTCTCTTCATAATCTGTCCCAGAGGTGGATTTTTTTCCTCTGTTAGATATGTAAATCAATTATTACCATCATAATCCTCATGGATAACGTTAGGAGGGCCATTTCAAAAAAAAGTACTGGCACATCATACACTGTTTAAAAAGTTAAATTACAGTGAAGCTGGGCCTGATTCTTTCTCATGATGCTGTTTGAATTTTTGTCCTCATTCTCTTACGTTCTTTTCATTTGTCCTGTTCCTTCCTTCCATCCCAGGACAGGCTCGTTTTCCACTGTCCTTATAAACAAGTTGAATTTCTGATCAGCCCTTGCAGTGCACAGAGGGAAAATTTGCTGCAAATCTGTTTCCTGAGTGCAGTTCTTTTACTATTCAGAACTCTCTCGCCTGCAATGCTTTACCTTCTCTGTGCCAGCCTTTTCCTCCTGAGATGTTTTATATTTTGCTTGCTTACTCATATTTCAGCGCCTGAAATACGACCCCGGTGAAAAATTCACAACATTATTATTTCAGGTAGCAAATCATGCAACGATTGCTTTCGAAATATTCTTCATCTTTCCGTATGATTTAGAAAAAGTCGGTGGAAAGTTCAGGCTGCTGGCAAAAAGATAATGAAAAAGGGAGCATTTTTGTCAAAGTGATTTATAAATACACCTGCTTCCATCATTAAGCAGTAGTTGGAGTGTATCTGTAATCCTGATCTAGTATTGGTCTACTGGAAAAAAAAAAGAAATACATTCATTGTTAAAAGTTTTTCTATGAAAAAACTGTTTGGTATTTGCCTCTCTAAAGTCCTGTGTAGCCATTTCATTAGTGTAGATTTGATTGAAATTCTAACAGACATAAAAACAAGTGTGCAACAGGACTTTTACGACTTCTGCATGTTTGTATCTGCACTGACAAGGAAATGTGGACATAAAATTAAATGGATCTTCCTGATGCTGGAGGAAAATTACAGAATGCATTATATGACCTACTGGGATTTTGGTTTGGCCCAAACTGTCTAAAATATTTCCTAGTCCTTAGTTTTTATTTTGCATTTTGAAAGACCTATTAAAACCAGGATTGCCCATTGCTGTGTTGTAAATATGAAATATTTTCCTATTTCCTCAGCAGAAGAAACAACTTGGACTGTTAGATACGAGTGGGTGAAGCATTTCTATTTGGTGTTTATTCAAGAGATTACAGTAAAATATATGCAGGTGATTAAGTCACTTGAAAATCCTTGTGCATGCTTTATGCATTGTCTAAATGAGCAGAAATAGGAGGGGGGGAAGGAAACAATGATTTTCATTTTTTTTTAGGAATAAGACATGAAATAATATAGAGCACAAGAGCCAGGGGAGTTTTCAGCACCACCATTATCACTGCAGGAATTACTATTAGCAATAAAAAAGCAGAAAACATTCCCCTTTAATTCATGTCTAACTATTGAATCCTGGTTTTCTGATGGGATATGTTTCAGTAGCTCGCCAGGGGTATTCTCTGTGTATATTTTGAAGCTAATTTGGAGGCAGAGGGGTGGGGGACAGTAGGAAAAAAACCCCACACCTCACTCAAAACAAACAAAAAACCCCCAACCAAACTCTCCTACCACCAAAGACACCTTGGAATGCTTGGACTAGATCTGTGAGTCCCAAATAAAACATAGCAGGTTAAAATTCAAAACTAAGGAAAAATTTGACTCACGTGAGGGCTTTTTTATTTAGTAGTTTGAGAGGGAAATTGCAATCGTTCCCTCATCAGAGGCAGTTTTTCTTACTAGAAAAAAAAAATTAATTGTAGGTTTCCATCAGAGTTCTCCCATTTGTTGCCCAATAAATAGGGAAGATTAAAAAGCCTGTAATTTGCTGTCTTGTAGCAAGAACACAGAATGAGAAAAAATAATCACAGTTTATTTTACTTGGCTAATAGAAATTGAAGTAAAGCTGGTAATTTGAAATACTAATCTGAGTGTGTCTTGTTGCTCAAATTTAAAATTGGGATTCTGAATAACAAGTGTGTGATTTCTTTTCAATGAAGTATTGGAGATGTAATTTTTATGACTAGAAAGGCCTCTGAAATAAAAATAAGAATTTACTTACCAGTAAATTTACAAAATAAGAGAATGTACCACTAAGTCTACAAAATAAGGGATCCGAACTTGGAACTTTCCTTGCTGGAGTAAAACCTTTTGGGAATGTAGTGTATATTGTGATACTAAACACAGCTCAGACTTTTTCTTAGATGGCTGAGTTAAACACAGTTATAGCTAGTATAAATTTTTATGTCTTTCTGTACCAAGAAATTTGGTTAACATGGAATCATGGAATTTCACAATGGTTTGGGTTGGAAAGGACCTGAGAGCTCATCTCCTTCCACCCCCTGCCCTGGGCAGGGACACCTTCCACCATCCCAGGTTGCTCCAAGCCCCGTCTGACCCGGCCTTGAATCTTTCCAGGGATGGGGCAGCCACAGCTTCTCTGGGCAACCTGTGCCAGGGCCTCACTGCCCTTATGGTAAAGAATTTTTCCCTAATATCCAATCTAAACCTGCCTAAGCCCATTCCCCTTCCTCCTGGCGCTCCATGCCCAGCTGTAGCTGGATTATGGATGGCAGAAGGTCCCTTCCAACTGGAGCTGTTCTAACCTTTGGCCTCCACGCTGCCCTGTTGTTTTATAAAATATTATTCTTTACAACTGATGTTGACTCGGGTTGTAATTCCCCACGAACAATATTCTAAATTCCGTGTAGTTACCTACAGAAGTTGTCTTTAAGCATTTTCCTTGGTCCAGTCCTGGGTGAGGAAAGCTGAACTGGTTTAACTTCCCAGTGTTGTAGTTTAACTCAGTCAGGTTTATCTTTACTCACATTCCTGTGTTCTACTTTGCTTG
Organism: Myiotriccus ornatus; assembly: GCA_036023395.1. NCBI lineage: Eukaryota > Metazoa > Chordata > Aves > Passeriformes > Tyrannidae > Myiotriccus > Myiotriccus ornatus. The sequence goes on along the minus strand of JAYRBT010000021.1, from coordinate 16,941,551 downwards.
TTTAATTCCAGCTTTCTTCTGTTTGCAGGAAATGAGTGGAGTTCTGAAGAACATGCTCTCAGAGTGGTTCTGCACAGGATTCCTGAACTTGGAAAGGGTCACTTGGCAATCACCTTGTGAAGTACTCCAGAAAATTAGTGAGTAAGTGCTAAAGGTTGGAAAGACTCATTTGTGGATTGGAGATGAAATGCTTGGGACTGCACAGATCCACTGTTTGCAAGGCTCTGCTTTTCAATACTGAAACACAGGCAAAGTATAATAGTGGAATATTTTCATTTAACACTCTGCAGAGCACACATTTAAAAACTGTATTAAATAAGAGTAAAGGGGATCATTTGTCCCATAATTTGATCCTTTAGTTCACACATTACCCTTGTAGACTGCTGTGGTTTTTTCCAGCTTTCCCAGTTACTCTTTCCACGTTCCCAGAGGTGCTGCTGTTTTCCTTACAAACCCAAATTCTTGCAGCACTGCCTTTGCTGCCACAGGTGCTACAGCAGCTGCTGCTTCCATGGGCTCCCTTCTCTCCTCAGGCTGCACCAGCAGCACTTTTGAGTCTCGTGCAGCCCAACACTCAAGAGCATTTTTTACTTCTAATCCAGTGATGTTCCCCTTCCTGGCTGGAACTGGTGAGGTGCACAGGATCACCTGTGATCTGTGTGTGAAGAGAGCACCTTGGAGTTTATATAATGTGCTCGAGAACATTTATTTCCGAATTTCTGTCAAAGTTGTGATGAAGTTGCAAATGACTGAACTCACGTTATGTCGTTGTGCCACTTTGTTGTATAAAAAAGCTTGAAGAAAACTGAATCTCTGAAGGGTTCTGAAAGTATGTGACTTAAATGTTGAGGAGGCAAAGAAAAGAGTTCTTGCATACCAGCTAAATGTTCAAAATAAAAACAATTAGTAATAATTAATCTTCAAGGTAATCTGGCAAACACACAAAAGAGTGAGTGTGCAATCTGCCTTTACCATCCACTTTGTCTGTTTGCTGATGAATTTTACTTTACTCACTTACAGCCTGATTCTCCTTTTTTGTCTGGAGAGTTTTGTCCCTGACATCAGTGGGGAAGAATGAGGAGCTGGTAGGGTTGGCAGCTGACCTTGTATTTTGAAAAAATAATAATCATTTTACTTTCCTTCTCTCCTTGAGTTCCGAAGCTGTGCATCCTGTTAGGAACTGGGTTGATATGAAGCGTCGAGTTGGGGCCTATAGAAGGTGCTACTTCTTTTCCCACTGTGCAATCCCAGGGGAACCACTGATAGTCCTGCATGTGGCTCTAACCAGTGACATCTCCAACAACATCCAGGTACAGTCACTGCTGCATTTAGTACACAGCAGAGTGCTCAAATTGCAGTGTGCTTTTAAAATTCCTTGAAATTTGTCAGTATTCGGTTTTGCTTCATCTTTTTAAGAGACCAGAGAATTGTAAAAATTACAGGGATATTCTGTATGTGTAGCTCTATTATGTAAGTTGATGTTTAGGGAGGTTGCTCAAGTGGAAGAACGAGAAAAGATAAGATATATTTAAGAAAAGGGAGCAAATGAGATTAAAACTCCAAAGTGGTTGCAATTACTTCTGAAAATTTTCTTTGCTGCACTTACTAATGGATAAACAACTCTTCTTTCTTCTTTTTCATTAGATTCTTATTGTTTCTCACAGAGGGTAATGAATAAAAGAGTGGGGAAAAGTGTTAATACATTTAAAAGTTAAAAAGAAAGACTTCCTCACCATAATGCTGATAATAACTATTAATAACTTTCCTTCTCAATTCCAATTTTCCCAGGCCATAGTGAAAGAAGTGCCTCCTTTAGAAACAGAAGATACAGAGAAAATCTCGACAGCCATTTTCTACTCCATCAGTTTGACTCAGCAGGGGCTGCAGGGGGTGGAACTCGGGAACTACCTCATCAAGAGGGTGGTCAAGGAGCTGCAGGTGAGTGTGATGTTAATAATGTTAGTACTTCTTGTAGAACCTTCTTCCAAGCAACTTGAGAAAGGAAGGAAAATTCCTATGTAGAGTGGTGTGGAAGAGGCAGTCACATTTCTGCATTGAGTACATGATTTTATTTAATACTCTTTACTACTTAAGTTATTAACAAACCTACCACTTAAAAGTGATGATCACTTTTTGTGTTTGTATTTATTGTTCCACATCTAGATTAGTAATGATGTTTGGAAAACTGTCAGCGATGTAGAACTTCAGTTCTGCTTACAAAAATAACTTCAAAGTGGATGCTCCAAATTTCTACTGCTACAAAATGATTGATTAGTTAACTGCTGAATCATAGCTGGCTGCCCTGAAGTTTTTTATTTTGTTTTATTTTTAATGGCTATTTTGGCTGAATTTTGTTGCTTCTTGCATTTGGAATGGCTTTCAGATTAATTGTTGAAAGTGCAGTAGTCCAGGTATAATTAGAGCATGCCATCTGTCTGATCTTGACTGAGGGGAAATTGGAATAAATTCATGCAGTTATCTGGTTTCAGATCTGGAAAATAATTTCTGCATAATTGAGTTGCTCTCATAAAATAGCCCTATTGCCATCATATCTGTCCATCACTAATTGCTTGCAACACTTGCAAAGTTCTAAGTGAGTTATGAAGGCAAACAGACACACCATACTGAGATAACCTAATGCAAGTTCTAAAACCTGGTGTGTCCAGCAGAAGAATGTGTTTCTTGTTTATACTTATGACAAAATTTCTTCATTTCAGTGCTGTAAAATCCAGCCCCTCTTCATCAAACACACAGCAAAGAGGAAACACTTTATCTGAGATGCCTTTAAATACGTTCTAATCATAAATTAACGCCTCAAGGTCATATAATTGATATTGAAAACTGAGGGATTTCCATACAATGCCAAAGATGGAGATCTCCCTCCCTGCTTACATTCCATACACTGCTTTAAGGCGTCATGAAAAATATGTTTTGTAAGGTGTTATGTGGCAGATTGAACGTGGGCTTAGTTCACTATGAAATGGTAACCAGTGGAACAGCTTGTTGATACGTAATCTGTATCTTTATAATACAACAACCTCCATCTCTTGCTTTTACCCCCTTCCTTTTGGGGGTACCACTGTAGGGCTGAAGAAAATACAAAGGATAATCCAGTGTGTTTATCCGTGGTTCTCTAATAGTTTTTCTTCCACTCTTTGATGTTAATATTTTCTTCTTGTCTCTTCTTCCCACTCCGTGCTTTCTCCGTCTTCGTTCCAAAGTATTGCTCTTGAATTTTTTGTCTTGAATTCTGTAAGAACAATTTCCCATTACGTGTTTTACATCTGTGCAGTGACCCAGAATCACTGTACTGTTGTTACAGAATTATTTGATGCTCTTCTGTAACTCCTCCTTGCTGAGCTTTAACTGTAAATGTTGTGCCTTCCATCTCAGTGGATTTCTCCCCTCAGAGGAGACAAGCCCTGTGGATTTACAGTTTCCAAATGCTTTCCCTGTGAAATTACTACAAAGTGAAGGCCAAAGGTAGAGAATATGATGAGTAATACTCTTGGCAGCCTGTTTTACCTGTCTCCCAAAACTCTGGGAGTCCTACTTCAGTGGATTAATTGCACACATGTGCTCTCTTTCTCTCTGGTCAGGTGGAAGCAAAGGACTTCCCAAGGTTGTCTGTATTTTCAGGCTGGACATAATTCTTTGGAGCAGCGTTACAGTGGCTTTAAAAGGGACAAATGGTGTGGCAGGAGTGCTGAGTGGGCTGGGTGGCAGCAGCTGAAACAATACAGCCTCAGCAAAAAAAGTCCTGGGTTAAAAATTGCATCTCATTAAAGCAATCTTTCAGGAACCTCTGCAAAAATGGATGGGTGAGGCCTCTGATAGGGAGAGATTTTTTTATGTAACCTTTTCGTGGCTTTGCAATAAACAAATCTCATTTTAAAGTGCTGCTAAATCACCAAGTGTTCCAGGTTACAGAAATTGAGATTGTCTCTAATTTAACTGCTAATAAAATGCTTTGGGAAGAGGAAATCAGTTGAAGGGGTTGAGGATTTTGTTTCCCGTTGTGTTTGAATTGTTGATGATTAATACACTATTATAACTTGCCAGTTGAGTTAACTTTTGTAGACATCTGTTTGATCTGCAGAATTCTATTGGGTTAATTTTTTCCCAAGGCTTTGCAAACTCTTATAATTTCTCTTATTCTCTAATAAAAATCCCTTCTCTGACTTTGCCTCAACGTAACCAGCTGTGACACTTCTGAGTCCCATTGTGACCTCAAACCTGAGATCTCAGCTGTCATTCTTCATAAGGAAAACTGCAGATTGGCCTAGTCATAACTGTGTATCATTAGGTCAGGAAAAGACATGCACAAGTTAGAAGTGTGTTAACAGCCACTCTGCTTCCACCACTGAAGTCTTCATTTGACAAGAATGTTCAAAAACTGTACTGAAACACTGATCTAACAGGTATCTGAACTATTATAGAATTATGGCTGTGAATTCAGTTAGCACCCTCTTCCTTAAAATCTGATTAATGGGCAATTAAAATACAGCTTAATTTATTAGAAATCTTGCTAATTTGCCTGAGGTGTTGACTTATTCTGCTGAACGTGAACAGGTGTAGGGCAGCACTTCTCACCTTCAGAGAATGTCACCTGCTGGTTCCCTGGTGAAAGTATTCCTTACAAATGGGTTTTTATTAGGATTGTTGGGAAAACTGCAGTAGTGGAGGCTCTGGGGAGGATTTCAGCCTCCTGAAATGTTAGTTTGGGGCGCTGTTGGGTCTCATTACTTTAAGCAGGTGCAGGAGGGATGAAGTTGAAATGGATCCTCAGTTTCCTCTCTTTAAATGTGCACAGTTTGCAGTTTGAATCCTTACCCTCTACCTAGACATGATGATTTGGAATTTACCACAGGTGTTGTTATCTGTGTTTGTGTGAAGGGGAGGGATGTACTGGACATCAGAGCAGGACCTGTAGCTGGTGTCTCATACAAAGGGCATCCTGGGAGAAAGTGTGCTGCTCTCAGGAGCAGATTGTTCTTTTTTTGGTAGTTTCTTGGCAAAGTTTGCTACACAGATAATATGGAAGGGTTTTATATACAGGCTTCTGTTGGTGTCTGAGCATATCCTGTTTGCATTATTTTGGGATGAATTCATCAATCCACTGATACCACTTTGGTCCCAGTTCTCCCTGTACAAATCTGAGAGTCGGCTGTGTAGGCATTCTGTGTGCTCCCTTGGTTATGTTAATGTATATAAAGCAGGGAGCAGACAACAAAATAATCTCTGGTGTTTCTAAAATTCAAGCTTGTATTGTTCCCAGAAACGAATTGGATTTTGAAACTATTTCAGTAAACTACAAGGAAACAAACAAAGCAGCCCCAAACTGGGTGCTGGAAGAGGAGCAGGCAGATTGTTTCTAGCGGGCTGAGGGGTGCTGGTGAAGGTGGAAACAAATAGATTGCTCATTAGGCAGACATTTAATTCAGAATGTGTTTATAGCCACTCTAAACACTCTGGAGCTCTGCAGAAGGTACATCATGGCAATTCAGTCTGCAGATGACAGGCACAGATAACTGTGCTGAAGCCTTTGAGAAAACTGCTTCAGATTTTATAGCCTGTGGCATTTGGGGGAGAAAACTGATAGCTGCTGTGTGACTCAATAGAATGCTTAACAATTGGTGGCAGATTTTAGCTTTCTGCTTGGGCTGCTGATAATTGCTACCTTAATTTGATCTAGGTGACCTGGGGAGATCATCATTTCCAAAACAGGCTTTGCTTTCATTGCTGAAAAATGTGACCTTGGACTACAGCTCTCAGAGTGCAAGACAGTTTCAGATGAGATACAGATAACAGGAGAAATCTGTGCTCTTCTGCAATGGGAAAAAAAGCCTAGGAAGAAAGACAATCAAACACAGAAATCTACCCCAAACCAAAATTAGCAGCTGTTACTTAATGGTGTGTGGATTTCTGACAGGAAAGTAAACATTAATGGATTTCCACAATAGCCTTAGAAATTAGCACATCAATTTAGCAACAACATAAATGTGCACACTGCTGCATTTATTTATTTTGCCACAAGATATGTCCGCCCCAGATAAGCTCCTAAACTCAAGCATTTATCAGATATGTGGTAGTTTGTTCTACAGCTTCAGAATGGGGTCACTTTCCCATGTCTCACCTCTCCTAAGAAGTAAAAAACGTGCACAATTTCCCAATTTGTATTTATCAATAAAGGAGGAGCTGCTGTCTTCCCGTTGAATATTTTGGGTTGTCTTGCTGAACGTGTCGCTCCTTAAAATGATGCGGAACAAAGAGGAGTCAACACCCCCAGGATTCAGTGTCAGCTGTTGAATTAGGAACTTTGCAGTGGTTATTATTAACACACAGATATGGGAGGAAATCATTCATTCCCACTTTTGTCACTGTGGGTGGTGCTCATGTGCCCTCGGCTGTGCAAGCTGGGAGATGAGATTGGGATTGTTGCTTTATGGGAGCCGTGGCCAAAGCTCAGCTCCTGTGTGGAAAACTCAGTTTGTGAGCTCTGCTCAGTGGCCAAATAGTATTTTCAAGCACTGCTTTCTTAGCAGAGAGAATATAAAAGAGATCCAGACTCGACTGTGTGCTAAGCAACCTTTTCTCTCGGTCCAATCAGTTTTATCTTTGACCTGAAAGAAGAATTTCTGCTTCTCAAATTTCAGCGTCACCTTCCTTCTTCCCCTTTCAGGTTTTAACCCTAAATATCTGTGAGGAAATCATGAAAGGGACCTAAGCAGTGTGTTCTCAAAGGCACTATCTTTTATAGGATAAGTGATATAGTTAGGAAAAAAAGATAAACCTTTAAGGAGTATAATCCCATCTTTGGGTCAAAAAGAAACACATTCTGTATTCCTTGAATCCCTGCCTAGAGGAAATAGCCTCTAACAATTTTTCTCTCTTTTCTGTGATTTTTTTCCTCCCCTTTTTCATCCCCACTGCACAACAGGAACATCTGTAGTCCCTCCTGCAGCACATGGAGGATTTCTCAGGATAGGTCATTAATTTGAAAACTTTTACCCATTTATTCCTCTATCTTGTGCTCTCTATATTATGAACTGAAGAGAGACTTTAAGGCACAACAGAAATGAAGACACAGAAGAGTGAACCCCCATTTTGAAGGCCAGTCTCTTTGAGGGAAGCTGGCTGCTGCTGCAGGATGGGCCATGAAAAGGGCCCTTCTCATTACAGATTATGGGTTTGTGTTTCTGGGCCCTGAGGTTCCTCTGCAGGTCCATCACGTCTGAGGGAGTTACTGAGATCTCATCCATCATTGCTGTGAGGACAGGCAGGAGGCTCCTGGGTCATTGAATCTTCAGAAGGGATTTGTGGCCTCCCTTCTGGGCAGAAATTCTTCCAGCTGACATGCAGGAGGTCACATTGTGAGACAGCAAAGTGTCTCAGCAGCTCAGCTGTGTCCAGTCCCAGCAGAGCCACCACAGCTCAGCCCTCAGGGCGCCGATGGAGCGGTGAAGGTGACGCTGCTCCTTTACTGCCTAGACAGACCTGAAAGCCCTCAGCTTTTTCTCCAGGCACCTTCAAGTTTAGAAGTGGCCTGTAAAAACTTGCTTCTGTGCCATCTTTCTCCTTCTCCAGGAGATCCCTGGTTTTGTGTAGCTGTGCTGAGTCCAGGACGGCGTAGCTGACAAAGGGCTCCCTGGGCAGAGCTCTCTGCAGGGCTGATGAAAATCCTGCTGCTTGAAAGAAAAGTGGCTTCCAGAGGTGATGATTGGGTGTGCTTCTTGATTGAGAAACACGAGGAGGTGAACGAAAGGTGACCAGAGGAAGATGTAGTGAGTGCATTTGATTCTGTATTAAAATTTTATAAAGTTATTTTGAATTGATTTGTGGATAAATAGTGTTTTATCCACGGGGAAGCATTTAGCACAGAGCTGGGAAGGAAAAGGTGTTTGAAGTCTGTGGAGTTGCTTTATTCTGTTCTTATTTTTTCCCTTTTCTGCCTCGAGATATATTTTTTTTTAATTTACTGTGTCATTGCTCTTTTTCAAAAGCAAAGGGAAAACTTTTTCTAAAAAGAGTCTAAACTGTCTACTCCAAGAAACATTCTTTTAATTAAAACGTACTTTCTGTATCTGTGCCTCTTGTAGCCATGATCTGCAGTAAGAGCACGACCCTAATAAACTTATTTTTTTATAAATGTTGTATTCCCTAAAATTGTAGGAAGATGTCTAAGAGATGTCCGTAAATGAACTTTTTTTTTTTTTATTTTATGATACACGTGCAAGGAAACCTGATGGTTGTATATCACAGATCATGTTAAGGACATCAGCTTCAGAATTACTCTTAAAAATAAAATATCATCATGTCCTTTAGTGGAAACTTGAAAAAAGTTTCTTTTTTCCCAGTTTCTACTGCTTTCCTGGTATTGCATTCCCTGACTGTGGAAGCTGTAACAGTTGTGAGTGTTGACCCAGTCAGGATCTCCTGGGTGTTCTGATTTGTTCAAGAAGTGAGTGTTTTTAGGAAATAGTTTGCTTTTTTCCTTTATTTGGTTCTTTGAGGAGATAAAATGGGATGTTTCTTTGTAACTTGATCTGCTTTTCTTTTTCCTGCCTGATCCCAAAAGGATTCTTTAGCTTACATGCCTGTATAGCAGAGCTTCAGCTCAGGGTGGGAATACCAGCTGTGGAAGTTGTTAGGAAAGGTGCTTGCCTCCAGCCCGAGGTGAGCCAGGCCAGCATTCCCCAGCTCCTGCAGTTTCCTGGAGCAGAATTCCCTGGCTCTGCATCCTCCTGGAGCAGAGTGCAGGTGGCAGCCGTGTGAGCACAGGGGACCTGAGGATGCCACGTTGCAGGAGCAGCTCAGACAACCTGTCCCTGCCAGAGCCATTAACGTGCTGAGCAGGCACCATCTGAGCCCTGATGGCTTTTTAATGCTTACCTCAGTAATCCTCAGAGCACAACAAGTGCAATTTGTAGTCATTTAAAGACAATTTTCTGTTGACATTAAGATGTCTCTGTAATGTTGATGAATGTCTTGGTTCTCACCACTTCCTCCTGCCTGAGCAGTAATTAAACCAACACTGTGGTGGTTTCAGTTCAGCTCTGCCTTTCCTCTGTTCCTTTGCCCCCCACTCCTTCAGAAGGGTTGATTAGTGTCATTTTTGTTAATTCCAAGTGCTGATGTAATTTTTGTTAATGCCAAGTGTTCCAAGTGGCAGCATATTCTTCACGTTGATGTGCCCCAAAACTAACACACAGCTTTCCCTGTGTATGTTTTGCTTCATGTGATTACCTAGTTAACAGGTTTTAATCAGAAATTAGGAGGGGTAGAGAAGTTTTGCTTTGTTAAAACAAGAACTGTGTGAATGGTTTTTTTTTACTGCAAGTGTGTATCTCTTACCTTGCTATTTTAAGGATTGTCGTGAAAAGTATGGAGAACTTCATTCAAAATTTCAGGAAATGCTTCTTCCCATAAAAATCTAAGAATAGTATCTCTCTTTGTTTTACAGTAGACTGAAGTAGTAAACTGCCCTTGATTTTAAAAAAGTAGTTACACATAAAAAAGAAATGGCATTTAAAAGGTTCTAAAAACTTGTATGTTTATTTAAAAAAAAATATTCCTCAGAATAACTTCTTTATGGCTTGTGATTCTATTTGTTTATTTCTGCCTATAAAATGATACCAGAGCTCAGGGTTGGTAAGTACTGCATGAGTACTTTTATAAAGACTGTGTGTGAGGACTGTAATTCAGTCAGTGTTAAAGTTTTCTTCGTGCTCTGAGTGCTTTCTAGTCGCTAACCTGTTACTTGCAGGTGATTTTTTTCCCTGTTTTTTGTGTCTGTGTGGATCAGTTCCTTCTCAGAATGCCTGGTTTTCCCTTGACATGAAGTAAAGGTTCTCAGCTGTTCTTTCACTCAAACTTCCCCGTGTCGATCGTGACAAAACTCATGAATTTTTTATTTTTTTTCTCTCCTTTTGTCTGCAGAAAGAACTTCCTCAGATAAAAGTTTTTTCTACTCTTTCACCTATCCCAGGATTCACAAAATGGCTTGTTGGCCTCCTCTCCCCCCAGACAAAAGAACAGGGAAGAAATGAACTCTTTACAGAGGCCGAATGGCAAGAAATCTCCGCGATCACGGGAGACTCTTCCACCGAGACCCTGAAGAAACTCTTAAACAACAACGAGTGGGTGAGATCAGATAAATTAGTTGAGGTGCTGCATCCCCCTCTGATGAGACTCTGTGCCTGGTACTTGTATGGAGAGAAGCACCGTGGCTACGCCCTTAATCCAGTAGCAAACTTCCACCTGCAGAACGGCTCGGTGCTGTGGCGGATAAACTGGATGGGGGACACGAGCCCTCGGGGCATTGGGGCTTCCTGTGGCATGATGGTCAACTACAGGTATTTCCTGGAGGACACAGCCAGCAACAGTGCAGCTTACCTGGGCACCAAACACATCAAAGCCTCGGAGCAGGTGCTTGCCTTGGTGTCCCAATTCCAGCAGAATAGCAAACTTTAATTAAAAATTATGAAAGCTGAGAATGAGTGTTCCTCGCCTATAAAGAGCTGTAAGAATCTGCAGTGCCTGTATTTAAGTGACAGTGTATTGTAAAGCAAATTTGCCCAGCACACTAAATACCTGGATGATCAGTTGTCTTGCTTCTGGGGCCGTATATTCAAAACCTGACTGGCTCTGCAAGTTCCAGACACGTGTTTATGTGCAGATGGGTTGGAGGTGTGTAGGAAAGGGTGAGTAAAATTCTCTTAATCAGTTACAACGCAGCAGTAACTTGAATGGAAAATACTTGAGCTGACCGTTATTCTGTTGGTAATAAAGCTGTATAAACTGTCCTGTAAGGAGCTGCACTTTGTCATAATGCTGCTGTAGATTGTTCTGTACCCACGTACCTGGAAAGGACTGAAGGTAAATCTGTATTCAACTATGTTATCAAAACCTTTATTTCTATAATATCTGTCTTTTCCACCCTTAAAGAAGTCTCATGTAAAACCTTTTCAGGTATTTTCCTTTTTCAAACCCATTAAAAATCTCACTGAATCCTTGCTTTGCTGAAGCATGGAAAAGCCTTGCATTAATGTTCAAAACCCAGGATCTCTCAGAGCAGTAGGTATGTTGTGTTTCCATTTTCTGGCTGCTAAAATATACTGAGCAATAAGGAAGTGTTCAAACAGGAGAGGAGAACAAGAGAGGCTGATACTGGGGGATGGGTTGGGAAGTTTCTAAATATGTATATTATACTTTGGCTCTGATAATGTTTTAAGTTAACAAAGAGGTTTTTTAACGAAGGGGTAGGTGTGACCTGTAAGTCAATAAAACAAACTTTCGCAATAAATCATGCCTGGTGTATTTCAGCATCTCCCTTCACTCAATGGCCCTTCTTCATAACAGTTCCACCACAGCAGAAGGCCCATTTTAAAAGAATTTCATGCTGGTTTGTGATATCTGATTGATTCTGGTCAAATTCCAGTCCTGTTTTCAAGCAAAGAATTACACAGAGGATTCCAAAGTAATGGAGTGTTTGCTCATGTATGAAAACAGAAGTGAAGAAAGCTGCAAGTGACCAATTTTCTCCTAGAATAAAGTTAGTTAATTGGAGACACTATTTTCACAGTCATTTTTAGAAACAAATTCCATCCTGTACGCTGGTAACCTGTTCTGGGTGGATTTTTAACAGCAGTAGTTAAAGGACAAGAATATGTTCACTGCCTGTTATTCCCTTGAGAGCAGAGGCAGCATCTGGCCATCAGTGGCAGGGATGTCACATTAACAGTGACAGCTCTCTGGGCCATGTAGCCTTCATTATGTTTTTAAGAATAGTTAAAAAAAAGGTCAGCATCTGTCTTGTACAACAAAGTTAGTTTATTGATTTTTATAGGATTAAAAAAAAAACAAACCAAAGAAGTATCATCCCGTGGTAAACAAGATGTGTCCAGTTGCCAAAACCTCTAAAGAAAAGTTGAGTTCCTCTTGAACTGTGGTGGTGGGGTAAATATAAGTTGGTTTTGGTTTGGGTTTTTTTGCACCTTCTCTGGATATCTTGCTGATATCTTAGGGAACACTATTCATGTGGGGAACTAAGGATTAAACACTCACACCCACTGGGAACTTTTAGTGAGAGACTTTGAACAGGCAACCCCAACCTGGCCAACCTGAGGAAGCAATTTCGGAGTGACTGTCAGTTTTTGCTCTTGGATTGAGAGTCATGGTAAGTTCTCTGCACAACAACATGTCAGTAGAGTCTGTTTAGTGCTTCACATGGAAGTCTGTGCTTTACCCTCAAGAAATGCTGGAAGTTGATCACAGGTATTGAACAATTGCATGTCCAGAGGAGAGTTCAGGCTGAAAAAGAGACAGGGCAGAGTCAGATGTAAATAGTGGTTTGGATTAATTAGGGCATCTTCTCTTGGTGTTATTATTTATTATTATATGAAGAACCTGGTTGCCACTTCTATTGCAAACCTCACATTTTTAAGGCATTGTTAGAATTTGGTTTAAATTCCTTCTATAAATTTGTGTGCAACTTTTAGTCCTGGAACATGAACATCAGGGAATATACAGAGTGTGTGTGTGTATTTAGCACCTTTGGTATGAAAAGCCTTCTAAAAAGTAGCTGTTTACAGTTGAAAATATCAGACCTGTATCAGAATGTCAAACCAAACTACTCCCACATCCCTTTGTGGCATATGCATTTTGGTAGTCAGATTTTTAATGTGATATAACACTGGGCTGGTACAGAAGTTTTCAGCACACAATCACTACAGGACACTCTTTTTCAGTGATCAGAGGATGGCTTTGTTCTGCTGTTGGGTTTTCTAGTCTTTCTGAACTGCCTTAGAATTCAGGTTTCAAGGTGAAATTTAGCTGCTTATATAAACATGTGCAGGCCATTCTTGGCTGGGAGGAATAAAGACAGACAACCGTGTCTCTTTGTTATGTGAAGCTCTTCAAGTTTGAGGAAACAAGGTCACTTACTTCAAGTGAAAGAGTTCTGAAAATGCAATGATTTCGAAAGATGGTTTTATTTTGAAGCGGGAGCAGCTCTGAGGGCAATTAAATGTGCATCCTCCTGGCCACAGTTCAAAAAGAGCCAACGCTTCTGCTCTGTTGCAGATGGAAATACAACATAATCCCATATTCTTAACAGCTGGACTCGAAGGATAATGAGTTTTTTCCACTTGGAGCTCCAGACAATTGTACGAGAATTGGTTCAGTGACATGAGGTGATTGTAGCTTATAAGGAAGCAAAAGCGAAGCTGCTCGTGCTTCGTTAACACTTCAGTAGTTCCCCAGACCTGTGGCTGTTGTGTCCGACACAGGCACAAACCCAGCCCTGCCCTCGGCTTAGGGGCTGCAGGCAAAGCTCTTTCCCTTCCTACCAACCTTAAAATCAGGAGGATGGCTGGCATTGGGCTATGGCAAAGCAGCCGTAGGAGCTTCTCTCCAGCTCAGACCTGCACCCTGTGGTTCCAGGGGTGGTTGCTCAGCTGCTGAGCCAGTGGCTTAGTTGGCAGGTCGTGTGCAGGTCTGTCCCTGCTCCCTCACCTCCTGCATGTGCCACGTTCCTCTAGACCTTGAATTACCCAGTCACTGCTGCACTGCAGTCAGATTAATCTGCTGCAATTCCCAGGAGCTGCTCCAAGGGCTTGTGATGCGGGACTGAGAAGGAGATGACAGACAAAGCATTTTCCTGGAGCTACTCTGGATGGGTACATTTGTTACACGACATCTGGCCTCCATCGGAACTCCAGCACCTGCAGAGTTGTTTCCTTTTCGACAGTTGTTATGGCTTGGGTTGTGTTTTGCTCTCTCTGAGGTCACTTCATCTGTTATATTGATAAATTAGCAATGTGAGGCCAAAAATCCCTGCAGTGAGTTCTGTACCAGAGTCACAGTACGGATCATTTGAAGATGGGGGTGGGACAGGCTGCTCATAAGAACCATCAGCTGATAAATGCTATTATTTTTCTTTCACTGGCCATTGATTCTTAACTGTATAGCAGTGCTTGGATTCTCCAGCTTTCTACCAAAGAGTGATTTTATCATCAAAGATGTGGAAGAGAAATAAATATTCGCCATCTGTACCACTTCCCGGCACAATAACTGTCACTGAGGATCAGACTCTGTCAGAGGGAGCCTTCACAGCTCAGAAAGAAGAGACAAGTCCAGTTCCTTTTTCTGCCTGGCAGTGTGTGCCATTGGCAGTGCCACTTCTGAGGAGCAGGCACGTGATGTTACAGAGCACCTGCTGTTCCCGCGTGTCCAGGAGGGAAAAGGGGAGGCTGCTTTCAGGCTCGCTCCTCAGTGAGCAGTGGGAGCTGCTGTGCTGGAAGGGAAGGTGCAGCCTGTAAAAGCATCTCAGTTTCGCAGCTGCATCCTGCTTTTGAAAGCAAATCAATAGAAATTATGTTACTTTGTCACTTAGGCTTGTTTATGATCAATTTAGGCCATTTCTCTTGTCACAGGAGTAGGGCCTCTCTTTGTGCACGTTCTGTGGAGTCGAGTAGGATCTATGCCCTCCGTGTGCCCTGGGTGAGTAATGAGGAAATAGTGCTTGACTGGGGGATATTCAGTTTATTTGCAGATGCTGAGCCATCACAAAGTCTTGTAGAAAGAAAGGAGTAAGTGCTTCTTGAAGCAGAGCAAACTTTCCATGTATATCACTGTTACTGACTGTCATAACCTACAAAACATGCCTCCAGTGGGAATTCCTCCTTGGGGAAATGGGGACAAAAGTCTGTTAAACCAGGTAGAGTAAGGTTAGGGTAGCCTGATCCTTCAGGCTCTAGATAGGAAACCCCTAGGAAGGGAGAGAGCAGGGTTATGGTCAGCATGCCAGGAGCAGTTAACACATATTTAGAATTGTTTCCTTTAGAAAATAAAGAATAAACCATCACATTTATTGTCTGTGTTTTTTTACTGCTTCTGAAAGCATCTGAATTTTTCAAGAAATTTGAACCCCTGGGATGTTGTATAAATGGTCATCCCTGTTGAGTAGCTGTCCTCAAAAAAGACTCATAAATGGCCCTTAAGGGAAGCACCATGTCATGAGCATGTTCAGATGTGTTTCTGCATTTCCTCAACTTACAGTTTGATGATTGGTGCTTTTCCACAGGCAGCTGCCAAAAATCTTCCATTAAGGCATCAACTACACCATCCACAGGTTACAGGGAAAGCTGAATTGTCTTGATGTGTCACTTCCAAGCTCGGTGCTCACAGTTAAGGAATTAATCACAGCATAAGTGGGTTGGGTTTTTAGTCAGGCTTAGGTTTTGTTTTATACTGAGGATCCCCAGGACTGTTCAGAAAGAAAAAATCACTTGTTGCCACATTATATAGGAACAGAATGCATATTCAGTCCTCTTGAAATAAATCTGTACCAGCTCTGATAAGTGCCTGGAGAATGCTGAGATACAGCAAAATGTAATCTGACAAGCTGGATAAGTTATTAAACCTCATACTCGGATTGTGGCTGAAAGCCAGAGGGCAGTTAAATGTGGGATTCCATCTCCAGTCCCTGTTTTCAGCAGGGGGGGGGAGTTTCTTAAAAAGTGGGATTTGGGTCGTGTTGGTTGTTTTGTCACAGTGACAAATACAAACTCCAGATCCACTACCAAGACTGTAAAAACATGTGCAAATACAGATTTTTATGGTTTGTTTGGGTTTCTTTCAAGTGAGCTGCGTTCCTTTCCCATGTGGCTGTTTCTGGAGATGCCATAACTCCCTGCAGGATACATGAGCTCCCTGCAATAGCTCACTGTTGAAAAACAGAAGGTTGTGTGGCTTTTTTATGTTATGTATAGTATGAATCGATATCCAATCTCTTCTTCTTGATCATCTCTTAATTGTGGGCTGAATCAAAAATCATAATCTCTGAAAGGCACCACCTGCAACTAGGGGATGGATGAAAGAGATAAATTAGGCAGGGATGGGGGCAGATTGTGAGGAAATAAAAGACATTCTGCTTCCATTTTTAAGAAATGGCATCAAAAGGGCAATTTTTGCTAAATTGTTTAAACTACTAGGCCTTTTTTTTTTTTCAAAGGATGGGAAGTACAAAGCAAAATTAAGGTAACTCATGTGCTGAAACAGATATGCAAAGTTCTCACCCAAATGTGACTTTTAAACCAGAGAACTCATTAACCCAATTACTGGGGATTAGGTTGAATCATTTACTGAATCTTAACCAGAGTCAGAACTTGGGAGTGTTGGGGGAATGGTGGAGGAAGGGGAAGACACAGAACTAAAATGACCCAGGTTGTTTCTGCTTAATTAAAAAAAAAAAAAAAAAAAAAAAAGGGAAATGATGCAAGAACTTTAAATAGTGAAAAAATCATTACGTTATTACAGTCTGTATCTAAGGATACACTTAGACTTTATGTTCCAGAAGAGTATTTAAAATGCAATTTAAATACTTAAGGTATGTTTGCCTAAATTTTTAAAATAAATGTTGTTGTGGGTTTTTGTTCAAAGAATATTCTCCTGCCAAGATGGGCTTGAAATTTCATATTCTCACTGCAAGTGAAGTTCTCCTAATGAGTTATGTTTGAGTTAAGAGAATGGCTTTAGGCAAAGGATAAAGTTTTAATTGGATTTTTGAATAATCATCTTCTGAGTTCTACCCAAACTTCAGATAGTTGTGCGTTTGAAATACGTTTTACACCAGAGATCTTTGATCTCCCCCTCGAAATCTGCAGCTCTCTGCTTTATTTATGGCACAACACTCCAGCCTCCCTGGAGCGTGGGAGTGGTGGATTTTGTCAGGAGCTGGGGGGTCCTCAGAGCTGAGCCTGACAGGAGTGTCCTGCTCGTCCCCAGAGCCCCACATGAGGTGGCTGAGGTAGATCCCAGCCTGGGCTTTTGTAGCACATTATTTGTGCAAGGTGGAGTTTCTGCGTGTTGACTGCAGTCTGCTCTTGACAGGTTCATGGTTCGGGCTCAGCTGCCTCTTGCTTGACACAGAAACAATGGGAAAAAACCCCCACTGTGCCTGTGAAAACTTGGACTGGGGATAGGGCTTCAGGATCTTGGAGAAAATATGGGATCATAGAGTCATAGAATGGTTTGGATTGGAGGGATCTTAAAGATCCCCAGTCCCACACACTGCCATGGGCAGGGACACCTTCCACCATCCCAAGTTGCTCCAAGTTCTGTCCAACCTGGCCTTGGACACTTCCAGGGATGGGGCAGCCACAGCTTCTCTGGGTGGCAAATAATCGCCCTCTTGACCAGCTGTTGCTGCTGTGTTTGCTGCCCCCCAGGATGGGATTTGCTCTCTTGAGGCTGTCAGGACACTCTGCTGACTCCCTGAGCCTCCTGCAGAGCAGCACTCCCAGATCCCTTTCTGTAGGGCTGCTCTCCAGCCCCTCTTATCCCAACCTTTACACCCCAGGGAAATTCAGCTCCATGGGTGAACATCAGCCGGGTGATTTTCAGCTCCCACTGACAGTATTACACCACTTCCCTCCTTCTGCTTTCCTTTGCTTCAGGTCCCTCCCCTGTTCACCCCCCCCCGTTTTTGTTTTGCTGACCATCAGCAGGACTGATGTTGCAAGGGCCAGTTTATTTGTCCCCAGATGAAGTTCCCAGTGTTGTCCCAGGGACACAGCTGGAGAGGAAATTCTTTCTCAGAGCCTGCAACCCCAAGCAGTGGAGCATGTTGGGTACAGCTAAATGCTTCAAAGAATTTACCTGTCTGGTTCCATTTACCCTGAGCCTGTGCAAGCAAAGAATTTCAGAGGCTTAAAATCAGGACAGATTTGTCCATCTTTCACAGCAGTGTGGTTATCTCCCAGTTTTATCACCAGAGCACCGAGGGGGAGCAGCTGCTAAAGCATCTTTGTGAACTGGGGATAATACACAGCTGAGCACAGTGATACCTGTCCCTCCTAACTTTGTTCTGAAGGAAATGTCAAAGGCTTTTCTCCCTGCTGAAAAGTTTTGCCAGCAACGTTATGGTGGCGTCAGAGTTGCACAGGAACTTTCAAGCTGAAGGGACTGATCAAGCAATTAATATGCAGTATTTTAAAAATAATACCAGACTAACTTAATTAGGGGCAGCTGTCCACTGCTTCTATCCTCCCTTTTCCCAAACAGCCTGTGGGAAGATGCTTGACAGATCCACGGCGGGAAAACAAAGGCATTTGACGATAAGAAATTATTCTGTGAGTCAGAGCAGCATAGGTGTACTTCTGTTTTTCCATATGCATCTGATTTAGGTAAGATCACTCAGAAAAAATATAAAATCAAAAAAAAAAAGCAGTGTTGTAGACTCCAGTTACACAGATGGATCAGGAGCCTGTGCAGGGCTAGGTGAGAGAGAGCCTTAACAGCATGAATGATGTAGGAGTGAAAGCTTTTAAAACAGAACAAGGCTGTCCTGGCTGCTCCACAGATTTATCATTTCTTTTCCAGAAGGAAATAATTCTGAGGATTTGAGTCTATTCAGGCCGAGAAAGGCAGTATTGAAAGAGCAGGTTTTTGATATAAAATATATTGAAGTAAGATGTCATGTGAGCACCTCGGACTTCCCTGAAGTGCTCACTTCCACAGCATTGTTAATGTGAAGAAATTTATTAATTAAGAGGAATTTGTTCACTATGTTGGCACCTCTCCTGCTGTTTCTCCTGCCTCCCAAGTGCAGAATGTGTCTTTACCAGTCTGATAATTTTTGTTGCGCACAGAAAAGTAGGAGGAAAGAAAACATTCATATTGTCTTGTTTGTAAAAAAGTTCTTAATGACAATATGCCAGTGTTTGAGATGAATATGTGTTTGGGTCTGTTCCTTGAGGTAATCAAGCCCTGTTTTTCCTCTAGCCCCTACTGAACTTCAGGTTACAGCTTTATATAAGGAAAATAAATATTAGAAAAGACATTGAACAGAGTCTGAACTATTATCATGTTCCACTTCTTTATTTTTTCCTCAGTGAACTCATAGGCATGTCAGTGAGTATAATTCCCTATAACCAAGTTTATAAACGAAGGGAGAAAAAAGCACTAATTAGATAATCTCTGACTTTTATAGGATTAAAACCTTCCTGCCCGCAGATAGACAGCTGAAATAGTGGTTCTGTTGGAAAGTCCTAATGACTTCCGTGGAGGGTCTGGTGATTTGTCTGTCTGCTTGCTCATTTGGTCTATCTTGATTTATCTCAGGTTTGCTCTTCCTGTGTGTGTTTATTGCTCCTGATGCAGCCTATCAAGTCATGCAACCCCCTATGATAGCTCTGTGGAGATATATTTAATTTGATTTGCTGCTGTCCCCAGGAGTTTATTCCCTGTCAAACAGCTGCCTGTTGCAGTGAAACCTCAATATAGGAGAGCATAATGGTCTGGGGATGGAGCATTTAACAACCACCACTGAATGGCATATGCCTGGAAAATATGTTCCAAACACAGTCGTGGCATATGCAAAGGCCATTGTTCTGGAACAGTTATAGGGATGCATCTACCAAAGCAACTCAGCAGGGAATTACCTGACAAGTGTATTCAGGAGTTTACAGACACCTCTGCTGTTTGGATGTTTCTGTACTGAGCATTTTAGTCCATTACTACTGAGCAGGTGCTTAATATAAGGATAAGGCCCTTCAGTATTCATTCCTGGGCTTCATTACTCTGCCATTCTTCATCTCCCTCCATCACTGCTTGTTTCTTTCTGCTCCCTCAACATTAAAAAAAAAAAAAAAGCTTGTGTAAATGTCTACTGAGGATGTCTGCAAAAAAATCTGTGTTAGCAGGGAATTAGCTGGAGGTTGTTAAAGCAAAACAGACACAGAAAGGCACATCATTTGCATGTGTTAATGGGAGTAAGGAAATGAAAAACTAGGAAGTGCCTGTGCTCCATCACTGCCAGGGCAGTCACTTGTAGCTACCCTGACACTGATCTACTGCCACTGGCTCTGTGCCAGGGTACATCCAGTAAGTGAAGTCCTGCCCTTGGTGAAAGTGCTTGGATATTAATTTCAAAGGGCCTGGATTTCAGGCACTTATTTTAACTGAGTGATTAATTTCTATTATCCCAATTTGTGTGTTGCTTCTCACGTACTCTCAGGATCACAGGGACGAGCAGAAAAACTGAAATGGGAACCCTGGAATGCCATGTTAGAATGACATTTTCAGCTGGGGCTAAAAAATGTTACCTTAAACCTTCATGAAGTTCCATGGGAGCTGGATGCCACATTCCATAACAACTTCCCTGCCCACTCTCTTTCCTCGAGGTGCTATCCACCCACATTCCTCCTCGTCGCTTCAGGCACTTGCTTCCCCCCGAACCCCTCCAGCTCAGTGGCTGTCATGGTGTCCACACACATGTACAGGTCTGTCCATTTTAGGAGCATCAGAATAGAAGCAAAGAAAGTCAGGCTCGATTTCCAGATCCCGGCATCACCTCACTGCCTGGGCCAAAAGCCCCCAGCAGCCACTACCAGGGGGACAGTTCTCACAGCCATGCCAGAGCCATGCCTTTGGGGCAGATGTTTACTTCTCACATGTTTTTTGGTGGATTCCAGTTCCCAAAAGTCCAGAATTTTAACAGATACTCTTTAAAAAAAAAACATAACCCACAACCAACAACAACAACAACAAAATAGCCCTGTTTATTTTCAAAGATATATTTGTCATCAGAATTTCACTGGCGTGAGGAGGAAAAAGTCACACTTCCTCACGTGCTGCCAGTCAAGAGACTGACACTTCTATTACAGTCTCAGCTGAGCTCTTCACGTGAAACTATGGCATGTTACTGCAGACTTCCAGGGAATTGCCCTTTTTAAGGAGAACAAAGGAAAGGAAAAATGATATTTGCCTTCTCCCACAAAGGTATGTGTGTACACGGGCGGCAAATTTCGTGAGCTTGTTCTGTGAGTGGCAGACAGTCCTGGAGTGGTCACACAGGCTCCAGCAACAAGAGCACTGAGACGTTATCTTCACAATAACTAGTCCAAGTAAATCAGAAAATAGTCGTAATCAGTAACAGGATTAAAGTCCTGATCCAGATCTTCTCTCATAATGTCTGTAGGCAATGCTGCTGCACCAGAGTATCACCAGCCTAGCAAATACCTGTGGCAGAGCACAAGAGTAGATGAATAAATAACAACAACAACATTTTAAGTGAATTTTATTTTTAATTATTATTAATTTTTAAAGGTAAGTGGAGGCACCAGCTGCCAAGTCCCCTCATGTCTCCTGGGGTTGTCTTGCACTGATGACCATTTGCAGGTTTTGAACATGCATTTTTAACCCTTTTGGCGCCCTGATGAGCTGCGAGTCTGAGTGCCATGAACACAGGCTGTTCTGAGACCTGCTGTGAGCTCCTCGTGGGGCCTCCACATCCAGATATCCCCATTTGTTCTCCATTCACACCAATGTTCACCTTTCCCTTCCAGTTCTCTGTGGTTCTACCCCAAGTCTCAGAGAGGCTGTCTTAGTTGGAGCCCTCAGAAGGTGTCTACAGATCATTACAGAGTGTTCAGTCTCTTTGGTGGTCCTTAAAATTCTCTCCTACGTGTAGGTTTTTGCTGTGCACTATAAAACACTGCACTGCTACTCTTGCTTCAGTCACTGTTTCATACAAGACTTCATTTTTCTGTGTAATTGTAATTCAGTGCCATCTTTTGGAGAAACACTGACTATATTTTATCAGTTCTGTGGGGTGGATGTACCCCCCTGAATAACCAGACTGTGGCTTGGGTGTTCTCAGTTGTGTTTGGTGCCTTGAACTTCAGGTGTTTTGCTGCTTCTTGGAGAGCACAGAAACTTTAGGGTTTGGCAAAGAGGTCTCAGGAATTTCAAAATACAAAGTTATTGACGAAGAATAAGCAGTCGGTGATTGTAGGAGAAAACGGGATTAAAGTGGAATTATCACAGGTCTCACTTCTGCTGGGTCAGTCTCAGCCTGCCCTGGGTCTTCTGATGTCCTTGAAGTTTTTCTTGAGGAATTTGAAATGTTGTATTGTTGTTTTTGTTTGTGGTTTTTTTTTTTTTTCCCTGTGCTCAAACAAGAAATGTACTTATGTATTTTTAAACAAAGTGTGTGTTTTTTCTGGATGTATTGTTCTGGGGAGAATGTTGCTGTGCATTTCAAATGGGCAAAAATCCAATTAGAGAAGCATGAGGAGGTCTGATAAATACTGAATACTGCTTGAAAAATGTCTGGAGGCAACAACCAAACATTCTTTTGAATGCTAACAAAAAAAAAAACGTTTATTGGTTTATGGTAAACCCATCCATATATCCAAGATTCTGGAGAGGACATGAATACATGTTCAGGGTTTATATGTTTATTGCAGCTTATTTTAGCAGTGATCTGGGTTATATTTTGAAGCCTTTCTTATGAGTAGAGAAATGCAGGAGAATGTAATATGTTTAGTTTGTAAAAATACCAGATCTGATTAAAAATCAGAGGACCCTTCAGAGGAATTAGCACAACCTTTTTGATTCAGTGGGACTTTTCCTGGTATAGGATAGGACTCAATAAGTGTAAAAAACACATTGCAACATATGAAGATATGAAATAAAACAGCATGAAGATGGTTTCTGCAATCCTTCTGTGAGTGACTGGAGGTTACTGTTTTATAAGAGAAAAAGAATTTTTCTTGAAATTTATCCGAAGGGATGGGGAGCAGCTGAGCACGGCAATCATCAGAAGGGAACAAGCTTTAAAATTCCAAGCCTCCATTTTTCTTCCTAGCTTTCCCACCCTGAATCCAAGTCACTTCTTCATGTATTTCTGTACCATGTCAGCACTTTGTTGGGACCTATATACAATACACACACACTACCTGTTTGTATGGGCCTTTTTGTCCAGTAGTGTCTGTAATTCTTTCTAATCTACTTAAGGGATTTAACCAAAGTACCAACATGAGCCAGAAGGCAAAGTGCTGTTATTCTGTCATGCAATAACAGGGATGTCCTTTAAAATGTGTAATGTATATGCTTCCACACCTCAGCTTTTCTGTGCTTTACCATTTCATGCCTTTCCGTTCTTTGTTTTCACTCTGGAAGTTTGTCAGTCCTCTCCACCTCTGTTTATTTATATGATCAATAATTCATCATGGGGTATTTCCCAACAAACCCCTGGAAGTGGTCCAGGTGAGAGTCAAGACATTGTCGAGGGACCTCTCAGAGCCTTTATTTTACCAGCTCCAGTGCCACAAGCTACTTAAGTGTGTGCTGGGTCTTAATCCTATGGGTGGTCCCATTTCTTTGGTTTAATTACTGATGCACATGGATGAATTAGGATCACATACATTGGACATGCACTGCCACTGATGCCCCCAGTACAGCATTAGGCTGGGAGGGTTCTGGACTGGTCAGTGCTAAGAATTCTGATCCACGCCTGGTTAAACCCCCTTCAGAGGCAGAAAATATTTGTGCTTCATTTCAATGCCTCTGCAAAAGGTTTCCTGTTGTTTGTAGTGGACAAAGATTCGAAGGTTTGATTTGGCAATGGAACTTATAAAACAACAAACATAATCCCTCCCTCCTCCCCAGAACAGCTGGGGAAACTTATTAAATGGCAGCATCATTTTGCCCTGGCTGCTGTCGGGTTTGGGCTGCTCTGCTCCCTGCAAAATGCGTGCTCACTCCACGTTTTCCCTGTCTCCACCAGCCTTCCTTCTGTTTACTTATTATTTACACTTCAGTACCTACTGTTTTGTGTGATGTTTGATGCTGGGCTTCATGCAATATTACCTTTGATCTCGTGCCTGCTATCGCTGTCGTCATTCCTGGCTTCCCACTCTTTGATATTTCTGAGCTACTTTTTAAAATCAACACTTCTAACCTTTCCTAATTGCACCCCCTCCCCTAGCCCCCTGTGTTTGAAAACTTCTCGTACTCTGATTATGGCACACCTCTTAGCTGCTGTCTGTCTTCCCATCTGCTCACATTTCTTTGAGGTCTCAGCCTGTCCCACATACATTTTTATACAAATAATCTGTGTTAGTGTTATTGCTCCCCTGTGAACCAGCAGATATTTAGAGAGCCTTCGTGTTCAGCTTTCCCCAGATAAGATATAACCAGCACTGAAGCAGCTCACATCATATTTTTCTACTTCTTGACTGAATATTTCTTTCCTGTATTAAGGAAAAAAATTAGAAAAAGTGTAAGAGGGCTGTTTAATGGTTTTCCTATAGCAGTGTAAGTGTGGGTGCAAGTGTCTTGCTAAATATATAAACATAGATAATCCTTGCTTTCTCTCTTCTTCCAGGCAACATATTTTTCCTTTATAACTCATCCCTGGAGAAAGGTTCATGACTGAAAAATCATTGCTAACTTCATTTTTTGCCTCCACTGTGAATTTCTTTCCTGGGGCAATGATAAGAAATAATGGATGCAATGTTTTCCTTCAGAATCCATACTGTGTAACAAATTGTCTGGTTTATTTGTTGTTGCCATATTTAATTTAAGTGTATTAATTTTTCTCCTTGGCTTATCTATTTTATTTGAAGTTCAAAGGACCTTCCAAACCTTTTCTGTAATGTTATTTTAGGAGCCAGATCTGTTTTGTAGTTAGATGTGCAAGCTCAGATTCAGGTCTCAAGTCTCTCACTTCCTCACATCTTTGTGACCCTCTTTTCTTCAGTAGTTAAAGGAAGGGACATTTGTAGACGTACATGGTAAGAAAACCCTGGTGTTCACATTTTAGCTTGTAGGTCCAATTTATTTCGACAAGTGAAGAGTCTCATTAATTAAGGATGAGAAAATGGAGATTAGAGGACCTTAAACCTGCCCTGTCGGGGCCAGACGTGCTGGGCCCTGGTCTGTGCAGATAATCTGTGCCCACCTGGGCAGAGGGTTGGAGGGGCACAGACCCCACCCTTCTAAGCCCTCAGCGAGTGAATCCAGCTGGATGAGGCTGTCACATAATGCCATCCATCCTCATCCAAGGCCAGAGGGGTGCTGGGGCGTGAGATTGATCCTTGTGCTGTGTCAGTGGCCCAGGAAACACCTCAGTGGCCTTTATCTCCAGTTAGGCAGCTAAAGCAATCCATCACACTGCTGAAATCCAGGCTTGCCTCTTGCCCGGGCTGGTAAACATCAAAACACAGAGAAGATTTTTTTCCTCTCTCCCAGAGTTCACAGAAATATCAATTATCATTTGAGAGCTCTCTCAGAGCTCTTAAAAGAAAAAAAAAATGTAAATAGCATTAAAATGTTGGTTTAAAAAGTCATTTCGGTGTCTCTTTAGATCTGAAGAGAATATATCTGTTGTCATCTTCTTTTCTGCTCCTTTGGGTTTTTGAAAATATACAGAGGTATATACCAGAGGTAAGGGATTTAAGGACAGGCATTCCTGATTATGCTGCAAATAACTGAAGACCTTTCTCCCCATGGAATTCTGAAAGGTTCAGTTTGACAGAATCACTCTAAATACAGGATCACTGCTTGGGCATTTCATCCAGCAAAGAGGAGCTCCCACTTCATGGACATATTGAGCAGTGAAACGCTCTTAGGAGCGTAAACATGGGAGTGATGAGTGCTGAGCTCTTTAGCTCCCAGGCACAGGTTGGCATGGGAGGCTTTCTTTCCTCAGTCCTTCCTGGCTAATATTTGCTATCACTATTATACTTTGCGCCTTTTAATTTCTAAATAGCTAAATAGCTGCAAATCAAAAAAAGACTGTCTTCCTTTTCTTGGGGAAAATTAAGCATGCATTTTACTATATTGTTATTAAATGTCACTTCTATTACTCCACTTGTAGTAAGCCAAGAAAGAAACCTTTTAAAAATAATAATAAAAACTAACTTACCCTTGAAGAGAACCTATGGGTAATCTATCCTTTACATCACAAAAATATTTTTAATAATCTCTAAATAATTTACGCATCCCACCAGTGTTCTCTTCCAAACCCAAGCTGTGCTTTTTCTCCTGTCACCTATATTTATATAATATACTTTGGGACTTATAAAGCAATATGTTTTAGGCCAACAAGCACACAGCTGTTCAAAGCAGGTTCTAAAAGATGGTCCTGGCCTGTAGCTAACAGTGTGCTTGTCATGCACAATAGTAACAGTAAATAAAAGACAAAGAAATAACCTGGGAATACAATCAAGAGAGAAGAAAATAATCTCCCTTAATAAAAAGGAGATTGCATTACATAGTCATGGCTCCAAGTGCCATTAGGATGTTGGGCCTCCATTATCTGTAATTCCCAAAATATTTAATTTGCACCTCTGAGCAATCTTTAACACACAAGAAGTGAGAGCTCATGCAAAAGTAATTCGGAAGTAGTCAAATGCCCCAAATTTCAGCCTCCCTTTATTGCCTCAGATAGGATTGCTGTACTTCAGAATATATTTCTCACACTGTCAGATTCCTTATTTGCTTTGCTGTGTTACTTTAAGTGTGTCTTTTTTCCCACTCCTTTTTTTCTTTGGGTTTGTAACAAATCCAGGGCTGGTGATTTGCCATTAAGGGAAAGACTGCAGTGTCATAAAGAAACCACTGTGAAGTCAGGGACTGCTACAAGGCATTAATGAGAGGGTCAGGTATAAAATCAGGAGATTCAACCAATGAAGCTTCTTTCAGATGAATATTGTACAGTATTCCCATCAAGCCTTTCATCTGCACAGCCAGGAAGAGCTGCTTACTGAAGTGCTTCATTAAATTCCCACCTGTGGCATCAACAGTCACATATTCATTGGCAAGATGCAGCTCTGAACAGTAAAACATCCCCACGGGGACCTGGAATTCCTATTGTACTGTGACATTCCAGGTTTTACAAGCTGGAGTCAGTGTGGAGTTAGGCAGCCTTTGCAGAAGTGATCAGGGGTGCATGCATGGGAAATAAAGAAGTTCATGCTGCAACACTGAGGCAGTTATACAATTTGGTGCAACAACTGTGCTAATTTGTCCTGAGGATCCACAGGCTGGTCCCCAGACTGACATAATGTGCCTTATCGCTGCTGATGTCACTTGAATTGCTCAAGCTGAGGATCTGATCCTAGAAGTTAGAGGAAAGATTACTCCCCTTTGGTGACTTAGAGCCAAAGCAGAATAGAACTGCGACAGTGAGAAGCTGAATTAGTCATAGGTGGTAATTCAGAAGCACTGGCCTGAAGCTCTGCTGAGGGCACAGGAGGGGAGTAGGGGAGGTGCTCCCTAGTTCAGGGCATCACACAAGTCTTTATGCAAGTTATGCTGCTGGGAAATGAAGCTATGCCAGCAATGTTGTGTGCTTTTAACCTTCAGTACATTTATGAGAGAAAGCAGGGGGAATGAAAATGTATAAATGTGCCTGTCAGAAACCTTGATCGGTCCAGGAGCTTTCTAATATGCCTGTAAAAATATACTGTGGTCTGTGGGTTTTTATATGGCAGTTCTTAGGACAGAGTCACAATTTTTTAAATAACTGATGCTGAAGTCACAGGAGAGAAAGTCATAAAGAAAATTGTGCTGAGATAATTTTCTCGTGTTAAAAGGCTTTGTGACTTTAACAAATGAAATGTTTCAGCCTTCATCAGGCAGCCTCTTATTCTGTACATATTTATTCATATGCTTAACCTTGAGCTCTGTGAATTGTCCCATTAACAGCCCCCCTGACACCCTGCTTTAATATCAGTTAGTTAAGCCCAGGAACGGCCAGGAACCCTGGGGAGAGATCAGGATGCTGCTGCACTAAGTGCTGCACAGACACACAATAAAAAAGACAGACTCTGCCCCCAAAAGTCTTCCAAGGTAAAGCCGAGAGAAAACAGATGGGTACAGAGTAACAGGCTCAGAGAGAGCGGAGAAAGTGCCAAAATGTTATGATCAGTCTGAAAGTCAAAAGTCTGTCCAGGCCTGATTTTTGCAGGCTTGAGCTTATTGAAGGGTTCAAAGGAAGGGAAATAGGAAGGGTACACGCCTTAGGGATGAAGCAGTGAGAGGACAAGCAAAAGTTCCCCCTGGAAAACTTAAACCAGTGGGATGAAAATGATGCATATCCACAGATCTTTGCAACAGGATGGGTGCCCATGTGTTCAGAGTGATTTTTCATATGTTTGTCCTTATGCATTTGGGTTCTATAGTCAACTCTTACATGCTTGTGTGGGGGAAGATAATTAAAGATTAATAAACAGATTCAGCACTAGAAAATTGTAATTATGAATAGGTTGAGTTCTTCATCTTGGAAAATGTTAAGGATAGATATATAGGAGCTATGTGAGAATAATTTCCATAAGATGGGTATTGCTTAAAGGCAAATATAGCTTTGACTATTTATGACTCTTCTCTTGGATGGTTGCTTCGGGTTTGTTTGTTTTTTTTTTTTTAAAAGAAACAGTATTTCCTAATTTCTTTCCTTTCCTTCCTAATCTCTCTACGCCATGGTTGAGGAATTGCCACCATTAATATTTCATAACCTCCAGAGTATGTGCTAAAAACATGGAAATGTAGAAACAAGTCAGCTTTTGGTATTAATGCAATATTGCAGAGTGTAGTTCTCAAGGCTGTGCAAAGAAAGGATTAGACTTTCCGAGGGAGGGGGAGCCAGCAGTAAAAATGTGTCTAGCAAAGCACATTGAGAGTTTTTAAACAGTTTAAACAATTTTATCACATCCTGTAGTGACTTATTAACAGTGTCTTCAACCTTTACATATTCCAATAACAACCTGATGTCTTCATCTTATCTTATGGACCTATAATTGGCTGAATCCAGGTACCAGTGCCTGGAGGCCATACAGTCTTATAGACTTTAATGGCTCATTAGCTATTTATTCACTTTAACTTAAATAGCTCAGCCATTTGTGGAAAATGAGCCCTTAAAATAGAATTAGGGGTGTTTGTCTTTTTTTTTTTTTTTCCACCTAAGCCTAGCGTATAACTTGAACTGCCACTGAATCTGAATTTCCAAATCCACCAGTTTAATTTGGCCTTGCTGCCTTCCCTTTTCAAAAGGGGTTGTAGCTTTGTAATAACTTCTGATGCTGAAGAACTGTGCTGGTGGTACTTAAAAGCGGTATAATTAAACTGAATGCTTCCTTTAGTTAAAAACCAAGCCAGCCCCCACTAAATGTGTGGCTAATGTATTTTGATAACTCGTGCTGACAGGTGTCGTCTCTGCAGGCTCCCTCAAGCTTTTAATCATCAGAAAACAGAAACTGGAGGGGTTCTACTTAATCTAAATTTTAGCCAGGGTGGTGGGTGGTTCTACCTCACTGTTCAAAATAGCACAAGCCTCGTGCTATGCACATGGTGCACCTTGAGTTGTGTCCAAAAACATGAGCCTGGGAGAGAAGGAGACTGTAAAAGATCACAGGGGATGGGGACACAGGGGACACAGGGGATGATGGTGAGTTGCTTTTGATGGCTCCAGCTGAAACCCGCACTGGGTGTGTTGAGCAGTTGTCACACAACAAGCGAATCCAGCCTCTTCTTTTTCCTACTGTTCTGGAAGGCCCAGCACAGAGGAAAACACGTGTTTCTTTCCTGAAAAAATATGGTTCCATGAAAATGTACCAAAACCATAATGTTGCTGGCTGGTTTTTTTGCAAGGAGAAGTGCTCTTGGGCTTAAAGGGAGTTCATTTCCGTGACGTAGCAGCCTAATGTGCCACTCACTGGGAGTTTCCCTGTGCAAGTTTTGCTAAATTATCCTCTTGTCCTTCACTGCCCAGCACTGCCATGTGAAGGGCAATGACAAGGTGGGCACGGGCATGTGAAAAAGAGAGAATTATGTGAAGGATGCCGTGGAATTTATTGCTGCATTTGGCTTTCTGGATCATCTGGTTCTCCGTAGGAAGATGAGGAAGGCCAGGGAGAGCTCTTGCTCCTTGGGGTGCTGGCTCTGGGGAATTAGTGATAATGACAGGTGAAAATTCTCTTCTAGAGCCAAGCTACACAATTTTCCATCCTAATGGGCCTGTTTCTTTCCCATATCATTACTCTCAGGCTGCACAGTTTTATTTCACGAATGCATAACAAAAGTATCTGGAAATTGCTTGTAAGCTCCCATTTTTTTTTTTTCATATTTCTTTTGTTCTTTTCCATTATTTGGAATGGTCTGAAAATGTCTGTATTTGATCCATTTTATCTATTACATATTTTGCTGGGGAGGGTGGTTTTGCAAAGGGAAAAAGTAGAAAGCTCTTAAAATGCTTAGGAATAAAAGCGGTACCTTTAGTGTGAACAGATTGTGATGGACTGTGAACGCCAATGGAGGTGGGGGTAAAATAACAGCATTGTGAGAGCTGTGGATGAAGCTGAGGAAAAGCAGGTGCTGCTTGTTCCTCAGCGGAGAATTAAAGGAGAAATAAAATACTGCATGGTTCTGTCTCTTCCAAAGTAATCATTAAGGTTAGTTTGTTACTTTAATTCACTTAGAGTGGTGCTTAAGGACAATTTGTTCCTGATTCCCCCTGCCAGCTGAAGCAAATGGTGTTCTTTTCTTTTCCTCCCTTTTTACCTGATGAGACCACAGAAGGCTTTGTGAGAGGGAATGGCCGGAGACAGGAGCCTGGTTACTCACGCCATATCCCCTTTTCATCATTCCCTGTTTTCTGCATGCTTAACGGTATCTGCAACTTCTGAAACCCAATTTAAATTGATTTCAAATAAGTACCAGAGGAGTACATAAGCAGTGAACTCTGTTTTCCCTCTGTGGCAGGGGAATAACCGAGATGGGAGCTTGGTGGGCCTTCCTTTTAAATGCATGGTTTCTGCTGCAATTAAATAAAATTAATCTGTCCATTATTGTCCTTAAGAAATACATCTATGAACTGTTTTTTAAAAACCAATATATGTACAAAGTTAACCCCTGGGCAGTTTTTAAGACTCTTGATCTCCCCCAGTAATATCGTTAAACTCAAAAAAGGTGCCTTGATGTTTAATTCCTGCAGAAAGCTGGGGTGATGTCCATTACCTTTGCTATTGAAAAGGTAACAGCAGTAGCAAGGTCAGGACTGGGTGTAGCTGCGGTTTACACAACATGCTGCTCTATCCTCTGGTGCATCAGAAAGATTGTACCCCACATCACACAGTGGATAGAGGGAGCACAGTCACTCAGCCTCTTGTCTTTCCCTTCCAGGAGTTCCATTCCAAGAAACATCATTAGGATGGTTCTTCTGGGACAAGATAAATCAACATTGCTTCCTAATGAATCACAGTTCCATGGATCTCCTGAGCTGGGCCTACCTCTGCTTCCTGTAAAGTAGCCGTGTTGACACAATATATTTAGACTTCTATAATGTATTTGACTTAGCACCCCACAACATTCTGATTAAAAACAGTTATCACTCTACAAAATCGGTGTTGCACATACGAAATGGCTCCCAAAGTGTCTCAATGACGGCTCGCAGAAGGAAGCTCTGAGTCTGGGATTGGCACTGGAGAGAAGTTTCCAGTTCCTCTGGAGTCTCGCTGAGGGTTTGGCACAGAAACTCGCATAAAGGTCCTGGTTCCGGCAGGGATAGAGTTAATTTTCTTCTTAGTAGATGGTGCAGCGCTGTGTTTTGGATTCAGTACTAGGGTAGTGTTGGTAACACATTGATGTTTTCATTGCTGCTGAGCGGTGCTTACCCTAAATCAAGGACTTTCCAGTTTCTCAAGCTTTGATAGCAAGGAGGTACACAAGGAGCCGAGAGGGAGCACGGCCAGGAGAGGTGACCCAGACTGCCCAGGGGATATTCCATAGCATAGAACATCATGCCCAGCTTATAAACTGGAAGGAATTGGCTGAGAGCTGATCACTGCTCTGGGATGGGCTGGGCATTGGTCAGCGGGTGCTGAGCAGTTGAACTGGCATTCCTTGATTTTTTAGGGGTTTATCTCTCTCCCCCTCGTCTTTTTAATAAATTTAGTATTAACGGTTTATTTTACTTTGTTTCAATTATGAAGCAGTTCTTATTTCAACCCACGAGTTCTAGGGAGTTTTTTTGCGGTCATGACTCTCTCTGGGGTCTCTGTGAGGGGAGGTCAGGGCTGTCCCCAGCCGGCCCCGCGGCCGCCCCAGCGCCGGGCAGAGCTGAGCCCTCAGAGACACCGGAGCTGCCGCCGTGCCAGCGGCGTCGGGAAAGGGGGAAAACGGTACCTGGGAATAAGGAGTGAGGCGGAAAGTGTGAGGTGCGAGCCCCAGGGGCAGGAGGATGAGGAGGAGGAGAAGGAGGAAGGGCTCCAGGTGTGGATTCCTGCAGGGATTCCACGCAGCCCTGCAGGGCCCCAGGCAGGGGCAGGGGGGTCTGTCCTGAGGGAGCGGCGGCCGCAGAGGGGACTGGGGCTGGAGCAGGGGGAGTGTGAGGAGGAGGGAGCCACAGAGGGGGCCCTTAGGCACAAACTGTGACCCCCTGCTCCCCCTGTCCCCCCACTGCTCCCCCTGTCCCCCCACTGCTCCCCCTGTCCCCTCACTGATCGGGGAGAGGAGGCTGAAGAGCTGGGAATGATGGAGCGACACTGAGCCTGGGGAAACGGG
>JAYRBT010000021.1:16868828-16908825 GCA_036023395.1 Myiotriccus ornatus | reverse complement strand
CCTGTCCCCCCACTGCTCGGGGAGAGGAGGCTGAAGAGCTGGGAATGATGGAGCGACA
Organism: Myiotriccus ornatus; assembly: GCA_036023395.1. Taxonomy (NCBI): domain Eukaryota; kingdom Metazoa; phylum Chordata; class Aves; order Passeriformes; family Tyrannidae; genus Myiotriccus; species Myiotriccus ornatus. Next base: position 16,908,767 of record JAYRBT010000021.1, on the reverse strand, counting down.
CTGAGCCTGGGGAAACGGGTGGGAAGGGGAGCTGGGGGTAAAGATGAGGAAGGACAACTGGGCTTTTAAGTTTGTCTTGTTCTCACCATCCAAAACTATTTGAATTGACAATAAGTTAATTTTCCCCAAGTCAAATCTGTGACGGGAAGGGATCTTTCTGTGTTTATCTTGACCCACAAGCTTTTCCTTCTGATTTCCTCTCCCCCAGTTCTCCTGAGGTGGGGCAGTGAGAGGGTGTCTGGGTGCAGCCCAAGGCCAATTGTCCAACAGTTCCTTTCTGAAAAGCATCAGAATACACATGCTGATGTGGAAAACTCAAGGTAATCATTTTATTATCTGGTTGAAATGAAGGTTCTGATATACTTTGATTAAAGCCCACATTAGGGAACAGCTTGTATGAGGCACAGCAGATATTCCCTTAATTTAACGAGCCAAGTCAGGATGAGATCCAGTTAATTTTGCTTAAACTATAATGACTCATTCCAATTGAAGATCTGCCCCTACAGGTCAGTGGAAAAATAAGTGCCTTCTGTTGACTTTGAGCCAAAAACCAGTAACTCATCAACTGAAGGCAGGATGAGACCCAGTGGCAGACAACTGGAGCCAGCAGAAATTCGGGTCAGACTTCAGGTGCTAAAATTTCACACAGAAAGTAACCAAATACTGGGATGATTTACGGAGAGCTGTAGAAGGGTTTTCATTATTTATTTTTATTATCTTTCTTAAAATCTGTCCCAAGTCCTACCACAGAATATTCTCAGGGTGCAAGTGACATATTTTGACCTGGATTATACTTGAAGTCACATAGATTAAAGTAGTATTCCCTTTTGGTATAAAAATTCCATGAGGCTGAATGAGATCACAGCCTGTAATGATAGTGTTCACTGTCTCCTAGCACCACAAATGATTAGAAGCAGAATTATAGCATGGTGATTTCATGTCAGAGGACAATGCTTTATTAGAGTTTGATTTACTTAGTAATATAAGTACATTGAGTCAGAGCAGGGGAAACTGCTTTAGAAGTAATTTTTTTGTTAGCTCAGTTATTTTTGTTATCTTCTGTCATTACAGCGACCTTCATCTGAGTGTAAGGGATCCTGGAAAACAGGAATAGTTTTCTTTAAGTTGTGATTCACCCAAATATAACCCTGGTGAAGCAGCAATCTGCCTAGGGGACAAATGAGATCTAAGGCACTTGGAAATAAATGGATGACCTAAATACGAACATGGAATGGATTCTTTTTGTAATTCCCATCAAGATGATAATAGCTACTGGTGATTACTTGCTGGCCACTGTTCAGTCACATTTAAGTACTCAGATGGGGATTTATATCACTTAATTTTCCCATGCATAAGGTAAAACTGGTCTGATTTAGGAATATAAGATCTCCATAGAGCCCAAAGGAAAGAATTAAGCATCTCCAAAGGGGATCCTCCTGTATGTTCCTGAGAAAGGTGGTCTAACACAACTTCTAGAAGTACCTGTGTTACTACATATAATTAGATGCATTCTGGAGAGATGCCTGACTTTTAGACTCCAACAGAAGAACTGTTTGGAGCTGGAGTGAACAGACCTGTCTCTCTGCCTATGGATTCTCATTCCATGCTGCCCATCCAGCTGCCTGTGGAGCTGTGACAGGAATCCCTGCGGAACTGCCCTAATCCCCGCTGCAAGGGTGTGACAGGAGGATGGGGAGATAGTGGGCAATAATTAGAGCAAGAAGATGGGTAGCCAGGGGTTGCTGCTCGGGAAATCTTTAACTTTCCATTAAGGCTAATTTATTATTTTCACAGGTACATAAACTCACCTACAAACACATTCTTTGCTATTGCATTTTCTGTCCAATTAATCCCCAAGCACCCCACCCTGGAAGGTAACACTGCTGTATTCCTGCAGCAATATGACACAGCACCTCTTCAGTGGATGCATTGCCCTTGGGTACACCAGAGGTTAGTTAAGCACTATTTCTGCATGTTTGATTACTGTGTTGAGTTAATTAATGGGCTGCATGTGATCTCTATTAATTAGACCATGCTCAAGCCTTGATAAAGTGTGTGTCCTTATAGCACAGCATAATAGTTTCACAAATCCCCTACAAACTCTGGTTAATTACAAGTTCATCATGATTTCAGGATTTATGGGAAGAAAAAGAGATAAAATACCTTTTTTGATGGTTATAAAATAGTTCTAAGAAAAGTCTTCCGTGAAGCGAAGGTAAGGATGGCGTTTTTTTTAAAGATGAAATGGTGTGGTAGAAAGAAACAATTTTTCTTTTACAAGGATAGTTTGACAGCTTTCCTCTGACTGCATCGTCTGTGGGAAGAACAAGCTTAGGACGGAAAATAGATGAGGACCCATTGCTACAGTGGAGGGGAGGAAAGACAGTAACCTACAGTTACTATTTCTTTACATTTGATAGTCAGCTCTACCCAGCAGTGTAAACTCCCCATTCCAAATGTTGTGAGGGCACAGCTCCCACTTCTCACATCTTCAGCTCCCTCAGTGAAAACCCTGCAGCAATTCACGTTTCATCCTCCTTGTCCTTGTTTTCAACCTGTTTGATTGTGACAGTCTCCCGGACGCTCAGGGGCAGACTCCTGACCAAGTTTGACAGCAGGGGTGTCCTGCCTACCCTCTTCAGGCAGCAGGTCCCACCTATAGGTTTGGTACAACAGATACTGCTGCTCTGCCAGCTCCAAAGGCTCAAATTCAAGAGTGAATAAGCAAATTAAACAGAGCCAGGGAAGGACTCTTGCAGCAGGTGATCAGTGGCTGCCAGGTGGTTTGTATGTGCAATTCTAATGCACTATCGACACATTTCTGAATCTGCACCTTCAAAAATAGGAACAATCAACTTTATTATACTTAGCATAATTGTAGTGTGTGTTCCTTTATTTTGATGTACTTGGGATTTAGGCTGCAGAGGAGGATTATCAATTCAGTCTTCAGGTTTGTGCCAATTTGGCTTTTGGATTTGTGCACTCCCACAAACTTCCTGTGATTGGTGTGGGGTCCAAACAGCAGATTCCCAGTGAACATTTACTTTACATCTGTAGAAACTTCCACATTTTTTCTGTTTGTATTGATGCAAACCTTGGAGTTCTTTGTCCTTATTCTGACACAGCTGCCCTTACAGTCTACAAGAGTTTAGGCCAAGCACAGAAGACTTTGTCCTGCTGGGTTCCATAAAATTCTTAATAATAACATGTAACATTAAGAATAAAGGTTAATATATCTATTATATACACCTACTTAAATTATACATAATATTTAATAAAATTAAAATTTGATGAGCTATGTGGAACTGGCTATGTTTAAATTAGAGCTTTGCTCTTCCCTCAGTTATTTGGAGCGCAGAGTCCTTCTGCATCATTAGGAATTGCGTGTTTACAAGGATTCCCTGCGGCATCACTTGAACTCTTCAACTATTCCTCCCCCCAGGATGAAGGCTCATTGCATGGAAACACCAGTGCAGTGGTAAGCTCAAATATAGGTGTAAAATTATCCTCAAAGTAGATTAGAGAGTATTTGCTCAGTTATTGTCGATCCAAGTCATTCTGTGGGACACGAAAAGCAATCAGCTTTGTTTTAAGAGTGCTGTTTAACTTATCAAGGATCTTGATTAAGACAGATACAAATGCAGCTCTGGCTATGTTTAAAATGGTGGCTGATCATGATTCTTTTAATTTAAGACCTCATTTAAAATTACTACAGGAAATGTAACAGTTCCTGGGGGGAAAGTAGCGTGTGCTACCTGGACAAAGCACCTGCCTGGGTAGACAAACAGCTTTCAGAAAGAAAAAGAGGAAAAACCCAGAAAAAAAAGGAAGAATAAAAAAAAACCTCACCACCTCGGTAGAAGCTGAGATTACTCAATATTTCTTTTAACAAAGCAGGAGAAATGATTCTCAGCACCATTCAATCAAACCATCCTAAAAGAAGTTTCAGTACATTGTAAAAGCAAAACTTGTCCGTTTTCCTGTAGAAACAAGTGACAGTCTTGCAGCACAACAAATTTCCCCTGCTTCTTTTTCTTGAACATCACTGGAGTGCGGCCAGCAGCAGGACATACACCTGAGTCAAACCCACAAAACACACGGAATGTCTGTGAATCCAGCTTGAAAACAGGGCTCTCTCCCTTTTCCCACTGTCAGAAAGGTGGCAAATAACAACAGAGATCTGGCAGTAGCCTGTGCCCTGCAGCACGAGGAGAGAGAGCAAATGGAGGTGGGTGTAGGTGTGGAGGAGTCAAATTCTGGGAGGTGGCAGCCCGCGGGGAGGTGGGAGAGCAGAGCACAGAGCGGTGTTTCCCGGTAGATGGCTCCGTGGTACATCAGACCGTCCTGCAGCTCCCGCTCCTCTGCCCACCGAGCCCTGGTTCTGTCTCCATCCAACCTTTCAGCACAGAACAGACGCACAGATCTTTGCCTTTTCCTCTGGGCTCCAGTGTCACGCATAGATGTCTTTTAAATTGTTATTATTTCCCCTCTGATCGTAACATGTAACTACGAAACTGCCACAACAACAGAAATTTTCACAGTTAAACCCCAGGACAGAGAATAAGCCAGTACTGGGTGAGCTGGTGGGCTGAGAACACTTAGGGCTGATTCAGTTCTACTGAACTACTGGTTGCACCTCTGTCAGATAAAATTTAACAAAGCCAATTAAAGCCTTTAGTTTAATGCAAGGATACTTCACAAGTGGTATTCCCCAGTTTCAGAATTGTTGTTGGTTTGGTTTTTTCTCAAAGAGCACAATATGGGATTGATGAGTCTTGTTATTTTGTCTATAAAGAGAGGTCTTAAATGCCTAAAAATGCCTGCCAAGTGCAGCCATTCAGTTCTACACCACAGAACTAGATGAGTTTTGCTCCAGTTAAAAAATGCATTAATTTAAGATTATACCCCTGTATGCTGTGGAACATATGTAGGTACAGCACAAAGCTGACAATTTGTCAGGCCCTTTTCCAAGACCCTTTCCATGAAGAATGAGATCCCATTTGGATCAATTGCAAGTGAATAGACATTATATCCTCAAAATCATGCCTTTGTTGCTTAACAGTGCAAAATATTGTTGGTATAATTATTTTTGTATAGTCCTCTTGCCCTGTGGCATCAGTCCAAGAGTGATTCCAGCTCCACCTGGCTCCAACCCAAGACCACTCCACACCAGGCCCTCAGGATCCTAATTCTCTCATTCAACTGACTATGACCAGTGTCTGTGTGGTTTTGGTCCAACATACAATGGTACGTGCAGGGAAATCCAAACATTTTTCCACTGTCAGTGGTCTGCTCCAAAAATCAGTCACATCTTGTACAGTGCAGGTTCTTCATGGATTTCTCCTGTGTTTTCCATACACTCTTCAGTTCTACATTCCCAAGTGTCTTTTTTGTGACACTATTTGTCCATTTTGGCCCCTGGTGTTTTTGGAGCTCTCATGCCATTCTGATTTTAAACTCCTGATTACACACCAGCGGCTGAGGGACACAGATTTCTGTGTCAGCTGAAGTGTGGAAATGGGTTCCTCCCGTTCCTGTCCTGGCAAGATTAACTCAGGACCCCTCAGACAGCATAATTCGACAAATCAGTCTTTGACTAAAGCTAAGACTAACTGATTGAGGAACTTGTACTTGGCTGTGTGTAACAGGTCCCACAGAGTTTCTCTGATGTTTTCTAAAGAACTGGAGAGAGATGGAATTGGCCACTGTGGTCACAGGAAAGCCAGAGCCTCAAAGACTTATTCTTCATTTAGGGGACATGAAGGAGCTCTTTTTCACCCAACCCACTGCACACTTTGGGGCATCCTTTCTCTCTTATCAGACCTTACAAACAGATAATCCAGTCCAAGCTTTTCTCAGAAATGACTTGCAAGAAATACCTCTTTGTGCTACATAAATAACATAAACAATCGCTAAAATATGCAGAGCAAGAAAACTAATGATGTATAATACTACAATGTTTTAAGTGTCTTAATTTAGTTTATAGGCACTCCAAAAAAACCCCCACCAACACCTCTTAAGGAGCCAAGCATCAATAACACAAGACTGCAGTAGATGAGTAATTACCTCTCGGTGATGAATTCTTAAATATTAATTTGCTATATGCAATATATCATGTGCAACACTGTAATCTGTGAAGGCAAGGCAAAATCAAGGCTCCAAGTAAAAGGAGAGAGTAGGGGTTTTCCAGCCAAGGTGCAGAGTTGCCAGTTCTTTAGACCTGCATATCCCCCACTTCTCATCACACATTCACACGACACAACTCCCAGTGCACAGCCAGTGAAATCCTGAGGTGACATCCCTCCATCCTCTTCCAGGCACGAGCTGAGTTACAGGAACCAGGCTGGATGTGCTGGTTGGCAGGAGAAGGCGTGAATGTCTGAGACTTTTACAAGTTTACCAATTTGCTCCTAAATTACTACAGCGTTATTTTGGCTTCCTTGTGGGGTGGCCAAATACTTGTGGGTTTGGTTTCGCCCTTAGCAAAGATGTTAGTGGGGTCTGGGAATATCTTTGCAGAACAACTTCTCTGTGATCAGATCAGGGTACATTTGCATTGCAAAGTACAATTTATTAGAGACACCCCAGCTAAATACAAAAGAGTGAGGTCAGATACTAAAGGTACTTCAGCTCCAGTCCTATCCAACAACCCTGATTTACTCTGTCTCATAGACTGTATTAAAAAAAACCCAAGTATTTACCACTGAATCCTGAAATGTCATATTTGAAATGGATCTGAGATTATAAGTTGTGCTTTTCCACTAGAAAAACTTCACTACTTAGACTTCAGCTCTTTCCTGTCCTACGAGAGAGGCAATCTGTATGTTAGACAGGTAAACAGAAGGGAAAAGTGATGCATTTCATACACCCTGAAAGTAAACATAATTGCTTTGGAGAATTTTCTCCCAGGTTGAGTGGCCTGTGTTGGTTGGGTAGGTGGTTTAATGCACAGCAACATTCTGCTGCTATGGCTGTGGTCATGCTGCAGTCACACTTTGTTAGGGTTGTGTTGTGGTCATCACTGCTGGCTCTGGCAACCACTGGGACTGCAGATTTCTGACTTGAGAGAGAGGGAAACTTCAGGCCCTATAGAAGTCTCTTGTTCTGCTATTAAAAAATTTCTACAAGTACCCCAGTGTGCTTAATAGACAATGTCAATAAACACTGGGATGGGGGAAAAAAAAAAAAAAAGAAGAAGAGAATTCTGCTTTTACTGCTTATTGGTGTAGCATTACTGAGAAGTGATTTCAACCATTCAGGGCCCCAAGGGCCTAATTAAAGTGGCAAATCTCCACAGAGCCTGTGAAGTTGCAATACTTAGTGGCAGAAACAGGAATAGAAATCACTCCTTTTTCATTGTCTGCATGGTAAAATGTGTTCATTTGATTGGAGAGGTGCATCAGGATGGGCATTTTCCTTCATTTGGAAAGCAGTGGACTCCTGAAATTAGGCAGAGAGAACACTCACTCCTTTTTCATCTTTCATAATGGTTTATCCAGTAGGAAAATAAGGATAATTCCACCTAGACTTTTCACAGACATTCTGTTGAGTGCAGAAGTTTTCCAAGGTCCTTCACAGATTTCCTGCAGAGTTTTACCTGGGGCTGTAAGCCAAGATATGAATCCATGGGTGGATGTTATGTGTTTGCAGCTGTCTGAAAGGTCATGACTCTCCTTCCCTTTATCCTCAACTTTATGAAGTTGAGGATAAAACTCCAGGTAAAATCTACTGGAAAAAGTATCTCTACAAGGGCTCAGGTTTAAAATCTGTAGGTGTTAAAAATTAGAACATTCCTGTCCACCTTTTCTTGAGCATTCCCTGTCTGCTCGTGCTTCCTCTCCCACGCCAGTGAGTATCCAAGAGTGTGTGTGTGCGTGCCACAAATATGTACTTTTATTGAGGAGCAGCTACTGGGAGAGTAATCACCCTCTAGTTCATCAGTTCCTCCTCTTGGGAGCACAGATTGCAGAATGAGCCAGCACACTCAGACCTTTCACCACCTGATCACAGAGAGACACACTGTGTGCTCCTTGGGCTGATCCTCCAGGGAAGCACATTTTCCAGCCCTGCATCATCCACTTTGGAAGCTGTTTACTTTCTTTTAACACAAAATTTTTAAATGATACTTAATCACACCAAAGAGCTTTCTTTTCCTCAGACAAATTACGTATTTACATACAATTCTCTAATTGCTTACAACATGTTGTCTCCCAAATGTAACACCTGCTTGGGGAGGCTGCTAATTTAGATATAACAAGGTAAACGGTGGAGTTCTGTGTTTTATAGGGAAGGCAGAAGAAAAGTAACTTTAAGAAATATAATTAATTAAGATTGTATAATAATAGGGATTTTTTTCCCCTCCTATTTAATTGCAGCCTTTATAGAAAATGATTTGTTTTTCTACCGAATAAGGGCGAATTTGTAGGAAAATCTGGCTAAATTATATGACAGAACTGAAAAAGAAAAATCATGCCTCCGATTTCAAAATTGGGATACTTTAAAGACAAGCAGCTTTACAGTAAAAGAGAGCGTATTTTTTGGCATATGCAAATCAAGAAGGAAGAACTCTCATTCTGAGAAGTTGGCAGCAGCTCAGTGCAGGTGCATTACCTGAGTGCAGAGCAGCATCTGCACTTCAAAATCCCACTCCAGAGGGGGATTGGAGTCATGGGCTTCGCAAGGACACCGTGAAGTTGGTGGTTTAGGGCTGGCAGGGTCTTTGCATCTTCACAAGAGGAAGAGGAGGGGCAGCACCAATCACTGCTCTCTGTGAGCAGCGACAGGACCCAAGGGAACAGCTGGAGCTGTGCCAGGGAGGTTTAGGTTGGATCTCAGGAAAAGGTTCTTCCCCCAGAGGGTGGTTGGCACTGAACAGGCTCCCCAGGGCAGTGGTCACGGCCCCAAGACTGCCAGAGCTCCAGGAGAGTTTGGACAACGCTATCAGGCACATGGTGGGACTGATGGGGTGTCTGTGCAGGGCCAGGCGTTGGTTTGGATGATCCTCATGGTTCCCTCCCAGCTGAGGACACTTTCTGACCCTACAGTCCTGCTGCAGTGCTCTCCCAGAGTGGCAGCATTGTGAGGATTCCCTCTGCATGTGCTTCATTTCTGCTCCCACCACTGTCACTTGGCATCCTCGAGCCTTTTCTTTAGAGCTGCCACTGTGCCCACCAGAGCAACGATGGAACGTACTGAGTTTTCTCTGCCTCTTCCTTATGCTTTCTTTGCCTTACCCACGCCTTACTGCTGGGATCTCTGCAAAGCCTTTTCCTTCCATTTGTGGCTGCCTGCACAGAACAGTGGGCAGTGAATGTTCTTTGAGGTTTCAGAGGCAAGGTGAGGCAGCTGCTGGCAGGCGGAGCTGTGTCTGTGCTAGTGGAAGTCTTGCAGTTTAGAGCTGCTTCCTTTACTGGCAAAAAAAAAAAAAAGTGTTTCTGTTACACTTGCTCTGCTTGTCTCGTTCTGCTCTGTGCATCATAATCTAAGAGGCAGATCTGGCTGTGGCTGCAAAAAATGTTGGTTGAGATGAAACACAGGGAAATGGCCTGGGCTGAGAAAAGCACTTTGATTTTCTCTAACCACGTTTTATATATTGTCTGAGACTGTTTGCAGAAAATAATTGTGTAGGGCTGTGTCATTTTTGATATTCCTATCGCTCAATTTCGTTTCTGGTTTTTTTCTTCCTCCCTCCTCTGAAAATCTAAATGTGTTTCAGAAATTACTATTTTCTCAAACTCATATGTATTTAAATGTGGTTTGTCTCCTTTTTAAAAATGGAGGAAAAATAGAATGCCTCCTTTGTCCACTGTGTCCAGGTAGATGGGTTCTTGGCTCCAAGCTGGGTTTTGGTCCATTCAGTGAGTTTGAGCTGCAGCAAAACAATTCTTTACAGCTCCAGAAATGTTTTGCCTTTATTTCTGTAGCCTGATCATCTATTCTTCACATTCTCATGAGCCACAGACTCTCAGCTATGCTGCAAATCTCCTGCCTACTATCCTTAAAACCCCCAAAGCATTCTCAGCTCCCAGCAGAATCCAGCTGTGTCCATTCCCTCCCACTCCCTGAGCTGTTTTTAAAGGAAATATAAAACAACCTGATAACCAAACACAGCCAGCACAGGGAGGGGTTTAACTGATCTCTGTGGACTCACACACAAGTCTGAACCAGAACTCAGGTCTTGCCTGTGCTTTTAGCATTTGATTTCACTATGGAACATCCCTGCATCTGTAAAGATGGCTCTGTTAATTTAGTGTCTTTGATAACTGTGCTGTGACAAGCTGTAGTTGTGCCACACAATGCAGGGCTCTGACTGTATTTACAGAATATTTACAGAATTGTTTAAGTCACTTCATAACTTCTTTTTTTTTCCCCCTGAGGAACCTATTCCATTTTACGTCTGAGTCTTGCTAAATCCTAGATGAGTATGTATGGAAGGGACAGGAGGGGGATGTGGAATAATAGAGGTTTTTTTCTCTCTACTTGAAGTCCATTCTGTGCTGCGAGCAAGGAAATAGCTTTGCCACCTGCAGCTATTTGCAAGCCAAACCAAAATGAGCTGATGTTCTCTATCCCATTCCAAGCATACAGGTGTCCCCTGTATGAAAAGTGTTATTGCCATTGGCATCACTGTTAATAGTGTCAGCCCAGAACCCAAATAGCTCTGTTTGGGAATTGCCCTTTCCCCTGCACTGGGCTGTACTGACAGGGTGGGTGAGCCTGGTCACCAGGCTGTGCCTCGTTAACAGGGAATCTTTGTAAATAACAATGAAAATGATCCAAATGATCATTTAATCACTGTGGTCTGGTTATTGAACGCAAAGACCCTTAAACAAGGTCTTGAAGTCATTTTTAGGAAGGATGCAGAGCTTCAACTGCAAGGTACAGCAGACTTCTCTATCCTCACCCATCACCTTGATTGCATCATTACCTGCATTTTCTTAGAGTCACAGAACGGTTTGGGTTGGAAGGGACCTTTTAAGGTCATCTAGTCCACCTCTCCCTGCAACCAGCCAGGAAATTTTGCTCTGAATCAGGTTGCTCAGAGCCACGTCCAACCTGACCTTGAATGTTTCCAGCACCCCTGAGCAACCTGTGCCAGTGTCTCACTACCCTCACCAGATAAAATGTCTTCCTTATACACAGTCAGCACAACCTGTTGGCATTTTGCTGTGGAAAAAAATATGGTTCTGTTGAAATAAAACCATCTCATGGGAATATATTTTCTAGTTTTGACAGGAAAGATGTTTCAAATCTGAGGTAGAATTTCACTGGGGTGTTTGCCTGTTCATAGGGCAGCGATCAGGGCACTCCTTTGCCTGCTTTGTCTCTCAGTCAGGATTCCTCTGACTGTGACGGCAGGAGGTTTCCATGTTGACAGGACACAAAGTTTTTTTCATAAGTGCTTAATTGATAAGCATATTCATGGACCAAAATAAGCTGCCTTGCCTCCCTTTTGTTGTCTCCAGGAATCTAAACATTTTCAAATTAGCTTGTGCTTCCTGCCTTCATACCCCACACTGAAAGTCTTGGATTTTTTGCTCCTTTTGGAAACCTAAGGGTGGTTACTGAATTCAGCTCTGAAAGCAAGATTTTAGAAGTCTTATCCTCATAACAAACACAGACTGAAAGCAGTTGAGAACCCCCTTGACCTCAGTTCTGGTCCAGTTCAGAAGTGAGTGTGACAGAACTGGAAAGCACAGGCTGTGCAACAGCGAGGGAGTCAGGGAAATAAGAGAGCCTGGCTGAGGCAAGAGGGAAAAAAGAACAGTGATGCAAATCAAAGCAGAGAGGCAGGTGAAAAACACACACTGAGGCCGTGGAGTTAATAGAGACTCAGAAAAATCGTGTTATCATTTGGTTGGAAACCCCATCAAATGTACCTGGCAGAAGAAATTTATTTAGATATGACTTCAGAAAATCCCACAAAGGATCCACTCGGTCACGTGAATGCTTTGCATTATCTCCCAGCACACAGGTGGCTTTGGGATGCAACCTGCTGCATAACAGATGATTTGCCTGTGTCTCAGGAGCCACCCTTGCTGCATTCATTTTTGAGCCAGAAGACTGACAATGCAAAAGATTTGGGAAAGGCTGATTGCTTATGTTGTGAAGTGAGCAATTAAAGCAGAATATCTGGATTGTTTTCATTGGTCATTTGAGGGTAGTTCAACTAACTTACTGCTTACTGCTTTTATTCCCATAAAAGTACTTAATACAATTGTGAAGACTGAACCACTGCAAAATAAGCCTTGTTTATATGTCTGTATATTGACATCACTGTCCAATTTGGTCTTTGGTACAAATTTCATTAGCACAGAATGCATAAACACAAGTCTCAAGCAGCAATCAATATTTCACTAATATGCCATAAAGCACTGAATCATACGTTTACATAAATGATTAAAACTTCTGCTTTGCTAATGCACGTGGACTTGGAGCAGTGCAGATAACAATGCTGCACACACAGCATTCATTAGCACTGTCTTCAACACTACTAAGATTCAGAGACAGGGCTCAAGAAACTGCAGCAGTACAGAGCCACTAAGTAAGAACTCTTGCCAGAAATGAGGGAGTTCTACTCAAAATGACACTGGTTTTTTGTTGGTTTTGGTTTTTTTTCTGACAGTCATAGTGAAAACAAGTCAACCCCCTGGTCAGCTGTATCAGTTTCTGGGCTCTGAGACTGCTGGAGTTTAGTTATTTAACACCAGGGTTTTTTGGAAGATCAATTCCATGGTTATTTTAGTGATTTAAATGTGTGAGGGAAATGACTGTTGTGCTCCTGGTCCACAGTGATGTCTGTAACTGAAACTTTCCCAGGTATGATATGGAAATCCTGCAGTGGTTAGCGTGGCCTCCTGGTCCTATAGTTTGGGTGACACAAACTACAGGGACATTTTCAAATCCACGTGTCCAGAGCTACAGTCCGTGCACATATTTCAGCAGGATTTGGATTAGCTCCTTAAAAGAAAAGAAGTTTAGCCATCTGCATGCAGAGTCCCCATCTCCCAAAATGTGCAGCATCCCTTGGATGTATCTGTAAGCACTTCAGCATTTTCATTGCTATGCTGCTGCTCGTCCAGTCTTTCACAGAAATACATTTTGATTTCCCGTTTCTGGAGGGATGTTTGCTTATCTTCTTTCAACTGCCTTGGCCTCCAGGAAATTGAAACAGAAGGGCTAAGACCCCCTGCCAGAGATTTTGTTTCACTGTGCTGTGGTGCTCTTTATGGCTGAATGATGAATACCAATTTAATTATACTTGGGAGCCCTGGCTGTGTTTTCTTTTGTTAAGTCAGAAGTGTGGAAATGAGTTTCAGCTACTGTTAAAAAATTGCTACAATACTACTATAAAATACTGAATTTCCACTGTATCTGGCTTGTTCTACAGCCCTTCTAAATTGAACTCAATTAAGCTGCATGTCTCCTTTATTGTCAAAGATATAAAAGTGCTCCAGTCACATGTGGGATGTGGTAATGCATTAAATCAGGAGATTTGTCAATACCTCTAAACCATGTCCTAAGGTGCCCTTTGCTAAAGCTCCTTTTAAATTAGTGTGAATGGCTGCAGGTATAATAAATACAGCTCTATCTGTGTTTGGGATATTTATCATGGAATGGAACTGAGGGCATGCCGTGAGACGAAGAATAATTTTGCCACCTTAAGACTTGTGAGCACTCTTTGTGTGCAGAGACGGAGAAATGAGTATGATCACTATAAAATTTCTTTTGAAAATGGATGGGGATACCTCATACAGACACATTTTGTTTGAATTTGGTCTTTCTGGAGAAATACTATAGACAAATATGCTTCTGGCATAAGCTGGTGCATATCCAGAGATTTCAGACACTTAATATTGCTACAAAATTTGACCTTGTTTTGGAAAAAGCAAAACAAACAACAGAGCAGAACACATAAGAACATGATACAAAATTCCTTTACATCCTCAGAAAGTCTCAGTGACCTCCATGGGCACTTCCAGGAAGCACTACAATTATTCATCATATCTGCATCTGAATGCTTTTGTCTCTGTTATTGCTGGTTCTTTCCCCAGTCCCCTTAAAATATACTAAGCAACACTGGTATTGAAGTAATATTTCCTAAAATATGACAAAATGTAAGCATATTGTAAAAGAAAAAGAAAAAAAAAAAAGAAAAAAAAAAAAGGAAATCTATTTATTACTTTCCTGCAGAAGTGGAATGAGATGAAAAGCCCCACTGGGAGACCCTATCAGAGCAGGCAGTTAAGAAGCAGCAGTACACTATTCCCACTCATAATTCAATAAATGCATAGTGCATATTCACATCCCACAACCAGCAATTACACACCGATGCAATCAACAGGTCTTTTTCAACATTTTTACAAACCCCATGGTAAGCAGTTAAGACACCTCCAACAGCAGCACGCCCACACCACCCCCTCTGCTCAAATGTGTGCTCTTACAGCCCTGAATAAAGAGAAAAAACCGAGAAATCTGTGGACAGAAGGGATTTATACAAGGAGAAAATTAAAATTCCATCATGATTTCAATTATAGGCAAGTGACCCAAATGTCATCTCTTAAAACAGGCTGGGCCTGAGTTCTCCATGCCCATCACTTCCACTGGGTTGTGGGAAGTGCAGCACAGCGTTTAGGGAGGGTGGAGTTACCCTGTGATGCAAAGGTGGCAAGTCAGAGCAGTCCCTGTGGCTGAGCTGCTCTGCAGCCAGGACACTCAGGGGAAGGAATGTTGAAGGAGAGAGACGTGCAAAAGGAGGTTTCCTTCTTCTTCCCCTTGGGTTTCAAGATGCCACTCAGAAATGCCACATTTGCCTGACATGTGGCAGCAGCAGCATCTGTGCAAACCTCAGTATTATTTTGATACGTCTTAACAGCTGTTGAAACACAACCAACACTAGTGATTCCAGCCACAGTTTTCCTTCTGCGCTCTCAGACAGCATCAAACACGAAATTGTGATTACAAGACATGTTGTTTGCTTTCCTGAGTGGTGCAGCAGTTTATGTCACAAGAGATATAATCTGAAACACGGGGGAAGTTCTGGAATGAACAGCAGATATTTCCACGAACGAGCTCAAAGCATGGCATTAATTGACTGTACAGACTTCAAGCAGAGGACATGGTATGAAAATGCCCCTCACAGTATCAACACACCACTTAATGTTCCAAATATAAAGCACTCGTGTATCCTGTACTGCTGTTCTGTTTTCCTGCCTTAAGAACAGGATGTCACAGCCCTGTCTGTCAGAACTGTGAGCAAAACCTTCATGGAGAGGGAGAAGTCTCAGATCTCTCATTATGAGGAGAAGGTGAGAGATGTAAGAAGGCCTGGTGATCATTCCCTCTTGGCCTGCTCAGGATCTGCAGGGATTCACATTTTGTTACAGTTTTCCTTCCTATAGTTCTGAAAGTTTGCAGCTTCATTATCACTTTCTTGGTTCCAAAAAGAGCAGGGAATTTTCCTGCCCTCTACTTCATTTGCTGCAAAATTGATAAAAAGTTGTAGTTAATAGAAGGAGAGGCTATGGAACATAGATGGATGAGGCACTGGTGGAGGCATCAGGAGCTCTAACTCTGATTTATGGGACAAGTGACTTGGGGCCACATGCAGTAAACCACTTGAGCATTGTTCACAATCTTTAAATTACATCCCCAAACTATTCCAGCTGAATACTGTAGTTACCAAGCTATCCTTCCTACTGCTCCTATTTCTGGCTTAATGAATCTTGAATTCCTCTCTGCACAGGGGCCAGCTTTAAGAGGACAGTTGGAGGGTAGTATTAATTTGCAGACAGTCTTTCCTCCTCTGAAATCTACCTTTTCAGACCCTTTCCCAATCCTTAGGATATAGCTGTTCTGGGAAAACTCATTGGACTGCCTCTCTGAGAGGAACAGCTCAGTGAGACCACACCAATATGATCAACAAGAGTGTTGGTGGATATCTAATTCCTGCAGCTCAATTGCAAGTGAGAGCTGTTCCTAGTGAAGGGGCTGGAAATTTTATTTTTCCCAAACCATAGGTAAAGATAGTGTTAAAAATGTATGGGAAGATGGGACATAATGAATGCTGTAGGGATAAGCCGGTGCCAATCGAGGGATGAGCTGTATCATCAAGGCAGAGTCCATCTTGGGGCCAGCTTTCACTGGGTTAAAAATGTTGCTGATTGTAGTGTTTGTAATCATGTGTAAGTTGTTCAGCCTGAACTAGGAGCAAGAAATGCATTCCTCTCCCAAAAAAAAAGGTGATTCTGCACCATATGCTCTGAAATAGAATTTTTAGGTACTCGGTGAAATTTTGAGTAAAAGCTCTTGTTACTTATGTGAAGGAGGGGCCTGAAGGACAGGAAAAGGGAGCATGAGTGTCCTTTGTACTTAGGTACCTGTGTTCTGATTCAGCTTCATTTTATAAACTATAACTGGCTGTAGTTTTTCTCCATGTCTCGAATGCTCATTTACCTCTGGAAAGGATTTTGTGATCAATGGGTGGAACATGTTTATTAAGCACGAAGTATCACTTTGTTTAGTTGATGATTGAGCTGAGGGCCTCATACAGGTTTATAGCAGAGCATAAACCAAGGCAAAGAGAAAGAAACAATAATTCAGTTCAGCTGCAGAAAGAAAGAGGCACAGCTTTGCTGCTGAGTCACTTGAGTTGTACGAAATGCACATCATTTTCATTCCCTCTGGTATCAGAGGTGCTTGTTTTCTTCACACCTTTAAAATACACCGACCTCAGAGTCTCCTGTAAACTCCTTCATCCCAAAGTGTTTTTTGTGTTGAGACTTTGTAGGGGAATCGTTCCCCATAGGACAGATGGTGGCAATTCCTCTTTGTGAGCAGGACCATTCTGGAGTGTCTGAAGCAGGTGGATGGCCCAGAAGCTCGGAGTTACCTGAGGGCAAAACTGGGCCCATTTTTCAGAAATGACAGTTGAAGAGTTCTTTAGTCTTCTCTAAAGAGACCATTGCAGGTGTGATACTGATTTGTCTCTGAGTGATGTTCACCAGACCAGCCAGAAGGGTGAGAGAGTCTCCAGGTGCGCTCATGGTGATGGCACATGGTCTGACTCACCAAATCAGCTTTACAGCAAGCAACATTCCCACTGATTTGAATTCCTACAGGAACAGGTCCCAAATGCTTTTTATTTGGCATGTTTCTGAAATGAGCAGTCATCCTGCTCTCCCTGTGCTGGCTGTGTGGCCACTGAACCACTTTAATTTTCTGTAGCTCAACCTTCCCTGTCAGATCTACATATTCATCCAGCACACTGAAGTTTTCTCATTTCACTTTGTTTCCCTAAATGCAGCCAGCCATAAGCTCATAGATTCACAGATACTCTTTTAAGGAACCCCCTGCCTGTGCTCCTTCTGTATTCAACCAGACACAAGGGTCAGTAGTTTTCCACACCACCATTTCTTTCTCATCTCCTGCTCTGCTTCTTCGAGCCTGGGCCAATTTTTCATTAAGGAGAGCTCAGCAGTAGAAAGAACACATAAGGCAGCAAAAGCAGAGTAGTTTTTTCCATTTCCTACTGCCATATGATTTTTTATTTTGAAATCTAAGCACAACACAGGGCATGCTGTTCTTCAGCCCACTGAATTGGTAACTCACTTCTCTGTATGTTGTCACTAGCAATCATGGACTGGGGAAAAGCAATCTTTCCCAGTACTGTTCTTTCCTAGGTAAAGGTAATAGAAGCCTTGCCTTCTAGATGAAAGATTATTCATATCCTTCTACTCACACAGTCTCATATGGTGATTTTTTGGTGTTTTTTTTTTTTTTTTTGAGAATACAGAAAAGTTTAAAATTTGCACCCTCAGGGTCCTGTGTAAGCACTGCAGTGTATTTCATGCCTTTAAATCACAGCTGTGTTAATCAAAATACTTTCCATGGAATTAACTATCACTGGTTAACCTGGCTTTCTCCCTGACATCACAGAATCCCAGAATGTGCCAAGTTGGAAGGGATCCACAAGGATCATCGAGTCCACCTCCTGGTCTTGCACAGGAGCCTCCCCAAAAGTCATACCATGTGCCTGAGAGTATCATCCAAATGTTTATTGAGCTCTGTCTGATGATTGTTATGCCTTAAGATCCTCCACCTTGGTCTCTTGTGATCACCTGTCCGCGTTCTTGCTCTTGTTGGAGGAACAGTGTTGAAAGCTTTATGAAGTCCCTTAAATATTAGGGAAGCAGTTCTGCTTCCTTCCATAGTCTTTGTCCTTCAGGGCCCACAGAAGACCAGGTGCCCTGGTGCAAGTGCAACTCTGGATTAGGGTAAATGGCCACATGAAAATTCTGGCATAAGGAGGAGACACATCTAAAGGGGATCTACAGTGGAAGGAAGCACTGAATTAATGGTGCTGTGGAAATGCACAGCTGCACCAGGCTGGGAGGCAGCCCACAGGCACAGCCTGGAAATCCTAACAGGGAGGACAGGGATTTCAAATCCTCTCCCATACTTTCCATAGGCCTCCTGGAGAATACCCTCCCAGGAGTAGCTGCTGCCATGGGAACAGCAAGAAAGAGACCTTTAATATTCTGTGCATAAAGTAGACTTGCTGTCAATATGCTTTTAGGATGGTAACATTTCTGACTTTAATGATTAAAGATGCAAGAGTATGGTTTGGTTCTGTACTTCCCAACGAAAATTAGACCCTGCAGAGATTATGGATAAATGACTACATATCCCAGAACATAATTTGAGCAAGTTCCAGACCAGTGACCAGAAGAAAATTCAACTCCTGAACACAAAGACATGTTTGCAGCCATGAACACTATCTGACAGGGTAACTAGATTATGTCAGATTTTGCTTAAAGGCAAGTGAAAGTAAATAAACCTGAAAAATTACTTTGCAGTGTATGACTGTAGGTGGTGAAAAATACCCCTCATGAAGAATTATGATCCAAGGCAGAATTACCTTTATGTCCCTAATCTGCTCTCAAGGCTTCCTTTTTGTCTTTAAAAAAAAAAAAAAAAAAAAAAAAAAAAAGAAGCTGCAACCTTAATATTTCTTACATGTCAGCTCAGACCCCCTTGGGTTAATACATTCCACAGTCTTGTTGTTTACTTCTCATTAAGCTAAATGTTTTATGCAAATCATCTGACATAAAGCCAGACGACCAATCTAGAAAGGCTGTAATTCCATCTGATGAGTTCATTCAACTGAAATCTGTACTTAATTTCCATAATTATACTACCCTATTCTCATAATGTGAACTGATTGCTGCAAAAACACGAAATAACTAAAATGCATTCAGATTTAAAATATGAAAATGATATGTCCCTTTGGGCGCAAGAGTTATGTTTTACAAACAGTTTCTCTATTTTCTTTTTTTCTCCCACAAAAATATCTCTTTATTTAAGGCTTTGCCAGCCCTATTTAAAGACTATTAAAATGATAAGAGCTATTCCTAATGCAGTTTTGCCTTGATAGTGGAAAAAAAAAATGAAAGAGAAGAAAGAATTAGGGGAAATGAAAACAAAATTGAGAAAAAAATGACACCAGGACATTAACAATTATATTACTGTGATGTGCTCAGAAGCCTGAAGATTGTTATCTTCCTTGTCATGGAGCTTAAACTCAGAACAAACTGGCTGTGTTGATGCTGACAAGTCTAAGTGTCTTCTTAATTATACAATCAGACAAATTAAGTTACTACTGCACCAATCAGGCTGCAAAAGACCGAGTGTCGCTGCTTTTCATGGGGCTTGAAGGAGCTGACAAGGGTCTGAACTTCCTCTGGGGAAACTCAAGTCTTTCAAAAGTCATGCTCAAACATCTGGTTTGGTTGCTCAGAACCAGAGAGGGAAGCTGTGCTCTATCTTTGAGTGGGATTTATTGTGGCATTTGAAGGATTCTGGTCCAAGAAGTTCTGTTATGTTCAGCATGCCCCATCCTACAGGTTCCTAAAGTATGCCAAGGTAACTCCCCTGAAAAACAAGTCATGAGAAGTAGTTAAAAGCCAGGCTTTTTATCTTTTTGCTGTCTGGTTGTGTAACCACAGTCATCTTGCTGAGAACACTACAGGAAACCCAATTCAAAGGGTAGGATGCAAACCAGGCATTTAAAGGGGTTGAATGGCAATAACCTGATAATGATTCCAACTCTGTCAGTGCACAGCCTGCCCTGTTAGAGAAGGGAAAATCAAAGTGGTGCCTCTTACCCAGAGAGAGCAAGAGCAAACCAACCCCTCCATCTCACCCGTGCTGTGTGAAAATTGCTCTGATATTCAGAAATGAAAGCTTCTGCTGGAAACAAAACATCTTCTCGGTTTTCTGCCTCCTGCACAGAACAATCCCACTATTTCCTTGGATTACTCAGAAAGGTAGTGGTTATTTTTATGAAGAAGTCATCGATCCCTCTCTCAGGTTGAGCCACGTGCTGCGTGGTCTCCTTCCCCAGTGTCAACTGGGGGGCCTTGTCCGTGTCCCAGTTTGTGACTGCCCACTTGTCTGTCATCCAGGATTTGTGTCACCCCCCTGCCTGGTACTCTCTCATAAGGAAGCAGTGCTACAGCAATTCAGCTCTGCTAATGATAATTGTAGCATTGTGCTTTGAAACCATCTCCTCCTCTGTGGGGGGAAAAGGGAAAATTGCAGCAGTTTTATTTCTATTATATTTTTAATCACTCTTGTCTTCTTCTTCATCTGAACTTCTTTTGTGTGTGGTAGCTGGTCTCAGGATTTGCTTGAACTCTGTGTGCTCTTAATTTGCAAGGAGCTGAAAAATGTAGTTTTAAATCTTCCAGAGGCTTGAGTGTGCAGTAGACAGTTATATATGATGGATGGTGAAACCAGTTAAATATGCCACAGCACTGTGAGCCTGTGCCATAATATTGCTCCAGGAATTCTATAGAATGCAGATAATTCTGCTGTTACCATGATGACTTTTCTGGGGGAAAAAAAAAAAGAGAGCAGAATCACATTATAGCTTTCTAATAAAAATAAGGAGTAATCCTGTTAAATTCAAGCTCATCCAGCTAAATCACTTTAGCTTTCCCTTGTCCCTAGTTTAAATATCCTCAGCTGCCTCCCTTGAAATGAGAAACACTCACAGACAAACAGCAGCAGCCACTGCTGTGTGGGGAGATGGATGGCAGCCCATCTGTCATCCCTGCCCAGGAATGATGAAATGTGCAGACTTTGGTCAGAGAGAAGTTCCTGGGGCCCTGGAATTCAGGAAGTGCTTAAAGAACTGGGGCAAACACGGGCCTTGTGTGAAGCTGCCTCCATTCCATGATTTGTTCTGGGAAGGGATGTGTAGTCCAACAGAGCTCCTTGCTGGGGCTCTCACTGTTTGTGCTTCAGAAGCAAGAGTGTCACTTACTTAATTGCCAGTATCACTTCCTGGAGCAACTGGTTATTCTGGAAGAATGAATTCTCGCTTATTCAATTAGTTTAATGGCCTGGAAGTCTCTAAACCCAAATGCTCTTTCCAGCTAACTGGAAAGCTTCCTGTGCTGAAAACAAAGGTTGTTCATGGCCTTACGGATTATTAAGTTTATACTTTTTAATCAGAACTCAGAAAAAAAAAATACTATTCCATAAGCCAAGCCCTGGAAGTTTTACAGTTGAGAGAAGTCCCTTTAAGAAACTAAATTGCATTTTACGAGTCTGCGGGAAAGGCTAATGAGGGCAATTTGAGAGGGATGTCATTTGTTCTGAAAAGCGTTGGCCATTGTAGATTCCTTCATCTATTGGAGAGAATGACCTAATTTTACACCAGATGAGCCTAGTTCTGGATCTAGCAGTTTGGATTCGTGTGCACTGAATGAATCTGCTTTTACTGGGCTTATTTGCATGAAGCAATTTGGATGCAGTTTGGTCATAAAAAGACTCTTCCCTGTATTTGCTGGAGTTTCTAATCAATCCCAGTATGTTATTGCAACAGTTTTCACCAAATACATATTTTGGGTTGTTTCTCTCCTCCCTTCCTTTTCCTGCCACTCAAAATTACATGAATTCAAATGGGTTGGGTTTATATTCCATACAATTTCTGTGGGTTGCAGCACTGATTTGCATTCCAGTTGATCAGACTTAACCATTAATAGTGCTTTTACTGTGGTTAGAAGCACTACCACTTCAATTTACTACACAAACACCACCACTTTTATTTTTATTTTGAGTTCTCTTGTAATGAGATACCTGTGTGCACCACAGAGCTTGTTGGTTTGTGCATGTGAGGACTGGAATGAACCAACCTGACGTGAGCACTCTCTTGCCACAGCTCCTCTCTTGCAGTCCTGTTTACAGCTTCTCTGCCTGTACCCAGGTCTGGTACAGGCACATCCTTGGCTGTTCTGGTGCAGCTTCTCAGTATATTGGTACAAAACCTGGGAGATAAAGCACTGTAGGCACAGATGGCTATTGCTGAAAATACCTTTTCCTTGTTCAGCCAACTCACAAAGCACCAGTTAAAGCATTATCCAACGATTAATAACAGAAAATTGGCTTCTTAAGTCTTAGCTGCAGATCTGCTAAATATCAGACCTTGGGAGCAGAGGGAGTTGAATAGTCAACAAGAAAATGGCTCAGACGGATTTTTAGTGGCTGCTCAGTGCTTTCAAGGCAGCAGTTCACTAAGCAGAGCCTCCCACTGAGGATGCCTTGAGCTGTTCTAAAACCAGCCTTAACCTACAGTGATAAAAGACCAAACTCAACTGGCTTATGGAGACGTGAGAAAGTCACCTCCTTTGCTGGGCCCCAGTCCAGAAAGCAGTTTGGGATGTGCTTCTGCCTTGTTACAGTCCAACAGGGCTTCAAACCCATCCCTTCAAAAGGAGTTTGCACCAGGTGGAACAAAAACCAGGATGAAATAAACAACTAAAGAGAGACTTGAGGGATAGCAGGGGGACACATACATGTACAGGAAATATTTAGTGGGAAAATCAGTATTTATGAACATGTGCAAATATTGTTGCATTGTACATGAAGCACCTCTGGTAACATCTTAATGCTTTTACAAGCTAAAGGGAAATTCAATAGCAGAATCTTCCCTTTCCTACAAAATCTTTCTGTGAGAAGTGAATGAGGGTGAAGAAGGAGGGGAGAAATAGAGCTGCCTCTGGAGGAAGAAAAGGGATTAAATTGAGGGGTGTGGGTGAATATCTGCTTTGCAGACTTACACCAATTTTACAGACCCACACATTAATTGAAGTGATTCAGGAAATCTTAACCTATTGCAAGGCTTTACTCACTCTTGGTCTAAAAGTTTTCAATGAAAATATACTCCCTGAATATTGGATCAGTAATTGGAATTCATGTACTGGCTATTAATTGAATGACTAATCAGAATCTATTACTGCAGCTCCTCCTAACAAAAAATACGTTCTGGAGTGTAATTCAGCTCAAATTATCTACCAGGCCCACAGATTCAGCCCTTCTAATCTTCAGAGAAACAATTGTGCAGAGCAAATATTGACACATCTTGTACATATCAAGTTGCCATCCCCATTGTTCTGGTTTTCACATCACATTTAGAAAATAAACTTGATTTTAATTTTTCTTCAAACATCGGATGATAATCCATTCATGTTTACTTTACAAAGAAGCTAGTTAATTAGCAGACTTCTAATTAAGTTCATAAACAAAATGGTTATATCAGGTCAGCATTTCAAGCATTAGGATCTTTGGAACTCCCAGAATTGCTTGTGACCCCAAATGACATCCCCATTTGCAGAAGCAAACAGTGTTTAAAGTACTCTAAGTTCATGTGCTTTTGCCTAATAGATTTAGTACCAAATCTTGCACTGCTGTTATAAGTTCAGTCTGAAGAAGGGTGCTCAGGTTAAGCTGCCCAAGATCCTGGTGATGGTTGTGGGACATCAAGATCATTGCTGGGGTCTCAGTCTGGCTGTGAATTAACTGACAAAACTAACCGCATGCACGTGATTTTGAACGCTTATGTAGGTGAAGTCAAACATTTGCCCACAAATCCCAATCGTGGACACTTTGTTATGAGCCCAGGAATAAAATGAGAATTAGTAATTATCCTGTTTAACAGTGCTGGTGCAGCACAAGGAGAGGTGCCCTGAGTGCTCAGCAGAGCATTGCCCCGAGTCGATACGGCAGATCAAGCATTGGGAAAGTTCTGCTGACACATCCTTGTGGTGCAATCCCTGTGCTAATGCCTAATCCTGCCTGTTCACCCTGCTTCAGTGAAATACCTTGCCAGCAGTTTCCTGGTGTCAGAACTTGCTCTGTCTCCAGTGCCTGGAGCTGTACATGATGCTGCATTGTGCAGAGTAAAGAAATAAATCCATTATCTACTTAGTCTCAGTGTTGACAGTATGGTCATGCATAATGAGAGCCGAATTTGGTTGTTAATCCTTCATATGCAATTAATTTCTCTTCCAAGTACATGTTCAGTTCCTCCTTGAGTCCATGTAATTTTCTGGCATCTGTAGCTTCCTTTTGCAACTGTTTTCCAGACCTGCTATGTGCAGTGGTAGGAATTATATCCTTCCAGGAGTTTTGGACGTGCCCCCTGCCCCTTTCCTGCATGTCCCTGCTCTTGCATGAACGAGACAGTGAACAGTTAGCCCAAAGTTTCTCTGTCTCCATCCTTCCAGATTTTTGTACACTTCCATCATATCCCACCAAATCATTCCTTTCCTAGGTTGTGTAGTCCCAATTTACTCTATTATTGCTTTTATGCAGAGTTATTACACAGCCTAGTTTCCACTATCTGAATTTTTTCTACTTTTAATATGTTCCTTTTGAGATGAGAGAACCAGCCCTATGCCCAGTATTCAAGGACTTTGTTTTGTTTGGGTTTTTTAATTTTTATAATGGCTCTTGATACGGTGCATGGGATTGCGGCCTCCCTTTCCTGTGGGCCTGAGATGTTCAGGTCTCTGAGGTGCCCCCTCAAGGGCTTTTAGACTTCTTTGTAAGAGTGGCTTCATTGAATCATCTCTTTTCTTTCTTTCTTTCTTTGACTTCTATAGGCATCTCAAAAATATTCCAGAAATATTGTCATGTCCCTTTACACAGTTTCTCAGTTTGCTTTTTGTGGTGAGTACCCTTCACCAAATAACTGTTATCAACAGGAACCATAAAAAAATTAGAGAAGCAGCACTTCCCCTCTTTATGAATCGCTAAGGAACACGGTTACTTGGAACCCAGCTGTCTCTCCAGGTTTTTCCCTTCTATTTTTATTCACTGAAAGGCAACACATTAACAAAAATGGGAAATTTGAAGCTTATTTTGCTATGAACCTGAATCTTGGATCTCTCTCTCTCCTGCTGCTCAGCCATTGTTATGGATGCAATCCGATGTCACCTAAATTTGCAACCCCATCAA
The DNA here is from genome assembly GCA_036023395.1 of Myiotriccus ornatus. Classification (NCBI taxonomy): domain Eukaryota; kingdom Metazoa; phylum Chordata; class Aves; order Passeriformes; family Tyrannidae; genus Myiotriccus; species Myiotriccus ornatus. The sequence continues at coordinate 16,883,462 of JAYRBT010000021.1, read as the reverse complement.
TGTCAGATGCATTGTGGGAACACCCACCTTCATTTTAATTGGTGCTCTCTGGATATTTGGCTGCCACTGGGACCAATTGTTGTGCCCCAAAAATGCATTGCCTACTTTTCAGGTGAACCCTCCAGATTACCTTTGTTATGGTTCTCAGTGAACCCTCACTTGTTTTGTGAGAGGATTTTCACCTGTGAGGCCATAATGAGCAGGTTATTAGAGGCCAGAAGTATTTCACTTTGATCCTTTGGAGAGATGACAAGTTCCCTGCATAATCGAATGACTGGAGCAATCAACCTCAGCAGGAGCTTATTTTCTAGTTCTAGTTCATTTATAATCCATACAATATTTCACTGTGCTTTTCACTAAAGATCTATGTTCATTTTTATATATATTTTATATGGACTTTACATTATGGCTTCCTAGATGAGAGTCTTAATATGAGATCATGCATACATTACCCACATACAAATAAATTATACATGTTCTATTAATTCTCCTTTTTCTTCATCACCTCTCATGGATGGCCCAAGATACCAAAAATACATATTAAATGCCTTGCAGTGCTGCTTAGGGTTCTTCTACCCTTCTGATACATTACTTAGTCCTATTTATTGGACTAGAATGGAGATTAAAATTGGAAAAGATATTTTCATAGTTCTGCTTAGGAAGAGAAATCAAACAGAATGGCCTGATTACTGCATCAATGGAGACACAGATTTAGTGTTGGCTTGTGGGACAGAGACTGATTGGAATGAGGAATGATTTGGGTTGGTAGCTTATATTTATGATGGATTATAAAACACAATGATTTACTATTTAATGCAGGGGGAAGAACTGTGGCACTTTTAAGCTTTGATTCAGGGAAGGAGTGAAATATTCACACAGTTCTCAGCACACAAGTGGCCCGTGTTATTCTAATAACAGCCCCCATGGGTTGTAAGTCAGAGCCAGCCTTGGCAGAAGGCACAGCTTTGTAGTAACCATGGTATCACTGCCTTTCTAAGAGCAGCCACTGCAGGAAGGCTGAGGAGGAATTCAGGATGCTGAAGTGAATCATCTGTTGGATGACTGAGTAATTAAGTGCCCTGTTTCTGAACTCAACATTCTAGAGGACTTTGAAACACTGGAAGGACCTGCTGCAAAAAGAGATGAATAGCAGAAAGAGCTTGGAGCTGTGCTGAGCAGCCTGTGGCAGTTCTCCCTGGAAACACAGGTGAGAATCCTGGTTTTTGTAATGCTTAGGGGGAAAAAATGGAACTGCCCCTGGATTCTGGGTCAGCATTTCCTGCCAGAGCAGTGCTCTCACACCAGTAGCTGTAGCCATCTACAAAATATGACAAGTGCAGAATGACCGTCTCTTCCTGGTGAATGCATTTCAGGATGTTAATTAGGATTCCTTAGTGCAGTGCACCTACACTGCAAAACATTTATCCTCTCAGTGTGTGTTCTGGGGTTTGGATCAAGTACATCAAGGAAAAATAGCCTGATTTTGATGCCTCACTATTCTGTGACTGCACTGAAGGCTGGCAGAATATTTTCCATTCTCCACTCTCACCATCCCTCTTGAATACTTATTTAAGTTCTGAAAAGAACTTTCATCAAAATTGAGTTCAGTCCTTCTCCAGACTTCATTTCTTTTGAGTCTTCCACCAAGCAATTTTAATCAAAATAGCCAACCTAAGAGTAATTTTAACAGAAAGCACATTTGTAACTGTCAGAGTTTATTCCAGAAGCCTTGATCTAGATGTTAAATTTTGGGGAAACACAAATATACAATAAATTCTATGCATGCAGCTGAAACAATTTATATTCTTCATCCTGAATATTTGTAAATGAGCACCCAGGCAATAACTACTCAAATAAATTTATTGGAATTGAAATGACATCAGAAACTTATGAGCAGTTCATGTACAATTCACAGAAAGAAAGAGGTGAAATAATGTACAGCTGTAGCTTGAATTTTCTGTACCAAGACATTCACCGTGGCTCCCTCTTCTTTTCTTTTTCTCTCTAACTCTCTCCATCAGTAGCAAAAGGATGAATCCTTTCTGGAGAGGTTTTCCCAGTGCCACAGTGCTGAACATGTGTGATAATGTGCTGAGACATTATGATTAAGAAACCGAACTGACTCCTCAGATCTGATTCCTTGGTGCTGCAGCTGATTTGGGTTGTGTGTCTGGTGTAAAGAGTGCATTTCCCCCTGTTCCCTCTGGAGCTGTGTTAGTTTATGATGGGAGAAGAGATCCAGATCAGTGAGGGCTGATTTCTCCGGGGAGATACCTCAGGGACTGTTTGCTATTTCCTTTCCAACACCAACTGTGCCTCAGAGAAACAGGAGTGTGGTTTGAGGAGCAGGATCTGGTCACAGGTCTCCTTCAGGCCTGTTGCTCAGATGGCTCTGGGTAATGTGCAGCCAGTGTGGTGCTGACAGACTCCAAACCAGACAAAGTGCAGGGAGTTTCAAACATAGCTTTCATTCCTTCTTTTTGGCAGCACCCACTCAAACCAAAAACACTCACCCCCCACCCCTCTGCTCTGGCACTGTGGATCTATTCCAAATGCACTGCCACAACAGGTTTTGGGGATCAGCTCATACAATGCTCATGCAAATAGGAAAAAATGCCTTTCTAAGATGTATTAAAGTGCTGTAGATAGAAAATGCATTCCCTTCTTGCGGTGCCATTCAATAAGAAAACAGTCTTCCACCCCATCCCCTCATCCTGGATGCAGTCCAATGCAGTCTGTACCATGCAGTCCTCATGCTCCTGCCTCCTTTCCCCTGACCTCATTGCCCGGATGGCAGCACTCTGCAATTAAATTTCCAACCTTATAGAAATAGACTCTACTCCTTACAGCAGGCATTCCTTTCCAGCAGGATCACTGAACACCTTTCCTTTCCCTTTTCTGTGCAGCAGTAGCTACGATCAGCTGTTCCCATCTGTTCATGCAGTGGCCCTCATTTTGAAAGGCCCCTCTCCTTGTCAGTAGATTGCATTCTTCTTAAATTCTCAAGCCTTTTGAGAGAATAACTGCATCAATAAGGACCATGAAATAACCTGGTGTCAAACACAACCTGGAATCCAGTGGCTCTATGCCCACCTGCAGGGTAAGGTTCATTGCAGATGAGTGGATTAGACACACACAGGTACAAACATACTTTTTACTTTTTACTACATATTTTCTTAAATTTCTATGCAAAGCGTGAATAAATCAATTCTTAAATACTTCACTTTTCCCCCAAAGTGTAAAGACAGGTGTCACTCAGCCCTGATCTCATTTCTGGGTGTTCTCCTTCCCCTATTAGCACAATTCAAAAAGCAGATCAACAGTGAGTGCAGAAAAGCTCTTGTGCTGCCTCCCTTCTGAAGGGAGCAGGATGAGAAGAGGAATGAAGGTGACCTGTGACAGTCTCCTCCTGGACTTGAGTGTCCAAGAGCAGGATTTGAATAGCCTTTGCAGGGAAAAGGATTCTTGTCTCTCCAGACTTGCACTCAGCCAAAAGAAAGCACCTGAGAGCAGATAACATTAACAGAGCAGGAGTGGAAGCCACCCTATTGCAGCAGACAAGAAAGCACTTAGACACTTGGAAGAGGAGAGGGTTGCAGAAGATCTTTTATAGGATCTGAAGGCAAAAAAACCCCAAACTATATTTGACATTTTTGTCAAAAATAGGCATTTTCTTTGGTTGAAAAGTTTCTTTCTGGAATTATTTGTCATTATAGCACTAAACTACCTTATTTGCAGGGCATTTGCAGATGCAGTAGAGTATCAAGGACACAGTTGCCAATCTCAGTGCCAAACCACCTTTGTTCCTCTACCTGACTGATCTGTGGGAGCAGAAGAGGTCTCTTAAACACTCAGGTGTAACCCAAGAGGTTTTGTCTGCTGGAACAGTGCCTACCACCTAAAGGAACCTTTGTTACAACCTTGGGAAAAAAGGTTTTAGGCTGGATGGAAGTACCTTGTAGTTGAGATCTGACCTACGACGGCACCTGGCCTATATGATCTAAATTTTCCAGGGAAATGAAAGCTCATGGATTTCTCCCCTGCTGCTTTTGCTCAGGAGTGTTCTACTAAAACACCTTCTGTAAAGACACATCCAGACTGAAGCTGAAAAAAAAAGCATTTGAATTTTCCGGGCCTCTATTCCATCCTCTTATCTTCCTGTCTTTTACTCCACTAGATTAAAAATACCACGGGACATGGCATTTTTATCTTCTTCATTCTCAAGACACCTTTTTTCTTTTCTGTGATAAGCTAAATGGAGTGAGATTTTAAGCACTTTATTGTAAAGCATCTATTTGAATGCAGGAATTTCTCTATCAGACTTGAGTGTTCAGGTGGAGATAAAAATCACATTTCTGTTTCTACTCACATTGCCTCTGTTTATACAAAGATTTCATTAGTTCTTTTTGTTGCAGCATCATCCTGGAAACTCATCCATTCAACTCCATATCCACTCTGAGCAGCAAAACTTTTTGGAGTAAGGCTATAAATCCTTTGTGTGACAGGCATGGCCAGTATTCCTTCTGTTTCCTTCCTTCTTTCCTTCCTTTCACTACATCCAGTTGCATTTGACTGTGTGTCAATGTCCTTTGCTTGAATTCCCCCAGTTTACCAAGCAGTGTTGTTCGTGTTTCTTACCAATTTTTCTCTCCAGCAATAGCTACAGCAGCCACCAATTTTCTCAGTAGTGATTTTATATTTAATTCTGGATCACTGATGAAAAGATTGAATTCTAGGAGGCAGCGATGCACTAAAATCCCATTTTTCCATGACAACTTCCCTTTAAAAAAGGTTTGTAAAATCTGCCATATGGCTGGTTATTGATGCACTTAATGTTTATCTTGAGATGGTACAACACTGAATTGGAACAGAATACTGTAAATCACACTTCTCTACCATTACATTTATAGGAATTTCAGTTTTACCTCTATAAACCACACTTGTAATTTTACCAGGATATGAAATTAGGTCAGTCTGGCAAAACTTTCTGTTATAGAACTCTGGTGACTCACAGCCCCGTTTAATTCTTTATCAGATGAGCTCCTTTTCAGATCTTTGATGACAAACTAATGAGCCTTAGCTGAGTCATTTCACTTGGTTTTCCTGAATACCGGCTCGGCAATTCCAGTCTTACACATTTCCAATTTTTTTCAGTTGTTTGTTGGAATACTGTAGGTATTTCCTAAGCCTGTTCTCATTGAGCTCTTGGAAGATATCCCTTCTTTCTGATCTTTGATTTTCTGATAGACACTATTGAACATGCTCTTGGAAAGTATTTAATCCCTGTGACTAGAAAGCACTTCTATGCTTCTTTCACTAGAGCATAAAAAACTTACAAAAATAAGATTTTAATAAAAAGCCAATCCCTTGTTGTTGAACCCTCCTTGCACTTGTGGGTTTTGTTTTCTTTCTTTCTCCTGATGGACTAAAACACAAAGGTAGGAATTTGTTTTGCTGAAAGGACCTCTCTGTCCCTCAGGCTTTCCTCCTGCTTTTAAAATTCCACAGTACTTATTTAGAAAGACTTTTTGGGTATTCTAATTTCAGTAAATTCAGTATACATGAAGTCAACTGGGCACAGGGAATTTAAAAGAAAAGCCACAGGAACAAAACAGTTTGTGAAGGAGGAAAAAAAAAATCTCCTTTTGCAAAGCAAAGAGTTCTTTTCCTGCTTTTCCCTGGATACATTTAATGAGAGGAAAAAGACTCTTGTGGTGGCACCTAATTGGTTTTGTTCCTGCATATTCCCTCTGCAAAACATTAAAAGTTGCAGATCTTTTACTGGATTTGAGGACAGTTGTCAATCACTTTTCAGTGACAAAAAGACAGAGGATCAGAGCCTCCCCTCCTCCCCCCCATCAAAAATCTGTATATATTTGCTGTATTTCCCGGCATATAATTTTTTCATATTTCTGGCCATAGACTCATTTCATACCTCATGTTACCTCCATCACCTGTAGGACTTGCACCACTGGGTCAAAAAATATTCCATATTGGGTGGTCACCCTTCAGGTGACAAGATGTGGCAGAAGAGGGACTTGCCAGGTGCAATAATCATCACTTTGGCAAACTGATAAGCAAGTACTCACAGTTCCCCTGATTACAGGGTGCCTTTACTCCTAAAAATTAACATCATGCTGCTTTTAAAGTCTTCTTTCCATCTCAGCCTACATGACCATTTTTCAAGCTTTAGCACTGGCCTAGAATGGAAAGGAAAACAATGGATGCTTTCTAATTGCCTTTCTTATTTGAAATTTTCTCTCGTTTAAATGAAATCTTTCCAAAGCAACTGCTCCAGAAAGCAAAGTGACAGCACTTCACAGTGTTCCAGCACAGAAGTCTGTCACTCAGACAGCTGCCTGTAAACAGTTATAACCAACTTCATTTTTCCATCAGAAGCCTTTCTGTTCCCAAGTCCAAAGTGAATATAATTGTTTCGACAACTTGTGCCACAGTTCCTGTGCTGCAATACCGGCCCCATTTCACTGGGGAAGAATAGAAGTTTTATGGAGCTGGGAAAACCGATGTTCAAAAAATTACTTATAATTTATATGTGCCAAATGGTACTCCTGGAGCCTTAATTATTCCTTGTTTCATTATCCTTGGATTCGTGATGGCAGCCTGATTCATTGCCTTCACTTGAGCTGGCTCTGAGATAATACAGAGCGAGGCAAAGCAGCTGCTGTTTGCAGCGATTGCTGTCACAGGGGAGGCTCCTGAGTGGTGCCTGGGGGAGTCCTTTGAGTGAGGTCTGTATGATGTGCTGGTCTCTGTGAGGAGTTTTGGAATTTGGAATAAAGTTAGTTTAATGATGCTCAGTGCTTTGTGGGAATGAATCACCCGAAATTCAGCAGCAATAATACCTGTGTTCATAAGGATGTTGTCCTGCAGTACAGCTCAGGGAATGGACTGCAGGCACAAGGCAAACACACAGCACCATCACTTCTGCCAGCCACTGATTTTTTTTTTTCCACCTATGCAGCTCAGAATTCCTCTGTATTTAGTGGTCATCTTCTGCCTACAGCAACTCTCTGCAACTTACGGCTTTGGGAGGAGAGGGGCACAGCCACTGCCATTCCAAATTCATCAGCCTGATGTGATCTCTGTCCCTTTTTCTAACATGTCGGTGCTTTGTGAGTCGAGTGCAATGTTTGGTTTCAGAAGCCAGAGCCTGGGGTAGAAACAACAACCATGGGCCCCACAGGAATGGGAGCAAGGTGAGATCTCAGTGTGTGGGTCCCTCATGCAGCAAATCTTCCACTTTCATTGATCTGGGAATCCCTAAAATAGTTCATTAGGCTGGAATGATTATGCTTTGGGTGGGAGGGAAGTTCACTTTGAAATTCATGGTCAGTGAACTCCTTTGCCCACCAAGTTCTCTTGGGGTCTAACAGGATGTGTGAGGTGGCCCTTTAGCCCACCCTGGCCTTGCCCAGCCTCCCCAGGCATTCCTCTGCTGTCCTGCTGGGTAGGTAGATGAGTGAGAATTTTCTGGAAGCTGATTATATTTCTGTGGCACTATTAAAAAATAAAAATAAAAAATTCCACTCCTGGCTGTCACAGCTCAGTTTAACCTGACTAACACCCAGCTGCACAGAGAGTGGCACTGGGCACTTAACCAGCTCTGGCTCTGCACGAGGGGGTGTGTAATAAACACCTCCTTTCCTTCACCACTCACTCCTCAGTTCTTTCCTTCCCTAAACATTGCTTTTTATTTGCAAGGTTGAGTTGAAATGTCAGTGCTTCGTGCTGACATGCTTCAGTTTCTGACGGATTCATTTTTTTCTGTGCTTTTCCATGTTTCCTTTCGTTTGTTCAGTGTAAGGAAAAGGTAATAACTAAATCAGATGTTCAGGGTTAGCCCCATGTGTGTAATTTATAATTTGAAGGACCTTACATAGTGCTAAATGGGACTAATCCTTTGGGCAGTTTGAAAAGGTTCTCTCAGAGCATTTTTTATGATTGTTTCCTTTGGTTGCTGTTGGGATTTCTTTGGCAATTACTTTGCCTCGTTCAAAAAAAAAAACAAACAACTATGTTAGCAGAAGATACTAATTTCTTTTTGCTGAATACTTTCAGTTTCCTGCTAATAAAACACATTCCCCTTTTTTTAAAAGGAGCCTCAAACCTAGTCAGAATAATGAGAAACAATAAAAAGTCATGTTTTTTTAAAAGGAGAAATTCCGGACTGCCTTAAAAGATAACCATAGCTGTGCAGTCTCATTTCAATAATGGGCCTTGAAGCCATTCAATGAAAGGTGCTCTAAGAGGGCAAATTATAAAGAAGCTGCAATTTGCAAGGCCATACTGACATCAGGTATTAATTCACTCTGTGAAGAGTTGGGGCCTCAGCAAAATGAGATGAAAGCCAGCCCTTATAAGTTTCTTTGTACTTTTTGAGTTATGACCAGATTCTAGAATTTATTTTTCAATAGCATCTTCTGCTTGTCTTGGAGTGTATTGTCAGGATGGTTTTTTGCTATTAGAAATTACCCAGATTTATTCTATCCACAGTTTAGTTTCACGGTGCAGCTGTAGGAGGCATTGATTCCGGGTGATTTACATAAGAGAGGTTTGAGGGGTTTTTTTTTCAGCCTGTACTCAAAATTCTCCCATTGTTAATCAATAGGTAATAGCAAGGACAAAGCATGCCAGGTATTCCTCAAGTTCCTTTAGCAGTCTTAAGTGATTCTGCCCTCCATTTTCATTTGTTCATTAAAACCCTGTAAATTTTAGACATAATGTGTAGAAGAGAATATTTTCCTCGTTTGCCCGGAGCCCATCACATACAAATGATTTATTTGGACTTGCACAGTTCCATTTCTAACAGGGTAAAAGGATCGATCACATTATGCATTTCCCTTTTAAGTAGAAGGACAATTTAGAAATCCCCAAGACTGTGTATTATAGATGTATGACCTGCTGAAGAAGATAAAATATGAACCAGACTTCTTGAAATGTGAGATGAATCTGGAAGACCAGGTTTAAAACTGCTGGAAGATCTTGCAAGCATTCACTCCCTTACAATCCTCTATTTCCTCCTTCTGTGAAGGGCAATGGACCTATTTTTGGGAGCTGCCTAGCACTTGCAACCTTTCCTGTATTCCCTGGGTTTGAAGCTGAAAAGTGAAATTCAGCTGCACATTGAAAGAGAGCACTTCTTTCATCCTATTTAATGGCTCTCCTATATAGGGGATAAAAAAAAGAAAAAAAAAAAATTGTGTCAGATTAACTTTTCAGTGATGTGTATGAGAAACACCCCGAGGAAATCTGCTGCTTGGTGGCCAAGGTAGAAAGCCACAATTTCAAAATCTTTTTTTTTTTTTTTTTTTTGTATGATATTTCCAGTCCAGACTTTTACAAACATTAATTACAAAGATTTCATTCCTGTAATACCATTTACTCCCACATCACTTAGCAGAGATAGGAGAGGCCCCTTCCTGACAAACTTCCTGCCCAAATAAACAGCTGACAAGGCTGAATGGAGCTTGTTTTTGAGAGGGAGCAGCAGCTTCTCCCACTGCATGACACTTTTCATGCACTTTTTCTATGCCAGTTACGGGAATGACCCTTTCCTCAATCCCCTGGGTAGATCAGGCCTCAATAACCCGTGACACGTAGATGGTCCTGCAAACTGAGTCCTGTCCTTCCATAAAATTCAACCCAGCAACCAAGTAAAGTGACACACAGCCAACTTGTCATGATTAAAAACTATTATTACTCTCATTTTGTGATTACTGACCCCTGCAATTCTCACTCCCACCAATAATCTTCTGCCCTGTACCCAGGACCAATCAGGAATTTCACTGACCTGGCAGAAAAATGCTGGAGAATCTGACTTGTTGCTGCTAAAATCCGACACTTCCAGTGTTATTTCCTGCACAAGCAGAACACAAAGATGTGCCATCTTGACTTACTGCTTAAATTACTTAAAATTTCATTCAGACAATTTAAAAAGGTGCAAAAATGTAATCAAGAGCTGCCAACCCATAGTAAATTATTCAGATTCTCGATTAGAAGGGGGATGTGAAAAAAAATAGGATTTGTTCGTGTTTCTAGTTTGTGTTGTCTTGCTGTGGCGATTATACTTTCAAATAGGATGTGCCTGGATCCTTAAGGACTGTGTGCATAACTGATTGATTGGAGAAGCTGGGGATGAGCTGCCTGTGCTGTGCTAATTTGAGACAGGCAGGAGGCTCAGGATGTACCTCCGGGCTGAGGTTCCCATGGCACGTGCCCAGGGCTGAGGGTACAGCTCTGTGCCTTCAGGGCAAGTCAGTCCTGACTGATCAGAGTGTATTTTTATCACCCTGTCCTAAGGAGATTGTGACAGGAAGGAAGTCTTTGCTGGTAGTAAACCACTTGTACGGATTGAGACATGTTTTATTGTCTTTCATGACTTGCCAGGAGGGGATGGGCTCTGCCTTGGATCTCTTTGCCTCGTCCTTCCTGTGAAAGTACCAAGAACTCCAGAAGGGCTTTACAAATTCTAGAGCTGGGTCTGATCAGGAGAAAGCCCAGAATCATGAGCTTTAAAAACAGGCAAAATGTCTGAGGCAAAGCAGCAATGTGAAAACTCATCCCTCTACAGACACACCTCGAGGCTTCACAGCAGCTCCCTTCTTTTCAGGTTTGTTCTCAGCCCAGCAACCTCAAGTCCTCAAGTAGCTTCCTGGGCTGCCACAATATCAACATACTTTTCTTTCATAGCTTGAATTATTTTTTTTTTCCTTTCCAATGCATCTAAAACTTGTTTTGAGTCTCCTCTCTCCCTTTCTTCAGACATCTCCTTCTGCAGAAACTGCAGGTCCCTCCTTCCTTCATGGCTTTTCCCCTGCCCACATCATCATCCTGCGCTGCTGGATGTTATTTCCCTGGTTTCCCCTCCAGGAAGATCCCGTGGTCTCCCCATGCTGGGTGCAGTGGCCATCACAAAGTGGAAAGCAAAGCCTTCTGTTCTGTGTCCAGCCACAAAACCTTGACAAGGGAATTGCACACGGTATAAAGAGCTGCTGTGAGCAGGTGCGTTAAATCATTACCCAGCTACTACACAGTGTCACATCCACACTGCACATGTGACACACCCTGGAGGAACAGAGGGGGTTGAGAGACCTCCAGCACAGCAACTGAACTTCAGCTGAGTGGTCAGTATTTTGAGATGCAGCTTAGCAGAAAGAGGAGCAAGAAGGGAAGAGGAAGAAAGGAGAAAAAGAAGATGGGTTTTTAAACAAAGCTTCAGGAAAAGTGACACAGTAAAGTGCAGCTTCAGAAGTGGCCTTGCTTAGCTGGAAAAGATGTCTGTGTGGGGATAGTTTCTGTCCAACCTTCCACCCGTTCTAAGGCCTCTCACCTTCCCTGCTTTCCTCTTCTCCATCACATAATCCCTGCATACATTTATTTTCTCATGGGTGCAGTTTCAGTGCCAGTCACACTTCATACTTTGTTGTATAAATCCTGGCTAAACATAGCAGGATACATCCATCTCAAGCTTGGTGAGAATGTGAAACTGGAATACACACTCCCATTAAAAGTGTCTTCCTCTTCTTTTCTGTGTATCCAAGGATGCATTGCAAGGAACAGACACATGTGCTCCTGTCCAAAGTAATCAACACACAGGGACAGAGTTTCTTGGATGCTGAGGGGAGTTAAACACCAGCTCCTCCACAATAATTTACCTATTTACCACCACTGCTACAGCTCAGGCCGTCTCTGTTCACTCCTTTCATAATTGTTCCTCACAACGTTCCTCCAAATAAGTCTCTCCTGTGGCTTGCACTGAAGGCAGGTAACAGCTGATTGTTTGTGAAGGGCCAAATTCAGCTGTTTTCCAAGTGGGTACAGTTCTGGAGATGTTGCTACAATTCCATTCACTGTCACAAAAGCAGAGTTTGGCCCATCATCTCTTCCCTTAGCGAGAAATCACAACCTGGCTTTTGTTCCTCCCTGATGGATTTATTTCCTGTCCTGGCAGGTAAGAAGCAGGATTAGCTCGTAATGAATACAAATGAATTCACATATTGAGGCTGCTGGACGCAGATAGACTCTGCTTTTCCACCTGGCTTTCCAAGCTGCCAAAGAGGCTGCACATGCTCTGGTTTGTGTCACCACTTGGAACATCCATCCTGGAGGCAACACTCACTGAAGGGATATTCCACGCTTTCAGCTGCCTTGGTTCTACTGGGCAACTGTGGCTTGTCCCTTATCATTACTGTTCATGCCTGTTTGAGGGGATTTAGCACACCATTTTACACTGTTTTTTTTTTTTTTCCCCTTCTCTCAAACTGTCAGGGATCCTCTAAATAGAAGTGGAAAATTAATTTCCACTTCAGAAGTTGCTTTCAAACAGACAATACACTGCAATTTGATTTTTGGTATAACATCTTTCCTATATATTGAATCCACATCTCTACAGTAATTTTGCTATTATAAAAAAACAATGGATAGTATAGTTTATCCATCCCCCTTTCTCTCCCTCTCAAATCTTTTTAAAACTTGGAAAATAGCCTGAGGAGTTCGTTCTTCATACCCGCCATTTAGAATCATTATCATCAAATATTTTGCAGGCTGGACATTATCTTGTCTTAGCAGCACTTCCCAAGATATAAACCACTGGGGGGTTAATAGTCTATGGGAATGTCTTGCCAGAGCTTATGGACAGCCTGGTTAAATGACTGTTCTATTCTTCATAAAAAGAGATTTTCATGCATTACTCCCAGCACACTGAGACATGAAATGTCTTGCTGTCTACATCTTAAGGTGTCCTTGAGAAATCTGCCTATGACAAGAATCATTTGTTCTAATAGCCTCAAAAATTCACTTCCAGGGGGAAAGAAAAAAGGACAGAAGCAATGGCACCAATGAATTCATACCTGGTGTCGACACAGCAGGTACAGCAAATGGGACTAGAATATTCCCAAGTGCACTGTTCTCAAGTAGGTGAAGAAGTCAGAGATGGAGAGCTGGCCTTTCAGCTGTTTCTCTCTCTTCCTTAGCCCTGAGTACTTCAATGCCAAGGCTCAGTTTCTCTGCCAGAAAGGAGCAACAGGACTTGCATGTTTTAAAGATGAACTTGCAATTGGATCCTTCACAAGAATCCTAAAGAGGACTTGGTGATATCACCTTTATTGGTACTTCTCAAACTGCAGCTGGTTCTAACTAATTCAAAAGACCCAGAAACAAAGTGATATTTCCTGGCACTTCTCTTTCCTTGCAACACAGGTGAGAATTTTTAAGGTGTCTGTTTATGAATAGGAGAGACAGAAGTGATGGGGAAAAGCAGAAGGAACCAAGCAAATCCAAGAGTTCGAATTCTACTTGATATAACATCATTGTGGTTGGGACAGCAATAGAAAAGGATGCCCTGAAATCAGAGCTGGCGTTGAGGCAGGCAGAAGTGAGGCTGTATTGTAGTATTCATATCTAAAGTGACACGAATAAAAGAGGAAATCTGAATTACGGGGTAAATTCTGCCATGGACGTGGCTGTCTTCGCACAGTGGGTGGGCAGCCCAAAGGAGGCAGTTCCAGTCAATGCAGTGGAAGGAATATGATGGTGCTTGAAAAAAAAGAGGAACATGAGAATAAAGCATTGACATTGTTGCCTTCAGCTTTAAAAGAATGAGGACTAGTCGAAAAACTTAACCTCAGAAAAAAAAGAGTTGAATAAGGGAATCTAATTAAAGAGCTCAAACCTTGTAATGGTAGAGCTAATGTCAGCATTATTCATAACTCAATGTGGGAAATTTGACAAAAGAGCACAAATGGAATTTAAATTGAAATAAAGACACGGGGGAGCATCTTTTCTGTCTGCAAGTAATAAATGTTTGGAGTGAACTACCTGGCAAGGTTTAGCAGGTGATGGCACCAAGGGCATTTTCAAGAAGCACCTAAATTTTTGCTCAGTAGAAACAAGGCATTAATATGGATGAGCTCAGATAAGCCAAATAACCAGTTCTCACATGTTTGCTGCCAGCACCAGCAGCTGCTGGTCCCTGGTGAGCAGTGGACTGGCGATGGCACGTGGGGACCTCTTTGAGGCTGATGGCACGAGCAAGACCCTGCAGTGACAGGGACATGTTTACCCTGGTTTCATGTCTGACGGCTTCTTTACTGCAATCTTTATGACAATGCGTGTCTCCCTGGGGATGTGCTGCTTTCCTGTCCACACAAACACCCCTGAAATATTTTGCAGCCAAGAGAAAAAAATGGTTAATTTTTTCAGTTGCTAACTTAGGTCATTTGATGCTGTTTGTTCATAAAATAATAGAGGTTTAATGTATTATATAATTCAATGCTATAATATATAAAAATAATAAAAATGAAGAAGGAAAGGGGAGGAGAATAGTTTGGAGTCAGCTTTACTAAAAGGTGATTTAAAGATCAGCTTTTACCTTTTGCTGGCCCTTATTAACACCTTTCCTCATATATTAAAGTCCATCACTGATCCCAGGTGAAATGCTGCTCATACTGGCATTTGAGCTGCCTCTTGAAATACCCACCTCTTTCATGGTTTACTATTTCCCTTCTGGTCAATCCTGTTCTGATTTTTATTTGGTTTTTTTCCCCATATTCAGGCCACTGCTAAAATGTTCAGAGCCTCACAGAGGAGTTTAATTCCATGCAATGACATGTTAGT
>JAYRBT010000021.1:16823355-16863216 GCA_036023395.1 Myiotriccus ornatus | reverse complement strand
CCCTGACCAGGAATCGAACCTGGGTCTCGGCGGTGACAGCGCCGCGCCTTAACCACTAGACCACCAGGGGCTCCCTTGTACACAGATAGTACCGATGTGAAGTCTCTGCACATGTCCCTTGTTCATCCTCACTGTTTGTTTCCAGGAGGTATTTCAGACACACAGCTGTGACGATGTACATTTACGCTTGTTTGGGTTCTGGAAGTTGTTTGGTTGCAAAAAAAAACCCACAATACCGAAAGAGACAAAGAGTGGGTATTGAATTATTTTTATTTATGCCAGCTAACACCAGGGGCTTTGGGGATCACAAATATGCTGTGTGCTGATATTAGGAAATTCACTATTTTATCAAAATTTTGAGCTTACAGTCCTCTTGGGAGTCACAGTTTTCCTTGTTTTCCAGTGGAAATACTGAGAGCCAACACTCTCTGCACCCCTCCTCCTCCCCCATTCAATAAAGTCCTTTGCTCTCTGGGTATATTAAGTACAGCTTGATTACTCTAGGGATTATTTTCTCCTTTTTTATTGCTTTTGACTCTTTATTACTGCTCATTAGAATGTCATTAACTTGGCCTCAGTTGTGACAATATTCAACACCTGCTTCACATAACAACCATTTCCCTTCCCTTCCCCAGCATCGCACACCTGGGCCTTGAATTATTCCCTTTGGCTGACTTGAAAGAAGGAGCAGGAGAGAACAGGTCCTTGATTTTTTTCTCAGGTAAGGGGCTTTTAATTTGTGACTGCCACAGGATCCTGTTGTTATCGATTCTGGGGCTTTTCATCCTGGCTCTGTGGAGTGACCGACAGTGACAATTGTTTTGGAAAAGCGGTGACAGGAGTGCTGGTTTAGGAGGGGGGAAAAAAAAGAGGCAGGATTTTGTCTGCTTTTAGCACAAAAGGATGGACTGCTGAAAAATCTCCATGGTGAGAACACAGACACGTACAGACCTGGCTGTGGCTTGGCTGGAGTGCTCGGGGTGCCACAGGCCATCATCCTCTGGAGCTCTGGTTGTATTTTCCTTCCACCCCTGTTAACAGCACGTTGGAAACTCAGGGTCACTCTTTTTTTTCTAACTCAGAGAAGGCTGAGCTAAAGCCAGGAGTTCTCTCCTTATGACTAACGTTTCTGAACGTGAGGTTATTAAATTACAGCAAAGCAGAAAAGAAAAAGCATGGAAGAAATGGAGAGCATCAGGTGAGATTATCCTGTGGCACCTGAGATCTGAGGAAAACTGCATTGTTTGGGACTGGATTGCAGGGAAAATGCTCCCCCACCTCTCTCGGGATGGTTACAGCTCACAAATAAAGACCACAGGTGTTTTCTCTCTCTTTTTTCCTTTATTTAGTCAGGACTTTTCAGTGTTCAAAACTCAAATCACAGCAATATCCCACAGAGAGGAGAGTGAGAACAAGGGAATTGGGACAGGATATAAACCTCTCCACACAATTTAGATTTTGTTTTCACCAAATCATGCAGTACCAGAGCTCACGCACTGATAATCCTAAAACAGTGCTGTGGGAATTGTCAGAATTTGCAAGGAAATAAGAAGCCATAGAAAGTCTATTTTTATCAGTGTGAGACACAGGCAAAGTTGTAATAAAGAATAAACTTCATAGCCCTTTTTATCCATTAAAATTAGCCACTTAATGAAGCAGGTTTTGGATCAGGTCTGAACTCCAGTATGTATAAAACTTGCATGTCATTCTTTTTCAAACACAGTTCCCACATTTCCAAATTCTTTTGATCTGAACAGAGCTATATTTATTCACAGGCTTTCTGCTAGGTTTTTTTTTGGTTGATTTGGGTTGGGTTTCTCTGAAAGAAAGAATTGAACAAATTCAAACAGGTAAATAGTGGATTTAAAAATGTAGAGTTTGATGTAAAAGTAGAAAAAAAGGGAATTCAGCTGACAAAGGGCCCTGTTATCAAAGGAAATCGGATATTTCATTGGCAAACTGAAAATGTGTCATTTAAAGTCATTGTAGTTTGTCTACGATGAATTAAGTTACCTTTAATTATAAAATTATTAGCTAATCAACATTTCTAATTGAAAAAATCATTCTGAATTGAAAAAAATCAAGCCTGTTTTCTGGAAAATGTAGGCACTAAACATGTATCTTTTTCAGAGTTCAGATTGATCAAGAAGAATTAGCAAAAAACAATAGTTGTTTGATGACCATTTGCCAGTTTGTACCCATCTGCTGCTTCGTGTATTGTGAATGTAGGAGTTGTTTGAAGTGGTAAACATGTTTGCATGGCATCCAGGAGACAAAATTGAAGTTGTATAGCAAGTTACCGGGCATCTTTTAAACTATTTGCGGATACATTCATTTTCTAGGCACTCTAAGTTGATAAAAAGATGAGGATTTTTCTTTATAGCCTCAACCCTTTGAGCCAGTCTGGCCATAGATCTCGATGTCTGGGAGTGGGGGAAAAATTCAAGGCCGAACATTTCCATCCTGAGTCAACTCCCTGTGGCACCCAATGCATACCAAGGAGGCCTCCAGGAGATTTCACACACGCTGGACAGTGACACTGGAAACCACGAGCTCCTGGCAGCTCTAAATGTTCCATTTGTCACCGAGGATCCCTCCCAGCCCTGCCCTGGAAGGGTTTTCTGTTGTGTTTCAAAGGGAAAGGAGGGGGAATTCTCCAGTGAGCAACCCAAGATGGCACTAACGGATTCCTGTCCCCTGGGTTTTGTGAGAGCAGCTGCTGTTCAAGTTCCTTCTGTAGCTGTGGTAGCCACAAGTATTAATCAATATTTGTCCATCTGAACTAAAAAGGAATTAATAACGGCCTTTAAAATAGGAATCTGTCTCCCATTAGATGCTTTTTTAATTTTATTTTTGGCATCCACTGCTAGTAATGGATATTTATGAACACAGTTTTCTTTGCATTTCTCACCTCCCGTCTTTTGCCCCTATTCATTCACAATAATGTGATTATTAGTCACAATAAGAGCCAGAGCAACTGATTGTGCTGCTGGAACTGAGGCTCTACCAATTTTTCTGTAATGACCCGCTTTTTATTTTTTCTCAAGGCTATAAGTCAGCCATGAAATAGCTGAGAGCGAGGCAGCAGAAGGTCATAATTTTGGAAAGCTTTTTATTTTTGAAGAAATATTGATACAATGGAATGGACT
Organism: Myiotriccus ornatus; assembly: GCA_036023395.1. Classification (NCBI taxonomy): domain Eukaryota; kingdom Metazoa; phylum Chordata; class Aves; order Passeriformes; family Tyrannidae; genus Myiotriccus; species Myiotriccus ornatus. The sequence goes on along the minus strand of JAYRBT010000021.1, from coordinate 16,860,067 downwards.
GTTTTGAAGTTAAAATGAGGCAACAGGCACTTTTTTGTTTGGCTCTTTTGTGGGATGAATATTCTGTCTCAGCATAATAATGGCCTTTTTTTATCCCTGAACAGAAAAAAATGAGTTTTCCAGCTTGAAACGCTGTAATAGAGATTGCTTAAAAAATAAACCCGATATCTGTGAAAGTAAATTCTTTGGGGGAGAGATGAATGGAATCATTATATGATATTAAATTAAAAAGTAAATTTGAGAAAAGGAGAGATCTGTATTTTAATGCAGGTACATAACCAGGAATTTGGCAGGGCAAGGCTCTGAAGCCCAGGCACCTTAGGACGTGTTTTAACTCAGTGTTTCAGCATCTTTGCTTTCCCTTTAGAGAGGAAACGCAGAGTTTACTCATCTAGACTTTGGTAGAGCAGCCTCAGGTGCTGGTCTGAGGCTAATTATGATGATAATTAGATGAAGAATAAGTTGCACTTAAAAATTGTTTGCTGCTTTCTTTAGCAAAAGAAAAAGTCACGGGTGCGTTGTGAAAGTCAAGGATCTAATCTGATAAGTATCATCTATTTCAGTCATAGGAAAAATACAAAAAATACAAATACAATTAGACAATAAACCTCATGTGTCTCCAGGACTGGGACATGAAAGGCTGAACTCCCCTAAATATTCGTTAAGAAAAGAGAAAAAAACCCATTAAATTTGTGTTTTGTAATGTTTGCAGTCCAGGCTGAAAAACAAACAGTTGTCATTCTAAAGCACTTCTAGTATGTTAAAGATATATTTTCTATCTATTCAGTCAGAATTGTATCAGCACTTCTGACTGTGTGTCTCAATCACATATTGACAGAGATTTATACTTGATTGGTTAAGTTATTCTTGATTTTCATGAAGAAATCTCCTGTATCTTATGACACATCAGAGGAACAAAAGGACATCCAACAGATGCTGTTTATTATTTTTATATTTTTTCTCTTGATGCACAACCCTCTGCTTGGTTGGGGTTTTTTTTGTTGTTGTTTTTGTTTTTTGAGGGGGATGTGATAAAATGGTCTGTATTACTTTTTAGTTGGTTTCAGTAATTAGAGTCTATCATAAAATCATCCTGGTTTTCCTTACTGTCCTAGTATGAAATCCTAGTTTAAGGGAAGCCTTTGGGAGGCTGCAAGGGGGGTGGGATTTTGTCTAGAGATGCAGCAGGTGAACTCCTCCCAGTCATGTCCCAAATATCCCAGTTCTCCAGAGCTGCTGGTTCCATCCCACACTGGGCCACACACGTGCTGGGGGGTAATTCCAGCAGCAGCAAACTGATGGGAATGACACTGGATTGCCTGAGGGTGCCTAAATCTCCCTTTTCTTCACTTGAAAATACTTATTTTTGAAGATGACTATTATATTAGACCTGAGTCATGCTGAAAACCTTCATGGTCTGTTCTGGGAGCAGATTTCAGTCATTCATACAGAATCCACTCTCTGCTTCATGAGTATTCCAGACTCTAGGAATGACTCCAGGTTCCTGGGCACTGCAAGCACTAGGTGACATCCAGCTGATCCAGTTTTCCATTCAGAAAACTACTGTTTTGTCTGTGCAGTGTCCCTTTTTTCTATTTATATTTCATCAGGAAATAATTGGTTTTCTGCAGAAAATACCTGCATATTTCTAAACAAAGCAAAAAAACGCTTTAGAGACCAGAAGGCTTTGCTAATCAGTGTGTAATGTGCAACAGAAAAACATTTGCCAGGTTTTGCTCCTGGAAAATGTGAAGGCTGAAGGAATTATGCCATAACTGAACAATTTTGTTTATTTGGTTTCTTTTTAATATATTTCATTAGATTTCACATTATACACACACCCAGAACAAACAGGGAAATGGCTGGAAGCCTAAATCAGCAATGAAGAGAAATGGTAGTTCTTTTTACTCTATAAAAAAGACAGATGAAGAAGGAAGACCTTAAAGACTGAATCTTGTTAATGTCTTATTTTTCTCATTTTTTTTTTTATTCCTTTCTCATCCCACAGAGAGATGTGCCCATTGGTTTCTTTTGTTTGTTTGCTTTCTATGTTTTAACTTGAAATGTATGTCTGTAGACAGCTACACGTATTGTGTTCACAGACACAAATCCCACCCCTCCTCCCAGGCACCATTTCTATATCCTTAACTGCACAGTTCATAAAATCATTTTCTGCTGCTCTATGAATATTTTCTAATGCCATTTGCTGCAGTGATCATAGTACAATAGTGCTTTCCCAATAGAAATGTTTATGGCAAACTCTATTATTGTTACAGAAACAATCGCTCTATTTTGATTTGTGTGAGGAATTGACACGTTTCCTGCAGACTTTATTTTCATTTCCCTTAGATATCATGAAAGTCAAATCAAATCACCCCCAATTTATTACAGCATTTAACACCAGCACAGCAGCAACACCCTCTACTCACTTGTTGGAAACTGCTTTTTAAAAGACAGTTCTGTGTCTTCCCCACCTCCTCCTCTGAATAAAGCAGCAACCATAAAACCCCCCAAGGATTCCAGTACAGGAGGATAATTTGAACAGCTTCTTAGTTTGCTGCCTGAAAATTAAAAGGAATTGGAGTCTTCCCAATGCCGTTGTGTGCTCTGGGTCAGACCTGAATTTTCTGGAACATGCCATCTCTGGTGAGCAGACAGGCTGGATTTGCATGGCAGAGCTTTATTTATTCTGCCTTAACCATATTGTTTGTCAAGCTTAATATTTTTCCTTCATTTTGATATGTTTGAAGTGTTTATCAGGCAAACTTACAAATTAAATTTTATCAGCCTTTCAAATGCCAAGACTTTGTGTTTTCTCTGCACATGTACGCAGAATAAAATTACTGCAGTGAGCAATGCTGGGAGAGGAGCCAGAATATAGCTTTGATTAATACTTTGAACCCATTCCTAGATTAAATATATATAAATATATATGAAAACATTTAATAATAACCTTTTTCCTGGCTCAGATGACGTGCTTAGCATTTTATTCTCATCTGTTTGTGGGCTTCTGGTTTGATTTCTGAGGTCAGGTTTTGAATGTTGCATTTCTCAAGCCACCCAGATACGGACATTTATTTTAGTGGATGAGCTGGAGGAAAATGTATTTGCAGCAGCAGCAGGATGGTTATAGCAGCAGCACAGGTGATTATTCACGTGCTCAGGTGCTGATGTGGTAAACATGGCTATAAGTTAAAGTGCAGTAATCCTTTTTGTCAACGCAGGTATGGCTTGGAGACATTAAAAACCCTCTGAAAAAATAATATGTAGCATTTCACAGCAACTAATTTCACTTGCAGGCCTTGCATCAGCACCACAGCTCAAAGCTGGGCTTGCTTTCCAGCTGAAATGCTTAGTTTAATATGGCTTTATACTAAAGCAACCAAGAGAGAAGAGCTCGTGGTCTGGGTGTACTTTACAACGCGTGGCTGGTTGAGAGAACCCTGGCACGGGAAACCACCTGCCAGGGGCTGGATTTAAATAGAACACTGGGCTGTTCCATGGGAACGGCTTTAGAGCAGAGATGGTAACATTTCATGGGCATGGTTTCAGTAGAGAGTCTGCAAGCACAGTGGATTCCAGAGGTGAGCAAGTGATGTCTCAGCTCAGGGCCAAGGAGGAGAGACTTCCCACCTCGGAGTCATGTGTGCTGGCAGCACACAAACTGCACAACTTCTAGTCTGCAACTTTTGAAATGTTAAAATATTAGACAAATCCAAGTAACACAAGGAGCTCACGGATTTAATATGAAACCTGAAACACTTGCAAGGAAGAAACCTTAACAATATTATTTCTTCACTGATAAGATCCCCAAATCCCTTGCAGTTCAAAAATTACAGAGGATTTAAAAGACTTCATGCTCGGGGTTATAAATTGACAGTGAGCCAGTCACTGTGAGAAGTTCTGTCTTACAGGGACACTGAACCACTATTACTTTGAGCTTTGTAATTCTCTGCAACCCAAGTCTTGACAGGTGACTGCGAAGAGAAGCCAGAAATGTCACTCTTTTCACCCCCTATCATGGCTTAGTTATTTACTTAAATGCTTCCTACACCATCCTCCCAGAGAGGTGGGAGAAGAATGGGAATGGAAAAGAAATCTGTCTTGAAAACACAGTTGAGCTCCTCCTGAGAATCTGCTTCACTTGAGCACTGAGGGGATTCTTGAGGGAGACAAACCCTCGGAATGCTGAAGTGGGGAAACCAAAGAAAAGGGGGTGTTCTGCTGCTGGGCTGCAGCAGCACAGGCTTTGGAATAGGCAGATTATTTATTTTATCTATCTATCCATCCATCTATGTATCCAGGCACAGGCCAGACTAAAGCTCAGCAGCCCAGACGTAGTTCTGTCAAGAGCTCCTCATGTGCCTCTTCTGCCCATTAGATCTTGGGCACTTATTTATTTACTGGTTGAAAGCCAGCCCTGATCTGTTGTGGTGGTGGTTTTATGAGAGCAGGTGCCAGCAAAAGGGGGAGAGCAGGAACATGCAGGAGCAGAGAAGGGAACTCTCCTGCTGGGGCTTGCACAGGGCGAGCTGAGATGACTCTCACTGGCTGCTCCTGCGGATTTGCCTCAGACAAGATGTTTTCTCTCCCTTGCTTTGGCTGTGAAGTCTGAGTTGTGCCACTCAGTTAGACAGAACCCAAAGGGCTTTGAACTAACAGTAAACCAGTTTCTTTGGCTTTATGATATTAATGGGCACCATCCGTGGTAAAGGCAAAGGATCAAGTATTTATTGTAGATGACTTCCCTTTTCAGTTCATCCATTTCAGGTCCCAATAGGTTTAAAGATAGAACAGGTCTCTTAAAGGAGTTTTTGCAGATATGTGGACTTTTACAGTTCTTTTCAGGCTCTTTATTCCCTGGAATAACATCATTCCCCAACCAGATTAAATGGGTCCATCAGCTGCAGAGCCCAAGCTCAGGTGGAGGTAAACTGTGGTTGTTACAGCCAAATTAAAGCAGCTGTGCTGACTTGCACCAGCTGAGAATCCAGTGAGGTGGGAGAAATGGTCTCTTTAATTTAAGCAGTAGCTGGAATAGAAAAAAATCACTTTCCTCGGAATTCAGGCTGGGATCGTTTCTGGCTGTGAGTGCAGGGAGCTGTTCTGAAGTGCAGCTCAGCCACAGGCCCCCAAGCACAGCCAGATCCTCAGGTCTCTGGTGTGTTGAGTCAACACATCAGATCTCACGGGTATGTTCAAGAAAGCATAACTTAATGGTGCAAAACTGCTAAGTTCTGCTTTTATGGAAAAGGCAATGCTAATTTAATGAGGGCCTGTGTCTCAGAGAACCAGTTTCCTCCATGTTTGTTCTACTGATATTAGAAAAAGAATGAGCTTTAAGTAGGCAGTAACTGAGTCCATCAGGATGGTTTTGTTCACAGATGTTTTTACATTTAGCTATTTCATAAGGATATAGAAAACAAATAAAAGCCTTCCCTGAGGGAAGTAAGAGCGTTATTTTGTCTAAAATATTCTTTTTTCCACATGGGTTACTACCCACATGTAACAGCTCAGCTGACTCATGGCTCCAATACCTCAATGAGGGCTTTTCAGCACAGCTGAAAGGGCTTTCTAGATCTTAGTCAAGGCCTCCTAAGAAGTATTTTCTCCGAATGGAAAACACCTGGATTAGCCACCTGAATTCTATTAATACTTTCTGGAGGGTGTACTCAGTGGTCTTCACATATAACAGGAGGTTATGGGTGTTGTAGCAGGATGGGGGTGTCACAAACCCCAAGAGAAATGCTTTGCTAGGAATTTTTCTTGTGAAAAACACTTTTTCTAAGAAGTATCTCTGCTGTTCTTGGGCTTTGCACTTCTGTTTGCTGCTGCTCGAGGTCTCTGGTGAAAAAGCAGCTGTTTGGGGTATGGATTTCTTGCCCAGCTCCTTGTTAGAGGTGAGTAAGATGTGAACTTGCAACCTTTCCATAATGTCAGGTCTGTATTTGAGCACCAAAATCAGAAAGCTGAAGTTGGGAGTGAGGAGCAAAATACTGATTTGCTCTTTAACTGTGTGCAGGGGTTTTTTTGTCTCATTTCCCTCAGCTTTTTCTGAAGTTCTTTTTTTTCCTTGGGAGCACAGAAGATAAAGTTACTTATGGGTAATTCATGAACTAGAGACTGAAAGTTTGGATTAAATATTAAAGATTTTTTACAAACAATTTAATGAAATGAGCAAATAATATATAGGTATTTTTCTTTCACGTGTCAATCATTCTCAAATTATGCTAGCTCCTTTTTTTTTTTACATGTTAATGATATCTCATTATTCCATTAATAGGCTGCAGCAGGATTATCTGTATTTATTTTCCATTTGTGATTATGCATCTTGGTGTGCCTGAACAAGTAATAGAAAGTTAAGTTTTGTCTTTCCTTGGACATGTGGGAGAACTGAGGCTCCCTACAGACTTTTTCTCAGCATGGGTATATGAATGTTAGGCTCTAATTTTTATTTGCTTTCTATTCCTGTAAGCTTTGTTCTTTTGATTTCCAGTCACTGAGTGATGGAGAAGCCAGTGGGAGTAAGAGCTGTCTTGTTTTTTTGTTTGCAGAATATTTGTATTAGGAAAAGGTGGCATAAAATCAGTAAGTTTGAGGCAGTAAAAAATGGAGCATCTTTCAGTTTTGGGGGCTTTTTTTTGCATTTATTGCTGAAGAAAGCCCTGCAGTCAGTCCTAATTTAGCAACAGTGTATGATTTCCTAAGCAAGTACTTCACTGACTTGTTCCAAGATTTGGCAAGATCAGAAAGTTTCTGAAATAGGTGTGTGGATTGAAGTCACTGTTACCCAGTTGAAAATATTTTCTAAGCTGTGAAATAACATCCATTTGGGAAAAAAAAAGAAATTGGGTTAAGGCATCTGGTACAAGGAGGGGATTGAATTCATCAAGGGTGACCATTTCAACTTGGCAACGCTAATTGATGCCTGAAGATTGTCCCACAAGGAAATCTGAGCCAGGCAGTGACCTGATCTGTCCTGTTGTCACTAAGGTAAAGGAAACTTGTCACTTTAGAAAATAAGCAGCTGGTGGCTTTTCCAGGACTTTAAAATGATAATGAAATATGACATTTGATCCGTGGTTCCTGTTTCTTTCATGCTTTTGTCATTACTTTCTGCCTTAGTTGGTTTGCCTCTCCACGACAACAAATCTTTCTTGTGTAATGTTGATTAAAATCCCTGCAATGTTTGAAACTTCCCTTAAGCAAGTGGAGACTTAGTCCAGAGGAAAAGTTTCCTTCCTCTTGGCTTCCTGTACGAGAACATCAGAGTTAGATCAAGGCAAGCCGAGGTATTTTCTGGTACTTGTCACAGTTCTGGTAAAGTTTGGATCCGATCTGTAGCTGATTTACCTCCAAGAAATTGAATACTTCCTTCCCTGCAGCATTATATCACATCAGAAAATACTTGGGCTTGTAATTTGGTGTCAAATTGACTTGTACTACAGCTGGTTGTAGTATCTGATTAGAGAGACAGCTAATTTGGTTTGGTGGTGGCTACTTTTAAAAGCTCCCCCTCCACCATGAGAGAGAGCTGAGATTTTAGTGGGACTCAGTGGAAATGCTGACAGAATGGAAATAAATGTAACTGTGGGAGGTGTTGGCCATGCCACAATTTACAGTGCAAATCCAGGGGTCCAATCACTGTCCTGCATGTCTGGTCTCTTCCCAGCTTTGGTTCCTTCCTCTGCTTTCTGGTCTGGAGGTGTTTTGCTGGTGCATCCAGAACATGTCAAAAACTAAGTTAGAGCAAACCAAATCTGGCATTGAAAGGTGCAAAACTTTGTTTTATACTGAGTCAAACTATAAAATCATCTTCTGAATGTTGGTTTCTTAACTTTGAAAATGATAGAGCTGCCAAATATGTTCTACAAGGCAACGCCCCCTGTGTCTAAGAATGCTTTCAAGGAGAGATGGCAGAATGTAAAAAGAGCTACCTGAGGTTGTTCCTTGACTGCATTAAAGTAACAGAGGAGAAATAAATATGTGTTTTTCCTAGAAATTAAGAAAAATGCTTTCCTGACAAAACAAAAGTTGCCACTCTGTACCACACATGCATCAGCTGAGTTGCTGTTTTCAAGAGTATCTAGAGGATGCATTGTTACATTTGCTTCTCTCCCAGCTGAGTTCATAAGGCACACAGGCTTCCTCCCAGTCCCCTTATAGGAAATCACTAGAAACCACACAGGAAAACACCTGTAACTCTGTTCCTTTGGTGCCACATTTGAATGACTCTTTTTGACTACAGTGGCAAACAAACTCAGATTTATTGTCCATTCCAAAAGCGCTCCCCGTGTATCTTTGCAGCATTCATTTTTTTTTCAGGATCAGTAATCAGCTGCACCACAAATTTATTAGACCATTTTACCTTTCTCTTTCTTTGGCTCTGCTTTACATCACCACATTGCATTTACTGAGAGATGATTTTTACCCGTCAGTTTGCAGAAGGTCCCACACAAGTTGTAAATAAGGAGTTGGCCATAGGGCATTGTGGAATAATTCTACCTTTACCTCCTGAGTAAGGAAGCCAACCTAATTAATGACTTCCCTCCGACTGGAGAGGTGCAGAATAGTAATTTGGATAGTGGCAAACCTGGGATTTACTGTCAGTTCAGGAGACTGTGAGTGCCAGCTCGGCAGTTCTCTATAGCTCAGCTTACAACTGGGATCAATACTGCAGTTGCAGCTTCCACTTCCGTATTTTATTTATGGAACACATATTTTGAAACTTTTCATCCCTGTTGTTTTTAAAGAGTTCCTGACACTCTGATTCAGGCCAGCCAGAATTTATTTTGCTTTCTTTTGAAAGTGGGGCAACAGCTGCCAGTGATAGTGCTTGGTATCTGTGCACCTTTCCTTGTGTGTACCTAGAGGTAACAGTACATGCAATCTGTCAATTTGAATTTCATTTAACCTAATTTCTCCTTCAGCCTCCCCTGGCTGATCTGTTGTCATAAACAGCAGAATGGAATAAAGCCTTTAGCATGTGTGAGAATTATGCTTTGGATATAGCTGGAAAATTCCAGTGAGCTTTCTGTGTGTAACTGCACAGAGGATATTTAAACCAAGGTCACAGCTCTGAACATCCCTTCCCTCTGGAGCTGAGGGCAGCACCTCTGTCCGAATGCTCTGGCTCTTTCTGGGATGTGCTAACACAGGTTATGCTTGATGATATATTTACTGAGCAAGCGTACATGAAGTGATCCTTGAAATGGGAATTGCTACTTCCAAAGCCTCTACATGCACATTGTGTGTCTGTGTCTACATATATATCTATATATATAGGTGTGCTTTAGGTAGACATTGAGACACTGGAGGTGTTGAGGTTCACAGCACTCTTTGAGTTGCAGTTGCAATATTACACTAAAAAGATCATGTAGTGACTCAAGTGGGCAAATGGGATGAGATAATGCTGCTTTTTATTTTAATGTAAAGGGGAAACCATGGAATTTTAATATAGAAACCATGTGATGTAAATGATACAGTTAAATAGCAGAATAAATGAATAGAGAAGATGCTTTACGTTTTGTCTCACGTTACCATGCTGTACTTTCTCAGAGTCCCAGTGCTGAAGTTTGTGAGCAGGGGTCAAGTTGGAATCATTTCCCAGTTTGTTTTATTTGGAAACTCTTCCAGTTTTGTGTATAGAGGGTGCTTTGGAGTCCTTCTTTAACAGATGTCACAAACCAAGGGTAAACCCTGTTGTTCTGTCTGTCTGCCTTCTCTGGTGCTTTATCAATAGAAGATGAAAATTAAAGTACATGTCATATACTTTAGGTACCTCTAATTATTTGCTGTAGCAAATTCTTGCTGATGAGGCTTGACTGAAGTCTTCCAGTAAATCAGAGGAGTCTGCTCAGGATCAGGAGTCCCAGCTACCAAACTCATTTCTTGTTTACTGCTGAACAACCTCAAACAAAATCAGTATGGGCCAGATTCAAGCACTAGGACAGGAATGAACCTGTAAATCAGTCTATTGTTAGTCCCCTTTATTCTCACATAATAATGATTTGAAGGATCTAAAATTACTTAACAATACCTCTGCTTTCCACTTCTCAACCTTAATTTTGCCTTTAAAATAATTATGCTATTAATAAGAATCTAATGAACCTTTTTGCAGGAGGATTTCTTGTATTTTAAGTTAGTGGCATCACAATATTGTCTTTGTGTGGGAGTTTGTATTCCCTGGTCATTGATCTCTACTAAATACCTGGGAATTTTAATTGTACTTTCTTTTTGGACCAGACAAGGAGTAATGCCAACTGAACAAAATGGAAATCTGACAGTTATAACTCCCACCCTTTGCAGTTACTGCATTCAGTCTCTGGATTTTGTGCTTTACTTGTGACCATGATTGTGTTCAGGCCATCATGAGATCCCTGGATCTCAGGGCTTCAAGAAAAAACAGATGGAAAACCTGAACTCAATCCCTCTTATTACCACTACTCAGATAGTCTGCCCCCACCCCTGTAGGGTATATTTTGGTTTTCTATTCTATAAACCACAGACTAACAGCTCAGCTGGTGCCCAAGAGGTAATGTGATGGAAGGCTGGCTGTAGATTTGATATATTGCAGGAAGGCTGCATTCATGAATTGTGAATAAGAGCAACAACTTTTCAAATATATATTGTCAAAGCCATTTTCTCCCCAATAACATTGCACATAAAATGTTACAAGTGTAATGGCTATTTTACTTGCAGTTAAAAAGTGCATACAATTGTAATATATCAGTTGTTGTTAAAATGACATCTGGGAATATAGGGAGATTTTTTTTTTCTTATCCTGTTTCAGACTTCATTACTCCCAGCATTTCCTGTTAAAAGTATTACTATTAAAGAATTACTTAAGGGAGAGGACAGCACCTCCATATATATGTGTGTGTATACATACATATATATGTATTTGTTCTTAGAAAATCATAGTAGTTGAATTTAAAACGTATTACTGTCTGAGTGACACTAATTTCTCTGTAGGTCAAATAATGGATTTTATGTTTTGCCTTACATCTGTCATGTACAGAGTGACTGGAGCTGGCCCATGGCCATCCTGAAGAGCTCTTTGTTCCCAAATCTCGTGGAAGGAAATGGTGGGCACTTGATGCTGCTCCACAGGTCACAAAACCGAAAGGGACGATCTTGATTCAGCTCCTCCAGAAAAGTCAGTTGCAGTCAAATTAATTCTTCAACTGCACTTCAAAGGGATTCTAATACAGGTTGTTAAAAGCTCAAAAGGTCTGACGAAGGAATTCCAAGTGACTTATAAAGAGGGATTTCTCTATTCTGAGCAGACAGCGTGCAATCCTTGATCAGCTGAGGACAAATGCAAAGCTTGCCTTCTGCTGAGGCCAGGATTTCATCCACAGGATGGGATTTTTGCAAAGTTCTCCTCACAGATGTTTGAAGTCTTTAATAGGAATACCAGTGCTGAAAATCCTTCTTAATATGCTGTGCATAGGGCACACACAGAGCATCATGTTTCTTCCATAGACCCTTGAATAAGTCATTGCTTAAACGTAATGCCTTATTTCTCCACTTTCTGCTTAATCCTGTGCTTACAGAATACAGGCCAGGCTCTGAAAGAATTGATGTTAGTGACTTCTGCTTTGGACCAAGGTTTTAGAAGGTTAATCCTTAAGAACAGGAAACCGTATTTTCTCATTTAGAAAGCTGTAAAACTCCTCACCTTGGTTTTAAGACTGGTGTGTGACGCTTTAGAACTGTGGTCTGGGTCTGCTGGATTATCTGGAAGAATTTTCTCCACATTGCTTGACAAGCCATCTGGATTAGCCAGCACTTGTTTCTTGCACAAGATCACTGCAACTCCCTTCCGTGGTCTGGGATGGAAATACAAAGAAGATCAACCTTATTTCAAACGCTAGAAAGGAGGAAGTTAAAACCAAGACTCCGTTATGAAAGTTATTATTGTTAAATACTCCTGCTTGGTCTGGAGTGGCTGCCTTGCCCTGCCTGCATTTCTCGAGGCCTTTGATGCTTCAGCAGGAGCTTTATCAAGATCTGCCCTGAACTGGTCACCTCATCAGGTTCAGTGTTTTATAAGCGAGTCTTTAAATACTACACGAGTCAGAACACAAGCTGTATCCAGCTGTCCTTTTGTTTCCAGTAATGATTTGGAAAATGTGCAGAGTGCATGTGATGTAGCTTTGTCATGGGCAGGACAGAGGGAATGACAGTTTCTAAAAATCAATCCTAGACAAGTATTTTATAACCCAGCGTGTCACCCAATATTTGTGGACCGAAATTGCTAATCTAAAGATGTTATTAAATTTCTAATATGATATTTGACAAGAAGCTGTAACTAGATCTTCATACTTTGAGCCTCTTGTGAGTGTCTTTTCTGGTTGTGTTGAACTGAAGAAGTTGATTTTCATAGGATTCAGTCTTCCTAAGAGAGAAGACACAGAGGTTGACATAATACTGAGTCGGATATGCCACAAGACAGCATTCATAAGGCTTAATACCACCCATTCCTAATATAATCACGCTGAAATGATGGAAAAATTGAGCAAAGCTGTGATCAAAGGCCTGTGAGCTTTTTTTCTCCTTAGCAGACTGTAGGCTACTTTGGATAATAAAATCATGTGTGCCCCTGTCAAAAGGAGAAGCTGCTATTGTTTTGTAGGATGTTATTTTAGTGGTGATACTTAAAAATTAAGTTCTGTTGCTGAAACCTGAGTTGTGAATAGTGTTTCCTATGCTCCAGTGAATCTACCAAACATGCACCTCTTGGGAGGTGATCAGGGGTTAACCTTGTCCAGTGTGATTGTCTAAATTGCAATGGCAAGCTCCAAAGAAATGGTCCATTAAATCCAAATGTAATCAAAACAAACATGTGCCGATGCCAATTAACGTGCAAAGGGTGGCTTGTAAGTGTATGACTGTGAATGTTCCTCTGTCCCTGCTGTCTGTGGTGAAGGAAAAACAAGGAGCCTCTGACAGAGTCCGGGGTGGTCTGTGCCTGAGTTCAACTGGCTGAGCAGCAGTGGAACCTTTTCCCGGATCATTTGTGGTCACTTCCCTGCTGTTCACTCCTGTCACTGTGTCATAGTCAGTGCGTGATTCCCCACAAGCAGCCCAACCCACACTGTACCTCACCACTGGCTTTTCCTACTTCAGTGGGAATGGGAACAGCAAAATGTGGATCTGGTGGGTTGTGTAATGAATGTCAGTGTGAGCATCAGTAAAACACACAGAGTGCTGGCTTGGGTCACAGAAGCCTCTGGCAAGGAAAAGAGTATATTGCTTTGCTGCAGGGGCAGTTGCTGACTTGGAGAGAAAATCCATACAGTAATAAGCAGCCTGAAAGGTTTCATTGTGTTACTTGCATAAAAATGAGGCCTCTGAACTACTTTCGGTCGTTGTATTGAAAAAAAAAAGAATAGACAACAGTTGTTCCTGAGCAAATGGGAGGCACTGGGTAATTTGGGGAGGTGGCAGGAGAGTTGATGCAGATGAGGGGGAAGAAGCAGAGGATCTAAAGAAAAAGGTTATAGCTGGACATGGCAGGATGTCCACTGGCTTTGTAATTCTGCATAGCAGCTTTTCTTCTCTAATCACCCTCCAGCAGTTTGTATTGATTCTCCAGCTACCTGCAGAAACGGCTTACTTGCTTATAGGATCAGTGCCCTCCAGCATTCAGTAATGAAGTAAAACCCACAATCCATGTATTTAATTACATGTCCTACACCAGCTGGAAATAAATGTCAAGGCTTCCTATCAAAGGCTTGGTCATAGTGGTGGAAAAGACAGATTTGGCAATGACATACCAGGTTGGTGAAGGGGGAAACCCAAAGCTGTGCCTTTGTGGTGTGTTCTAAAATGAGTCAGAAGAGTTGTGAGTGAGGGAAGCAGAGAGAGAATTGTTGTTTAATAAAAGGAATTTGGCCAAAACCAGTATTTGGCCAGTAATTCACTTCAAAAAAGCACATGGATGTGTCTTGGAAGTTATTAGAGATTTAGTTTGCTTTTAAATGTGACAGTAAATTCCTTACTCTTATGGCTGTAAGATTTTAGAAAAGTTGTAACCCAAGCTGAGTTGTTTCTGAAAATCTTTTATAGTATCAAAGGCTTAGTACATATTAATGAAAATATCAGGTAATAGTAACTTTTATCTGGTTTTAATTTTTCTAGTCTTTACAGAAAACCGTATACTGTGTCATTTTTGTAGTTACCTGATTTTTAAGAAAACATGAGGAATCACAGTACTTTACAGTTTTACTGTGACCTCATTTGGTCTATGTTTGTCCTTTTTTAGTCTGCTGTTTCTCCAAAGAGACTTTCCAAGTCTCTTGGGGTTGTCCATTCTCACTCACCTGATTTAATAGTCCAGATGTTCATGGGGTCTTATATATCACATTTGTTGAACATCTGAGAATTCAGTGTGGTCGTGCCTCCATGTTGATGCCTTGCATGGCCACAGGTTTCATCTGAAATGGTTTGAATCAGGGAATGGTTTGGGTTGGAAAGGATCTTAAAGATCATCTTGTTCTAACCCCACTATGTGCCCTTGCTTCAGTCCTTTCCCCTAGACTGACAGCAAGGTCATAAAAAAATAATGGTTTTCCTTCAAAAATTATTTCTGATCACTGAAAGATGAAAGCTACAGGTAAAAAGAATATTCCAGTATCCTCCTTAGTGCTGTGCTCATGGTGACAGAAGGTCAAGGCAGCAGGGGCAGGGAAGTGAAATCAGTGATAAGTCAATCCTTTCTTTTCATTGTAGGAAAGACATTTTAATTTTACAAAAGCTGGTTTCATAAAGAGAAGGAGCAAGTTTGGCCTGGTGAGGGACATAAAATTACCCTCCCTATCACCAGGAGGCAAAGCAGAGGTGAGTGGAACATTTCCATGGGGAGTCCTTCCTGTAGCAGCAAGTAGTGCCAAGAAAAGTAGCCACAACTAATTCAGAAGTAAATTGTGGTCAAAAAGGAGTAAACACGTACTTATGATTCAGTGTACATCCCCAGGGAAGCATATGGGTTGCAGATAAATACCAGAAGAGCATGTAAGGGAGGTAAGGAAGTTACAATGCTGAGCTAATAGAAAAAGAAGACATTATCCAACATAACTGAGTACAAACATGGTGCTGATGCTCTTACTTTACATATTTCATAGGCATCACGTGGGGAAATGATACACAGTGGGATAACTGCTGTGTGTTTAACGGTCTTGTGTTGCATCTTGCTTACACAAAGAAGTCCTTTTACAGTCTGCAGGTAAGGGCTGTGCAAAGGGAGTAAGAATTGCAGCTTGTGATTATGCACCTGGCCCATAAACTGCTTCCTCTGAGGGAAAGAACAGAAACTCATGAAGTCATAAACCCAAACTATCATTCCTCTCCTCTCTTTCTTTAAGTTTTGGTGAGGCTGAACTTGAACTCCCTCTTGCTCCCCTGTAAATCCCAGTGACTTCAGTTCAGTATGCACAGGTGAGGAGAGAACAGCTCCAGGGGCACTCCTGCCTGTCTGCTGTTCCCTAACTTCCCCTGGGTGCTAATTTTTATTGTTGGGAACAACTGCTCCTGTATAAGCTGTGCTGGCTTTGACAGGTCCAGGTGGTGGGGAAGACAACTTCATCTTGATGGGGGCAGAGGAGCTCTGAAGTCCTCTGTAAGAGCCCTCTGGGGCTGGCAGGAAAGGTGCTCTGGAGCCACCCCCGCAGGGTCTGCCCCTCGGTGCTTTTCCTGCTCTGCCAAGGTCACAGAGGCTTCACTGTGGTGACAGTGAAGGACAAGGGGAGACAAATATTCTGCTTTTTCCCCTGATTTCAGTCCCGGGGATGGAGCAGCTGGGGTTGGTAAGGAGCTGTCTGAATTGGTTTACTGATGTCAGAGCCTTCTGGGCAGTAAAAGTGAAGTACAGGCGTGGAGGGTGGAGAGCTGCCCTGCTCTGTGGATGGAGAGGGCAGGGTGAGGATTAAAGAGCATCCTGAGGCCTTCGGAGCTGTGCAGGAGGCCCCGTGACAGATGGGCAGTTTGGGGCTGCCCAGCAGAAAGCAGTGTTGGCACTCCCAGGTTTTCTGGGGGCAGAAAACCTTTACTCTGAGGGTCTTCTTGGAGGGCTGCTCATTATTGGGAAGGTGGGTTTACCAGCAGGCCGGAGGAGCTGTCAGTGTTTTCAGTAACCACCCGATCCATTTGTGCTGTTGCTGCTCTCCCTGCATGCTTATTTTTCCTGCTAGATTGCTGCAGGCTTCCTGAGCATTAAAGCAGCAGTTTGATGGTGAGATGATAGCGTGCCTGAGCTAGAGAGCAGCAAATTGGCGGCATCAACATTCTTAATCCCCAGCTTAGGCTGCTGCGTAGAGCAGAGAAGACAACATTAATGTCATAAAAACATTACAAATGCACATTTGTTGGAACACACTGTTACCCTGATGCTGACTTCTCTCTCTCTCTAATGACAGGTGGCTGCACAGCAGCACTCAGATATTGAGTCTGATGTCTCCTTTCTCATGAAGTCTTTTTTAATATCAAGAATTCTCTTTCTGACACAGGCTCAGATTCCAGATTAGTACCTTAATCCTTGCCTTCACCATTCTTGAGAGCAGGGGATTGACTAACAGCAGCTCTTCCAAGGGATGTGGCCACAAGGGACTGGCATTAACAAAGTCATAGTGGTGGGGATTTGAACTGAGCTCTCAGAGGTTTTGGGAAGGGTGGCAAACACAAGCTAAAGCAGAGGCTGGCCGCTAATTGAGATTTGGATTTTTCACCTTCACTTGTTACTTTTTTTAACATTGCTGATTAAGACGGAGAAGAGGCATTTTAAGATAAAATCTTGAGGTTTCTGGAAGTTCTCACTTGATGGAAAGTTTGGGCTCTGGGAAAAAGAACCAGGGAGTTGAGAGAAAGCATCTGAATTGGACTGAAATCACTGCTCCTGTGAAAGATACCTAAGAGCCTTTAGTTAAGGAAAGTGCTTTTGGTCTGAAAATTTATAATGACAGTTGAATAAGCAGTTCTTCCATATCTGCCTTAAGCAGCTCAGTGGTAAAGGAAGACACAGGTATTTTGTCGAACAGTGAATTAATGGATCGTGGTCTTTCAAGATGAATGCCTCTTTGTTGTTAGCATCGTAAATTTGAAACAAATTATTTCTTTGCAACTTTTCCCTCATTTCTTTGGGGTGTGTGTGATTTCAATCCTTCTTCTTTTCCACTCTGAGACACGGGAGGAGAAATAAAGGTCAAGGAAAATAAGTATTGAAAAAAATGAAACACTTTAGAAGCTTTCCATGAAAAAAATTTTTCTTTTTCATTTTGCTGTAAGGAAGGAACTGAGCCGGTGTGAAGTTGTCTCATCCTTGGTTTACTCAGAATCCCTGTCATGGTATCAGGAGCTAATGACTCTTCTTTACCTATTGAGATAGTGGTAAATTCTATTTACTGTTGTCCCTTGAACAGCTAGGGCAGAAGGGGATGAGAGAGGATGGGATAATCTCTTGGAAGGCAGCGCTTCACACCTGTCTGGTAGAAGATAATTGCTGCATTCCTGGGGGATTAGCAGGGAGGAACTTTATTATAGGGGAGTGAGACTGTGCTGGGCTATCTCTCACCAGATGGATGTCAGAAGACACAGAGCACAGAATGAAAGATGCATGAACAAAGCCTGTTTGTGCGGATGAAATGTGCTCTGTGCCATCCTCTCTGCCTCAAAACTGGAGAGAGATTTTTCTTTCCCGCTGCTGTGCTGCTTCAGGATGGTTTGAGGAACACTTGGGAATGGCTAAAGTGGTGTCTCTGCAGTCCCAGGAGTGGTTGTAGGGGAGACACAACTATCTGTCACCTGCCTGCTGGGTGTTTCATAGCAGTGTGGCTTTGGGGTGGGGAGCCCAAAACAACAACCTCAATCAGAAGCCTGGCTCGTTGTGCCTGTGTTGCTCTCCACTGAGCAAGCAAAACGAAGGAGAGCTTGGGAAACATTTGCTGCTTCTCTGGCCAATTCCTGCTGCCATCCTTTGTTGGTACAGTGATTTACAGACCAGTGTACCTGAGCCACTGGGAAAAATGGCCTTTCCTCAGCTGTTCCCAAAGTACTATCCCAGGTGTGTCTCTTCTGCTGTTCAGAGATAGCTTGTTTTTTTTGTTTTTCTTTTCACTGACTGTCCTGCTTTTCAGCGGATCCTTGTGACTTACAAATAAAGATGAGTTATATTCCAATGCATACCAAGAAAGTTGAGCTTTCCTACAAGTAGGCAAGTCTCTTATCATGTGATGCTTTAAATTAGGGGATGTTGGTGCATTTTCAGTAATTGTGGTTTGCCTATGGTTAGATCCTCAGCGTGGAGTTTGGACTGTGCTGGATAACGTACTAAGAAGCAAGGAAAACATACAAAAGAGAGAGGAAAAAGAAGATGAAAATTTATGACAGAGAAATTCAGGAATTGGCATATCCTCTGTAGCCTATAAATATGCTCTGCTTGTTGGTCTGACTGCCAGTTCCTCACATCAGGTGGAAGAGCAATGAATGGTTTCCTCATTCTGCTTTGCTCATTTCCTCTTTCTTTGAGTCTGGTTTACAAAACACTGCACTGCCTTTTCTGAAAGCCTGAACAGAGAATTGCATCTCTTGTTAGTACACAGCACATAGGATTTAAGTGTCCTTGGGAATGCTGAGCCCTTATTCTGATTATTTAATTGTACTGTAATATAAAGGAAAATATCTGGTAATTTTACTGCCCACCCCAAAACATCTCCATGCTTTAAAACTGGGTGACCAAAATCGAAAACTAGTTTAAACTTTGCTTTGCAGTTTACATCCTGTGCTGGAATGCTGCTTGAGCAACAAACAATGTTATTTTCGACACTTAATTTACAATACAGAACTATTTTAAGAATAGACATTATTTCATCTACTTAATATAATTCACTAGGTTTAAGGGTCCGAGAACTGAGAGTTACTGAGATGTTTGTGACAGGCACAGAATTCCAGGGGAAAGAAATACTATTCACTAGTTCTCTGAAGAATAAACCCAGAGCAACACAATACTTGGTGTAGCATTTTGATTTAGGAGCGAAATAAAACTCCAGTAAGATTTACAGTTCCCACTGTGGCCTTGTGACCACTGTCAATACAGAGCATTAATAGCACTGTGTAAGTGTAGAGTTCTTTACCTGCCAGAAACAACACAGGAGTCGAATTTCCACATCAATTGGCCCTGCAAGGAGCAGCGAGTTGGAGTCAATGACTCTTATGGGTCCCTTCCAACTCGGATTCTGAGGAGCTGGCTGGCTAATTGCAATGGAAGACAACAGACTGTTTTGTGCACTTCATCCTGAACTTGATCTGCTCTTTACTTTTCAATATACGCAGACTTTCATCATTTTGTAGTGATCCTTGTTGAATGAACACAAATCTCTCGCTGTAATAACATCTCAAGTTGAAAAATCTCTGGTTATATTGTGTAATATGTATATATTGTCTCTTGTGCTGTCTCGGATGAAATTGCAAATATTGTTGAAAACGTCTCAGGAATAATAATTCTAAATCATCCTTATGCTGGCATGCTTTGAAAATTGCCTTCCATCTTGCTGCTGTGTTGGGAATTATCTCTTGTTTAGCGGGCAAGGTAAGCCATGACCCAGCAAACCGTGGTGGCCTGAAAACACCCCATGGCAGAATAAAGATTTAATCACAGTGGGGAGGCAAAGATGAGCTGTTTATGTTACAGTTGCTTTCCTGTCACACCGTGTGATGGTGTTAATAGAGAGGGGACCACAACCACCAAAGGTGTTTTCAGCTCATCTGTCCTACTTTGCGTTTGGAATAGGCAGCAAAAATTGCTTATTGCATTATGACTAAATGCAGCTCCTTCCAGGCATCAGCTGAGTTTCTTCTTGTCACACAGAGAAAAATCTTGTGCCTTTACCTGATTTAAATATATTGTCTTCTTTCTTTTTTTCTGAAAACACACCTTCTCTCCTGCTGGAAACGTTCTGCACTGGCACTAATTCTGCTGTGAAACCAAATGATCAGAAAATGGTGAATGATCCTGCAATCAGAAACAGCAAGTGGAGTTTAATTCATTTGCCTGGAGAGTGCTTGCCAACACTGTCGTGTAGAGCTCACTGCTGTTCCAAAAGCCACTTGTGCTTATAATAATTAGAGTTCCAATGATCTGGAACTGCTTGATTCAGCTAAAGTTTTGGCAGGTGGTTGACACACTGAAGCATATTTAAGCACTGTGCTAGCCTTGAAAAAGTCACTTCAAATTATTTGCATGCCTTTAAAGCTGTTACAGTCATCAAAGAAAGGAGAAAAAAAAGTGGCCCATGTTTCAGCTGTGGATGTGTAGTTATCGTTTTCTGTCACATAAAACGTATGAATCACTGATTTGGGGGAATAAATGGATTGAGAAAGTTCACTTGGTTAGTTGCATTAGAAATTTGACCATTATAAATTAAATTGTTCCTCTATATAGTTTGATATATGATAGCTCATGTACACTTGGCACTCTTCGTAGGCTTTCATAGCTGGAATTGTGCCTGATGAGCAGGTCTAGATGTGGAATTACCAGAAAATGCATGAAAATATATACTTCCTCTTGCAACAGTGAAAAACCCCAAACCCATGAAAAGCTCACAATAAATCCTGCATTTCATTTTTGAAATTTGCAAAGCCTTGTTTATCAGAAAATGTCCCATTTGCCATCAGATGTGAGTTAAGATCTAAGGAGTTGCTGTTTCCATGAACTGCTGAACCCAAGGGTACTAGAGAGAGAATTTAGACCACATCAGGTCCAAACAACTGCTAATGGACTTTTCAGACTTAATTTTTAACTAGACATTAGAATATCCTTTAGGTGACATACAGGATAATACATCATTTTTTCATGATCCCTGGCCATTTGGTTACCAGCTTTGCCATTGTGTCTGTGTAAGGTTCTCACACAAGCTTTGAGGATTTGCTTGACCTTTTATGATTTTTTTTTTTTTTTGGGTGCTAATTTGGTGAACAGATGAAATTTAGAACTGATGTTCTTAATGTGCACCCCAGAACCCACTTCAGAAGTTTTACCTGGGGACATCAGACTCTGACCATGATGAATTCCAGTCTAGGAGCTTAATAGACATGAACTCAGGTCGCGGGGCTATTTGTGTTATTTTAGGGTTAATGCAATTTTGGTTGCACAGGAAACCAGTGTGATGTGTTGAAGAGCAACAAAGTGTATTTCTTCAGGGTAGAAATGAAGTAGATAAAATCGGACATATTTCAGAATGGTTGACTTTGTGAAGGGTGTGTTAAAGCTCCAGCAGGAGTGAAGTGTGTGGTAAAGAAGCTGTCTGAAGGTTCTTGAGCCATGTCTACGTAGAGGGCTGAAAGTTCCTCTTGTAGTCAGGATCAGTGAAGAAAGTTTTGGAGTAAATCGATTCAGTGTTTCAAGGAGCAGTAGGTGTGGTTCTGCAAGGGAGAAACCCAAGGCTCTGGGCTCCCGGATTCACTTCCAGCTTCACTACTGACCCTCTGGTGATGTTGGACAGATCCTTCTTTGTGCTACACTTCAGGCTTTTCTCTGCAAGCTGAGCATGGCATCCTCTCTTGGATGTGAGCCTGTGGATGAACTGCAGAGGTTGGATACAGAAACCCCAATACTGTCCCTTGAGGAGCCAGTTTTGCTTGGGAAGTAAGAGAGCCTTCTGTGCTGAGTGTGTTATTTACCTTGTAAACTTAGATGCTCGAGTCAGTGGGGATGTGAAAATTGCACTTTCCCAGGCTCGGCAGTGGTGCCGATCTTCATCTTCTCCCTTTTTCCTCCCTGGGTGTCTTGCTCCTCAAATTCTTGCATTGTCGGTGTTTTCCTCTTGTCTAACCCTTTGTCCTAACCCTTCCCTCCCTCCCTGGCCTGGATAATGGGGAGCTGAGGGAGATGTGAAGTTAACTACAGGAAAGGTTGTGAAGTGCTTTCACAGCGTCTATTGTGATGGTGCTTAAGTACCCGAGAGCGAGAGATGGATACACACAGGCACAAGACCTCTTGACACACGTACTTATTCTTGGTAACAGGAACATCTGAGCTTCACTCGATACAAAGCCTGGTTGTGTAGCACAGTAGTTTCCTCAGGCTTTCATCCATTCTGACTCTAGTACTCTCTGAAAAAGAAGTCACTTATTCCCTGTCGGTGGCATACCCCCGAAGGAAGAAAATGCAGATCAAGTTTCAGTCTTTTCAGTAATAACATAAAAGTTGGCCAGTAAGAGCCTGCAACAAAGCTTGAAAATGAAGGTTGAAAATCTGCATCTGTAGACATGCATGGTGATTTTTGTGCACAGAAGCGTCAGGTTCCACATCACGTTATTCCAGTTGTAGTTCTTGGAAATAAAACACCAATGTGCAGGAATAGGTCTGGAATCTTACCTTCTGCACTGATTCATCTCAGCCCTAATATCCAAATGGGGATGCACACGAGCCAGTCCACGCAGTCAGGGCAATGTGTGTGTGAGGAAAGGTGCACACACACAGACAGTCTGAACCGGATCTCTTTGAGTATTCAACCCTTAATTTAATCACTAAATAATGACTTCAACTAGAACTGTTTTGATGATAATGCTGAAATGATTAATAAGGTGGTCTGAAATGCAGTTCAGAGCCTCTCTCTGGGGAGTCTCGCCTTGCCAGTTTTGGCAAGATGGCCTCCTGTAGCAACAGAATCAGAAATGCCATTTCTAATTGAGGTCTTTAATTACATTTCCTGCTTTGTTTCAAGGTAACAAGCATTTGGGTTGGTGTGGGGTTTTTTTTCTCCTCTTAATTTTGAAAGTGCTGGAAATGTGTATAGGCTTCCTGTGAGTCCTTGGCTTTCTGAAAATAAATAAAGGATGAGCACAAAGGAAAAATCAGTCCCTTCCAGAGATAACTATAGTGTTTTGCAAGCCTCTTCAAGGTTCTGTCAGGCACACTGCAAGTTTACTTAAATGAAATCTTCAAATTCCACTTCATGTTAAAGGAAGATTTGAGCAAGTAGGATGGTGTAGCTGTACAGAATGGTGTGCACAGGGGCTCTCAACCCTCACAGCATGAACCAAGTCCTAAATCATAAATCATGAAGAAAGGGCCGAAGGAGACAAAACCAACTAAGGCTTTTCTTAGTGAGACAATTTCTTTTACTTCTTTTGGTGCTACCATCACCCTTACCAACAAAGGAACACAAAAGGGCCAGTGGGAAAGTGGGTGATGCTACCAGGAACAGGCCTGGATAAAATAACTCATCCTAAGTGTGAGGAAAACACTGGAGCCTGGTCAGGAGGTGCTGAGTCAGTGCTGCTGCAGACAGTGCTCTGGCCTGGTACCCACATCGTGCTTTGTGCACTCAGTCATAATGTTGTGTTTATGCCAAATTACTCTATTTGGAATTTGTGCAGCCTTGAAATAAAAATAGTACAGTAAAAGGCAAGAGACATCTCCCCAAATTGTTTCCCCCCGTTGCCAATTAAGGCAATATGCAATTAAGGTACTTTAGTTACCGACAGTTGCATTTTGCAGTGATGCTTTTTTGCATATCTAACTTTTTTTAACATCCTGATGATTTAAAAAGGTCAGCAGGGAAAAAATGAAGCGAGTTGCAGTTTTGAGACCGAGCAGCTATTCAGTAACGAATGTCTGTTCCTCAGCAGACCTTGAGCTGGCTTGATGGTTGTCACAGCGCTCAAATGTGGCCTTGCTTGATGGATTGCAGCAGGGACCATACCAGGCTTTGCTCTGGCCTGGAGTTAAAATGCTACAGATTGCATCCTTTGGTTTCCTTCATGTAGAAACGAGGAGGAAGAAGCAGAAAGAGGCCTTTGAGCTGACCTTGCTTTCCCCTGTTTTCCTCTGGTGCCCATGAGCTGCCGTGGACTTGAGAGACAGCAGTGATGTCTCCAGCAGCAGAATTGCTGGTGCTCACGAGTAGCTGCTCTTTCACACCTGCTTCTGGTCATCCTGTTTCTTCTGGTCTGGAGATTAATTGGTTCAAAACTGGCATTACCAGCTCTAGACCCCAGTGTCTGTATCTTGCTTCGGTGATGTTTTGCCTTTTTCAGGTGAGTTTAGTTCTACTTTTCCTACCGAAATAGAGCAAGCAGGACTGAGGCTTTGGCCTGAAGATCTACTGTTTGACACCTTTTATATTTTATTTTTAAACACAGTTCATTATTATGCTAGATGTCACTCTGAGGGATTTTTTGATGCCTAAAGCTAACACATGTCTTCCTGAAAAACTTCTGTTAACTCTGATGTTTGGATTGGGCATGACTTTCAAACTGAAGACATGAGTTGCTTCCTTACGGAAATGCAGTGAACAGCCTCAGTCTGTGATGGCTTTGTCTGTTTGGGATGGAGCTGATGGCAATGGTTCTTAGACACAGCAAGGTTAAATTCCTCCTTCATGTGTCTTTTCACCTCCGAGATGTTACAGCAGAGATCTCCTTCAGGCTGTGTTGTCAAAAGATCTCATCTGCTGCTTGAGAACCAAAGTTTCCCAGTTTTCAGAATATATCAACACAGCAAGGACACCTTTGACACAGAGTTGTGTGAAAACAGCTGAAACTTCTAAAATTTTGTTCTTAAATGCATCAGTTGTAGCTTAGCTTTTTAGAAAACCTTGTCTGGGCATCGGTGCTGACAGTGTTAAACTCCAAGTTTGAACATTATATAAACTAAGCTCTGTTCATGTTAGTCTAATAAAATCAATAATTGGGTTTTACATTGGAGATTCCTGTAAGTATATACTAACTTGACAAATCTCATTTAGAAATCTAAATTAGGAATTTCAACTATTTTGTTTTCAGGATTTCCATAATGTAGTATTTTTACTTTTGAAATACTTTTTTTTTTTTCATTTCCAATTTACTGTTCTATTTAAGTTCTCCTTTTCAAGAAACTAAAATTGTTTAAACTTCAAAGATACAATTTAAAATTCTTCACTTTTAAATCACAGGGAGAAAAAGCCTAAATCCATTTTCAAATGGAAATTCCACCGTGGAGGAAAAATAAATTTTTGATTTGTTAATAGGCATTTAAAACTCCTTTTAAACCCTACCATGTCTGAAAACAGCTGTGAAAAATTACTTAGTGTTTCTTTAGGTGTGAATTAGAATAACCAGCATTTTAGCAAATGATACAGAAAATATATTTGGTTAGTTGTTTTTTTTCCCCTGGGGACTTGTGTTTTGGTTTTTTTTTAGTAGAATTCCAGCTTTTTATTTATTTATTTACTCTGCGTTGGTTTATGCTCTAGTTTTGGCTTCATTGAGATGCCAACTGCAGCAGAGGCCCTGGGGTGCTTTGTCAGTGTTTTGTTGGTGCTTGTCATACAAGAGGCGGTTTTTGTAAGACAAGGACGATTTGGGTTCAGGCAATGGAAATGCCGTCCCTGGAGAGGAGGTCACTGGAGGAAGTCTGGCTTTGTTCTAAGCATGTGTGTTTGCTGGAGATGGCTTCATGTGGCTAAACCCCATAACTGACTGAGCACTGCCCCAAACCCGTTTGCATCCTCACCAGGGACGGGATTGGTGCCTGCAGGGGACACGGTGGTGCCCCAAGTGCTGCACAAGGAATATCTGCTGTTTTCTTGGCCTGCCTTTATTCTGCCAAAGGGTGATGCAGCACTTCAGTGTCGGAATGACCCTGGACATGCCTTGCTGCTGCTCCTCCTGCAGCTGTGAGCGAGAGCGTGGGGTGGTTGGGAAGCAGAATCCCAGGGGACTCACAGGGCTGCCCTTGCTCGTGCCCAGCAGGTGCCTTGGCTGTGGGTTGTCCGAATTGTTAATAATTTCTTCTCCCTTTCCTCTGGTGCACATGCATTTTGTGAGTGGGAGCATTGCTTACTGCCTCTTTACAGTCACCAGGAATTTCCTTTGGAGATGAATGGAAACACAGCTACCAGCTCCTTTCCCCTTGATGATGCAGTAAAGAAATTTTCATCAGGCAGCCAGAGCTGTCTTTACTCGCTCGTGTTCTCCTTTCCCCAGAGCTTGGTGCGCCTCACTTGTGCTGTTGCATAATTACACTTCATACTGAAATGAAAAACTGACTTTAGGATGTTTCCTTCATGTGAACATGAAGGAGCCAGTGCTCCATCCCAAGGCAACAGTTGCAGATTCAGATTTAACTGTGATTTAATGCAAAAGGGATAGAAAGAGACTATAAGTCGTAAGAGAATCTTACAGTGCTTGTTGCAAAACTGATTGCTTTATAGATTTTTTTTTCATATTTTTTCCTAAATTCTTATAGTCAAACTTAACTTGGATGCTCAGATTCTTTCCCTATGATCTCTGGAACATAAAGCTATTCCTAACCATCCTTGCAGGTAACATGCTCAAGGAGGTTTGTATATAAGATGAAGCAACATCCTTTTTTTTCCCCTTGGTGCTCATACTTGAATCCATTCTTTTGCAAAGATCTTTTTACCTTATCTGCTCCTTGGACCATGTCTCTGCTCTCTTTTTACATTCCATCTTTGCCTCTTTCTTTATCACATCAAATCAAATCTCTCAGGTTTATTTTTGAAGCTATTTGCAGCCTCTCTTTGCCTTAAACCTTATCTCAAGGCTGGTATCCAAAGTCAGCTCCCATATCTGATGCCAGCCCCTATCTCCCAGCTGTTAATATGATGAGCAAACAACTTTCTACTTTCCCCTCAACACTGGGGAAAAGATTCCCATGCTCACCTCAAAGCCACATCTCGGTTCTCTTTGAAATTCCTCTTTTTAAATAAATATCTCTTCTAAAACTCTATTTTGCTAGAATGCCTTCAAAATTCCTGTGGGATTACCTGAGACAGCCCGTTGGCACGTGATGTGGGTTTAGCACTGGCTTGCTGTTTATTTCTGCTCTTTTTATTGTCTAAATTCATCTGTTTGCTGATGTGTTAGTTCTTGCCATGGGCCCCCTTTTTCTTTTGTGTCTGTACAGACTCCAACTGGCCCTCAGTGATACACAAAGGCAAATATTAAATGCATGTTATGCAGACAGAAAGATTTATCCCCTTCATGCCATCCTTAAACATCTGTAACATTAGGAGGTAAGGATGCTGCTTGCAGCACAAAATTTCTCAGGTTTCTTGTAGACTGATGCTGAATTTCACTGTTTCAAGTACTTGTGTTTGGCTCCTTTCGAAAGCACCGCCGTCAAACCATTCATCCGCACCGCGTTGGTAAATCAAATCTGAGCAGCTTTTTCTCGCTGTCACAGTGTTTGTTTTCAGGGCGTGTAGAGGCAAACAAACCGTTAGACACACACAGGGGTGAGAAAAGGTACTGCCTTCCTTGTGCCACCGCCGGCCCTGTGGTCACACACAAATAAGGGAAATGATCTGCTGAGCACAGACACAACAACAACAACCACCAGCAGCTAAAATGATCAATGGCCAGGAGAGCGCCCTGCTGGGCCTTGTTTGTGTGAGTCTGGTGCAGTCACAGGGGGGAGACAGAAGGAAAGCATCGGCCTGGAGGTGGGCACTGGCTCTGTCAGCACCAGCCAGCCCCTGGATTGCAGCTCCATGGGTTGCAGTCACAAGCCAGGATGCTGAAAATGGAAACAGCAGAGGTTCAACGAACCAGACTAGTGGGGTTGTCAGCTGATTTATATCCATTGCAGTGCTCCCACCACGAAAACTACCCCAAAATGACCATTTCAGGTTGTCACTTCTGTCTCTTCGACAGAGCAGGGTTAGGTGAGAAAGAGCCATGTTTCAGGAGTCCATACAGGTCACAGCCAAAGAAATATGTTGAGTACGGTGGGAGTTTTGGCACCAAAACGATTATACAAACAGGGCTGGGTTAATCTCAAATGAGAAACCATTTTAACAGACTACCAACACCCCTCGTGGGAAGCAGAGAATGCTTGCACAGAGGGAGTGTATCCTTTTTGTGTGAGAAAATGTGCTGTAGAGGTTTTTAGCTTTTTTTTTTTCTTTTGGTTGCGTAAGTAGGTCACTCAAAACAAGTAATAAATTAATATTGAGTCTGTAAAAGTGTCTCAGTCTTGACAGGAAGAAGGTTGAGATCAGTTCTGAAAAACTGAGAAAAGGTATATTTTGACACGCTTTAAAATTTTTAATTTTTTCAAATGACAGCTCCTCCAATAGATTTCTTTTTTAAATGCAAGTATAACAACTGGAAAACAAAATCAAGTTGTATTTCAAACTGAATGATGTGAGTTTGGAGGATAATTTAAGTATAAAAGTTCTTTGGGCTATATTAGGAGTTGTAAGAACCTTCCCTCTGATCATTCCCACTTGTGGGAATTGTACAAATCTGATACAAACCCAGGGTCTGTCCGACCTCAGCTTCCTGCAAAGGAAAGGGAAAATAAGACCTAGACTAGGTCTGAAAATGTCCTCCTGCCCATACTCTGTCCCCATCAAGGTCAGGAATACTTTCAGGATCCTTCAGACCCTGAAGCTTCCAGAGTCACTCTTTTAATATTTGCTCTCCCTTCATCTCCTGATGATCTTGTATAAGATTTCACTCTCTGTTTTCTGCTCTGAAGACATAAAACCACTTGAAATGATATTCAGCTTCACAGAAAATTTGTGTCTTCACTGAATTCTAAAGCTTTCCTGAGAAGAAGAACAACAATAAAAAAAGATAAAAACTTGATTTCAGTATGCCAAACCAAGGACTTTTCTGAGTTCTGCAATCTTAGATGGAAAAGGAATTCATAGAGGAAAAAAGTTTCTTCAGCAGGACTGATGGGTGATTGAATATCTAGTTAGGAATTCAATCACTGTATAGATTCTCAGTAGGCCCTAATTACACCCTTCCATGCGTGATCCCACCAGCCTTATGCAAACGAATTTTCATTAAAGCTGAGGAGAGGTTTTTATTGCTTGAGAATTACAAGTTTTGGAATGGGTTGATTTGCTTGTTTAGTGTTGTGGGGTTTGGATAGATACCCAATACTTAACTTTTTTAAGCTCTGTGTTTTGAACACCCAGATCTGCCCAACTTTTCTGTGGTGAATCAGGAGAAAACCAGGCAGGGAGGGTTAAAGAAATAACACCTGGTTATTGCTGCTGGACAGCAAACTTTGTGTCTTCAGGAAAAAAAAAAGTTCTGGGGTGTATGACTCCCTGTTTTTCCAGAAGATTCCTCTGATGGAAGGAGGCAGTAAAGCATCCACAGGAAAATAGTGGGCAAGATTCTGAGTGGGTATAGAGGCAACAAAACTCTGAATAGGAAGGTAAATCAGACTGCAGAGCTGGAGCAGTGTGTGTGGTGTCGGAAAGTTCTTGCTGGTCTTCATAAAGGAACTGTAAAGTAGAGGCAAATCTTCCTTAAATATTCATCCTCAAAGGGATTGCCTGCCATGAGCACAAGTTCCCTGCCATGAATACCTGCATGAAGCTGGTTGACAAGCTTTCCTTTGCATCCTTACATAAAGCTGGGAAAAAGCATTTGGAAAATATCTCTTCAGAGCTAGTATGCTGAACCCCCCGAATTTTCTGTACTGTAGCATAGCTTCATTTCCCCCCTCCCCTCACAATATAAAGATGGCTTTATTCTCTCAAAGTGCTGAGGGGAAAATGCTAAAAACTCACTGTCTTCGCTCTCCACGGTGTCAAAGGTGGTTATTTTGGATAATCTGTGTACAAATTGGAAAGTTTTGCTGTGTGAGGGAGTCGAGTTTTCAGACTGGGTTTCCAACCTTCGCTCCTGGTGAGTGGCTCTGGGATGGCAGTGGTGTGCCTTCCCTCTGTGGGATGGCAGGGTGTGCATTCAGGCCTTGAGGGGAAGGGTTGGGTTTGAAAGAGATGTTTCTGGTTTCCAATTTGGACAGTCAGTTTTTCAGTACAGCAAGAGTAGTTAGAAATGACATTGGAGTTTGTGGTGGTCTGGTTCAAGTTCACTGCCTGTGCTAGGGAATGAATTGCACATCCTGCACCATTAGC
The DNA here is from genome assembly GCA_036023395.1 of Myiotriccus ornatus. NCBI lineage: Eukaryota > Metazoa > Chordata > Aves > Passeriformes > Tyrannidae > Myiotriccus > Myiotriccus ornatus. The sequence goes on along the minus strand of JAYRBT010000021.1, from coordinate 16,830,179 downwards.
AATTGGAATACTTTGGAAATTATTCACACAAGTAATGTTTGAATAATTGTGTGTGATTGGATGTGTTTGGTAAGTTTGTCATTAGAATTGGGTAATTTGGGAAGGACGAAGAACAGGAGGAAGGATAAAGGTTTATGTGTGAGATGCATCATCCTCTTACACTGTTTGCTTCAGGGAAATGGGCCTTAGGATGGGGCAAGGGAGGAAAAACTTCTGGTCAGGCAAAATACAAATCTGACTGCCCTTGAGTAACAAGAATTGATCAAATAAATGTGTATTCCTGGCCCCTGGATTTTGAATTGATAGAAATACAAGAATTCTGCTTTTGTGCCAGCGCTTGGGCCTTGTAAAAACACTTTTGTTCCCTCAAGTTTATGAGAGCTGCCATCACTTGCCTTGCCTGAGACATTGTCTGCTGCAAGAAAACCTGTTAGTTCACTTAGCACTGAGTCCACTGGAGTTTTTTCCTGGGACTGGGACTTGAACCAATTAGAGCTAATTGCTGTTCTGCCCCATGGAAGCAGAAACAGCCTGTCAGTCCCTGTTTTATTAAATTGAGCTTCCCGAGACTCCTAAATTGACTGGGAGATGTACACATGCACCTATTCTGTAAAATATATGATTTGCTGTGTTCTTTTCCCCCTTGGTTGTTAACTTGTGTTCACTGTATTGTATTTCCTTTCTCAAAAGAGATGTTTCACAGGCATTAAATGAAAATTGAAATTAAAAAAAATTAATACACCGACTAGAGAGAGAGAGGCAACTGCCTGTTTATTTACCTGTCCTGAGTTTTCAGTTTTTAATAACATTTTACAGCCTAACTCTACTGATTCATCCCTTCTGAGAACAAAAGTATTATGTGAAGGGTAAAAAATTTCCTGTAGTGTTAGGTGGGGTTTTTTTTGTTTGTTTTTTTTTTTAATTGATTTTAGGTTTAGATCTTTAGGATGACAAATGAAATGTTTCTTATATGCCATGAAGAAAATATTTTTATTTTTTTTGCCATTAGGTCAAACATCAAAGGGGAGGGTAAATGCTTGGTGTTTCTTTTCCCATTGTGTCTTGCATTACTTTTCTAATCTTTGGGGAGCCTTTTTTGAGGACGTGGTTACCTGTGTCCCAAAACACTGTGACATTTCCCAGGCTCTCACGAGAGCTCATGTGTAAGATTTAAACTATGGCCTGGGGCTTCAGGCACAAATGGACATTCAAAATGGGGCACAGGAAAAACTGGCTTCTTTTCTGCTCTCACTGCTGCTTGAAAGGCACTGAAAATAGCTGTCTGATTTTACTCACTGGTGTCTCTCGAGAATTGTTCTTTAATCCAACTCTTCTAAAACCTTAGGAGATGTTTGGCTCTGACTGAAACCTTGTAGTGAATTTACTCATTCCTGGAAAAGGTCCTCATCCTCTGTAAGATCAGGCTGGCTCTGACAGATCTGCTTTATTTGTGGTTATAGTCACTGACAATTACTTTGGTAACTATAACTACAGACTAATTAGGAAAAAGCACTATTTAAATGCTAAATAGATAAGGAAACTAGAATTCTTTTAGCTTGTCAAATTGATCCATTAAATCTGTGTGTGTTGCACCTGTAATTGCAAAGCTCCAATTATCATACACTTAGTGAAAGGAGTGATAAGGTTTTCTGGAGCAGAAAGTGATAAGAGATAAAAGTGAAAAGTTGCCTAATAATAACTTTCAGTAAAAGCTATCAACAGCAAATGTATACTTCTGATAAGAACCAGAAGCCAAGAACTTTAAATCCTGATATCTGCAAGCAAACAAAAAGAGGGAAAGCAGGGGCTGGAGGGAAATGCCATCACGTTGTTCAGGGAGGTGTTTTAATCATCGTCAGACCCTCCAGTCTGCACAGCCCGCAGAGCAGGTGGCTCCTGGGAAGGGCTGTGTGGGTGTCCATGCACTGACATGGAGAGCCTTTGGAGAAGTTTAGTGCTTCGTGATGTCTAGGATAGAGTCATCTTCCATCAGGGAATAAGGATCCGACCCACAGTGACTTTCTTGTTCCTCTCTGGGGATTGTTTCTGAGTGTTGCCACTCCTGGGAGACAGATCTCGGGGATGGTCAGTTTAATGCTCTAAAATAGTGTTGCCTCACAGGTTCCCTTTGGGATAAGATGGAGAGGAATGACCAAAATACAGCTGTGAACCCAGGCACTGGTGGAGACTGGAGTTTATGCAGAGGAGAAGGGAATTAGAGGTGCTTCTATTTCTGCCATAATTCACCATGGTGCAAAGTTGAATAAAGTATGTCCTCTCTCAGTACCTTTCTGTTGATCTGAAGCTTTGAAGTGGGAGCTGGAGAGGTTTTTAGAAAACCTGGAATCAATTTTTGAAAGGGTATAAAGGTGAAAGATTGTGTGAGGGACCAATAATTTTGAGAAATAGATAAAAGGAGGAGGACAAGGAGGAGGAGGGTGGCCTTAAGAGCAGGTGAGATAGAAAGGATTGTTGTTGTTAAGCAGAACTTGTCAGAAAAACAATACAGACCAGACTGCTGTTTGTGAGAAGGGGAAAAGAAAAAGAATCACTTTCCTGAGAACCCAAGAGGCTTTATTCATTTTAAAACCAATTCCATGCAAAATAATGGCAAGTGAGCATATGTATCCTAAATGACACTTCAACCTCTCTTCAGAAAAAGCCATCAGTGTTAAAATAGGCATCATTACCCTGTGGTGTTGCTTGCTTGCTTGCTTTTTCTGTTGGTGGATTGGAAATGACAAGCCTGGCTTCTAATTAGTTTTAGCAGCACTGTTTGTGAAGTTTTGTATATAAAGGGAACGAAGCTGAATCTTTTTTTTTCTGCTTGTGTCAAGAAAAAGAAAAAAATGAGAAACATACAGGTAAAAGACAAGAAAATGGTAATAGGTTTTGCACTCAGAGTCTCTTTGGAAATTTGACTTTTAATGAAGGAATGTTTTCTTTGGACTAGTTGAAATAAAACAATTAAAAGGTTCTCCTTCTGATAAACAAATGTGTTTGTTCCAAGAGAGCGAAGGCTGATGGTCAGATGCTAAAATTACACTTCTAATGCCTTCTTAAGCTGAAGTGAATCCACTGAACCAGTGGCAGCCACACAGGATACTGGGGCTTTATAGGCAGGTGGCAGAAAAGAGAGTGCTGGGGAAGAAGGCAGGAAAAACATGCAATGAGAGTCTTGTATTTTCAAGATTTAAAAAGAAATTGGTATAAGATATCTTCAGGTTTTGTTTTGCAGAACCTTATTCTGAAAGGGATTTCTTTTTTGAACACTTTTAAATTTTGTTATAAGGTTTAGGAAGGAGGAAGATGTAGTAGAACACAACAAATGAGTCTGTTTTGGAGAAGGAGGAATATTTACACAGATGTCACTTAGGGTAAGAATTGCCAAACTGTGCTCAGTAGAAGTGGTCCTGAAGTTGTAGTTCAGCTGTCATAATATTTGCTTCCCTGCTCTTATAAATATGTACCATTTTTTTCCAAAGGTTGTTAGTAACAGAATAGGTTTAAGAATTGTTAGATGGTGAAAACTGTGAAACCTTAAATTTAGTTTTATTTCCTTATGTGGTGGGAAGATCTGGTTGTGTTGTGATTTTGTTTGACAGACTGATAATGTCCTGTCTGATGGGACAAAGAGGCAGTTACTCAGTTTAAAAAAATTTATTAAACTTTTTCTGTATCTTGGGACAATTTGACATCAAATTAATAATTAAAGAATTTAGGTGCTGACAGAAAGGGTGGGTGGTGAGAACTGGCTGAATATTTTTGGCTGTGTGGATGTCATCTCAGAGAACACACTCTCCCAATGCCAGAGATTGTCCAGATTGTCCCCAAGAAGCAAACTGGTACTGGAGAAAGGTGCAAGGTATAGCTGTTCCAATAGTGCCCTGACAGGAAGCTTTCCATGTGGAATAAACTGCAGTGTGAGCACAAATAACCAAGCAATATCCTTCTGTAAAGGAAAGCAGCAGCTTTCACTCTGGTTACTCCAGGAATGTGCTTTTGGCTTAGCCAAGGATATCTGATGGAACAGTGCAAGTCATTTCTGTTAGCTCCGGTAAAATAAGGTGGTTTATATATATATATCTATATATATCAGACTTTGGAGCAGTGTTCTTTCCCCTCACCAGTGACAATGTGCTGTTTAGGACTGGGCATGGGACCTGTGAGTGCTGCTGCTCAGCCACCTCTCTTCCATCTGCAGAAAGCAGTTTGTTTCTTTGTATGTTTAGAGATTCTGGGGGATAAAATGCAAGAACTTCATAACTAAAAAAAATTATAAATAATAGCTGAGAAGGCCACAAGTACCACTGGGGACTTTAATTTCATTGGTTAATGTTTATGAAGTGCGAATTTAAAACCAAACACTGCATCAAGTAAAGGTCTGTGGTGACACCTGTAACAAACATTGTGACAGGGTAAAATAATCCATCTTGACCAGTATTAAAACTAGAACCACTTACATTTAAATCCAAGCACTTTGCACTTTTTTGAACAAAACTTTTTTTATTTTTTACCTTGGGAAGTGAAGGATGACTGTTGATCACATAAAGAGGTTTCTTTAGGGAAATCAAAGATTCTTAGAAGACTACCAAAAAATCCCTTCTCTGAACTGCAGCTGCAAAAGGAAAGCTCCAGCCCACTGTGTCATGCTAAATGTTCCCAGCAGGAAGTGAGCCAGGTACTTGAAGTGACATGATGGATTCCCCCTTCACCTGCTGCCTCTATCTCATTAAACTGCAGTGATTAAAGAGTTATCAAAATTTAATACTTCAAAATGACTGCACAAAAGCAACTCCTCCTTATGAGGAGGCGTCGTTATGAACCGTCACTCACGTACACAGAATTTCTCCCACAAATCTCTTCCCCTGTGCACCCCCCTCCCCTCCCTACACATTCACTCCCTAAATTTATGAGGAAGTGGTGAAACCTTTAGCCAGCAAGAGCCACTCCTGAGGATAAATATGGGCTCTAAATTATTTGAGCCCATCGGGCATATTGGTTATTAAACTTCGCCTGGTGCAAGAGGGCAGAGGGATGTGCTGTGTCATTGCCAGCTGTACTAATTGCATGCTAAAGATTTTCAATTTCTTAGGTAGAAATATGGATTGGAATTATACCAGGATTATTCAGGTGACTCTGACAAGCTGTAGCTTGAGAGATGTATGGAAACAAATTAGGTGCAGCTTAGTTTGATCAGGCATTGACTGTTGTCACCCTGCTGCTTTTTTCCTTTCTCCCTTCTGTGCAGTCCATGCACAGGTGAGATCAGTCCAGAGGAAAGCAGGCACTGGAATTCAGTGCTAAAACAGCGAATTCCCAGTGTTTTTCCATCAGTAGGTCTCTGTGAAGTAGATTTGCCCCCACCCTTATTACTCAAGGGGAAGTGCTGAGAAGCCAAACGATTTGCCCAAATCCACTTGGAGAGAGGTGTCGGTGTGCCTTACAGAGTCTGCTTATCTCCAATCCCAGCACATGGGGGGACACGAAAAGTACCTTAAGGGGACAGTGCCTGGCCCAAGGATCTGCACAGACCCTGCCCAGTAGTGCCACAGCCCCTGGGCAGTGTTTTGTGCCCAGCAAGGACAGCTTGGAGCTCTCTGTGCATCAAGCTGCAGAAGCAAGGGGATGAAAAAGTGGGGCAAAAAAAGCTTTGGAGCCTCTAATTCATCAAGTTTGCCTGCAGCTGACATAACGTGTTTTCTTTTTCCTCTGGATAGCAATAGATTCTGTGAATGATGATATAGTGCCTGGTAAAATTCAGCTGTCCAACATGGGTGCTGATAAAGCTGGCAGTTGTGTGGGATGGGGTCCCTCAGTGCTGCTGGTGCACTGCAGTTTGACCATTTGGAGCTTGGTTGTCTTCTGTTTTAGATATCTAACATTTTCATTAACTAAGTGGTAAGTAATAAACAACCTTTATGTAAGAAATCAAAAAACTTCATGCAAAAATGTAGAAGTAAACAAACATCATAGTACAGTCTGAACTGTGTAAATCAGTTTAAAGTTGCACTGATGCCTGTATTAACCACCTGAAATGCTGCTCCTCATACTCCAGTTTATACCCTTGTGTGAAAAATCCAAATTTATATAGCCATTTTTAGATATGCACTGGCTATCTATTCTCAGAGATTAACTTTGAGGAAAAAGAAACAATTGCATAATACATGCTGTGATTTGTTGAGTTTGGGGGAAAGAAGCTATTTATTAAAAATAGTCAATCCGCTTTCTGTCTCCCATCACAGACTTGGTTTAGCAGCTCACTCTCCTGCATCAGGCAGGCAGGGTCATCCCTCTGCTTTTATATAGATTATTTACTTACTAAAAGGTTATGTTTAGTTCTTAATTTCCATTCCAGTATATTAGTGTGCCCCCTTGGCTGCCTCTGTGTGTTACCTGTGTCAAAAGGTTGTGGCCAGAGCAAATAAATGTTAATGTAGGAGGTGTAGCAGCTGTTGGAGCACTTAGCTTATGAGTCAAAAACTCCTAATATCATTTTCAGAGCATAGAAGTGTGTGAAAGTAGTTAACTGGTCAGAGACAGCACAGGATAGCAGTGGCTGGCATATATGTATCATATAATAGCTGGTGGTGTTGTATGGTTTTGACCTGGTGTAGATGGAAACCCTCCCCAGCTTCATTATCATATGTCAGCTTACATTAGAAAATGTAAATGATAGCAGAGACACGAGCAAAGAGACAAAGTGGGAATGGAGTTCATTCTGTTGTTCATCTCATACAAGTAACACAGGTCTACACAGCCTGCACGAGGATTAATAAGCAGCAGAAGGGAAGGAACAGTTACATCTGTAAGAATACGAGAGA
>JAYRBT010000021.1:16718477-16813856 GCA_036023395.1 Myiotriccus ornatus | reverse complement strand
TGATTGTGTAATAATTTTGGACTGGCAGCACACTGAATGTGTTCAGGCACAGAGGTTTAGCAAAGCAGCTGCCCTGGGGACAACTCCTGGAGCTGCCACGTGTGTCTGTCACCTCAAAGGCACTGGAGCTGCTGCAGGTCTATGGACAGGAACCTGCATGAGGATTTAGTCCAGAGGAGACTCCAGTCAAGCTTGAGTGGGGAAGTGCTTTGTGGGTTTTGTCCTCTCAGGGTAAATGAGGAGCCTTTTCATCACCATGTTCAACTCCATCACTAACTGGTTGTGCCCATCCGTGGTCTGCCCACAGGGAGATAAACTTCCACCCTGCTGTCCCTCAGGGGAAAGCTCTTTAATCAGCCTGTCACTTGGGAGACAAATCCTGCTAATTTTGCCCATGCTGATAGCCTCCTTATCTTTAATGGGACAATTTTGATCGATAATGATCTGGAAGTTGTTTTGTTTCACCAAGATAGGCACAGCTGTCCAGCCCTTGTTCCATTTAGTTCACTGCAGCAGTGCAGTACGTTGCAGTTTCTCTTTCAATTTATTGGCAAACTCCTGGTTTGATATATTTAATTTCCGTGGTAATTCTAGTAATTAATTTCCAGCAATCCAGCAAAGCTGTTGAATCAAGAGGATCTTAAATCTCTTGCTGCAAGCTGGCTGGTGATGCCAGTCACCTGGCAACACCAGCAACCAGTGGGAGAGAAAGCACTGCACCAATGGTCATGGCAGCTGAACAAAGGGCCTTGCTGCAGACTGGGGAAGTCTCAGTTATTCCCGAGAACCAGGCACATTTAGTACATGATGTTGCATGAAAGATATATATATATTTATAATATCTTTTCAGATTTGGCAAAATGTTTAATTGAGACATAGATTTTGTTGTTGTTTGATTTGTCAAAACAGATTTTTAATTTCTTTTATTTAGTTAGTTAGTTATTAGCAAGCTCATTAGACATTATATTAACCAGGGCTCTGAGCAACCTGGTCTGATTGCTGAGGGGTTGGAATAAGACGGTCTTTAAGGTCCCTTCCAACCCAAACCGTTCTGTGATTCCATATCTCTGCTTCCACCCTATTGTGGTTTGTGCTGGGTCAGATAAGAGTATCTGAAAAGTAAAAGGCTGGGTTACAGGTTTGCTTTGCTGAGATATCAAACACAACTCCAGTGAGGCAGTTTGCTACATTTTCCTCTACCTCCCATCCCCTTCTAGGGCTGAGTTGTGTGGGATAATCAGTGGAGATGTTCCTGTTCCATAATTGCTGTTGGGCACTTCATGAAGCTGCACGGGAGTTTTGCACTGATTTAGTGAAGTACCTTTTACAACAAGACACCTGATCAAACTGTGTCAGCTGAAGTGAGGGTGCATAATGAGGGTCCAAGGTTTAGGATGTACTATAAGATGGTCATTAAATATAATCCAGCCTCATAGCCCAACTGGAAGCTGGAAGCTCTGAGGAAATAATTCCCACTGGGATACATTCCCTCCCAGTCTCTATGGAAAGTTGGCATCAGCTGTACCAAGACATCTTCCCATCACACCAAACAGCACTGTCTGCTTTGCTCTGACTCAGCTGTGAGACAACTCTGGGGTGTGTGATGGAGCTTTGGCACGGAAGAGGAGCAGTGTGAGGTTGTGTTCTGTGCAGTGGTTACATTCATCCCTCTGATCCCTTTGTTCAGCTCTTGTCTTCTCTTTAAAATGCTGTTTACAGCGAGGTTTCCTGACCTTGCTCCAAGGCTGTGATTGTACACAATAATATTTCACTTGCAAATGCTTCCCCAGTGAATCACTTGGCTAAATTCAAATTAAGCCACTGTTCAGTGTGAACGAGGATGACAGAACTGAACCATCAGAGAATTACAAAAATCTACCACAATTTAAATTGGGCTACCTACAACTTTCCCACTTTTCTGTGGGAAGAGGAGCGTCCCTTGTTACCAGGAATAGTGTGCTCGGAGATGCTGCAGCGTGTAATGTGTGAGTCAGCCTGAGTCTGCCTTTGAACCAGAATTGCCACCAAAATCTACAAAATGGTGCTGAGTTTCAAACAAAGCCCAAGCAATGAACCAGAGCAAAACTCTTCAGTTTTCATGAGTTCTACTTTGAATTTGGGGTGCAGCTATAGAGCTTTGGGTACAGGAAATCAGGCGAAAAATACCAAATTTATCTGAACCCATTCTTTAATTAGCTTCCCTTAGAGAAGCAATCTTAAAGAAACATCACCTAATTTAAAAGTTTATCCAAAGGCTATTGGAGTTGCTTGGAGTTTTTTCCACTGACATTACAGGCTGAGGTGTCCAAGTGCCACAGTTCAACCTGAAAACATGTTTCAGTGCAGCAAGCCATGTTTGCTAATACCTGCCAAGTAGCTTCTTACCTTGTTACTATAATGAAATATTCAATTTGAACAATCGTTTAGTTTAATTGAGCAGTTCTCTGATAAAACTGCACATGCTTAATAGGGTAAATGTGTGAGGCAGGTGCAAAAAAACCCCTTCAGTAAATTAAACTAATACAACATTCAATGAACTAATGAGGTGCTGTGGGAGTTGCATTTCAATTAAAAATCTATGAGGATGTAAGGAACTTATGGAAGCTGTTTGCTAGCTATGCCTGCTTTCCATGGGAGGGAGGATCAGTCAGAGGCTCCTTAAACACATTACTGAGTCGAAAATGAAAGCTGAAAAATATGTTTTAATGAAGATATGACAGTTTCTCTTCCAACTGCACTTGGCACTCCTTGACGACCTGCCTGGCCCTCACCTACACTCCACACCGAGCAACCTGGATTTTCTCATAACATTTTATGAAAAGGCCAACTGTGGAGAATGACCAACATACATCTCAATTCCTACAGGCACAGTAGAGACTGGCTGAGTGTCTGAGCAAACCATTAGGTTTATGGACTTTAAGAATGAATAACCCCTTACACGCTTGCAATAAGCTGAGGGGGATTGATCTTTAATGGCTTTCCAGATATGTTTAGAGTTATTCAGCAATTTGAAGCTCCAGAGGCTGCAGCTGAAGCGGCCAAGAACGGATTTGATTGTCAGCATTGCAGTGTCCCAGCGAGGATATAGATCATTTGTGAGAGGAGCAGGTGACAAATGGGTTATTTGGAGGGAACAGGAAGGAGATGCACCAAAGGGAGTGCCACTGGCAGGACTTCTGTGAGCCTGAACTCAAGATTCTGGAAGGTTTTGAGATTCTTTCCTCTTAATGTAATGGCTGCTAAACCAATCTCTGATGATGGGCTATCAGTGCTTTAATGATTCGTAATTGCACCTCTTGAATTGCAATTACAATAATTTTATCCCCCATGTCTCTCTTTCTGCATTGTTCACAGGAACAGCCAAGGGAGGCAGAATTTTTCTTGGGTTTTCTGTTCTTATTTTTTTAAAAGGGCTCAAGATTCATCAGGTTGGTTCAATTTTGTGATGTGTTGTTTTATGTGCTGAAAGAGCTCTGAGAACAAAGGGATCCTAATTCAGTCCGGAGAACTAACAGACAACAAATAGGAATTACAGAATTAGCAACACTGCACCACCTGCACATACCAGAGAGAGAGGGATGGCTGAGTAGCTTCTTAAAACTCAGGTTACTGATTTTGATTGCTCTGGTGTTTTTCTAGGAGGCAGATCCCCAAATAGTAGTAAAATGATCTTCCTGTCTGGTCTCATCATCTTGGTTTGCTTCCAGATATCAGACCTGTGGGTTTCGATTACAGGTTAGTCCTCAAAATAAAGTAGAATTAATATTTTACAGGAAATCTAATGAGGAACTTTCCAAAATAGGTTACAAAAAGTCCTCTAAACCCTCAAAAAGATGGGGCCATCATTCTTTACTAGAGTAATTACCAAGCACAGGATTAATGAGTTTGAAATTTGCTGTTATTTTGTTAGCCTTGAATGCTTACACATATCAATCAACACAGGATTGTTCTTGACAGATGGACCTCCAATTTAGCATATCACTTTCTTTTTCTAGTTATAAAAATAATACTTTATACCAGGAAGAAATTATTTGTCATACTCAATGTGTCAAAATATTTGGAAAGTTGCCCAGAACAGGAGTTAAGCAAACACCATCCAAGTTTAGTTTTAATATAAGTTACATTGGCTGCTCTATAAATTAGACAATATGGATTGTATTTCCCATTTCTCTACTGGTTTACCCCAAGGACTGTCAGCATGAGGACTGTGATTTGATGATGCAGTAGAGAAGCTATCCAGAGATGGACAAAAGCTGTGCTTTTGGAGAGGATCAGCCTTAGGGCTGCAAATTATTCCTATCCCATGTTCTGTACGAGCCCATCTCCAAACCTGCTGAAATCAAAGGAGAAACTTCTGCTGACTTAGTGGCCATTGAATCCATATAACTTTCTGACAACAGCTCAAACTCCTGCTTTTCCTGGAATCCATGGCAAAACTCCCCAAGTCTTCATTATGGCTTTCGTTTGAGCCACTGGGTTTGAAGACTTCTTTTCAGCTTGGACATGGATACAAATTCAGGAATGAATGCGAAGCTGATGCAGCATCGACATCTCCTGGCACGTGCTGCTGTGTTTAAAGATTCAGAGTTGCCTCACATTGTAACCTTTTGTTAGTTTTACGAGTGCAGCTGTTTCTCTCAGCGACTTTTTTGACATCAGATGGGCGTTTGCACCGTTATGCTTAGAATCGACGTTTAGTCTTTCTTAACATGTTACATGACAAAAATAGAGTTTAAAATATCGATTTTGGTGCTGTCACTGGGGCAAAGGCGAGGTTAGAGATACCTCCAAGCAGGTTGTGAGAATAGGTGTTTCAGAGGAAGCGTAATTCTCGTTGATGAAGTGCTTATTTTAAAGCAGAGACGTTTTCTCCATTGCACCCTTGCATGCTTTGGAGTTTTGCATAATTTCGAGCAATCTCAGTGTCTGAATCCTTCTCCGTTACGTATTCTGCTGGTTAATTTATGGAGTGTGAGGAATAAAGCTGGTTAAAAATAAATTTGCTTTGGCGATACTTAATCTTTTTTCCACAATATGTGCCATAATTAACATATTAATCTGTGACAAACACTAAAAGTTTCTCCCTAATCGCTTTGCCATACATTTCATTTGACATTTCAGTTCTATTTCACTGGCTTGCCCTCCGAGCACGAAGCGATAAAAAAATTCAATGAAATTGGACATTCATACCGAGAATCTGATTTTTTGTGTGAGATTAATTTGATTTTTGTGAAAAGGCTCTGTAGTTGGGGAGAACGTGACTTACATGAGCAAAAATACCATTTGCCAAATGCCAAGAGGGGGGGAAGAGAGTCAGAGCTTGGAAATGATTATGTAACGTTTTAGATACACTCTGAGCTATCTCTGTGCAAGTTAAGTGAAAAGCATCACAGAGGCACATTAAGTTGCATCTTTATGGGGAAGAAAAAGCTTACAAACCACAAAACCTGCTCCACTCTGGAAATGGATGTGTAAACACGCTGGCACCAAACCCCCGCCGTGGGTCAAATTCCTCTCTCAGCACAACAGCCACACTCAGCTTAACTCTGGGAGTAGTTTGAGGAACTTTAACAGGATTGATGGAGTGATTTGTTTTGTTACAATGACAGCAATATTTGGGATTTTAGTTTTCCCTTCAGCGCTGGGAGTTAAATACGGCAGCACTGAGCTTAATCTGCAAGAGTTATGGGAGCAAGGTGATTACAAAAATGCCTCGTTTAGTTCCATCAGTGTTGTGTTGTATCAGCTCTTCTCTCTAATGGCTGAGAGCATTTTGGTAGACAAATTATTATAGTTATTGTTTGTACTGGAGTAGCAACTTACTGTTCCAGAGGGACAGACCCAGCAACAGAGGATCATGGGTGGGGTCATGGCTCAGGTGATTTATGGTCTCCTGTAAAAGAACAGTAGAAACCTTTTGATAGAGTACTGAGGTGGTATTGATGGCAGAAGATTCAACATGGTCTACCTAACTAAGCAAACTAATTAATCATTTATTAATTTTGAATCAATTTCCTCACAGTCTCTATAATAGATATTTTAATTATTGCAAAAGATAAAACACTTTTTCCTGAGATTACAGGAGAATGTTTCATTAAATAGGAGCCAACTGAGGGCTAAGGTGCCAAACTCCAGATTCTCAAAACTGCTGTTCATCCACAGTCACATCTTAGCAGCCAGCAATTACTTTTTCATCAGCAAATGATCCGCAAGTAAAGACTGTGATCCTGGGCTGGAGGACTTGGAGTATGTAAGGAAAGAGCATGTAGGCTCCAGATCCTCCAGAGCTTTGACCTGAGAAGTGGAAATTACAGCACAATATGAATTTGTTGTTTGTGGCCCCCTCTGTCATCCTTTCCTGAATTTCTCCTGCCTACTTAATGTTGTATTTATTTATTTGAATTTTCCTTCCAAAATGAACCCACTTGCATTTAACTCTTTAACAAATTTGATAAACTTTGGGATATTTCTCTATTTTATCAGCTCAGTTGATAACCCTTTCTCCCAGAAGTATTTCTTAGTTACCTGTCTGACTTTGCATCGTTTTTACAGTTTATGGCCAGACAAGCCCTCTGTGTCCCATTTAACCACACGACTGTTCTTGGAGCAGGTTTAGTCAGCTGATGTCCTCCCTCCTTCCAGTAAGGGAGTGCTGGATGGGAAAATGCACGTGGGCTGTCCACGGCCCAACAGAACAGCTCTGTGCTCTATGTGTCCCCCTAAAGCCAGGAGAAGGCAGGCTGGGAGAGTTGGGATGGTTCATTCTAGAGAAGAAAATGCTCTGAAGAGACCTTAGAGCCCCTTCCTGCACCTAAAGGAGCTCCAAGAGAGCTGGAGAGGGACTTTGGACAAGGGCCTGGAGCAACAGGACAAGAGGGAATGGCTTCCCACTGAAAAAGAGTAGATTTAGGTTGGATATTGGGAAGAAATTCTTGGTTGTGAAGGTGGTGAGGCCTTGGCACAGGTTGGCCAGAGAAGCTGTGGCTGCCCCATCTCTGGAAGTGTCCAAGGCCAGGCTGGATGGGTCTTGGAGCAGCCTGGGATAGTGGAAGGTGTGGCTGCCCATGGCAGGGCATGGAATGAGATGAGCTTTAGGGTCCCTTCAACCCAAACCGTTCTGTGATTCCCTGAGGAGCTCTACTGGTGGGCACCTGAGGAAGATCAGCCTGATGAAGATGGCACCTTCTCACCAGACAGGGGCATGTCCAGGTGCACATCAGCAGCATCTGCAGCATAAATCCTTCACAACAGCTTCAAGGATCTATGCTGCTGAATAGGAATTATTAATCAGAAGTCTTAGTGAATTTAAAATGTGTGACATTTCCTTCTCTATCCATTAGGCAAGGTTCCTTGCCAGAGAAGGAAACCAGACAATTTTGACATGATAGATTCTTGAAAACCATCACCATTTCCCGTCAGTTATTTACTCCCCAGGCACTGACAAATTAATTCTCTAATACTTTGTTCTAACGTTTTTCTGGGCACTGAAGTTGAATTAGCTCATCTCCAGTTGTCTGTGTGTTCCTTTTCACCTTTTTGTGAGGTTAGGGATGATATTTGCCCTTTTCATTCTTCCAGGGCCTCCCCTCTGCTTTGAAAGCAAGCCTGCTTATGAGAGCTGAGTTAATCATCCCATTTTGGCTCAGAGGTACTGCTGTGGCATGACTGGTGTTTGATTCAGCACTTCTCTGATATTAACATTTGAGAGCACAGAGAAGAAACTGCTTGCTCTCTTTTCCTAGTTAGTATTCAAGGAATGACAGGAGCAGAAGAGAGAGAGATGTCCAGGCTTAGCAGGATTATAATTAAAGAGAACAAAGAAACTGAAAGCAAAGGTGGAAAATAAAAGGGAGGGATGAGAAGGAAAGAAAAAAAAAACAAAACAAAAAAAGACCTAAAATGTCAAAGAGTAGCAAGAAGTGGATCTCTTGATTTAAATCACTGATATGTTTTTAGGTAATTTTTAGCCTAAGGTCTTGATGTTTCTCCCCACCCTTTTTTTTTTTTTTTTTGCCTTAAACAGCAAAAGGATGTTTTACTGCACCAAGTCACCAAAAAATACTGCTATTGGGATTTCCTTCTGCCAACCCATCAAGGTACGGTGAATATGCCTGTATATATGTGTATTTTATAAACAAATAAATATGTATATATGCATGCTCCCTCAGCAAAATTGATAGCTGCTTATGGCAGCTCTAAAACTCCAAGCTGGGTAGAAACAGCTTTTATTTGAGGTCCTGGCTGTAGCTCATGGCTGTGACTGCACGGGGGCATCCCTGTGGTCCTGAACTGTCATTTGGTCCCTGAACCAAAAATTCATCAGAGCTTAGCTCTAGACAGCTGGTCCAGCCCTTCCTTGGCAGAATGTTGGGACAAATCTCCCCTAACACTCTGGTTGGAAGAGCTGTGCCAGTGCACTCAGCACAGACCAAAGCTGGGGTTCAAGTCCTCATCTCTGTGGAGTAACAAACCCTCTCCGATAAGTCATTTGGCTCTCTGTGCTTCAGAGGAAGACAGTTGTTCTGTAACTGTTGTGTTTGTAACCCAAATGTATTCTAGGGATTTTCTGCTTTGTTTGTTTTGATTTTTATTGCTTTCTTTAGTGACCTGTTTTCTTGGACAAGGTGAAGTAAATAGTTGATGTTTCATGTAGGTGCAGCAGATGGACCCATTCTTCTAAAACATAGCAACCTTTTTTTAAATTTAGTAGTTGTAAGAATTCTAAGACTTTTGCTAGGCTCCTTTTTTTCACTTATAGTACACTGCATTTATCAATGGAGGGGTAATTGTTCACAATGGTTTACATGGAATATGCTGTACATTTTCAAAAATCCCTATTCAAATAAAAAGGGGTAATCTTCAGAAGGAATTCAAAAGAAGAGAGTAATGTTTAAAAATATCCACTTATTCTTTCATCTGTGGACTTCTATTAATTTTTGTTTGCGTGCAAAGGAGTTAATTTAGTTATGCCAAGTATTTCCACTTAATGCCATCACATATGACTTCACTGTAAGCACCATAAAGGACCATCTAAGGGCATCCTCCCAGGTTTTCTTTTTAAATAGGCCTCAAAAATCTTCTAACAAGAGATGCCCAAACAGCTTTGGAGACCTGCCTTGCCCGAGCTCTGCTCCTGGGTTTGCAGGATGCTTCTGGCTTATTTGCAGAGACCTTTTTTATCATGCAAATGACGTGCCCTTTTGTGTCTGGCAGGGATGAACCCCACTGAAAGATCAGGAGCAGTTATGGTGCATTTTCAGGAGAGCTGGCTAATCTGAGATGAACACGACAAGGAAAGATGTCATGCCAAAATCCCGCGTGTTTAGGGGTAAATTATCTGGTGGATGGAGGAAGGCACCAGGCCGAGCTGGGTGCAGGTCACACGTCACAGCGATGCAGCCTCAGACAGGAGCCTCCCATGGGGATTTGTGCTGCAGTTTTTGGGACAAGGGCCGTTCCTGTCTAGGTAGAACAGGAGTGGAAAGTAGAAAAGCCAAGGTGGAAGCGTGTCACCTGGCCAGCCAGGAGGGAGAGGCTGGAGGGGCTGTGGGCTGAATCAGAGGGTGTCTAGTCCATGCAGGACTGCCCCTTCTCCAGTGGTGGGAATTCTCTGCCAAGGTTTGCTTTGGGTTCCTTCTGCTTCTGGGTCCCAGAAAGAGTTGTTTTCCACTGAAACTTGCTGAGCTATCTGCATCTCTGTGCTTGTGTCACAGCTCCTTTAACAGCAGAGCTCTGCCTTTCTTGACCACTGCCAGCGCAGCAGACGAGCCCTGCCCTGCCCTGGGTGCCCTGTTTGGACATGTCCAATTCTGCCCAGTCCCTCTGGTGAAAAACAAGGCAGGCAACCATCCTGAAAACCAAAAATGGGAAGATAAAGAACTAATGACACAATCTCACACTGCAGGCACAGATATGAATGATTAGATTATGATCATAAAGACAGAAATACCTGGAGGAATGTGGTCCGGTGTTGAATAATGGGGTAGTGCCAAAGATTTTCATGTAGCTGGAGCAACTCTTACCCTTGGGGGAAGTGCTATAGTGTGTTCTGGGTGGAGACAGAAAATGGATAAAAATTCTAATGTGATCTGGTTAAAAAAAAAAAAAAAATGAAACTTTCCCATTACATAGAAATGAAGTGAAAACTGGGTGTTGTTGAAGGCACCGAGAGGAAGAATATCATTATGTAACTCCTGGGAGAGAAGAAACCAAACTCCATTATCCTACTGGATATGTTCAGCAGCTGATAAAACATGCCAGATGATCAGAGATGGCTACATTAAAGTATTGCATATGCTTTCAGATGCTGCCTATAGACTGGGGAATTTATGAAAAAGCTGCTCTGTTACCAGCATAAAGGAAGCTACAACAAAAAAAGGGCAGAAAATGAGTGGTTAAGCTTTTAAGGAAATCAGGTGCAAATTTATTGGCATATCTGTGTAAGGAGGTTAAAATGAGGGGAGAAAAAAAATCACAGAAATGTGGAGCAGGGGGAGGATTTGACAGTAACAAGAGATGGTCTGTCCTTCTACACTGTGCAGTACCTGTGTCACCAGGCAACGTTATCCTGGGGCTTTGGGCAAGTAATTCTCATCACCCTCTTAATTCCCATCTCAAAGACATTGCAAAAAGCCTTCAGGCTGTTTGTGTGAACATTTTTACTTTGTTAGGGCTTGAACCGGGGGTGGCAGGATCCTCTGAAGTGCTGAATCTCGATATGAGGAATGAGGATGCTCCTCTGGGATGGCTACAAGGCAGCTCTGAAGTGGAATCAACAGTTTAAAACCAGCACATCCCTGTCTAACTACACCAAACTGAAGGCTGCTGGACAAATGAAAAGCCAACAGGCACCGAAAAAAAAAGAAAATCAGAGTTCTGGAAGTGGAGGAGAGTGAAACGAGCAAAATAATTTTGCAGGTTCGTGTGTTGCCTTTAAAGGATATTTTTTAACAGTGAGTAACATAAACACAGTGCTGTGGTTTTTCTTTGCTGCATCTGGAAAGTGTACCCATGGAACTCAGCAATTTGTCACATGGATATTTATGTTGATGTGGGCCACAGATTTGTAGGATACTTAATGTAATAGAGGAGAGTGAAAGCAGAGCAAGTGCAGGATTTTATAACACAGGATTACATCAACAGAGCACATTTACCAATAGGAAACAGGGGCTGTGTAGCATTTCTAGGTGAAGGCAGGTAAGTATCCAAAGTAATCTGAAAAAATACCAATGTGGGGATTGTAGAATCTAATCTATTTTTCTTAGAGAATGCTCTTAAATGTGAAAAAAACCCTGATGTCTTTAGGGCAAGTTCACATCTAACACAGATTGCTGTGTCTTCAGTGTTTCAGAGGAACGGTGACATCCTGTATCAGCTAAAGAATCTGTCTAAAATTGTACAGAAAGTAGAGTCTGAAAAGAAAAATAAGACACGCTGGTATTCAAACACACCCAAAATCAAAGAGCTGTTATGATCAAATATTTAGAAATTTAAGCTTGCTGCCAAAGTGGAGCTCATTAAAACAGTGATTAAGAACCCAACTCATAGATGCTTTGGTAGGGCCTCAAATGGATCTGATTTCCTGGTTTTGTAAAAATTTTTGTAGTGATTTATCACTTTAGGGTAACGTTTTCATTAAATTGAATTTTTTTTCCCCCAGAACAATGAAATTACATTCCATGCTATGAGTGACTGAAAAAAAATATGTACACTCATGCATAAGCCCCAGTGTCACTGTATTATATTTTGCAGTGTTAAAAATCTGGGAAAAGTTTTTGGCAGCATTGCAGCACTTTTTAAAGATGTTGCCATTTCCAGAAAAATATTCAGTATTCAAGGAAAAGCCGTTTATCATAGAAAACACATTGTATAACTAAGTTACAATCTCTAATTAATACAGGAGATTTTCACTGCGCACTGAATCCCAAATTTGGAATTATCAGCGAGAGAGGTAATTAAGGATAAAGCTGCTGGAGATAAGTAACTCCTCAGCCATCTTCTGGGTGACATATGAAAGCGTCCAAACACTACTGTGAGCAATTAATCTTCTATAACTCACACAATATGCAGATTAAGAGCAGGTCTAGGCCTGAGCTGCACGACCCATGCTGAAGTTTTGAATCTGTAGGTGTAGTTGGCATCACATTTTGGGTTTTGCCTCAGTGGGTCTTCCATAAAAGGTTGGTTGTGGAGACAGGAAAAATAAAATATGCTGCTAAATTGTTTATTAGCACAGGAACTTCACACAGTGGAAGGAATGATTGTTTATTGAAACAAGACCTTCAAGGGACTCTTTAATTATAAAACAGCTTGATATTTTAAAGAAAATGACAGAGACAACGGAAAGAACAATTTACTGGGGGTAGCAGGTTGAGTGTAGCTTGGGGCCCATTAATCAGTCATGCATAACAACTATCCCATAAAGAAATTGGAATAAGCATACATAAAGCACTGCCTCTGCAAGAGCATTCAGAGAAACATGGCTGGGTTTTAAAATGTAATTAACAGTTGCATCGTGTTACATCAGGAGGAGCAAAGGCAGTATCTGTCTCACAACGGTAGATGAATAAAATGAAGACACCAGTTATTCAGTGAGCTGTGATGAACTCTGGGGTCAGCCTGGCAGAAGCAGGAGGTAACCCTTAGGAGAAGGAGCTTTTGTTTACCCCAGAGTTCTACTCTGAAAACCCCAAGCCTTTGGAAAAGCATTATCTGCCTGATAATCCTCCCAAACAGGAGACATTGGGCTACTCTTGATTATAGAGCACTAAAGTTTAGTGGGGTTTGTCTGCTTGTTTCGTTTTAAGTGAAGAAGTGCCTGCAATCACCCATCTTTCAGTAAAGCAAAACAGACTAATGCACACATCTACATGTGTGAAGTGTGTAATTGCAGGGGATCATGGCACATGTGGCCAGTTATGTGGCCAAATGTAAAAATCAGTAAATAGTCATGTTGGTCCCTCCATTCACAACTGGTTTGTCCTTTTCTTCAAAGCCTTACAGAATCTTGGAAGTGGAGACCCAGCTGCTTGCAGTGGTCTGGCTAGAATTTTAGCCACTCCTGTTCCCTGAGTTTCCAAATGAGATGCCTTTGACCTCCTTAATCACTTCTAGGAAACACCTCATTTTATTCACCCTGAACCTGCAGCCTGATCCCCACCATCAACTCCACCTCCTCCTTCATGATAAAGCTGTCCTCAGGCAAGGATGTCAAAATGCCGTTATTAAAACTGGATTTTTGTCTCGTGGTCAGCACGCCGGGAGTGAGCGACCGTACGTAAAGTGAGGTGGGTGAGGCTGTTTGCAGCTGCAGTTTGGTTTTGTCAGTCAGAGACTGTTGTGGCAGGAATTTTCTTCACTCCCAGTTCTTCCTGAGGCGTGACAGCACCGGGAAGGCGTGGGTGGTGATCCCTCAGCAGGGAGAACCCCCAAATAACAGCGACAGATAACAGGCAGCACACCCCATATATTACAGTTCTAATTGCAGTACTAATTCTTTCCCCTATCTCCTTTAATCAAACAACTTGTGTTGCTGTGCAGGTGACATTTTAACTGGGTGAATAACATCTTTTGCTTGATTTTAATTGGGGCAGCAATAAATTCTTCCATTCTCACATCCTTGTATGAGGTGATTTCCCTTTTTTTTCCCCGTAGCAAATTTTTGAATACAACAACATGGACCTTCCTGAGTCCTTCTTTAATGTCTCCTGCTACTACAGACATGTGCCATCTCTTTTTAATAAGCTTGCACAGTGTCATCCATAAGTAGATCATGTTTATGAGGCTTTTCTGAAGATCTCAGTGAAGAGAGCATATATATATGTGTGTGTGTTTTATTTTTTTCCCAAGTGTGTGTTTGTAACCATGAGCTACCTTCTGGTAGGAATGGGATAGAGCTCATCCCTGAAAGGCCTGAGTATGTCCACTGAGCATCTGAGGTGTCTCCTCGATTGTCTGGTCCCGCACCAACCCCCGTGGCAGGATCAGGCCCCCAGCCAAGGTAAGCGTTGGGTGTGGTGAGTTCTCAGCGCTCTCAGAGCTGGGCACAAATGGTGTCCTGCAGCTCTGCCTCCCGAGAGTTAACGAAGATCAGATCCCATCTAGACGTATAGCCCCAGCACACCGAACCTTCCTTAATAAATTTTAGGACAGACTTTAGTGTGGAATTACAGTGCTGGTCTCCAGCCATTACAAAATGAATTATTGTTACGGATGTAGCTCAGCAGCAGAGCAGCCTGACAGCAGCGGCCTGAGCTAATTCCCCCAAAGATTAGTCTCTGTTCCTGCAAGATAAGTGCTCCAGCCTTGTTTCCTTCTGCTGGGTTTTTACCCAGTGCCTCGTGGAGCACGGCACCGTTGCCATCTGCATGTGCTGCTCTGACAACATCAGCCAGGCTATTATGTGACACCTAATTTGGAAACACTCGGGGAAGGTTATCTCTGCCTCAAGCAATGACACCACGAGGCTGAATATAAAGCTGTTGGAGTAATTTCTAGTGAATAATGCATTAAATAACTTTGCTTCCCCTCTCCCTCCCCCTGCACATGACTTGTTTGAGACTTCTTTTTTTTAAAGAAGGAGCTATTTAATAATGAAACTAGAATGATGCCGAATACATAAGTTACAGGTGGAAGATCTGGAGACGGATTTTAGCCTGGTTATACACTTTAAATACTCAGAATATTAGCTGCTATTCTTTACTGGTAAGTTTTGATTTGCAGGTCATTTGTGAGTGAGCTGTTACAGTTCCAGGCTATTTTGAGTGGGTGCTCAATCACCTGTTGTTACTTTTTCACCCGCAGCGTTTGATGTTTTGTACCCTTTACTTTTCAGCTTGAAGATGAAATTTAATTTACACCAACAATCTGAAGTGCCCATTGCTCCGATAGCCATTCCCTTTTCATTATTTGTTCCTTTTAGAGATGACAGAAGCAAAACACAGATGGGCAAGAGGTGACTTTTTTATTTTTTTTTCAAAATATGACCCTTTGTTTATGATGAACTTTGCAACCTGTTTACAGGAAGCATAAGAGGCTCAAAGAGAGAAAATATCTGGAGAATATTTGTTCAAGTCCTCAGAAGTGTGTTGTGCTCCGAGAAATTCAATTGCACGTAGGAGCAGCTTGTAACATTCATTTTGTTATGGTAAGTCCTTTATTTATCTTTTCATGATGCCATTTTACCATCAGTGATGGTGTGGCCACCTGAAGCTGTGGTGTCAGGTACTGGATGATTTGGGTGCCACTGGACCAGGTAGCACAAATTCCATTTTCTTGAAGTGTTTTAGATTCTCTGAATTCCTTTTGGAGAAAAAAAAATAATAAGAAAATAAAAGAGAACAAGAGAAAGAGAGAGTGGAACAAACTCCATCTGTGAAAAGGGAGAAGTTTATCTCTGCTCATGATTCTTCAAGCTTGTTCAAATGTAACAACCCCATGGATAACAAATTGAAAACAGGAAGGTAACTGCTCTCAAAGAAGTGGGTAAATATATTTTTCATGATTTTGTGTTTCACTTGTGGCAGTTTCACAGACGTCTTTCCTCCTTTATGTTGTTCTCTTCTTTTTTAAGAAAGCGAATTTAAAATTGCTAATTGCACCTATCCTTAGATATTTATGCTGCATTTCGTGGAGATGAGACAGAGTCAATTCCATACTGTGCAGGCAAAGCTTGAGCCCCACACGTTCATGGGATTCATATTATAACTTCTGGCATTTTTCCAGTAAACAGAAGGGCAAATCATTTGTGCAAAAGAGAAGGACTAAACACACAGTTTAATTGAACATTTGTTCTTAACTTTACTCAGGGACATTTGACAGGAAAATTCTTGCCATATTTGATTGAAACCAGTTATGTGTGTCCAGAACTACGTGGTCTAGGGAGGCAGTGGAAGATGATTTTGTGTTGTACACCCTCCCGGGCTCTCAGGGACCATCAGAATTGCAAACCTGTTACCCTGGCAACTGCAAAATTTGACAGGACTTGAAACCTCTGATCTCTCTGGATAAGGCAGCAGCATTTATAAACTTTGCTCATTCACCTTACTACAGCTGATACAGTTAATGTTGAATTGCATCAGTAGCTTCCTCTCTGCTGAGAAGAGCTCGGATGGCTGTGGAGTGAATAGATAACAGCAATAGAGAGTTACAGAGTGGAGGTTCCGAAATTTCCCTCCATGGACCACTGGAACTGCCAAGTGCCAACTGGCTGTAGCTGGTGTTTCACTCCCTGTGTTTCCAGCTGTTAATATTTCACCAAAAGGCAACTAAACACGTTATATGTTCTCCTAATAACTCCAGAGGCAAATAAAGCCGATGGCAAACATCTAAAGTGCTCATCCCGAGCTTGTCCTCTCACATGTTCCCTCCTCCCCATCCTCTCTTTTGCTCTGGTCACATACCCTCAGTTTTGTTGAATTTGGAGGCTTGGCTGCACTCAACCATAATAAAGCCATCTTTCCAGAGCTGAATATTTCAGTTGCAAAATTAAAAGTGGGGAATTCTGCCTCGGATGGAACTGGATTCTCTCCGGAATTCAGCACTGCTGAGATTAATATCTAAAACCACGTTCTAGTGCCTTTGTTGTTTCTTTAGATTTATGGTAAGTTTAGAGACAAGAGAAAAAAGAGGCCCTAAAATGATTTCTGAGATCTGGAGAGAAATAAAGGTGGTAAATAGCATGTAAAGATGACTCTCAACAAATTCAGTTACCATGTAGAAATAATTAAGTGGAGGAAAAGCACAGCAGGTAAAAAAAATTACTTTTGCTAAGAAAAGAGACAACAGGAACTGACTGCTGTTTAAACACAGAGAAATTAGGAGAAAAACACTGTGCATGGGGAATCTCTGATTCCCTGTCTTAACTTCTCAAGGAAAGCCCGTATTTCCCTCTTTGTGATTGTTGAAATTCATCATTTGTCTCCATACTGGAGTGATATTACTGGGGTTTTCTTATGTAAAGAAATGACAAGATGAACTTATATGCAAAAACTTTAGTAAGAACTCTTCTTCTGTCTAAAAAAAAATATGAAATAATTTCCGAGTTTAATCATAATATTTTTACAAAGTTTATTGGCCTGCTTGACAACGTTTGGTGTAACTTTATTAGGCTGATGTGGAAGAGTTCCCTGATAGAAATTGAAATGTTGACATTTTGCGTATTCCATGTTTTTGTTGCTTTGTAGAGGTGGCTCCTGCGGTGGAAATCAGTTCCTTAATCTTCTGCTACCCACTGAGCATCCCGGGTGAGGGCTGAGGAACGTCACAATCGTTCACCTTCACTTAGCTAGAGTCTATCTCAGACTGTTAGTCTTGGCTTGCCCTCCAATATCTATTAAAAACCCAGCCAGCCATAAAACTCTCACTGCCCTAATTAGTGTTTTGGATTCTACTCATCCTCCTTTCCTTTGAACTTCGAGCGAATCTGGCGCTTGTGCCCAGCGCAGGTTCACAGCCCTAGGAATAAATCCTTCCATGCAGGGAATTTCCCTATTGCCTAATTTGCTCCTCCTGATGGGGAAAGAATCGCCTCCAAACCAAGGTGTTAATTATGTCATTGGCTCTGTGATACAGCTGCTGACTTCACTTATTCTCCTTAATAACCCCCCTAACTAATGACTTGGCTGCTGTCGAACTGGCACGAAGTGGCAAACTCTGTGAAAGGGCTCCACGTGCCCACAAGCCATCTAAACCCTGTAATCTTAAAAGTACACTGGACTTTTATCTTGAGAAGGAAGTTTTGTGTAACATTTACTTTTCTTGCAGGTGTCAGTGAAAGGGCCGAAGGATTTTGCTCCAGCTGCGTCGTGGTTTCATTTACCCCTTAGTAAAAATAGACTTTTGGGGATTTAATGTGGTAGTTTTTCTCAGAAGAAACTAAGATTGCTTGTCTACAGATTCAGAGATGGAAAGTTCTGGTTTAACTGCTTTTTTTTTTTTTTTTTTTTTTACTTCTTTTCTTCATTTTTTTCAGGGTTCTGCGCTTGTGGTATGTCCTAATTAGTTTTTAGGTAAATTAATCTTCAAGTGACATGGGGAGGTGGGAAGTTAATTCTCATGCATTCCCTGTTTCTTTCTGACTATCTAATTATTCATGAGTGTTGTAGGGGTTGTGTTCTAGAAAGGCAACCCAGCATGGGGTTAAGCAGTGCCCAGCCAGAGGAAGAAGGGTAAAAAATTACCATATTTGACAGGCACACAGCTGCTTTGAGGTTGTCATTCTCCAATTTTTATTTCTGTCCTGTTGGTGTTGTAAATTATTAATCCAACAATGATTACCTGCACAACCCTCTGAATTTCCGAAGAGCTCTGTTAATGTGAACTAACACACCTGTCGTGTGCTCGAGAGAAGTTACGAACTCAGAGCCGAATTTTCCCTTGCATTCTGCTGCTGCATTTTGCTCACGAGTCAAGGAGTTTGGCAGGCAGGCAGGAGGATAATTTTGCTGTGAATTAAACAGGAAAGACTTGTGATGCAGGCTGGGATAAAGCCTTTTAAGAGCAGAGGAAAATGCTGGCTCGGGTGCCCATAAAGAACCTGTGCAACTTAGAAACAAAGCGAAAATTCTGCAGGCACCACGGTTTGAAGGACAAAATCGAGAGTGCCTAAAAATGATAAGGAAAGAATTTAAATAAAAAGTTTTTGGGGAAAGCAAGGGGTTATGAAGATAGTGGTGAAAGAAAAAATAAATGCTGCAGAAATTTTGTAAAGTCTTAGAAGATTGTAATTGAGTTTTGGGGATATCTAATAAAATAAGTGAACTTGGAGGATAAGTGATGTCATCAGATCATGAAAAAAAGGAAGACAGGCTCTCTGGAAAGGTGGAAGTTGAAGCCAGACAGGTAGGATTGGGAAAGGTTTGCATTATTTTGTCTTTTTCAGTTGCAGTTGCTGGAGTTGTGTTTGATTTGCAAGAAGTGGAGGTGGT
This sequence comes from Myiotriccus ornatus, assembly GCA_036023395.1. Taxonomy (NCBI): domain Eukaryota; kingdom Metazoa; phylum Chordata; class Aves; order Passeriformes; family Tyrannidae; genus Myiotriccus; species Myiotriccus ornatus. The sequence continues at coordinate 16,794,930 of JAYRBT010000021.1, read as the reverse complement.
AAAATGTGTTCAGTGACTGGCAGAAAAAAGGCCCCAACACTACAGGTTCAATACTTGCAGTCAGAATGGGGAGGGCATAAATGCCTCAGTGTAAAATAATCTTATTAATTTGGGAAAAAACCCCATGGGTTGTATTTACTTTCTTTGAGTTTTTACAGCAAAACTTTTTACTGTTTTAAAACCAAAATGTATTGTTTTAGTTTTATTCCCCGTCAGCCTTGGAGTAGTTCGAGACTGAATGAAAGAGCAAATGTAAAAAAATGTTTTCCCACCTTCTTGCATTTTGACCTTTTTGGAGAAAAAAACCAAAGTGTGTCTAAGGTTGAGACACCAAAGAGATGAGCTGTGTGAGGAGGAGACACCAAGGTGAGTGAGAGGGACCTAAAACCCAAAAGTCAGCTTTTATCTGAATGCAAACTGGAACAGAGCAACATTTGAAACAGAGAAAACTCAGCCTGACAGATTAAAATGACAGAGCTCTCACCATTTTCATGCAGGACCCTCGAGGTCTTTCTCAGTCCAGCGAATTTCAGTGTGTTTCTTGTTTGCAGCAGGTTCCAGCTCTCAGTCCCTCTGGGGCACTGTTTCTTTTCCATCCCTTCTAAAGCTTGACTCTGCATCTGCTCCCTGCCAAACCCACCAGGCTTGTGTTGCAGCTTTATTGTTTTCGGCCCGTTTTTCCCACCTTGTACTCCAGGACCCGCTTTTTCCTCAGTGATTTCTGCACTTTCAGTTGCTTTACAAGATGTGACAACCCCTGCTGGTGCCAGAGGGTCTCACCTTGGCCTGGGCCACATGATGTGAACACAAACCTTCCTCCTCCTGCCCTGCTCAGCCTTCCAGCACAACAGCGCACACCAACCAGGCAGATCCAGATCCATCCTGTCCCTTCCCAGCACCCGCTCCCTCCCAACCTCACTTCTGTGGACAAATTCTTATTCATATGTTTTTTATAAAAGGGCCAAATTAATAATCTGATAACACTTTCCGTTACTGCTTGGTCAAAGAGCCTCTGTTCGTGACGTGATTTATCCTGTGGCAGTTTCAAAGCTGGTTTTAATTGTGAAGATACTGAAGAATGGCCCAGTACTGATCACTGTAAAGAAGCAGATGAGTTTGTCTGTCCGATTTTCAGGCGTTCAGGTGATTCTGGAATTAATAACATCTTTGCCTGTTAGCTCAGAGAACAGAGGAGGCCACTGGAGTTTCAGTGATGACAGAAGAAAAGCTGAGGATGCAGAAGCAGGAAAGTGTTGTTAATTAAAATAAGTGAAGAGGTAATTAACCTTCAAACTTGTTGATATTTCTCAGAATTATAGACAAGGCCACAGAAACAAACCAGCTTTCTCTGTGTCATTGTATTAGGAACCAGCCCAGGCAGAATTTATTTTTCAAATGGTGAGTAACCCCCCGATTCCACTGCATCCTCCTCTTGTAAAAATCAAAGCAATAGTATAGCTTTCTTAAAAAAAAAGAGAGAGAGAGAGAAAGCAGCATAATATCTTGATGATTTCTTAAGAGATCTCTTCTCACAGTTATAGGTATGTTAGAAAGGAAATTGATGTATCTTCCTTTCTTCTTCGTGTGTTCTTGGTGCCACAAGCTGTGCACAGCATGCTTTCAATTAATTTAAACTAACTTTCCATCTGCTCCAACAAATGTAGGATTTGAGTGAAAGACACCATGATGGAGTGACATGAAATGTGCTAATAGCAACCACTAATGTGGGAGCCAGTCTGCTGTGGAAAATGTAATATCCATAGCACTCCCTTTCTACTCCATATTAAAGGCTCACTTTAGTGAAAAATGATTATTGTTTTCAATATTTGCCTAATCAAGATGGGAAACAAAAGCCTTGGTGATGGAGAGAGTGATTTACATTTTCCAGAGCATTGGTAATGTGAGGAACAGGATGTATCAGATCGATTCCTTTTTAATTGCTGCTTTCATCAAGCTTTATGGTATGGAATTATTTCATTACGTTTCTACACTTAAAAGCACAAAAATGCTGAATGTGATTAGAACTCGGGAAGCTCTGGCTTTTTTATCAGTTTGATCAGAACACCGTGTATTTTGCAAATATTCTGTTTTTTTTTTTCCCTGACAAATTAAATTCTAACAGAGGTATTTAAATTAGAAGAGCCAAGGCCACAGTAAAACAGCCACAATGGCAACATTCAAGTAATGACGCAGACTAAATTATTGTAACTGTGTGCAATAAAAGCCTTTGGTACTAAATGTGTGCACTTTACAGACTTTACAGTGTAATGCTTTGTGTGAGGGTTTTAGTGAGGGGGTTTTGTGCTCTTGAGGTGTTTTTGGGATGTGATGGCAGGGTTGTTTTTTTTTTTTTAGTATAAAGTAGGAACTAACTGTGATTCTGGCACCAGCCTTTTCAAGCAATAACCATTTAGAGCCATCTTGTAATTAAATTCTACCTGCAGCCCAACCTTGTTCCCAATTGAACCCTGGAGAATAAGTTTATGGCTTTTTTTTCCCCCCAATTTAAATTAGCACATGAATTTGCAAAGTGGAATTACTTTTGGGCCCTGTTTCCTCCTCCCCATATTTCTCACATTAAGTACTGTACTTTTAACCCTCATTGGCCTCCTCAATTGATCAAATAAATGCAAATCAAAATTCCAGACTTGGTCAGATGCACAGGGAACTGTGGTGGCACCGTTTCCTTGAGCAGCAGCAAGTAAAAATAATAACCTGCTCCTCGATAATTCATACCTCAAACTCAATACCTCTTGCACTTCAGAGCAGAGTGCACAGAGGACAATTCTCCGTGATCTTGTGCAGATTCATGGAAAGTGATGCCATATTTTCATGGCAATAAGGACAGATGCTTCTCAACTGCTGGTCTGTAGCTGCCACCTCTTTCACCTCAAGCACTGGCAGTTCTTGGTTTGTGGGCTGTTTTTTGTTTGCTCAGCTCTGTTTTGGTGGGGTTTTTAAGCTTTCTTTTTCGGCAAGGCTGAGCAAGAGCTGAATTGCAGGTGTCATCATAGCTACCTAGAGATCAAAGAGCACAAGGTACCCAGTGGATGTAGGAGAGGGTCCTTCAAAGTGAGAAAATAAACATTGCATTTCTCTCTTTCTTTCTTTCCCCAGGACTGTATAAGCACCTAACACCTGATATCTGGCATCTCACAGCAGCGTGCCCTCATCACCAATTTATGGCAGTTTTGGGGGTGACATTGCTGGCTGGAGCTGTTCCACTCTGCAGCAAAGAATTACGGATTTCCCAGGGCAAGATGATACGTGAGCAGAAGCCACTTAATTTCCTTTAGTTCCTTTTTAGTTTGCTGCAAACAGACCCAAGCAATGAGGCTGGAAAGGTCTCTAATACTTTTATCTGACTAACTGAGAGAGGTGAGTAAGGAAAAGAATGGACATTCTTTGGGCCATACAGGGAAATCACTCTTTCTTGATGTTTAGCAGAGATCCTCTGTGTCCAAAATCTTGTCTGTTCTCCCAATTATGTCACATGGTCTAATGAAAAGTGTTAACTTTCCCTCCAGACCTCTCCTCCCTATTATTCTGCAGGATGTTTATACACCTACAGCAGATAATGTCCCCAAGAATTTATATGCTTAACCTGAAACCCTTGTAAGAGAAGTAATTAGACAGGCATAATTAGAGCTGGCATGACAAAATATATGTCAGTAAACCTGCCCAATTCTGCCCAGAAAGGCATTTTCAAAGGGCTCTGGCTGCTGTATTAGTCATGCTCATTTTTCAGGTGCTGTATACAACTGTAGAATATTTAACCACCATTAAATGTTTTTCCAGTTGGAACTGTTTCGTGCAGAACTCATCCATTTAATCAATTTATCTCATTCGTCGTGAGGTTACAACTGGTGTGACTGCAAAGAAGGGAGAGAAAAGGAGAAAATGAGATGCTCCATTAGAAAACACCGTTCAGAAGTGACAGATGAAGCCACTTGAAATGAAGGCAAACGTGAGTGATTTGAGGGATATTTTATTTTATTCGTAAATTGGATCATTGGCTGAAAAATAATCACTTGGTCCATCAAAGACACAGCCCAGAAATGAGGTGGAGAGAGGAGTTAACAGGGGATGAGTAATGGAGGTAAGAGATCAAGCATGCAGGGATGATAATACAAGTTATTTAACACAGGAAACAATGGCAGCTAATGGTAATTAGCAGCAAAATGGACACATTTTTTCTCCTTAAAGATCTGGTGCTGGTGTCAGTGTGACTTGCCTGAATGCAGATTCAGGAGCAAACGTGGATCTGAAATGCTAACGAGAAAGCAGCAAAGAATTGTCAGAGCATCTCTTTTAGAGGGAGAAGGGAAGTCCAAGAAGATTAGAGGAAGAGAGATTAGAAAGGAATGTATCAGGAGAAATGTGCAGTCTTGACGTGTGTTTCGAGACCTCTCCTGTGCCCAACATGAATGTAACTCTAGAGATCAAATTGCATATTTTTAGCCCGTAGGTTCCAAATCACACAACAAATTGTTGTGGGACTAATTGCACTCCAGAATACAGTCCCTTACATCTCTTAAAAGATGAAAATTGTGTCCCTGAAACTATTCCTGTGTGTCTGTCCATGCAAGGCCTGACATCAGCAGGGAGCTCTTCCAGACTATCCCGAAGTTTGGCAGCCATAAGAGCTCCCTGCTCAGAACTGTTCCTGTGATGGAACTGTTCCTGGCTGTGATGGAAGAAAGATTTTATATAAGTGCAGTTCCAGCCTTTTTTGCATTGCTAATACAATGGTGGAATTTTCTGCTGGAATGGGAGAAAACATCCTGAGTAATGGCTCAGATGTCATTTTCAATATTATTTTGGGACGTGGTAAAGAATAATACATATTTATATTTTAACCTGCCTATTACCTGGATCCTGCAAATTGCCTGGATCCATTATCTGGCTTTTCTGTTGTTTCTTAGAAGCTTAATTTGAAAGAAGCCACACATATATGGTGTACATACATTAATATATGGGGTGTGGGTGCCTAACTCTGCAGTCTCTAAAAGTAGAAAATATTTTCAGACACAGATTTTTCTGTGTAGCAAATAAGAGGCAATAATTCAGCTATCAAGGATTCAATATTATTCACTCAGTCTGTCCCCTCCCCATCCTTTGGAATGCTTATTCCTGGCAGTAATTCCGTGTCCCAGTCCTGAAGGATGTGAAGCACAGGATTTCACATTAAGTACAGCTGTTTGTGGCTAGAAAGACGTGTCACTCTGAGGCTTCCAGATTCAACTGAGAAGTTCAATTTGTCTGGTATTAACATCAAATGCAAATACACCATCCTACTGTCAAAGCAGTTAAATATTCAGGAGTAAGACCGTGGTTAATAGCACATTAATCATTAGCCATTATTCAGAGATAGGTTGGATCAGGCTGGAGGAATTATGGAAAGTATAAATAAGCTCTGAAAAAAAATCAGCTGAGTTTGAAAAGATGTCCCTTCAGAGCTCCTTTATGAAGATATGAGTAAGAGCTGGGTTGTTTTGTTTTTTAGGGCTACACTCATTCCTATGTGAATATAGATGTCTCCTAATTTTATAGTGGGCTATTGATCATAAAGATTTATTTATAGTGCAGGTAATTGTTGAAAACATGTAATACTTCTTAAATTGTTTTAGACAATGAGTTTAACTTCCTAGTCTAAAAATATTGAGTATAATTATTAAATGTTTAAGGTATTCCATGGTTAAAAGAAAGGTTTCTGGTGAGCTATTTATCGTTTTCTTTGTTCAACTTAATTTTCTTATTTTGAGGTATTGTTTTTTGTGGGGGTTTTTTTGTGTTTGTTTTGGTTGTTTTTTTAAGCAAATCTTTCTTAGATGATTCTGATACCTCAGAGGTAATTATTATGATTAAGCACCTAGCTTATATAAATTATCTCAATTCACATTCAACCAAACCATAATTGCAACATGTAACAGAAGGTTTTCTAGGATTCTGTTAAAATGCCGAGGTATTTGTGTGCTCCAGCTCTTCACATTCTCAGTTTTGTCTTGGTTTTGTGGACTGCTTTTAAATTAATAAACAGGCTCATGGTAGGCCCTAGATAAGGTGCAAAAATTATGCTAAAATATGCAGCGATAATTGAGTGTCAGTTTAAGAACACGTTTCCCATTGAACAGGTGCCTGTTGTTTCCTGTGAACCTGAGGCTGTGGTTAATACACTGTTAACAGGTTCCCAGGAGCTGCCATGCAGTTCGTTTCACACTTGGGCGTTGCAATATCTGCAACAATTCTCGGAGTTCAGAGATGTCCAGGAGACTCTGGAGGGACAGCCAAGAGAAATGCTAATAAGGAAAACAGAGCACAAGCCTGAGCCAGGATTTGGCTCTTGCCAGGCTCCATCAGCACTGCACAGCGCTGACATGAAGAAAAGAATTCTTTCATCTCTTACAGCCATAAACCAACAGGGATTTTATTTATTTATTAACAAAGAAATAACAATAAAACTCGAGGGAAGGCTTGACAGAAGCCCGCTGTGTTAGGCCAGTGACACGTCTCTTGAATTAGAACCTGTGAATGGGTTCTGCATCACACCACAGCTGTAGAGCACAGCAATCTGACATCAGATCGGTGTGTGTCGTCCTGCAGAGCCATCTGCAGTTCTGCAGAGTGGGGGGGAATACAGGTGAATGAAGCTGAGCTGATTCACAGCCTTGTGCTTTGGTGTAAATGCATCAGCTCCATCAGTGTGTGCAGGTGTAAAGCAACAGAAACAGCCAAATGGACTTCCAAAACCTTAGACCAGTCAAGCATCAGATGCTAAAAACAACATCTTAGACCTGTGCTTTAGTTTTGGTTGCAACAGAAAACATGAAAGTTGTGCTGTGTAATAATGAAAGACTGACCTCCACAGGGCAGAAATCAGAGCTGGCAGCTTTGGGGAGTTCCCACCAAGATACGAGACCCAGACTTCCAGGGAAAAGGCTCAAAACACCAACACCACCATCAAACTTCAGGCTGGCTTTTAGTCTGAAGCCCATCCTGGGGTTGGGTGTAGACAACTCTTCTTAGCAAATCTCTGCAAGAGGGCCCTCTGCTACTTAACAGTTTACATGATGTTTGTGCTATCAGAAATGAGGGGCAAATTTTCACCATCTTGACTCCTGAGACATCCTACTTCTGGACAGGTTAACTGTTGGACTGAGTGCTTAAAAATACAAACAAAACCTAGAGGCCAGCAGGCTTCTTCAGTGGTGTTTCCTTAGAGATTTGGCATCCTTCTTTCCTGTCAATTGTGAGAAAGAAAGCAAAATACTTTCCATGAAAGTCTGGTTTATAACCAGTAAATGTTTTCTGACTCACAAGACACTGGCCAGCTTGTAAGGATGGTTCGTGACACAGCAGCCTGTGATGAGAACAAACTAACAGGGATCTCCCAGAGGGAAAAGATGCTGCATGGCTGAGGAGCGAAGCAGGCTGAGAACTCTACTGTTGAGTCCTGGGGTATTTCAAAGTTATTTGTTTAAAGGAAAGATGCAGAGTGCTTAGAGTGGGTCTGAACAGGAACAAAGTGAGGGATGACTCTTATGGGGGTATGTATGAATCTGTTCACTTTTTTTTTTCCCCTAGGAGTGTTTTTCCAGACTGTGTGAAGACTCACATTAGAAAAGACTCAGATTTCCTCATCCAGTCCCATCTCCTTTGAAACTGAAACAAAAAAATAGAACTCTCATCAAAACCCTGAAGTAGGAGAAAAATCCATCTGCTCAGCTAATGAAGATGAGTGGTACAAGTCTGTGCTGCTGACTGTCCCCACCTCCATCTCTTTAAAGGTATCAGAATTGCCCCAATTCCCATATTAATTAGTCTGCAGTACAGTTTAATTGCATCATAGTTTTTTTTTCCTTTTTCCCAATGAACTGAGCTTTTAATGAGTATCCTCTGTTTAATAACCAATTAAAATAACAGCCTATTATTTTGTGTGTGTGTAATAATGAAGCTCATCACCTTAACTGCATATATTTATATATATAATACACATTTTGCTACTCTGATTTGAACAATAAATGTATTACAGTCATGTATCTCTCTTTGTTATAAGTGAGTTATACCTTCCCTAAATAATGTCACTTAAATGCACATAATGCCTCCCTCCCTTGTTTAGCTTAAGCAGGATAAGAGACAAAGAAGAGCTGCAGTAGCAAGAGGACTTTGGAACTGAAGAAAGACCTGAATGAAACAAGCCTTGGGTTGGGTCCCCTCAACCCCAGAAGACAGAGTTGAGTACAGCACACATTTGCATTGGCTTCAGGTACTCGGTGCTCATTTGCTGAAGAACAAAGTGCCAAGGAACAGAAATTAGGAGTGTGAGAAAGTGCAGCAGCTCACCAGGTGTGTGGGTGAGGACAGAGAGCTACGATTAAAAGTAGGTTCATTACAGAGCTGATAAGAGAGTAAGCCCTGATGGGTCTTTAACGAGGTGCCCAGCTGGAGCACCAGTGCAAGAGTGATGGCTGGATGTCAGTGCATGGAAAACAGGATGAGAACTGTCTTGAGTGAGAAAGAGGAGGGGAATCCCAACCAAAACAACCCCCTTCCACATAACCGTGATGTTCCCTCTGCTGGGGGGTGGGTGTCTGATCACCTTGTGCCATTGCTGACAGGCAGAATGACAGCAGAATGTGGGGCCCAACACACACATCGGGGCTGATCCCAGCTGTGACACCTGGCAGCAGTCTGGGGCAGAGACTGACTCTGCTCAGCTGGCACATGACAACAGGGCTGCCAAAACTCCTGCCCTGTGTCTGGGGGCCGAGGTGGCAATCCCTGCTCTGGGAAGGGTTCAGACCTCTTTAATCATCACACTGAGGTGGCTGCTGGTTTTTCCCAGGGGGGTTAATCTACTACCAAGATGTTTTGGAACTCTGACTCTGTATTTCTCTTGCAGCTCTGTCCCTGCCACTGACACGGTGAGAAGGGGCACACTGTGCTCTGATGTGTCTGGAGGCACGAGGGGACACGGCCTGGTGGGCACACAAGGGTCAAAGCCCTGCAGTGTGAGGGGGAGAGCTGCACTGAGCCCTTGGCAGGGCTGAGGCTACAGGGGCTCTGCCCAGCTCAAAGGATTGCTCTCTAGAGCCATCTCTGTGTTGACTTCTCCATGCAGGATCCAAGAGCAAGCCATTTTCACGTGGACTAATGCAGTTTTTGGCATTAGCAACGATGGGAAAACTTGCCAGGCACCATGACTGGGCTTTTCAGCACTGGCTGGTTCTCACATGACGTAGCTAAATGGTCTCAGCTTGCACATGTGAATTTAACGGCACAAAAAAAATCTAATCTTGCCTTTAGACACACTGTCTTGTAACAAGGGTTATTCTAATTACTGCAACATATAGTTTCTACTGTGCTTTATCTATTCTGTCACATTCTCTATGATCCTCACATGAATTGCATGTTGTTCTTTTGTGTTTTGGCAATCAGTGCTATGAAAGGCTGAGAATCTGTTAATTGGGGCACCTGCTCTCTAGAGGCTTTGCTGCTTTTGCTCAGTATGAAACAGGATGACTATTGAGTTACCTTGGAGATACAGGAAAAAATTTAGTGTACATTAGCTCATGATGACTTTAAAGAAAAGAAATACTTTATAGTTATACAGTTATTTTGTCAGTTGGGGAAGGGGAGGTTCAGCTGTTAGGCTTCTGGTGTTTTTAGTAATTCCAGTGGGAGCTGGGTGTCTAAATCCCACCAAAGGCTAACTCCCTTGGTGCTAGCCAAGCCAGCACTGCACACTGGAACCCCACGGCAGGTTATAATCACTGGTGTTAATTATATTACATACTTAATTATAAATGCCCAGCTCTGTTTTATGTTCTGAATTTTCAACATGCCTTGAAGTAATCAAGAAGTCTAAACACTTTTTCTTTTCTTGTTTTGGACAGTTTGTCGTAAAAAGCACATACAGCCACAGAACTGATGGTGATATCCCACAGTGGCATGTGGAAACAGTAAGTTGTGAAATGACTAATAAATAGTAAGATGTGCTGTTACATACTGTGGAATTGTACTGGACTAGAGTAACTCACTCGCTGCTGTGGCTCCAGGGGCAGTGAAGGTCACTGGGCACTGGGAGGTGGATGAGTGGAGTCCAGCCCGAGGTGTGGAGGTCAAGGAAGAGCATCCCGATGGCTTTGCAGCAGGAGCAATGACCCTTGCTTTGTTTCTGCAGGTGAGGAGGTTGTACTGAAGGCAGAAGGGACTGATCTGATTTACTATTGCTGCAGAAAAACATATAACTGGGTTGAAGAGTGCAAAGTTACCGACTCACAGCAGACTGCAACCCAGAACGTGTGAGGTTGGGTGGGACACAGGAAGGTTGAAAGGGCAGAGCGAAACTTCTATCCAGCTAAAAACCATTCAGCATTTTCTGTCTCTGTTAGTGTTTCATTGCTTATGATTTCACTTTGTGCTGTTTCAAACACCTCTTTTAAGGCACAAGGCACAGCATTAGTTTGGGACAATGATCTCAGCTGAGACCAAAGGAGATGACACACTTTGGCTGTGGCTTTCAGGTAATGACCTTTTGCTCAATTACACCACAAGCTTCATGTACACTCTTTCATCCTCTGCTTATTATGGGCCACATGAAAAAATCCCTTTAGATTCAAAGTCCAATAAAGCATCAGCAACAGGCAGAAGCTGGAGGTGGGTCTCGGTGGCAGAAAGCTGCTGGGGCTTGTACTCAAACATTCCCTTCAACTGCTGCCCTCCTTCCCCAGCTTCCTCTATTCTCAGATGGATTAAAAGGCTATTTTCAGGGATATTCTATCTTCATGTGGCTCTGTCACTTTAGATAACTTCCTAGAGGATCTTAAAAAACAACTCACAGGAATTTCAGAAAGCCAACAGGCTCTAGCTTTATGCTGGAAGAAGAATTCCCTGGTAAAAAGATGTTTGTTCAGCCTGATTCTGCATTGTTTGTGCACTTTTCGTGTCTGGCTGTTCTCCACAAGCTCAACAGATGGTGGCAGGTGGGAAAGGTGGTCAGGTGAAGCAGAAAGGAAGTGCAACAAAAATCCACTCGAGCTCCTGCCCACAGTCCAGCCTGGGAACATCTGACCCGAGTTTGGCTCAAGGCAACCTTTGCAATGGAAATGGGCCTTCAGAAGGCAAATTATTGTTGTTACCTGAACATTCAGCTGCTGTTTTCTTGTGTGGTCAAACCATCACTGGAGTGTTCCAGGCCAGGTTGAGGGAGCCCTGTCCAACCTGGTCTGGTGGAAGGTGTCCCTGCCCATGGCACGGGGGGATCGGAAGGATCTTTAGATCATTCAAGAGACGATCTTTAAGGTCCCTTCCCACCCAAACCATTCTATGAGTCCACGATTCTATTTACCTCTCTAATCTTCAGACTCTCCTTCCAAACCCATGTCATGATGGTGACAAAGGCTGCAATTTCTCTCTCACTGAAAGCAACCTGGGAATTTCTGCTATTTCCCACAAGTTCTTCTAGTCCTTTGCCAGTAGTCCTCCCTCCCTGCTGTACTGCATCAGCAAGGTCTACGTCCAGACAGAAGGTAAAAGCCCATACATCCTTTATTTGAGCATTTCACAAATAAATTACAAGTTTCTTTTGCAACCACGTCATAAATCAAAACGTTTATTTACACCTCAGAAACAGCAAGCAATTCAGCAACTAGGGCCCAAAGGAACAATTAACTGGAAAAGTAGCTGAATTAAGTATCTTTAAAATCAAACAAAATATTTTCCTCCTTGCTTGAACTTTAAAAACAAAAAAGGAAAGAAAATCATTTAAAAAAAATTAAAATAAATCTCGATGGCAACTTAAAAAGACAGAGATTGTTCTGGGGTAGATGTGATTTACAGGAGGGTTCTGTCTGAAATGGCAGTAACAACACAGCTTGTTTGTACTGAGTTCACCATCACAGCCCACCAGACAGGGTCTTATTCTCCAGTCCCAGCCCCAGGCAGGGTGTGCGTGGGACACACACACAGTCTGCCCTGACACTGCATTCATTTTAACCCCAGCTTATCAGGTACAGTCATTTGCTGATGCAGAGGAGGAGTGTAGTGTTCGAGGCTGGATGAGACTTTCCCCAACAGCTGTCCCACTGAAAGCATAGGAATGCAGAATTCTGCCTCTAACCCCTTCCCTTACCGCTACTGGTGACCTGCTGATACACAGACAACTAAAAATGAGGCAGCAAACAGTTATGCATATCTTCAAATGATATAATTATGTTAAGAGGGGACAGCTAAAGGTAGCATAAATACAACATGAGAGTTGGGATAAGTCTGGGTTTTACTGTGCGGGTTCTTTTGCCTTTTTTTCTTTGCTTTAAACCAGATTGGTCCAGCACACGTAACACGTGCTGTCCCTTAACTCGCGTTTTCATCCGTAACTGAGGGAATCAAACTGCTTATTCCAAGTCCCCACGCTGTATCAGTCTCCCTCCACCTGCATATATATTATATATATATATATTTATATGTGTATATCTCTATATATCTACATATATACACACATAGCAGTTGTGCAACGAGGAGCTTTCCACTGAGAGTGCGTGAGTGCATCCATTCCACGTGGGCAAACACAAACCAGCTCGTGTGTCCCAGGGGGAGGCAAAGAGATAGGTGGTCAGTGGGTTATGTGCTTTATAGAGGAAATAATCAGCTATATCTGCTTTAAATAGAATAGTTGTAATGATAATTACTAATGCACTTTGCGTGTTTAATTCTAAGGATTATAGACCGCAGAGTTAACTGAAAGAAAATAATTGCTATTTTATTTATCTTTTTGTTGGCATTGGACAGTATCTCTCAGACAACTCAATTTCTAGAGATGCAATAGAGGCAAGATAGAATCAGAGTTTTGCTTTAGACTTGGTGTTCTCAAGCTGATGTGACTTTAATATAATATATATTGTGAGAGGTTTTTTTTATAATTGAATAAGACCTTATTGAATTCATTCTGAAAATAACTTAGCCTTTAGACAAAGTGTTGTAAAGTTATTTGTGTACAGATTTCTGCTGTTTCAAGGGGCTGAGTGCATTAGTAACATCTGAGAAGAAAATTGGCAGCTTTCTCAGTATTCCAGACAGGAGGTCTTTACAAAGGGAAAGACAAAAATTGCCAGTATAAGATATGTCTTTTTGCAGCGATAAGACATTTAATCAAGGGCCCTAAAAACTGATTGTAAGCCCATAATTTAATAGATGAGGTTTGTATTACGGTGATCCTGAACTTAAGGGACAGTGCAGGGGAACAGGACAAATTATTTGGCCACAGCCACTTGAAATAAAGGTTAAACCCAATTACTGGGGGTGCCTCAGGGACACTGAAGTGGTCAGTGAAGGACACGAGGCATCTGAGCTGTAGGTTCTCTGTATGCCACAACAGACAGACTTCTGATACTGTGCAAGCACTCAGCGATCCTGTGACAAATATTGCAGCTTTACTGTGCGGAGCCCACCAGTGAAAGCAATATGTGGGGAGGTTTAGATGAAAAATTTCATCTAAATATGATTAACTCAATCTCAGTTCCAGCAATGGAGTTGCTCTTTGATTCACAGCAGTGTAAACACGATGAGAACAGGGCTCAGAGGGTGTATTAGCCAGTGTTCCACTCTCACCTAATTTTCCTCCATACCCAGTAGGAAATTCAGCTCCTTTCCCTTTGTTTTACTCTTCAGACCTACAGTTACTGAACAAAGTGCACGTAGATATCTTGTAAAAACACACACGTGAGGTGTACAAAGGGTTCAACTAGCAAGTACACCAAATAAGAGACCTTTCTCTTGCTCAGAAATTCCTCTCACTGATGGTTATTCCCAATTTTTGTTTCAACAGCAGATAGTCTTTTCAAGTGAAATGATTTTTGAAGCAAAAAGTTTTGTGCATGTTAGAAAATGATAATCAAGTTCCCTGCCTTTCCAGCTCTAGACAGCATTATATACCTACAAACATGGACTGAAGTAAATGTTGTAGTGATTAAAATAGCTACGTAGGAATAAATGATCTAAAACCAGCAAGCCTGGCTGAACAAATGTTAACCATAATTACTTATTAAAAAATACAACCAATTTAGTAAATTTTTTCCTTTTTTTTTTCATTATATTGTAGGGGGAAAAAAAAACCAAATAAATTATTGTTGCTCCTTTGTTTCAGGAAATGGGCATGTTTTTTTTTTGAGCCAGAAGATGACAACCTTCTTCAGGTAGGAAATCTCAGCTTCTGATGTGGTTCATCCTTGTGTAACGCCACAGGACGTGCCACAAACTTGTGTTGAACGTTCTCAGGTTCAACAGAGGGGGAGAAACATTAACATGGCAGCTTCATCTTCTCTTTGCATGCTTGGGCAGTGCAGTGATTAGCCCTGTGGGAAGCCCAGAGACACATGGCAAAGGCTGGGGGGCTTTGATGTGGGCGCAGAGATGAAGTGACAACGTGACTGAAGCCTTTGATGCATCTTGGATCAGACTTTCAGCCACGGCTCCGACCTCTCTGCACGCCAAAAGCTTGCAGAGTTATCCGAGAAGAAAGGCCTCTTATCCTTGGGCACAGAGTGGTAGAAAGACTTCTTGCCATTGTTCGTGGAGTTCCAGGCAGAAGAGCTTTTCCTTTGTTCCTCGTTTTGGATGGAACGAGCCAAAAAATGCTCTGTGAGCCTTGGCTTAAAGGAGAGAAGGGGCAGCTTTCTCTGGTACTCGACAGAAACGACACCAGTGTCAAGGGGTGTCTTTCGAGGGTTTTGCTGGATAGAGAGAGGAAGAAATCAAGTAGAAAAAGAGTATTTGTGGGGGAGGATATTATAATTTCTTTTATTGAAGATAGAGGTTTTGTAGATCAAAGCACAGGGTGCAGAAAATCTTTGGGTGCAACATACATGTCGGAAATTCAGTGGTGTTATACATTGGTTGGTTTTTTTTTTCCTTTTGAAAATTTTGCTTGAAAAGAATATATTTTATTTTTTTTTAAAAAGACGTGTGGTTGTTGATGACAAAGCAGCAGCATACGGTTATTACAAGGCATGGGCACAGAAAGAGAACCAGAAGCTTGCCCATGTTAATGTCTGAGATCAGGCACTTCCCTGCTGGAATGCCTGCAGCTGCCAACAGCCCATTCCTGATGTCCTTGACCAAGAGAAGCTCCCCCTCAGCCCCAAGTACCACTTTGGTAACTGAGACACCGAGAGCCTCCTGCAAGAGAAATGGGGTCAGGGGGAGGTTTTACTTGGTCAGAACTGCAGGAGTTCAGCTGAAAGGGAAAAATAAGTTCCCGTCTGAAGGCAGCTCTTATCTTATCAAGAAATCTACAACGTTAGGAAAGCTCACAACACAAACTCATTTTTCCTCTGTCGCTGTTGTTATTACTCCTTTTGATTAAAGAAAAAAAAAAAGAAAGAAAAAGACCTGTTTTCATATTTGGTACAATACAGGAATTCAGAGAAAAGCTATTGTACAGCAAATTTTAACCACCAACACACATTTAATATCTAGTGTAGCATTATGGAAAACTAAACGTATGTTTGGACTTTTTGACGCTTCCAAAAATCTTTACTATTGAAACATAGACGTGGTGTGGAAGATATGCTCATAATCTCACTGTAGTAAAGAGGACGTACAGTATGACTCATAAGTACTGTAAAAATGCTAACTAAAGAATGCAGCTGCAAAGTTCTATTGCATAAGGAAGCTTTCTTGTTTAAACTTTAAATAAGCAAGTTTATTAAAATATTCTAAGACACTTACCCTAGTTACTGGCAAGCTCTAATAAAAGCCACAGTCTGTCACTAGTATACTTTTTTGTGTTAATTTTATAAAAATTTGGTGTGAGCTTTGATGGATCATTTACAATTTATTAACAGGATGATCATCTTCGTACAGTTAGAAGGGTTTTTCTGACCTTACATGCTCACAGAATAAAAAAAGGATCCATATTCCTATAGAACGAACACCCTTTTTTTTTTTTTTTTCTTTCCCAGATCTGCAAACGAGTGTGGTAAGTTTACACACACGAAGAAATGCTCTTGTTACTCTTAGCTGGAAACTGTGTGTACATGTGTATGTATGTATATATATATTCAAAACTATGTATGTGTGTGTTCGTGAGGGTGTTCACAGAATGGGGCACCTGTGACCTCCCGGCGCTGACGTGCGGGACGAGGGAGAGACCAGCGCTCTGGGCAACGCCGAGCTTTTGCTGCCTGACCCAGCTGCTCACCTGCAGGCACCTGCCCGCCTCCCCCTGTGTGCAGAGCTGACGAGAACCGAAATGTTGTCAGCAGCCCCTCTTTAGCCCCTCTAAAACCAGGCCCAGCGCTGCCCTCGCTGCTCGCGGTGACCCTCCCGCTGGGTCGCAGCTGCTGCCCCTCCTGCATCGTGAACTCCATTCGGGGCAGAGGGAAAGCACTTCAGATCAGGAACAAGCCCAGGGGACTTGTATTTCTTGTTTGCTGAACCTGAGGTACGAGAAGAGCCCCGGCAGAGCCCTGGGCCTGCCTGTTTGTGTCAGCACAGCAGTGGGATGGCAATGGGGCCTCTCCTCCCGGCCACACTATAAACAGCAAATACAGCAGGTTTAGCCATGGTAGAACAGGTTCAATTCATCTGTGGCTGTGTTATTCTGCTTTCTCCCTTGATCCAGATGAATATTTTATAAAAGCTAAACCTGTGGTAGAACTCTCTATATAAATATATATATATACATACACTCATACATATACAAATACCAACCCACAGACAAAATATTTTCTGAACAGTTGAATAGCAACAAGTCAACAGATAGAAAAAAATGGAGTCAATCTGTTTTCTGCTCCCCCAAGGTCGGGTTTAGATGTCATGGTCTTTTAACATTCAGAGAAAACTGGTGTAAACCTGGTGTCTGGCAAGAGGAATCCATGGATAAAGGGACGTGGGGCACAAGCCCTCGAACACCAAGGTACAGTCGGACAGATTAAGTGAGGTTGCAAATTAAACTGGAGCAACTGAGGCCGAGTAGTGAAGAACAGTAACTGTAAACTGCAATCTTCAGATCTGACGGTTTCCTTCTTCTCGTTGCCATGGCAACTCGGTAGGACAGCTTCGAGTGGCAGGAATTCTTACAGACCTAAAGGATGGGAGATGGGGGTGAGTATTGCTATGCAAATCACAGGAGCTTTTAACCCTTGGGTTGTTTGTTTTTTGTTGTTTTTTTTTTCCTGTCAATTAAATCACTGACAGAGTGCACATACATTGCCAGTAATTAAATATAAATTATCTGGGTTCAGAAGCAATTATTTGTGAAGGTAGAAATCTCCAAGAGGAAACACCCAAATGTCACCTGGGGCATCCAGAGACACTGTAGAACAATTCCACAGGTTGTAGTGAGGAGGTGTGAGCATAAATCTCGAGCCAGGACCTGATTGTCCCCCTCTGACACCTCGGTCGGTTCCACCAGTGCAAGAGCAGAGGGAAATGCCAGTGAGTCCCTCCCTCATCTGCACACACACTGACAAGTGAGGAGCAAACAGACAACATCTTTAGAAAAATAACACACTTATAGTGCCTTATAGTTTATGAATAAATCAGGGAATAAAAAAACAATGTATCATGTTAATGTCGCCACAGAAGTATAAATCTCATGTGGATTTTTTTTTATTTAAACTGAATTATTTATTTATTTAAAAGTGTCAGAACTCGAATTCTTTTACCTATTTTAGATGGGCACTCTGATGATACCAAGGCAGTAAAGAAATTCGGGAAGGAGAGTTTAGGAGCAAAAGTAACACTAGTTGTGCTATTGTGTCATTTTCCTGCAATTTTGCTTAGACACCAGTAAATTGCAAATATTCAGCTTTGCAGTAAAACCACGTAAGAAGAGTAAGAACAGTGTTGGCAAAACACAGTTACACTGGATTGTTTCTCAAACAAAACAAAACTTCTGACTTTGCAGTGTTTTATTGTTGTAGTGGTTTTTGCTGGGATGGAGTCAATTTTCTTCACAGCAGCTCGTACAGTGCCGTGTTTGGGATCTGTGCCCAAAACAGTGTTGATAACACACCAGTATTTTAGTTATTTCTGGGCAGTGTTTACACATCGGGGTGTTCACTGTTTCTCCTGCTGCCCCACCAGGGAGCAGCCTGGGGGGCACAAGGACTTGGGAGGGGGCACAGCCAGGACAGCCAAAGCCACCTGTCCCACACCATTTGGTGTCACACTCAGCTACGAAACCAGGGGCAAGACGCATCCAAACTCAGTCAGGAAATGTTTTTTCTAATTTCTATTGTGTTTGTACACTTAAAAGATTCAATATCAATAGTTTTGACACAACCACAGACACAAGCAGCACAAATGGGAACGTAATGGTCAGTGTTAGGTGCTGCTTGTACACTTCAATAAGTTTTAATTATCTGTTTGTCCTTTGGGGCAAATCAATTAATATAATTATCGATCGTTTTACTTTATCTGTTTCTTTCTTGTTATTATTTGATTTGACTTCAGTATTGAATTTTTCTAGCTAGGGCTTGTCCAGAAGGGCTGAGCAGCAAAGCAGACACCTGGACTGCCCTCACCTGCCTGGCCTTTCCCTGCAGCAGCACCCCAGCTCTGGAAAACAAAGGTAAATAAAGCAGATTACTCAAGTGTAAGAAATCTATGGAGGGGACTGATGGATGGGGCTCACTGAAGCGAGAAGTTTCACTGAGATTTCCAAACAAGCTGAAATCTGGAATTGCTTGGCATATGGATTTTTAGCATGCTGCTTAAAGAAAAGGTCTGGCCACAAAATCAGGATCCTGACTTACTTGTAGGAGATTTATGGCCATGACTGCCAAAGGGTGGGTATATTTGGATTAGGGATTCCAGCGAGGACTAACCTTTCATAAACAACCTGATCTCCTGGGTGGTACAAAGAAAGAGTTTGGGACTCTGATCTTACAGAGCACCTGAAAAATAGCATTTCCAGATCTCAGTGAAGCTTAGTGTCATTAAAGGGCATTTGTTTAAACCTGGCTCCAAAGAACTATTGGATTGGCAAAGCTACTCTGAATCCTTAGGAGATCCCTGGAGGTCTTCCTGGTAAGGACAGGCACTTGTACGTGATAAATGAACAGCAGCTGTGGCACTGGATTTCTGTACAATCCATAGAAACTTCACCAGAGGAATCTGTCAGAACAAAATTTATAAGTATCACACAAATTCAAGCAGCCACTGACTGCTTCACCAACAGCTTGTAAATAAAGGGCAGTATTTGGTGATTTATGTGCAGACCTGAAGAAAAGCTTGTATATTTTACATCATATTGACAGATATAATGGATATTACTCCCTTCTCATACACCTTGCCTTTCCTGAGTAAACAATGTATAAAAACTGGTTAGTTCAGCCTTAATTATGAATCTGTTCTTTCCTGTGCTGGTTCTTTGCGTTGAAGCCCAGTTTCCCTCTTTCACAATATAAGCACTCTTTGATCCTCCCTGTTCCCCCACCTGCCTCTTCAAGCACCACCCTATTCCTTACCCTTTTACCTCAAAGCTCTGCAGTCCCTGCCTCGACTTTCTTTCTACTGAAATTGCTTCTCAGTGTCACCTTCCTGACCCATCATCCCCCTTCCACCCATTTAATCCCGTGCCTGGAAATCTGACGTTCCCCTGGCTCCTGTGATTATCTCCTCCTGTCATTCTACTATGATTTCTCTAATCATTTTTCCATCATGTCCTTCTGTCTCGTCTATCCATTCCATTTTTTTGGGAAAACCCTTTTTTCCCCCCTCTTTAACTTTTTTTCCTTTCTCTGTGACTCTCATTCCTACCCCCTCAGCAACTGCATCGGTACTGACAGTATAAAGATCTTCCTCTCTTTTCCTGCTTTTCCATTTAGTCCAAAATGTCAACCTCTAGCCCTGATACCTTTTGCATGTTTAGCTGACAGCTCTGCACTGCTAAAACTCAGCTCTTAAATCTTTCCCCTAAAGCACTCCCTTCTAGTTCTTGCTTTGATTGCTCAGGACAACATTATCATCCTGCCTCTTGTTCAAGCCTCGAAACAGAAGCAAACGGCAGGAGGTTTTTGTCATGGAATCTCCTTTCCAGGGCTGTATATTTAGGTTGTGTCAATCTAGAGGATTCTCTTTCACACATTGTCCCAGAGAGCTTTCTCTAGCCATTCAAACAGCTAAATCTCCCACCCAGGCTCTCCTCGGTGAGCAGGTTTGCAGCATCTTTTCTGAGCCCTTGACAAACTGAAGCTACTGCGTGCTCATATCCTGGCAGGTTTTGCTGTACAGGGCATTTTCCTCGGCTGCCACTTCGACAAAACCTCTGCAGCTGTGACTCCTTCACGGCCTCTTCCCTACTGCACAGATGTCCCTGGATTTATCTCTACATGACCTGTTATTCCTCTCATTCACAGCCCACAATGGCAGCTTTCACTGACACGTTTCCAAAGAAACCTGTGGTGTAGGAGGAGCTTCCTGCAAGCCCCCAGAAAATGCTGTCTCCTAACAGCTGCTCTTGCTCGATAATGATGACTGACCCTTTTGTAAAGGTGGATTGCTGAAGGAGTGGGGTTTGCCTCGAAAAATCAGATTGAACGTTCCAAATTATGGGCTGTAAACTTTCAGTAGATAACCAGCTTTGGCAGGTAAGGATACACAAGTTCAAATCTATCTTGGCTCTTTCTGCTGCACACAAAGTTGATAAGAAATTGCTTCTGTCCTATAGAGAATTTTAACCCAAATTTTAGTTTCTGTGGTTTTAATAAGAGAGTATCAGTTACTGATTTTTTTTCTACAAATAGTCTGATATATAAAGAGTTATTGGCCAAACGTTCTGACCAGCAACAACCTTAACACAAAATCTGCAGAAATCAAGAACAACCAAAGATTGTACAGAAAAATCAATGTTGAATCTGCTGAAACCAACACACCTGCTCTGTTATAAAATCTGATGAGCCTCTGCTCCATATTTAAAATCTCTCTTCTCCCAGATGGATTTCCAATGTCTGTTATTTTCCCTGTAGGAATTGTAATTTTCTTGTTTGCTTTTCTTTTTCTTTCTTCTCCCCATAGAGGAGAACCAAATGAAAGTTCCAGAAAAGCACACACCCAGCCAAATTATTAGGCTCTGCTTATTAGAGCCCTGTTTCTAAACAGCTATCCTAAAGAATCCTAGTGTTTATCCACTACTTCAATGGGGTTGTATTTGTTTTTCATTTTTTTTAACCCATTCTTACGTATTTTATAACACAGATGATTTAATGTTTGCAGATGGCAACAATCCATAAAAGATATTAGTACTTAAGGAATACTGTGAGCATAAAATGTGCAAATAATATGTGGAAGAAGCACATTTGCTGATCAGTGTGAGCAATCTCTTTTTAAGAACTTAATGCCCTAGTAAGCCTGTGCCTGGCAGATCTGCAGACTGACGATAATTATACCTAGTAATTATTTTATTTTCTCTTTATTAGCTCTGTCTCCGTAACTGGTCTCAGCACTCAAGAATTATTACAACACCCTGTGTTGTTTCAGACGTGATTTCTGTACCCACAGCAGGTAATTTGCTGCCCAGAGCTGGAGACCTGCAAGCCACAAAGGTGGGGGTGCACTGCTGCTCTTACACCCCCCACCTTTCCCCTAAGGTGTCTGGGGGATGCACAAGCACCACTAAACCAGCACATCTACATGTGACTTATTTCTCCAGAGATCTCTCTCACTGAAGGCTCTAATGTGATCTCCACTAATTTTATCTCACAGTGCTCTGCTCTACCCCTTCAGCACTTGAGAGGTACATTCAGCCACGTTCCTTTTGAGATAACAGTCAAACAGCAAGATAACAGGAGAGAAAGGCAGGGTTATTGCCCTGTGTTTGCTGTCAGAATTATGACTGTTCTGGGTAATGGTCTCAGATAAGGAAGCAGAGCACATTACAAACAGCTGCTGTCTGCTGGCATTGGTGCTCTGGCACTGGAAGATGATGTTTGCTTTTGCTGCTCAAGAAATCTGAAAAACGTACATGTTTATCTGGATCTGATGTACTAATGGCATTATTAATAGTTAATTATTATTAATAATAATGTTATAGGAGTAGAGGGCTAGGTAGAAGGTTTAGGGAAGGGAGACTCATAATTTAGCAACGTAAATGGAATAAATGCCTGTTTTTATTCCCACTGAAGTCTATCGATGTTGACTGTGCTTGGAAACTCAAAAGAGTTGTTGATGTTGGTCACAAACTGCACAGGACAGACCTGAACTGTCAATGGTTTGGAAAAGGTGCAAGCCAAGTGTTCATAATACCGATTTTTTTTCAGGGACTCCAGCTACCTGCCTGTTTCACAGAGGGCTAATTCAAGGTTTACTCCTTATGTTGATCCCCATGAGAGAAGAAACTGGAGGAAAAAAATGCACAGAGCACTTTAAGACAAAGATTTCATAACGCACCATCCCAGGAAAAATGCAGCTGGTAGCCTGTAACCTCATTCACTGTCTGCCAGGTTGCCAAGAGCTCATATTCCAGTAGAACCCTTCCCATCAGCCACTAAGCAACTCCTGATCTCAGAAAATGCTTTGGAATGTCCCAGGTACTCCAGCCCTCCCTGCTGCAGCCTTAGCTTTCTCTGAACAAATTCGTATTTTAGTGACTCAATTACCTGCTTATTTTAAAGAAACAGGTCTAAATTGAGTAATTAAAAGCCTCTGAAAGATGTGCCCCTCATGAGACCAAACTCACCCCCTGTTACACAGACTGTGCTTCTACACTGCAGTTAAAACCTCATAAAAATTAAAGGCATTTAAGTTTCATGCTGACCCTCTGCACAGGAATGAGCTTTATCCACGATGCATTCATCCTTTCATTCCCATTAAAATAAGAGATTTAATGCAGCTGGAGCTTGGAGTTCAGCTCATGCACGCTCCATTTCTTTCAATTACCCTTTCATCGGAAATATTATATTAATTTTGCATAATTAAAAGTCTGCATTACATCATGGACTTTATGGAAACCCCAGTAATGCTAAAGAGGTAATGCAAAAGTGAGAGAAGAGATCAGAGCTGTGTTTCTGATTAGGCAGCTAATCAACAGCCAGGTACTTCTTTCCTGGATTTACCATCTACAAAAGGTCACTAATTAGATACACAGTTATTAGTTTAGCCTTCATGTAGAACTTAGAGAAATAGAAATGATTTTCATGTGCATCACTGCTTGATTAGTCACCTGTAGTTTTCAACACCAGAAGTTTCACAGTGTTTGCACCATATGCCTTTAAATTATATTTCACCCCAAATCTCATCGAATTTGAAAGACTGTCACAACTATTCCCAGATGGATACCCTGTGTCCTCGTTCCTGCAATTAGGAACCTTGGGGTTAGTTGTGAGCCAGAGCAGCAGGTCTGACTGACTGGAGAAACTGGTGATCTCACTGGGCAGGAGCACCCTGTGGAAAAGTTTATAAGGAAAACAGCAGTAAATGACTTTATCCCGAAAATTTGCAGCTAATAACATAACCTGTAATTTGTTTTCCCTTTATGTGAGAAATGATTTCGAAGTCCTTCATGGCAGGAAAAACACTGTCTGCATCAGCGCTGTGCGTGTGAAACGAGTGTCTCGTGGCTGTACTCACAGCTCCAGTGGGCTCTGCTATATCAACGTCAATATTTAACTCCAGGCACTAAAATGGTGCCACGTGCTGTGCAAGTGGCCAAAATTGGCAAGGCAGTGGAGAACACACACCAATCCAAACTAATCAGCCTGCACGGGGGAAAGAGTTGCTCAGGCCGAAGCCATTTTCACTGGGTACCTGTTTGCCACCAGCAGATGGTACTTCCAAGAGTGGCTCTCCCACTCCTCATTTATTGGCAGACTGTAGTGGCAGATCTGAGGCAGGGCTGATGTGACACAAAGTGCTCTTCTGGCTCCTGGCAATGGCCCTGCTCGCTGCTGATCCTGCTTTCTGCCTCCCCTCCTCCTTGCTGTGTACCCACGGACACCCAGTACGGAATGAGCTGGCCCTAAGAAATGCATGAAAGAAGCACCATCCAAGAGAAAAGCTGTTCAGAAGAAGGAAAATTCTAACCCTGCTTAGAAATTCAGGAACATGTTCTACCCAGCCCAGTGCACTGCTACATTTATCAAATAAAGCATCTTCTAATGAAATTCCTGCTCACCAGGGACATGAAGTATCTTACTGGGGGTGGGGGCATTTTCTAGGGTAGAGTCACTAAGATGTACTGAGATGATTATTTTTTTAAAATTGATATGAATTTTAGTTGGATACTTTGCCAAAGCAATGCCACCTTCGTTTAACCAATAGGGAATAAATGCTTCCTTCATTTTCCAGTTTTCCATCAAAACTAAACAATTGCAGAGGTGGCTGCCTGCAGCCTGGACTTGTATTTTCTCCTGCTCTAATCTGATATATTTAGCTGAATGCTTGAAAATATTCAGCAGGTGAAACGAATAAGTGCAGATTTGAAAGAGCAGCATTGAACAAGTCTCCTGATTTTTCATATTTATGCTGAAAAATGAAATGCATCAAACGTACCCATGAGCCAACCTTTTAAAGGGGTGGGTGACTGCTCAGACAGGCAGAGCTCATCTTCCACAGCAGCACAGCTGAGTTTACCATCAGTTTTAAATAAGTAGAACATGAACATAAGTAGTCCAGACACATTCAGTTCTGTAGGTATAGACTAATCCCAGCTTGAAATGCTAAAATAATCATCTGAAGAAATTCTTTTTAAAGTAAGAATAAAAAAAAAAAAAGGTGGGAAAGCATTATGCTCAGAAGCCACAGAAAAGGGAAAATCAAATGAGCAAACTGCCAGTTTGGCTGTGTTGAGATCAACCTGGCCTGCCTCAAAGTTTGTTTAGAACTATTCACATAAGCATGGCACTCACATAAGTACTAACTAATGACATATCCAAATCAAACATATGGGTGAAGTAAGGCTTTAAGATGCAGTCTGAAACACTCCAAACATCAATCCCTTTAAAGGACTTGGTAAGTAAAGAAGAGGCAAATCCAACATCATCAAACTTTTAGGCACAAAAAAAAAAAATCCCCTCCATTTGTCTTTAGTATCACATCTAAAACTGAACAGCAAGACACTGAGTTGTTTGGATGTTACAGAGTGGGGAAATATCCAAGGACAGAGACAGTGAAAAGAAACAAACACCCCATGGTGTGCAGGGACTGCTGATGACAGGAAAAAAATACTTAACCCAGTCGTCTATTCAATTCTAGTTTTTAGTCATAGGCCACTCCAGAACAATTCAGATGATAACTATCTGAAGTTCAATATTCATGTGACTTTAAGAGGCTGTTCAGAAAAGAAAGGCAAAATATTATATCTCACCAGTAACTGTGGAGTACTGTCGAGAAAATGAAAACATAAAAGTGTTCATTTGAATTCACAGCACTAAATGGTCTATCAAACCAATCTCTTTAAATGTCCATTTCATGCCTGCACAATGACCATCAGGAGCAGTATTGCAGCTCTTAGGGAAGGAGCTGTATTTGCTGGATACATTGTTCTCTTTTGCACTCCAAACACACATCTTCTAAACTGTTGTATTTTTTTTTCATGTCTGTGCTTCTAGAACGTGTTTGGCTGGTCTAAAATGCGCGTAAAACGCCATTTCCCACCTAATTGACTCAATAAAATGTAACGCCATTAAGTGCATTTTGGACATGCTGATGTACAATTGGGGGGGTATTTCTATTTGTCATGTCTGTGTGACTGGGTGTATAAACATCCTGTCTCCAATTATGGACATCCATATGGACCTTCTGTGCCATTTCAAGCCCCATTAACTTTAGGTGGGCTCCCAAAGCCAAGTGCAAATACACGGCAGGACTGACTAAACCTGCAGAGAAATCAGAGGAATGGACACAGCTCTGAGTTAGAAGCGAGATTCAAATCAAGGCTGGCTCAAATGGAATGAAATCCCTTAACCCCCACACCATCCTTTCCTTACTAGAGTTTAATCAACCAAAATCATTAAGGAGACCAATAACAATGGCACTTTTCTCATCCAGGCATTTGAAAAAGCCTCTATATCGCTGATATTTCGCAGCGACAATAATAATGTTAATATGGACCAAAGCCTCTGTAACAAAGACAATAAGCATTAAGAGTAATAGTGGATATTGCTGCTGTTATTACTGGTTTGGGGAGGTGAGATTTATATCATTGGAACTCACTAAATGTCAGTAATCTACAAATACTTGGGTAGCATAATTTACTGCTACTTTAAGTACCCCCATGGTATGTGTTCTGTCACAGAATGTAACTCAAATTACAGCAGTGCAAAACAAACCTCACCCCAACAAACCACCTCGAACAGGAAAAACTCTTCCCATCTCAGTAGTTTTTAAAATTCTAGCCAATATAGACGTATTTCACTTGTCAAAAATGGGAAATTTTATCTTGCAAGCTTCCTTAGTCTTGCTAATTAAACTGATTTTTTTTTTTTAGTTAAATACAACTGCTCTGAAAAACAGAAAATTGCTGTGGAAGGTTACACCCAAAACAATCAAAACAACCAAAGGACCAAACAAGAAGTATTGTTTTTAGGAAATTCTTTTATGGGAATGGCTCCTCTGAAGGAACTGCATGGAACAGGAATGAACTTTTTCTTGCTAAAAGCCAAAATTCCACTGTAAAAACTAAATAGTCATTGAGCCCTGAAAACCACATACTACCTGATTGTCTAAAACTAAGACAAGTAACTCCCAATAAAGGCTGAAAACTGGGAATCTGCAGGTAACAAACCTGCACTTGTAATGGAAAGAGCAACGACCTTAAAGGTCTTTTCCATTTGAAACCTGCTCTGATTTGTCTCCGGTGCCATTCAGGGATTCATCGTTTCAGTCTCCAGCCACTCGACGTTCCTGCACGAACAACACGGGATGTACAAGAGATACAAATGCTGCTGTTGCTTTGAAAAATGAACAAGGGGAAGGATAACACTGCAGCATTAACTCTGGCTGTCCAGGCTCATGGAAATCCAAAACCACAGGTTAATAGAATTCAAATTGGTTTTTTTTTGATAATGGTTTAATAACAAACACATAATTTTCCAAGGGGAAAGAAAGAAAGAAAGTATTTTTCTATTGACCCTGTAGCTGCATTCCTCAAATTAGAAAGACACTATGGTGAGGGACAGCAGGCGTTAAATAGGAAAAGTTTGTGGAAATTAATAGGAAATTAAATTCAAAGGTATCTCTAAGGCTCCTTTGCAATCACAGCCCAGACATCTGTGTGAGTCTCTGTTTTTTCAACACACCTGAGGCCTTTCACCCTCACTTTAACAAATTAATTCCAATGGAGAGACCTCCAGCCTATTAAATTTCTTCATGGAAGTTTCCCCCCCCAGTCTCACACATTACTCTCTGTTCAGAACAGTGCAATACTTTACTTCCTTAAGTAAGTTCAAGTCAACTTACAGCTCTGTAGTCCACTGTGAACAGAAAGAAGTGTCTTATCTGTGGTTGATAGTCAACTAAGACAGAAAATTGAGGGTTTTTTCAACATGAAGTGTTTGAAGTTTGAATTTGAAGTAAAATATTACTGACGTGACTGTTGTGCCTTTGGTTGTCCTTTTAGTCCCTTCACTCTCCACACACTGGAACCTAACTTGGTCTTTTATGTTGTCAGAATAAAAAAGGAAATATGAAATGCGATTCTCATTCAATGATCATGCAATTAAGTGAAATAGTTATGATGAAATCAAAGGCCCAGAATTCAAATATTCTTTTAAGTAATAACAATATAAATAATTTGTAATTTATCTAAAGCTCAGTCTGCCAACTGGAGTGGTTCTTTCTCAGTCTCTTATAAGGCCTATGGCAGTTTTTGTTGCTGACTTTTCTCCCTGACAAGGAACCCAGACCTAATTTTTTATCTGTTGTTCTTCCTCAATCTGAATTAATAAATTCTAAATTATATCCGAACATTTTGGCCCTGTCTTGTCACTAATAATGGTGAGGAAAAGCTGACAGAGCCCAGGATGCCACAACACTGGGTCTCATCTCAAGCACGGTGTCTGCATTAATGACAGGTGACACTGAATATTCTTCCCAATATTTGTTACACTTAATTATTTTAACTTTGGAAAGTCCTCTACCTGTCCACTATACATCTTTCCAGTGATTCTCAGCAGTAATTAGTCAGATTAAGTACAAAATACACAAAGATGCTCCTTTTTTCAATCATATCTGTATTCACCACCTTTCAATCCCACCGAGCACTTTACTGTTTTGATATGGAAAACCAGCAATCTGCCCAGACACTTTGGTATCTTATATTTTCTATTTCTGGCTGACAAGGACTCCTAAATTTTTCTTGTTCCAAGTACATCTACCTTTCCAAGGGCTCCTGGGCAACCCTGCAGGCTGTGTGCCATTATCCCTCAGTGTACTGAACACAGTAGGGTATCCACAGAATAGGAGGAACTGCTGGTTTTTGCATGTATTAGAGTTTTAATCAGGCTCTTCACTTCTGTGCTCAGATACTCCAGAAATCTGCCACATCTGACTTCTTTCATGATTTAGGAAGGAGGCACATATTCCAAGTATAGATAATAATTGCACCATTTAAATGATAATACCGAGATCTTTTCTAGGGGGAAGATATTCATGCAGGGCACTTTTCCCACGAGCAGCTCTTTCACAGGGCTATCCATCCTCACACCAGATGTCAGATACAAAAAGAAATACTCTGGCATGAATAACAAAGTTCATTTGACTGAAGGATTTACCTCCCAGGAACAAGAGCCTCATAAAACATAAACATTGGGAGCAAAGTGAGCCACGTAAGGGCTTTTGCTAAAATTAAACCCATAACTTGCCACTA
The DNA here is from genome assembly GCA_036023395.1 of Myiotriccus ornatus. Taxonomy (NCBI): domain Eukaryota; kingdom Metazoa; phylum Chordata; class Aves; order Passeriformes; family Tyrannidae; genus Myiotriccus; species Myiotriccus ornatus. The sequence goes on along the minus strand of JAYRBT010000021.1, from coordinate 16,766,123 downwards.
GAAATGGGATGTTTCATCTGTTCAATAAGCACTAAAGTTCTCTTTGTTTTGATGGCATCGTAATCTTTGATTACTCTGATAAATATTTGGACTATCCAAAACATTGCAATGGAACTAATCGCAGTTATAAAAAAAAAAACCCACCACAACAACTGTGTGTGGAAATAAATTGGGAATGCAATGATACCAGCACATTTTAGAGAAGTTCAAACACAGAACCACATTATTTTAAGTGGCTCCCAGCCTCATTCTTTTATTCCGTGGAGTCATTTACACCTGAGGAAAATGGTTATGAAAGTTGTAATGCTTGCTGGCTTTGCATAGGTAGCAGTTTCAGAGATGGAATACCAGCCATGGAATACCCTTTCAGGTGCCAGGGGTTGTATTCTGCCCATAGCTGAGCCAGAGAAGATCTCCAGTCAAAAAGAGCAACTCAAGAAGCACTTTCCAGTACCTAGAACTGGTTTAAGAATCCAATGGAAGGAAAACGATCAGACTTCTTGGGGAGCTGTAAAAAACCCCATGAAAATAGCAACTTTCTAAAGCAAAAAGGCTTTTCTCTACCTCATTATATTCTGAGCAGATGCATTAATGTAAATAAAGTTCAAGGGCAAATCACATCAGATAAGAAAGTAATTCCAGTGGTGAAAGTCACGCCCAGTGTAGCACCAGCAACATTTATAAAGTGGTAACAGGAATATATTTGAATCAGTGGGCTGCACATTTCCCTCACTGGTGCAGCAGTGTCACTACTGTCAAATATTTTTAACATATTACTTCTAACAGCCGAAGTTTGCCTTTGGTTCCAGCAGACTAAACCCAGAGCAGCTGAACCAAAGGCAGTGCAGATACCTCAGATGTCACTGAGTGAAAGCAAGAACGTGAGTTTGCACTTAGCATTTATACAGCCCTTTTCATCTTCAGAGAGCAGCACAAACATTAGCCAGTACCAGCCCTCTCCCAAAGACCTTCATGCCAGCCTTTTGGGATAAAAGCAGTACACAGTAAGAAAAAAGTGGACAAGATGTGTAATCAAGAACACACCGAGCTCAGATGTGTAAACCCCCTCTGCCTCGTGGTAGATTCTGTCTCATGGAGAATGCCAAGCCTTTCCCCACAGCTCAGGTATTAAGCCATCCTACAATGTATTTTAGTCACATGAGATGAGGATAATAGTCCTTGAATAACAGACTTGTTACTAAAGTTATAGAAACCAGCTATACTATTTTAATAGGTAAGGCAATAAAAAGTAATACTGCATCAAAAATTTGCTGGCAGCTGTCACAGGATGAGCCAGGCACACACCCAGGTTAGATGGCAGGATTCCATGGCTTTGAATTCCTACTCTTGAGTCATTCTGGGATTATTTTTTTACTTCCAATTCAAATTAGGAATGTTGTAAATCTCTTTCGTGAATCTTTCTTAGAAGCAGCAGAAGCTTCTTTTGCCTGTCAGCTCTCTCTGCCCTCCAACCTGGACTGGCAATTTGATTTTCAGTTCTGGGTGGTTCTAAGCCCAGAATTTCCGATAAGTTCCTCATGTTCCAGTCACTTGCAGACTTTATGCAGAGGAAAAAATTGGAGCAGACAGTCCTCATTTTCCTGGTGACCCAGAACAGCTTTTGTTGCATGAACACCTTTAATCTCCTGTTTCTGGGTTTGAATTGAATTCAAGTGGGGAGAGATGAAAGCAAGCGTCTCACAAATCTGCTACTACAGCTGGTACTTCTCAGTCTATCATATGCTGGCTCTAATTCTCTTTGATTCTTCATAAAATTATTGCTTCTATTTCTTAATTTGACAATCAGGCACTCATTGCTATTTTTTGACTACGGAAAAAAAACCCTTCCCCTCCCTTCCCCACAGCTATTCCTTCGGGGAAAAAGAACCCAAACTTACTGTGTTATGATATCAGTGGAGGAATTTAACTTCTCCCGTGGTAGGTTTTCTTATGGAGAGTACAAATGAGCAGATTAACAGTAGTTCATTACTTACAGTTCAGCAAAAGACTTACAAAGTAAACTGAGGAGTGAAAGGAGGACGAGGGTCAGGCTGATATGAAGGGCATCGGTTGCACTGCAGTCCATTTTGGATTTCTTGCAGGTACACACTTGTAATTTCAGTTCTGTGTTGTTAGTCAGAGGGGGTTTCCCAGAATCTGTCACTGAGATTGGGATGTTGTAATTGGCCTTTTTCAGGTTTTGAAGCAGGATGACCTGGGCATGAGTATCTGCAAAGGATGAGGGGAGAATTAGCCAAATGGTGGTTGCTTGGAAGGGGAGTCTGCAAACTATCAGACATGCCATAGTTAGCCATGGAAATGAAGAAGAAAGTGACAAAACTGTAAAAAAAAGGGCAAAAGAATTGAATTGGAGGTAAGAAGGGGCAGTACAGAAATTCCTTCTTGGGCTGAAAGCAAATTGCAATTTTTATCCAAACCCCACCAAAAGAAAAGACTTCTAAAAGCCCCTTTTGTTTAAACAATTATTTGGTCTGAAAATTATTGGCAGAAGTTGCCTGTGAAAGCTAATATACTAATGAAATGCTAAGGCATGTCACCCTCAAAGCAAAAAGAGGCAAGAATATTTACCTAAGGTAAAAAAAAACCCTTCCTGTAAGGAAATACAGGCAAAGCTCCTGAAACACTCCCTCAGTTCACCTGAACATGCAGTGAAGGGATGTAAAGCCCCTTCAAATCCACAAATCTGATCCACCTGAGCAACAGAGGGTTATAACAACTCCTGGTGCCCAGGTGAGGGTGCAGACTCACCCAGGTGACTGTGCTAATTCTTTTAGGGGTGGAACAGGGTGGTGCTTTGATGTTCGCAAAAAAATAAAAATAAAAATAAAAGGGTTCCTCCACTTGCCCTGCAGGCAGGGACAGACATCACATCCACCTTTTTGTAAGACATGAAATGTACTAAAACATTGGAGAGCAGCAGAGATAAATAATACATTCTAGGAAAAAAAAAAAGAGAATGATCTACATTAAAAAGAAATGTACTTTGAGCCCACAGCTTGCCATACAAACCTTCTACAATTGCATAGTGTGTGCTGTGATCCTCTTATGAATCATGTAAGGTCCCAGTGCATTGGGGTATTTTATTTGTGGAGAGTTCAAATACTTAAAATAAGGAAGTTTTTCACTTATATTTTTAAAGCCCATGCAAAGCCTTGTGCACCTTATGCAAGCAAATTCCATGCCCTGAAATATCTTTACAAAACTGTAAGTCACTGGTGGCCTCTCTTTACTGCAAAGCTCAAAGAGGCAACTTCAGTCAACATTTTAAGAAGAGGAAAAACTTTCAGGTTTCAGAACTATTGTGTTCCACAGGCAGCTGGTCCCAGCACACCCAGCACAGTGTAAAGCAGCAGTGATGGGTCCATCCTGCAAGACTTTCCCACAGAACTGCTCCAGAATCCTCAAAGTGCCTCAGGATGAGCACAGTGAGATGTAGAGGTGGGAGCACTAAACGCACAGTAATTAAAGTAACAGACTTACTGTTGAGCTTGTTGATTCTCCACAACTTTTCTGGGCCAGATTGCTTGCTCAGTTCAAATTTAAAAGGGTCTGTGTTGGGATGGAGGTCTTTGTCTGATGCTCCGAGCACCACTACCCTGAGATCTTTTGCATCGTCACAAACTTTTGCCAGTGTTGGGTAAAGGGATGGGACGTTGTCATTGACATCCTCCAAGGTGATGTGGAGAGTTCCTGTCCCCGTAGCAGGAGGGTTACCTGTTTAAAAAGCCAAACATTTATTTATTAAATCATACTTCTTTCATAAACTCTTGCTCTTATTTGCACCTGCATGCTTGCAAGGGGAAATAATTTTTATAGTTCTTACCTCTTTTATATGAAAATGATTGCTTAAAAAACCTGATGAGTCACTCTGGTAAATTCACTGCTGTATTTTCAGAATGCAGCCTGTCTGATTCTCTACAGTATGGAAAATTATTCTATGGAAACCTCTGGGAGAGGAATATTTTGAAGTTAAAATGAGAATAGGACATGAATAGATATCTGGAACAGAACCTGTTCATCAGCACATACTGAGAGAAACATAGTGGGAAACATCCCCTAGATAGCACAGTACTAAAGGAACCAAGAAAAGTGAGAGGAGAAATGACAGCAGAGAGGGATCAGTTTGTGTGGGGGGTGCCCAGAAGCAGAACAGGAGCAGATCATTCCCCAACAACCCTTAGGGCCACATTCAGTTACGTCAGCAGAAGTGAAACCTGTCAACGTGCAAACCCCGGGAAACGAGCTGGTTTATTTACCCAGAGCCACCCTGTGCTGGCAGCAGAGTTTCGAGCTCTCTGCAGCTATCTGCCAGCCTGCCTCGGCCCCGAGCTGAGGATGCTGTTTACTCACCGTGGTACCACGACGAGGCTCAGTGCCAGGGCTGGGCCTGACAAACCAGCCGTGGCACCAGGAGTGTTCGGGAGGCACAGGGTTGAGACCAGCACCTCATCTCACCTCATCTCACAGGGTCACAGCGGAGCCGACAGGTGCTAACAACCTTCAGTCACCACAGACGTGCCCTGGCTGGGCCGGTAACCCACTGCTTTCAGTCTAAAGCTCAGCAGCTTGTTTCAGCTCCCTTTGCCACCCTGTTTTTCATCGTCTCAGAGTTTCCTAAATGCACATTATGTCCCTCACTGCGCACTGCACTTCACAGCGTCTCGTTGGAAACGCTGCACTGATGGGTAGTTTGTTTCCCTCGTTGTTCTGGCTTAGTACACAGGAACTGTGACCTCTGCGCTTCCCTTGCCTATAAACTCTTCACAGGGAGAATGGATTCAAGAGGTTGCACTGAACCTGTAAAGCACCAGAGCAACGTGTCACGGTTTCTAGTTGAGCCCAGGAAGAGGTTTCACTTTAGCATAATCACCCTGCCCAGAGCAGCCCAGTAAACTCCAGAGTTATTGCTGTGCTGGGAGTGCACCCTAAGGGAGAAGTAAATACCCTGTGGTCTGGATCTGATAAACTACTAACAGAGCAGAATGCAATTAGTCCTTTCAATAACAAATGTTACTGATGGTGACACTTCATCTGTTTCATGCACTCATAAATGCATCACAAAGGCAGAATGTTCATAGTTCTCCAGCTTTGCCCTCCCCTCTCATCTCGCACTTTGTCATCCGAAGGGTTAGGGTTGAGTTCTTTTTAATGAAAAAGAAACTATTTTTCACTTTTTATTGGACTAATTGAATTTGCAGAAAGACTCCAACACATTTTTTGTTCTTGATATATTATTAAGTAAAGTCACACGGCAGAATGGATGAAAAGACAGTCGAGTATTTGAAATATGATCATAAAAGCCAGCCTTTCATGCACTTAATTAAACTGCTGTCTTTAATTTTGAACGCATTATTTCCACACTGGACTGATAATGTCTTATGCACTGCCCTTCTTATCTTTCTCTGAAGTCAGTAATATTAAAATCTGCCTTTTGAAATTAAGAAGCCAACAGCATTATGGATGTCCTGTAATTTTGTCACACGCAGATACGGCTGCGTTTTCCCTGCCATGGAAATGTCTCACTCTTTGTAAGGGCCAAGGCAAGTATTACACACAGACAGAGAGGAGGGAAATTGCTTTCGTTCATTTGAATGACTTATTCTTTGGTTGGTTTATTTATGATGATTTGAACAAAATATTTCAGTGATTTATGAAGACCTCCAAACGAAAAATAAGCGAATGTCAAGGTCGTAAACTGAAGCTTGTTAACACACATCATAAAAATATAACAAAAAGGGAATCAAGGAAAAGGGTCACAATATATCCATTGGGAATATAGGACTTTCATAAATTTGACAGTATTATGCTGTAGAAATAATTCAAAAATCCCATGATCTCCAGACGGCTTCAGTTTTGAAACGAAAGATATCCAGAACATATTTTAATTCCAAAGTAAAACTTCTTTTAATTTGTGTTTTAAAACCTTGCAGCTGAAAGCAGAATTAACGTGCAAACCGAGACATAAAGGGCTCTGCCCAACAACCCTTGGGAGCAGCTTTTCCAAAGAGCTTTGCTCCCACTTTTGTCGCTCAACAGGATTGTCCTTCCCTCCCGAGGCTGAGCATTTCGACCCTTCAGGTGCCTTTAGAGCCATTTGGGATAGAGAGAATCCCAAACTCCTGCTAAGGCTCCCACAAGTGGCATATCTGGGAATAAACTATGGCAAACACGGGGATGAAGCAGCATTACTGGTGTGTGTAAAAGCTGCTGAGGCAGAGGCTGAAGGATGACTAATTTCATCCTGAAACGAAGTGAGAGCCTGGCACTGAATCCTCATTTTAATAATCTAAGGCAAGACTGGGAACCCTAACTTGGAAGATCTTACTTGCATTTCAGTCTCACTGAAGGTCATATTTATTGAAAAAAAAAATTAGTTTCAAAAGAAATATTATAGGATCAGATACCTTGCCTGCTTTTTTATGGTTGAATTTTAATGAAAAGCTGTGCAGAATCCTATTTGAGTTACTATTGTAAAGTCTTAAATTACAAGCCCTCTTTGGAATAACCCAGGTGTGGTTTTTCATATTGTTTCTTTTACAACTGGGTCTTTAAAATATTTTTATTTTAATATTTAATGGATATTATAAACTAAACAAATTGGATATAATAAGAACATTCATCCAAGTAAACAAAATTTCATTTACTTTGTGGAAAACAGCAGGAAATCTTCAAGAAGCATTTTCCCTTCTAGTTTGATTTTTTTCAGCTTTTGATACCAAACTTGACTAAAATGGAGCAACTTGCCCAAGGGACAATCAGGATTATCAAGCACAAAAAAAAGTACATTTCCCCATGCTGTGCGAAAATGGACTTTAAATGAATCAGATGAAAGTCAGTTTACATGTAAATAACATAAATTATTTAGTGGCCTAGCTAAGGAACAAAGCATTGACAATCAACTACCAAGAAAAACGTCAGACACACAAGTCAGAAAGTGTTCAAACTGGGAGACACTGAGCCAGCGTGTTTTCCCTTATATTTAGGAAGGACACCTAAGAGTATTGAAAGCTAAACACAGAAAACCTTGTGTATTTACAAATCTAGTGGTTTACATCACAGTCATTAAAGCAAAGGAATATTCACTTAAATGCCTTTACATAACAAAATGTGATTAGGAACAAATATGGAAAATAAAAGGGATTTAATTAGAACTATTATATTTTCTGGTTTGATTTATATTTGAGAACATCAGAGATGTTGGATTCAACCACTCTAGAGAATCCAGCTGCTACACAGATTTAAGCCACAATATTGCTGGAAGCCAGAAGAGTTTTTAGGAAGAATGAAGGATGAACCATCCCCTTTCACGTGCTCATTATGAATGGTAAAAAGACTTCTGTACTCATTTCTTCTTATTAAATTAAGCTTCCAGCACCACCAAATGAATACATATTATCTATGCCCCCCTATGCTATGATGCAGAAATTACAAGGCCATTTAATTCCTAGGGCCATCAATAGGGTATCCATTGCCATATGGATTCCCTCTCAAGCTGAAAGAGTGGAAATTAATTTATTCTACATTTTATCAGAATATTTATGGTTTACCATTTAGCAGCAGTTGTTAATCCACTTGCACTATCCCTTATGTGACCCAGAAAGCTCAATTCCAACTTTTTTTTCACCGTTTCTACATTTTTTGCTGGGTAACAAAATTACACAGATACAAAGTGAGCGAGAAATTATGGTAAGAACCATTTTTCTTCATATTTCAGCAGGAAAAGCAATCTTTTGAGAATTTGAGTTGGCTAATTTCTGGCACGGTTACCTTTTCCCTGAACCATTATGCATGAAGCCTCATCTCTCAAGAATTCTGTAAACTGCAGCTGAGTCACACTGAGGTCAGCTTGGAACTGACTCTCACTGAATTTCCTTCATTTTACTCCCACGTAACCTACAGTAAAATGTGGGACTGCCTAGGATGTCTCCTTGGATGTGGATTTTTCACCACCTTCTCTATTTTCAGCTTTACAGTTGCCCGAAGGGGGAGGTTGAAGAAACAAAGGAGTGTTGGAGAAGTCCCCAAGTTGTTAGGAGGGAGCTGTGCAGCCAGACTGTGCTGGACATGGTTAGGCCAGGAAACATGTTCTGTTCTCTCTTTGAAACAGAATCCCAGAATCACTGAGGTTGGAAAAGACCTCTGGGATCATCGAGTCCACCCTGTGTCCTATCACCCAGCCCAGAGCATTGAATGCCACGTCTAGTCCTTCCTTGGACACCTCCGGCGATGGGGACTCCACCACCTCCCTGGGCAGCCCCTTCCAGTGTCTGACAACCCTTTCCATGAAGAAATCCCTCCTGATGTCCAACCTGAACCTCCTCTGGCACAGCGTGAGGACACATCTTGTCCTGTCACTACTTGCCTGGACAAGAGCCAAACTCCTGCCTGGCTAAGACCTCACACCAGGGAGTTGTAGAGGAAAATAAGGTCCCCCCTGAGCCTCCTTTTTTCCAGGTTGAGCCCCCCAAGCTCCCTCAGCTGCTTCTCTGTGACTTACATACTTCAGATCAGGACTGTGACAAAAATGCCTTCATGCTTTGTAATGACACTGCTCTGAAAAATCTAAACACAAATTTCTGTCTCATCCCTCATGTTGGTTTTTTTCCCCCCCTCCATATGCTGTTTTTCTACTCAGAAAATATGTGCATACTCGGTGATTTGGCAGCAGGTCCCCTCTCTGCAGGCAGGAATCCCATTCAGACAGGCAGATTCCATTACTTTTCGTGTTCAAGCTGAACTCTATTAATGGTTCAGCCAAAGCAAATGGAAGCAGTAGAGTGGGAAGACACCAAGATTTGGGTTTGCTGCTCAGAACACTGCTCTCATCAATGCCATCTGCTGACATTTTCATCCCCAATTCCCCAGCAGTTGAAACTTCCTGTGCACTCTCTCTGTGTATTGGCATATAGATATTTTTACAGAATGCATGAAATAAATAGCCTTTAAAAGTTACAATCCTTCATTCATTCCCTCAGATAATATATGCAGATCCTATTTTTGAGTAATTACATTTCCAAAGAGCACAGCTCTTTCAGCATATCAAATTGCTCCTGACATATGCCATCCGTCTTAAACACTGTTTTCAACATTCTAATTTCTTTTTCTAATCATGAGTCCGTGATGACAAATTAAAACAATATTTTGTGTGCAATTCATATTTTACTGAAATTTAAAATGGCAAGAAAAGGATGAGTCTTCAATTTATTTTCTCTTCTCAATTAATACAGCAATTAAGATAAGGGGTATAAAACTGGCTTAATTGGGTTGCCATGGTAACTAATTGCCTGATTTCTTCAAAAATAGCATGTTTTAGGTGGAATCAATCTACGGTAATTTAATTATGTACATCATGAAGCGAGAAGACAGGTTAGATACATATAAGGAAAAGCTCTAATTGCAAGTTGCTACACATCTCTTCGTTATTCCATGTTTTCCTAGGTGTTGTGTGTTGCTGTTTCATCAGGCAGAGAACAGAACAATCATTTTTTTTTTTTCTTTTTAATGATCAGTAGTATCGAGACCTGCACAATAAATGAGATTTGGAATTGCTCGGGTGTAGTTCAGCTGGTCTCTGGAAACAAGGCAAAATATGAACACTAGGCCCTGATTCAGGACTTCTTCATTTTGCTCAGGAAAACTGAAATAATGCTCCCCATCTTGCCAATTTACACACGTGCAACTGCCAGCCATAGAAGCAACATCCAAGTTGCTTTTTGCTTTTAACTGGCGCATGGAGCTCTCAAGGAGAACACTGAAATCGCATCTCTGGCATCACATCTCTCTCAACCTTTCCCTTGCTGAAACACCCACTCTGTGAGACAGGGGTGTTTCCTCCAGCTCAGCCCTCCTGTGGGACATCCTGCCCTGGCTGTGAGGTGACACCATGTAGGGGAAAACCCCCTTTCCAGAAAAGAGGGAAGTTGTTTTCCCCCGTGTGGTGCTGCTGTGAGAAACAGGCCTTACTGGGAATTTCGTGGGTTTGAAGCTACATCACCTAAAAATTCAAACCCTTAACTCCATCTCTGGCCGTCCTTAACGTCTGGAAGAGCTGCCACATTTTTAATGACATTTATTCTCTGTGTTTAGTATAGCAGAAGTACTCGTATTCCCAAATTAGTCTCAGTAGCTCCCTGATGCTGAGAAGAGCAGGAGGGAAGGTGCCACCCTCACTCTGGCTGAGAGGATCTGTCCCTGTGGGAGAATATTTCTCCCTGGCTTTGGAAGGGTGGTAGCCCACCAGGGTGGCCTGAGAAAAGTGGGGCTGATAACTGCATTTAACCCACTCAGCAAGATTAGTGTGTCGTCACTTGTCACCAGATGACAGGCTTGAACAGCATAGGTGTTTTTTTCTGTGTACCAGGCAAAGAAAGGTAACCAAAGATTTTCTTCTAAAGAGACAGAAACAGCTACAAAATGGGGATATTAACTGGAGCATCCTGCCCTTCCACAAAAGGAGTGATTATCGCATAAATAAGCTGAATCTGGGGATATTTCATTATTCATGCCTCTTAAGGAAAAGGGAGAAACTGATTTTAGCTTTTTAAGATTTCATGCATTTCCCAGGTATTTTTTAGCTTCACCTCCAGACATGTTTTATTCCTTCCTTCCTTCCTCCAAGTTGTGACTCAAACTCTCAGAATACAGAGGGATAAAGACCTTTCCTGTGGGCTTTTTATCATGACTGACCTTAATGAGGAAAACCTACAGATATTCTGCTTTATGATACTCATCCAAAGTCCTCCGGTGCATAACAGGATCTGCAGGGTGACCCCACCACACGGTCCTGCAGCGAATTTGGAAGGTTTGCTCATGCAGATTTCTCCAACTCAGATGCTTTCTTGCCTGTATTTCACAGAGGTGTGTTTTACAGATCTACTCCCAGTAACTGCCCTGTGTGCTCGTGACACTGCACTGAGGTTAGTGATTAGTGCTAAATTCAGGGAATGAAACGATCACTTTTGCTAATTGAATGAAACCTCTGCTGTTTCCCAAGTTTCCATAAACCTGACTTTGTCCCATTATCAGCTCATTCTCAGATTAAACGCAGTTCACGACACTTTAATGTGTTAACTCTGCTTCATGATATTTCCTACCAGTGTTTAATTTCTTCTTTAATAGACCAGAGACTCTATGTCCACACAGGTCTTTAATAAAAAGTTTTTAAATTCTAAAGACACTACCTTGACCTTTTACTGAAACCAAATGTACAGAGGAAAATTAGGACACTCATTGCAGGAGTCCTTTTTAAAGTGTAATTTACCCCCATAAATGGTCAAAATTCATTATCTATAAAATTAACACTGTTTCCATCAAATTTGCTCTCACACATTGTTTCAATTATGGTTGGGAAGGTGCAGGAACTATTTAGATCAGAAATAATATAACTCATACTTAACTACCTTTACCTGCTGTTAATTTGATAATGCTGAGAAATAATATCATAAAGGTCAAAAAGAATCTCATAAAGAACTAAATGATTTCCTGCAGTGGAATGACTCCATGTTCCGTGGCCCATTCATGGTTACTGTGCTACTGGTAAAGGACAGTTTTGTGATTTACCAAAAAGAGAGAAAGATGTGATGGATTTATATAAAGAACTACCAAACATGAAGCTCCTGGTTTTACTTCTGACAGAAATCTCCAACATTGTACAAATAAAAAAAGGTGTCCTGACATTTGTTCCCAGCACTGAAGTGTAATAACAAGGAGCCAGTGCTGCTGGAACTGATGACAGATTCTCTACTGACATCAGCAGAAGGGGACGAATAAAGTATCACTGGGAGGTTTGTTTTCAGCTGTCTCCACTCGTCAGCCAAGGTAGCACATGAATGGAAGGTCATTTTAAAAAGAGGTGATCATGGAATAGGATGGCCCAACAGTATCATTTGTGTAACTATATATATATATATATATATGTATATAAACTCTATATGCTATGAACCCAAAATGATAATGCTATGTTTATTTACTGGTTTAGCATATGTTGAAGGTTGTTTAGCAATGTCTGAGGTTCAAGGTTTTATCTGAGTTTAGATTTATTCACTATAAACACTGTTACAGATTAGCACACACTCGCAGTGTCTGCTCTGCTTGGAGCTGCCTGGGTACGGATTCCCACTGCTGGACTGTGCCATGGGCATCACTTGGGATCTCTGGATTTCCCAGGGAAGAAAAGGAATGCCTGTGGCATCTCAAACTTCAGATTTGACTCAGAGATAAAATGAGAGGCCAAAGGAAAGAACCTCCATTGATCACTTTGAAAAAAAGCATGTCTTATTAACTATGTGTTTTTTTCCCTCTCCTCCCTTTTCACCCCAAGTCTTTTAGTCCAAGCAAATGACCTGCTCTCTTGGAAATGCCTCTGAATTTTCACTTTGTTACTCTCTTTCATTTGGCAATTCTTAATCCTGCCTTTGGCTGCCCTCTCAGTTGAAAGTCCCCACCATATTCACTGGCATTAGATGGACTCCACTCATGAATCTGAAGAAAGGGATTTGCACTCTGTGGGCAACGCTTTAAAGAGAGCACATATAGCTATCTGATTTTTTTTTTTCCTTTTTAAGTTAACATAACCTTCTTTTAAAGTCCTGAAGGAGTCCTGCATTCATTTCATATCGTTCTACACAATTTGGTTTCTCATCTTAAGATAGTATTTCTTTTCAAGATGGACATCGGCTCTGATGGGTAAGGAGATGAAGTTGGTTTCACAGCTTTGCCTGGAAATAAGTTGGGGAACACTCTCTAGGGATATTGTCAGTCCCAGAGGGCCTGCCTCTGAGTTTAATGTTTGGTAATTAGTCCAGAGCTGATACAAACTACAAGGTGAACATCAGCTATTTAAATGGTGCTGTTTGTTCCCACTTCCACGTGTGGCTGGGCTACACACAGCGAAGGAGCACAGGGCTCGGGGATGATCATCATTAACACCTTGCCATGACAGCACTAAATGCACACGTGGTTTCTAACTACTTCATTCAAAGAAGTCAATAGTGTTGGAGTGGCTGAACTGCACTGAGGGAGCTGTGCAGTCACAAATACAGCTGCTGGAATGGAGCGTTTCCTCAGTAGCTCAAATGAACAGGATTCCTTTCCTCTCTTGTTCAGCTCACAGACACCTTTCCCTTCCTCTCATTTTTCCCAGAACAGAAAAAATCCTGGGAATTAAGAGGGGTCACCTTTCAGTGAGGTTCTGCCCTAAGCACAACACAAAGGTCTTCCCCCAAATCCACCTCATTCAGGCTGGTTTCCACAGGCAAAACCATTCAGCCTCTTTTTCCATCTACTCTCTTTGGTGATATCTCACTCCACCTTTAAAACATGACTTTGTCCTTTTGGTAACCCCTCAGTAATCTTATCCCAAATTTTTACCTTCATTGTGAGATGGTATTTCCCAGTGTACCACATTTTAAGATGCATTAAAAAAAAAAAATCCCTATCCAATAGCAAACAAATTACAGAAATGTGTTTAGTGCTACATTTTGCCATGGAAATTTCCTAAGAAAAATACATATATTAATAGATAAATAAATCATCATCTCAGCAGAATTTTTTTTCTGTTATACTTAAGGTAATATTTTTTTTCTCCTGTCAGGCCCTGCAAATGTTCCCTGAGTCATGTGGTGACAAAAACGTAGAATTACTCTCCTAAAAAGAACATTTTACAATTCATCACCAGGGCTAAACCAGCTGCAGCTGTGAAAAAGCCTTAGCATATTAGCTGTTATATTACAGGCAAATCTTTTATTTATTTTGTGCCTTTAGGTCGGGAGATTTGGAATGTTCAAGATTTTCTTTTTCTTTCTCTCCTCCAAAGTCACTTGCTGAATTCTTCCTAGAGAGCTTAATTTTGATTCTATTTGACAGAAGGGACTTTAATACACACAATATGTAAAAATTGTTGTGTTTTAACAGGGGCTTTTATTTATGTTTTTATTGTCACTATCATTGCATCGAATAGAACAGAATCCAGCATTTCAGGGATGAGTTGTTATTGGTATTTAGGTGCCTCAGGCTTACTGGCTGCTCAAATACTGTGAAGAAATTAACTCTGATACAGATGATTTATTACTTCCCAAGAATGTTCCTCAACTATTTATACCTGGAATTAAGACCTCAGTGTAGTAATAAACACGTGAGGTGTAAACTTAAATTAAAGCAGTTGAAGCAAACGCTTAAGGTCACGTGTGCACCTTTCGGATCAGAAAGTTTCAAGCAAGGGGGGAAAATTACTCTTTATAATAATATATTCCTAATCTTATCCATGCTAGTTACTCACCACTGTCTATTGCCAGGAAGAGGGCAGTGTATACGTTGTCCTGCACGTAGGGAGACTCCCGATCCAGGACGGCCGTGGTGCCAATGGTGCCGTTGGTAGGGTTGATCTCCAGCCAGCCTGCTGGGTCCTTGTGAACTGAATACCTGAATCAAAGCAGAGCAGTTGTTGACAAATTATAGATCTAAACATAAAACAATTAGGTTACCACGAGGGAGTATGTCTTTGCACTCGCTGGCTTTCGTGGGTGCATCTCTCAATAATTTGGAAATAGAATCTAAACCCTGTGCTTTCCCTTGGAGATGGTTCTTGAATGTTTAATTTAGCTGACAGAAGGAGAAGTTGCAGACAGTTCCTTTGGAAATATATATGTCCCCAAGAGTAGGACAGAAATCAGTATTTAAAACATGATATAGGACCTGTGCTACACAGCCAGAGTACCAGAATAATGGGCCTCTGCATCAACACTGGTGTGTACAGACTTCAAGAATCCCATCACAGGCCTCCTTTTTCCACACTCAAAATTCTGCTTCGACTAGAAACTGTGTTTTCAATTTACTTTTTCGAGTGTTTTTCATTTTTTTCCTTACAATTAGTTAGAAATGAACTCAGTTGTAGGGTATGGTAGCAAAAAGAGAATTGGACAATGAATTCATGAGGTCTAACAGGAGGTGGTTACACCCAGACCCTGTTTGCAGACATTTGTTCTGCAGTCTGGGATCTGTAGTTTCCTCCTGATGATTAAATTCAATCACACGAATGTGGCCTAAATCAGGATTTGCAAATGCTGTCTCAAGATACCCCAACATGAAGTTTCCTGTTGTGTTTTTTTCCATTAATCAGCACAAATATTCAGACCCTGAAACTGGAAATGTTTAGGGACATTGTGGAGTTTACACACTGAGAACTTCCCTACTTGACTCAAGCAATAAATGCAAGAATGTTCATGATTAGGGCTTAATTCTATACTCAGTTAAATATATCAAGTAACGTAACAACACAGAGCTGAATTAACTGGTACCAATTCCCTCTCCAATTACATGTGTTAATATTTTAAACCGAAACTCCAATCATATAATCAATACTTAGGATAATAACCTGTTTATCTTTTTTTGTAGTGAATTGTTATAGGTCATAAACAGCCCTACAACCTTCTACAAACATTTTAAATTACCAGTAATTGACATGGAACTTGTTATTGTTTCATGAGTCTGAGCCCAGGCAGTGCCTCATTCACCTGAAAGGTGTCCTGTGTGATAATGCTGCCAAAAAAAAATGTATCAGTGCAACTGTGAGGGAATAAACAAAAATAATAGGTTGTTAGAGAGTAAAAAAAAAAAAAAAAAAAAGTAAAATGAAATAAAATGGCAGTTGCCAGAAGAGAAAAGAACAAATTGCAAGCCAACAAAGACAGACACGGTCTCGCTGAATGTGTGTTTCAGAGGTTTGCTTTGGTGTTGTGCCCTCTGGACAGCAGAAAAATAAGTTGCTAGATCCCTGTAGCAGAGTGTTGGGATGTCCATTATCACAGGTAAGGAAGGGCTGACAGACAGCCCTGCCCACAGCTCTGCTCTTCTTTACCAAGACTTTGCTTCAGGCTTCAAAAATGCGACTTCCCCAGGGCTGCTGAGCCTGTCTGACTTCGCCAGAGCCAGAATAAAAACTTCAGTACACACAGCCATGAAAAGTTCCACATTTTTATGAGCTGTTTTTATGTTAAAATAAGTGAAAGGACAAAACTGGAAGCCAGGGCCTTTTGGAATTTATGAGAAAAAGAGACAAACAGGAAAAACTGTCGGCTTATGCTCCTACAAAAGGCACTCAGAGTTTCACCGCTGGTTTCCCCAGGAGCGGAAATTATTCCTTAGGGAATATGTGGAAAAGAAGCAAAGGAAAATGCTAGTGCATAGTGAGGCATTCCATCAACCCAACATGTCCTTCCACTTAATAGCCATTTAAACATTAATCAATACCCCAGCTTTATCTCCAGTAAAAATGAGTGCCTGGAATAGCAACAGTGCAGATCATTATTTCATTTCGCTTCTTTGTTTCTTCTTTTATAGCTCTTTTTATAACTTTGCAACAAAGGTATGCACAAAAATATGAAGCCGGGCCAGCCTAAACAATTCCTAGTCTATTGTAAACCAGCAAATTCTCAATTAACCCTGAAACAATTTCAGAAGATTCAACACTTCTAAAGTAATGAGAATGTAAAATGGATTGTATTATCTTCCCTGATTGCTCTACAAAGCACTGTTGGCTGTGCAAATAAAAAACTGAATTGTATAACCTGTGATTTGGCACAGGATATTGTAAAAGTAGTACTTTGTCTTTCCCACCACATTTTTTACTTATTGTAGGAGCATATTGCAGTACAGTTAACATGATTGTTCTTTGTTCCATTTTTT
This sequence comes from Myiotriccus ornatus, assembly GCA_036023395.1. Classification (NCBI taxonomy): domain Eukaryota; kingdom Metazoa; phylum Chordata; class Aves; order Passeriformes; family Tyrannidae; genus Myiotriccus; species Myiotriccus ornatus. The sequence continues at coordinate 16,749,422 of JAYRBT010000021.1, read as the reverse complement.
GAGGGCTCTGCTAGCAAAAGGTTCAGAATAGACCCATTACAGAAAAACACTGTAAAAACAGAAGTATAGAATACAAAGATTCACTTCTCACTTCTGACTTTAGTGGGATCTGCTGATTGCACAGCAGTTTTGAAAATCAGACCATTTCTTTTGGGTGGTTAAACGTGAACTTACCTGCCTGCGTGTACCTGCTCGGTTGTCTCAACCCTAAGCACTCTGATTCATCTGGAGGGACGTGTACAGAACTCTGCTCTCTGGTGTGCCAATTACTGCCTATTTTTGTCTTATTCTACGCTGCAATAGTGAAATTTAGTGCTGCTTGTGGGCTTTATTTGAGGTGTATATTTAAACATTGCAGCAGATGAGTTCCAGTCTAAGGGAATTGTTTGTGAGGCTTTCTTTGCAATATCTGGCTTAAAGATATTGCAAGGACAATAACCTAGTGCAAGGAGGGCACAGCCAAAATCTGTCACACCCTCTTGCCCCTACCCTGTTGTCATACAAGCCCTTGGGAACTGTAAGCTGTTGGTATGGTTTAAAATTAAAAAACCAAAAAAACCAAAACCACAGTGAAATAAAGGCCTACAAAGAGAGACAGAGAGGTTGTAGATGCAAAATGAGAGAACATAAACCAAAGTATGCACTCGGTCTGTTTGGTGCAGGACTAAAATGAAGTAGCAAATATATGGAAATAATTTAAAATTTATAAATAGCAACAGAGGGAGATAATTCAAAGAACAGCTCCTGGGGCTGCTCACAGGCGTGCACGGTGCTGGTGGCTACAGCTTGATTAGCAAAAAGATCATTACACACAACAGTGGTGATAACATGGACACAGAAACCTCAGCAGAGCCACAGCCCTGCAGCAGCCACAAAAAGGATTTGCCAGCCAACAGTGCAATAGCCCAGGGTGTCACAGGAAGCAGCCAGGCACAGTCAGATGCTGCTCTTGGCAAGGGCTTCCAGAGCTTGGGAATTGCCAGACCTTTCCCGTGTTGAGTCAAGGGGGCTTGGCTCTTATGCTGTGACAGAAAGAGAAGGAAGGCAAAATGAAGCAGTGCCAAATCTGTGCTGAATGACACATCTGAGCCAGTCTGGTGTGCAGCACTGACCACAGGTAAGGGCAGCAATTCTGTCAGGCTTGTCAGCGTGGGGGGTGCATCTGGAGAGTGCTCGAGACATGGCCTGCAGGGACTGTTCCAGCAGAACCCACAGCAGAAAAGAAGTGCTGCAGTGGCACTGCCCCCATAAATGGTCTGTGTGACTCTCTAGTTACGCTTTGGTACCAGAGCAGACTGCAGGCAGCAAGCTGACACTGTGGGGGACTAGTGAGCATGGCTGGTCTGGCTGAGCTGGGACTCAGACGTTGGACTGTTGAATCCCAGCTCTGTCACAGTGGAATTAGGGAAGTCTTTAATTCATACTATGTCCTCATCTCATCTTTAAAGCAGTGAGGATGTATTTCTGCCTTGAAAAGCTGTTAAAGGGATAAAATCTGTAAAGCATTGCAAAAGGCCTAGAACACATAGCAATGAGGGACATCAAAAGTACCAAGGCAGACAGAATAGAAAAGAATATTTGAATGGCTTTCTAAAGATGCAGCAAGATATTTACTGGCATTTTCTATCTAAATTTTCATATTTAAATTGCCTATCTCCTTAATTCTTTTTAAGTAACGTTTAAAATAGAGTTAAATACCAAGATGAGTAAAAATGTCCTGTTCTCTGTGATGCACACATTCATATGTGTGTGTTTACTTTGTGGTCTGGGGCAAGTCTGAAAGTGCCAACCTACCACGGCAGGGAGTTGGAACGAGGTGATCTTTAAGGTCCCTTCCACCCCAAAACATTCTTGTGATTCTATAATATATTGATAGTAACCATTTTCATAGCATTTCAGTCTGGCAAGAGTCAGTAGCAGAAATACAACAAAGCTTTTCCATACATTAGATACCTAGTTCACACTTGTTCCTTTCAGGGATCCTCGTCCTACTGGCGTAAGTTTAAACTACCAGTTGAGCAGAGCCAATATTTCACCCAAGTATAGCTCCACGTTTGCATTTGGAATGAAAAACCTTCACATTATCCACATTAGGAATCCTTGCTCCTTCTGGCACTGGAACATATAATGGCAGCACCTGAAATTTTTCATGAGTGATTCAAGTAAAAGGATAGTGGAGAAGGTAACTTTGTATGTCTGTGACTGTGAGCTCAGCATGAGAACGCCCTTTTGCCTCTGAATGAAAAAAAATCTCTAAATACAGACATTCTGTAATCTTTAAATCAAGCCAATATGAGTTTTATCTCATTATATCAAGTCCAGCTGAAAAACCAAGAGTGACTACCTCTGGAAAAAGCTTCACAGGTATTTGGGAGAGAACAGTGCAGCAATTACAGCATAAATACACACACTGGGTAAGTAGTGGTGGCTCTCAAAGGCAGGAAAACTTCCCAAAATATAAGTGCAACACTAAAAATCTGGGTTAAAACTGCATCGTGCTTTATGTAGGGATGAAAATGTAGAGCTTTAGAGATCAACCTGCTTCCCAGCGAGCTCCCTCTTCTCCACTGTGCTCTCATTACCTTTTGCCTGCACTAATTATGGCAGCATATGGCACCAGGAAGAGCAGAGAGGGAACCTTATTGCAGCACAGCAATTCTCCAGCTGAATCACACTCCACGCTCATTAATGATGACACACAGCAATTTTTTCTGCTATTTGGTTATGTGATAACAAAGGTATTCCTGCTCCCACGCTGGTGGAGGTTATAAGCTTTGGGGAGAGCAACTTGCCTTTCATATATGTATATTCCCAGCCTTGCACAGCTGGGTCTCTAATTGCCATCCCATGTGGAATGAAAACAATAACAGCAATTCTCTAATGCATATTACAGCTAATGTTCTGTAACTATATTGACATTTGATTTTGTAAAGATGTTTTTATGCAACTTCCAAGACTGTTTTTTTTTTTTTTTTTTTTAGTTTTAAAATGTTTGTGGCATTAAAGCCATTGGAAGAATGTTGGAGCAGTTGTAGTTTTTCACTTTCCAAGGACAGGTTGGATGGGTCCCTGAGCATCCTGGTCTAGTGGGTGGCAACCCTGCCCATGGCAAGGGATTGGAATGAGATGGTCTTTAATGGCTCTTCCAACACAAACCATTCTATTATTCTATGATTCAGTTTTATTCAGATTTTGAGAAGCAATGTGGATTAATAAAATGCATTGATTTTGAGGTGCGAGAGAATATACAGGTTTGCATTCCATTTTATATCCAGATATAAAGCTACTGCCTAAAAACTTCTGCAGCCCCTGAACACAGTGTTGTACAGGTCAGTAACATATCACCCACGGTTCTTGTGTTTAGTGTGACAAAACATGTCTCAAACACAGAAGGGAGGCACTGTTGGAAATAACTGAACTCAACACACCACCAAAACACTCTGGCCATGAAACAGAGAGGTAAGATTCACATTTAGCTCGTCACAGCAGCTTACACTACACTCCCAGGAAGCAGTTATTTTCATACCTACTTCCAATATTTCCTCCTCATGTACTTTCCTGTTTGGACACCCAAATACACCTTTATTGCTTTATGACCCTACTCAGCCAGCTGAGCTGGTTCTTCAGCTGCAGCATTTTTCTTATCACCTCTGTAATATGAATCACAGGGGAAAAAATCCTGCATTAAGCACGGGGCTATCAATAGCAGCCTGTGGCCGGTACTGCCAAGTTAGAGCTAACCCTGCTATCTGTCCCTCACGCTGCAGCCACTGCTTAATAAAACATTTCCATTGCAGGTGAGGACGAAAAGGATTTCACAGCACAGGGAGCACAGGAACACAAGTGCCTCATCACAGAGTGTTACGGGGACAAAACGAGAGCATTCAGTCACCTCAAAACCTCCAGGCCGGGTTACATGGGATATAGGAGCAGGGATAAAGGGAGCAGTACTGACAGCACACTGAAGGGCTTTTTCAGATCTTTTCCTGCCAGTTGTCTACACGGACACTGTGGGATTCCTGATCCTCAAGGCTTTCACAAACTGTCTTCTGCGTGTCTAAGTTTGTGATTCCGCAGAATCACCGAACGACTGGGATTGGAAGGAACCACTGGAGGTCATCACTGACTGCTTTGAAGACCTGTTGTGAATCTTAAACCTCAGTGTGTCTGGCCTAAACCTTGATGTAAACATATCCTGGTAAACATGCTCTATGAACACAGGACAAACTTCAAAAGATGCTGTTAAAAAGTCAGAAAGGAAAATAAAATCTAAACTGTCCGGTGTTTGCACTTCCCATTCCCCTGTTTGACTTGCACACTACAGCTGGCAAGCTAAGCTAGTTAGCCCTCTATACCATTAAATATATGATCATATAAAATGGATGGATTTGAGTTTGGATTGAAATGCTGGTGCTAAAAGAGTGACTATATGCTACGTGTGCAACAGGCTGTGAAATACCTCCTGCAGTGCCCTCTTGCAGAGATTTAGATGTGCTAAGATTACATGGTCTAGATCATTTAAAAGAAAAAAAAACCAAAAATATAACCCCCCCCAGATTTAACTGAAATACATACTATTATTAATCAGAATAAATAGATCATTAACAAAATCTAAAGCTTGAAATAAATCACATTTTCCAACAACACTATTGAGAAAGGTGTTAGGTCAGATGCATTTTTAAACTTACTGAAGATTAAGGATTTATGCAAGAGCCATTTTTCAGCTTCGTGGAACAGATTTATGGGCTTGCAGACCGTCTGTATTTCCACAGGCTGGAAATGTCAACTTAGAGTACAATTTAAAAAAATAAATTAAAACCCCCATCAGTGTTGTGCCACAAGTCACTCTGTGCATTTTTGGTCACAGAAAATTCATGTTCCTCTGATAACCTGGACACATCCCAGGGTGAATCCATTAGCTCTGCACCGGTGCCTGGCTCAGCTCTGCAGGCAGGGCACGGCAGGCTCTGCAGGAACTCCCAGCAGCAGCTTCTTCCAGGGCGACCCCGAAGTGCCGCTCAAGTTTCCAGGAGTTTATGGACAGACTTAAGCCTGCCCGTGCTTTCTGCTAATCCCATCTGAAAAGGCATCCCAGTTCCCTGGCTCAGTGCCAGCCTGGCACGTGGAATAGTGCAACAATCCTCCCCAAGGCACAGGCACGTCCTTGGGGTGTGCAAGGGACTGGACTGCTCCTAGATCCAGTGGGGCTGCACGAGGCTTATATATTGCTTCTTAAGGTTTACACACATTCATGTTTTGGTCAGATATTTGTTGTTAATATCAGTTTTCCACTGATTCAATCAGTGTATTTAATAGAAAACCCCAAAACATTTCAGCTTGCACTACAGAAATGTGCATTTCCAGGGAACCAGGGCAGGAATGCTGTGGTACATCAGGGCTGAGTGCACCACTGAATATCAGTAGCTTTTATCAAAACTGTGTAAACACAGAACATTCTCTAGCAAAAAGCTTCCATTTGAGCTGCCTTCTTTCAGTCACCCTGTCAGTTTATGGCTAAGAAATAGATATTTATAGCAAGAAAAGGAGTCTGCCCTTTGCTTTGCAAGACAACTTGGCTCTTACAGCCTTTCCACTGGCATCTGCCTTAGGTCAATAAGTCACAGGAAAGTCTGCTCAAAGTGTAATACAGATTTTTCAGAAATACTTCAGCTGTTAGTTGATTTTTTAAAAACTGCTTTTTACAATTGAAAGGGTATTTTTTTTGTTAGAACATATTTAAAAAGGCAGGCAAAACAATAAAATGGGAACTCAGCACTACTTGGTCTATACCAACATGCCATCACACTTAGAAACATTCTAACATTCTATTTCTAGTTTACAAGAGTAAATTTATGTTTAAAATTATAATTTAAAAAAATCATCTAGAATTAATAAAATTAGACCCCTCTCTCCCTAAAAGTGTCTTTTCTATGGGCAACAAGTCTTGGCAGGAATTGTTTTACTTTAAACAAACAAACAACAAACAAAAATAACAAAAAACTTTTTGACTTCAATTGATTTTGCAGCTGACTGGGTTAACTGGAAGTGTCCAAGGCCAAGTCGGATGGGGTTTGGAGCAACCTGGTCTAATGGGAGGTGTCCCTGCCCATGGCAGGGGGTGGAACAAGATGAGCTTTAAGGTCCCTTCAACCCAAACCATTCTGTGATTTTACTATATTTATAAAAATATAAATATATATTCTATATGGGTTATAAATATATTATATATATGTTTTATATGGCAGGTCACTACAGACCCAGCATTGCCTCCTGCTGCTCACCCAGCCAGTGGGAGCAGTGGAAACTGGGGTTATAAAGACGACTGTTGGTGCATCAGCCTGGGGAGGGGCTCAGACACTGCTGACCAAGCGTTTTTCAGGCTGGGGCTCTGATCTCCCAAACTTCAGCCCTGGAAGTGGTTCCTGTGCCCCGAGGGAACAGTCTGCAGTTTGTGCCCACACTACAGTCGGTGTTTGCTTCTGTTTCCATCTGCAGGGCACTTCTAAAGCTCTGCACCTCATCTCACCATCTGAGCTGAAAGATTCCTCAGCCCAGCTTTATTTTGCTTGTCACATGGGGGATTTAGCAGGCTGGCTTTCATGGCAATGCTCTGTCTACAGTGATATGATCAAAACAGAATGAAAAATTAGATGAAATTCAGTTTTTAGTCCCCTGCCACTGAGAAATGTCAGATGAGAAAATGGTTGACTAATTAGTTATTTGTGTGGAGAAGTAATGGGAGTAAGCCCCTTGGTAAACATGGAGAAAGTAACACTGCAACTGGAATAACAAAATAAACCCAGACCCAAAACCTACAGCAACTAATCAAATGAAGATAATAAAATTGCAGTAATGAGGCAGTTAAATAAAATGTTCTGAAAAGGAAAATATTTTTTTGTTATTATTGTACAGTCTTTCAAACATTTCTCTATACTGAAATCTAATTTTCTCCTTTCTTTCTCTTCAGGGCAAAAAAATCCTAGAAGCTGAGGTGTAACAACAACAACAACAACAAAAAATCCAAAACCTCATTTATGTATGTTTTAATCAGAAGTGATTAGGGCTATGGTTAAATGAACCCAGAGGCTATAACTATCTGAATTATTCCTAAAGCTAGGGAATAATACACCATATCTGGGACTAACACACTGCCATAATCAGGTTGTTACTGTTAGAATAATTGTCAACACATGCAAATCAGTAAAAGTTTTCTCATTGTAACAATTGTGCCTCAAAAGCTAATCAACGTCAGATGAGCTGGAGGTTCTTTTATAAACTACCCAGGAAAGGTTTTTGGCAGTAAAACTCCATCAAAGTTTCTGCACATGCCGGTTCTTTGTGTCTGTGCTTCCAGCAGAGGCAGCTGCTCCCACTGCAAAATCCCCTTGCTGCTTTCCCTGTTCAGCCAGGGGTCCTGGTGGCTCTTGAAAAGCAGGACAATTTTTACAAGAGCCCAGCAGATTCACTGCTGAAATGTCGCTATCGAACACAGCCATGAAACAGCACATTTCTGCAGATCCCAGTTCTTTTTTACGCAGGGATGGGCAGAGGAGAGGCGAGAAGCGGCTCACGCTGAGAGGCATTAGTCTGTCTGCATCAGTGCAGCTCCCCTGGGACTGATCCCACCGCCAGCGGCTGGCTGGGCCCGGCAAGGGGTCACTTCTGCCAGCCTCCATAAAAACTCACTTTCGCCCCGGCTAATTTTAAAGTCACAAAGAAAACCCCCTTGCCTGGAGGGACCCCCCAAGAGGACAGGGGAGGTGGGAGCGGGCTCCAGCACGGGCTTGCATCCCGAGCCTGTGGGATCCAAACATACTCCCGAGTTCCTGCCCTGGCCATTATCAACTCTGGGACTCGTCTCTTAAGGAAGGAAGGGGATTCATGTTTCTACAAATTAATTTCCAAGAGGGAAGAGGGTGGTGAACGCGCTGATTAATCATTTTAGCAGAGAGTTTATGTCCAGTCCAAAGCCCTTGTGACACTGATGGCTCAAAGCAGAAGTTAGACTGCAGGCACCCCGGGCACTGCTTCAGCTACACACTCCCTCGCTTGTTTGTTGCCTTTTCTCATCCTAACTTTTCAAAGAATTACAGTCCAGGGCAAATCTGGAAGATGCTGGGACTGGGTTATCCCACGGATGGGGAATAACGCCTCGTCACTCTGAAAATAATTAATACTAAAGTCTAGAAGTACCACAGGCCATTCTCCCTGTTGGCAGAGGAGCAAGAAACACATGTCACCACAGCGAAGGACAGACCCAGTGATATCACGAGGTGACAATTTTATCACTCCTCAGTAACAAAACTTTAATTATAAAGATCACATACTTCAAACAAAGTTACTTGAGACCTGGGCCCTTATTCCATAAGATTTTTTTTTTCAAGAAAACAAACAAACAAAAAAGGGACTTCCCTGATTATACTGGGTATGTCAGCCAAAAAAAAATGTATAAAAGCGTATTTATTGTGATGAACCAGCGTAAGTATTTTGTTTTTTCTTAGCTTAGCAACAAAAGACAAAGAAAAAACGGGGTAGCATAAGAAAGGATGAAATTTAACACACAACAAATTGACTGTGCAAGAAGTAGCAATTCAGAAAGAAAATCTGTGAAGAAGCTGATCCTGCCAGAAAAGGAATCAAAGTAGTTTCCTGTGCTGACAGAGCTGGGCCCTTCCGAGCTGGCTGAACTCGCACAGGGCTCATTTGTGAGATTCAGCTATTTCCAAGGCAAGGCTGTAACACAGAGATGATGGGAGAGCAATAACGTTCTGCTGACTTAGAAAAGTCTCCGAGTTTCCTGGCAGGTTGCAGTGAGGGCCTGGCGGGAGAAACAGCCCCAGTCCTGCTCCTTTCCTGCTCCTTCCCTCCCCTTTCCCTGTCAAACACACAACACCGTCCCCCAGCTCTTTAAACACGGATGGGACAGCCAGTATAAAACAGCTGCTGGTGCAGGTTTCCCTTCAGACACTCATTTTGGTGAGATATTGGTTGCTAATCCTCTGATTATAAATGTGTTTTCATGTAGTTGACAGGCATAATCTTGAGGGGCAAAAATCCACATTGGAATCCAGACTTCACTGAAGTAGTAGGGAAACACTGATCCTGGGACTTGGACTGAACCAGATCCAGGCAAAACCTGGCTTAAATCTTGTTTTTTAATCACATTATAGCACTGCCTGAGCCATTACTGGAGTCTTTGCTGAGTGTGGAGCTGAACCCCCGAAGGATGTTTCACGTTCACAGCAACAATGGACTAACGCCTGACATCTCTTAGAGGGTTTGTTCAGCAGGGAGAGCTGTGTGACCCCTCAGCAGCATCACCTCAGCCTCTCCTGCCTCCTGCAGAGCCACGTGCTGCTCATGCTGCCACAGCCTGGGGTCTCATCAGCCCCCAGCCCCTGTTACACACCGAGCACGCACACTCACACATCCCCACTAACTGTTCCTGGGGGCAGAAGGGTTTCACTGACACATCTCCTGTCTCCACCAGGACATCTACACCAGCTCTAGACCAAGAGAATGCCACTACATCTCTTCCCTGCCCCCCCTCTGGGTCCCTGAGGGAGGCAGCTCGACAGAAGCAGAGCAATGTGCTGGAAATTCAAGTTGCTGTTTCTATACAGAGTCAAAGAATTGTTAAGGATGGAAAAGATGTCTGGGATCATCAAGTCCAGCCATTAACCCAGCACTGCCAAGGCCACCACTAACCCATGTCCCCAAGTGACACATCTACACATCTTTTGAACCCTTCCAGGGAGGGTGAATCCACCACTGCCCTGTTGCAATGCTGGACAAGACAATGGAAAGAGGAGATGGAGATTGAAAGGCTCAGCCAGGCTCAAGCCCTTCATGTGGTCTTGGTGATTGTTACCTCTAGGGAAGAAATATGTGGAGCTCCAAATCCAGTCAAACCGTGTTAGAACGAAAAAAAAATCAAGTCAGAATTATTTTGGTCACAGTTGGATGCCAACCAACGAGTCAGTTAGGAGTTAGTTAACTCCTTGTTCCCTATTTAATCCACTGAGCATCTATTATGAAAGCTGAATTCTCTACAGGACAGTGCAGGAAACAAAATAAAATATGTCACTCTTGCTATTAATATTGTAAGAATTAAGGTGATTTTCCTTTTAGTTCTCTTGTTTAGCTTTGTTTAAAAAACATTGTTTTCATGGTAGGAAAATAGACTGTCCTGACGCTTTTGTATAGTTATGTAGCTCAAAAAATTAATACCCACCGAGTGAAATTACTTTCCAACCTTGTAGCATTCATTAACATAAAAAAAAAAAAAAAAGGAAAGGGTAGGTGAGAAATTTAGTAGCATATTTGATAATCTGAGTATATAAAATTCAAGAAAAAATTACACTACCACCTGATAATAGGAAGAAAATGGTGAATTTATTCCTGCCTAATAATAACACAAACTAAGTTTTTGTTTGTTTTTTTTTCCCATCTGATTTTAAATAAACTCTCTTCTTCATGGGTGCAGTTCTTACAGAAGGAACTTAATTAATTCTACTTCATTCTTTTTGTAATAATTAGGAATCACCTGTCTGAGTTTTATTTGGCTGATCACACTGAACTACACCAAAAACACGCAACCACTTTCTAATCCTGAATCTGGAGCAATGTGTGATATCGTGTTACATCTTTTCCTTTATTTTTGGGCAGTGTCTTTTGCTTGCCTAACTCACTGTCTGCAATGACCATGACAAATGAAGAGGGAACTGTGATTTACCTTTTCCAGCCTCCATGAATCAGATTCTCAGGCACTCAGGGTGTCCAAACGCACTTCAAAATGCAAAGATGTCCCCCCTTACTCTCACGTTTTCAAGGTTGTGTATAACCATATCTTAGGTGTTTTATTTGTCATGTCATCAAGCGTAGACTGTTACATTTGTTACAGGTTGCTGTGCTGAATTCCCCCCCCTCTGTCCCTTTCTGCCTGTAGGAATCATCTGACATCTAAGGAGTGATAGAGAGCAAAACACTACTTTTCACTTGTTGAACAAGAGCATTAGAAGGCAGATTGTACACTCTGTCATATCCACTTGGGGTATTCAGTGTAACATCCCTGGTCTAGCTGATGGTACTGCAAAACAGATTTGTCCTTGCACATGTAAATACAGGCAGAGAACGCTGAACAAAATTAAATCCTGCCAGGTATTCTGAAAGGCACGTCACAGGACACGGCAGGCTTGAGAAAATGCCCCTTTCATATATATATTTTATATTAAAAAGCCCTGTGTTTTTCAAGCAAATAAAAATTTAAAGTATATTTTTCACAGGAAAATTATCCTTTGCTTGCTAAAAGGTGAGTTCACACTGAAGAAGCTTCAGTAATATCCCTTTCCAGGTTAGAAAGCATCTTGCTGCATATCCTGGGTGCATCTGAATGCTGGCTCTGATGCACAGCCTACAACAAATCTCCTCCTCACAGCACAGTTTTTATATCATGTTCATCATCATAACAGCCAAGCCCCTTCCAGACACACATTAAGCAACGTGACAAATGCGTGTCATTTACGAAATCTGCCGGCCAATGATGGAAAATGTGAACAGGTTAGAGGGGAAAGCTCCACATAAGTACTCATTTATGACACAAAAAGAGCTTTCATTAGATGTTATGGGGATTAAGCACTGAAAAGACAGGAAATGGAAGATTTACAGTTGTTTGTTTAACCTTAATTTACCACACTGACAATTGCTGATAAACTTTCTCTCCAGGCCTTGCCTGACTGCAGTGTGGGACCAGTGAGGTAAATACTGTACCATATATAGTTTTATTTTCTGCTCGATATCTGCTGCATTCAGTGCACACAAGATATGGTGCTCTGTGAGTCAAAGGTATTTATTCCTCTCCTATGCTTTTATTAACTATTATGGCTTAGTTACTCCATGCTCTGTAACCCTGGGTTGGATGCCCAAGCATTAAGCTTCTAATACACCTTTCCTGTGTCATTTGGGATCTGAGTGTTTTCCCAGGCACTTTCAGTGCAGGTCCAGAGCATCTCTGTGGGATGAATTTTAATGTTTTGATTTGACAGACAAAAACTAGAAGCCTCAAGAACTGCAAAACTAAAAGAATCTGCTGTTTTTTTCCTGAAATGTCAGAAGCTGTAATGAAAAAACTCCTTAAAGAAGGACTCGTTCAAAGGGCTACAGTTATGGAGATACGGAAAACTGTTGTTTTCTTTCTCTACTAAAATCTTTCTTAAACACTAGTTAATAACTCAGAAAATTCCAGGGCCAGGAGCAATGTCTGAGTGCTCCATTTTGAAGCTGCACACCTTGTTCACTACTAATACCAACATTTCTTGGTTTAGCCCTGAAGCATTATCAGATAAACTCGGGGACTGCATTTGTTTTTCATGTATAAAATGCTTCCAGCAGACCCAGGGCTGAACCTCCAGAGAGGCTGGGCCTTAGGCAAGCACAGTTCTATTGGAAATCTCCCACCTGAAGGGAAAAAGAGGAAACAATACTCTGACAGGCCCCTGAAAATAGGTAAATGTGTAATGATTCTTCAGAGTGTGGAGCATTCAATGAAATCTGGGTGAGACAGCTTAGTATCTCCAAGGTGATGTGATGTTAACTACTACCCAAAGGAGCTGCCCAAGGGATCCCACGGATAATAATTACCCAGCTGTGTGTACAGTAGGCATGGATGTCTCTGTAGGCATATTTACCTAGAGCACACTGGTCATAAAATTAGGACAAAGTTAGTCCCTAGCAATTCACATTTGAGCCCAGAATGGATCTGCAGGCTTACTGCTGCTTAATAAAGTGCATAATTTCACTCTTACTCAGAAACTCTCTCACAGAAATTGGCATCCTTATTACCAAGTTAATAGAAAAATTCCCGTTGAACTCTACAAGGCGTTTTTGCTATTACAGTAACTTTGCAGAGCTCCATTTAGTAAAAATGAGTGCTTAAACCTTCTGACACTTTCTTCACTGAACTTCAATTCCACTCCAGGAATAACCATCTGTGAGCCTGAAAGAAGATGGGCCTTTATGCCTCGGAATGCACAGACGAGGGGGTGTCTTGCAGTTGAGCACTGGCTGTAAACATACAACAGCAGTTTGTGCATTTGGGAAAGCTTCTGCTCCGAGGTGAAAACCCACTCCCAGGCTCACTGCCAGTTTCACCACTGAACTGGGGGTGTCCATGGTTTATTCTGTCCTTATTCTGGAGATGGCAAATTAATGAAATACAGCCACAACATCCCAGACAACATCTGCTCTGCTGCCATCCAAGATCTATACCTGCTTTAGACACAAAAGTGCTAAATTGCTTAACTAGATACTTGGTCTCCATGACAGGATTCAGGCCTAGATGCATCATCAATTTTCCTGGAAAACTTTGATTTCAGTGCTTGGTTTTTCCAGCTTTTGCCTTCATATAAAATACCACCGGTCACTGGAGCTCTAATTATACATTTTAACAACCCAAATAAATTTCTATCAAAGCACCACTGAATGCTGTAACTCCACACAGACATTCCCAGATGTGGCTGAGTGGGACTCAGAATTCAATGACTTTAAAATATTAAGAAAAATTCCTACCGCCCCCTTCCCTGTCAACACGACTCCTCGCACAGTGTCCTCAAACTTGATAGCTAACTTATTATAATCAAGACACTCTTTACTTCTTCCAGAGGCAAAATCCTGCCTTTTCTGAAACTAGAAGAGAACAGTAATGACAAAGTGAGTTATTGTCAAGATCTGACTTCCACTGCAAGCATAACTTGTGACTGATAGATCCTATTGTCATATTTCTCAAGAAGATCTGCAATATTGTTTAGTCAGTGACATGAAAAATGTGCCCTATAATTTCACAGTTCACAGGCATTCATTCTGAGTGCTGACATGGTTGAAATCATAATGTGGCATAATATTGTTATGCAGGATAAAGACAGAGGGTCTAATTAAACTCCCCTTAAATGTTACATTCATCCTTATTAATCAAGAATTCGGGATTCTTAAGGTAATAGCAAGGGAAGTTAAAATAGGTTACTGTGGCTTATTTGATTTCATGGAAGCACAGATTTTCAATGCTGTCATCTATAGCTTTAATATCAACATATTAAGGATGATTTATGCCAACAGGATAGAGCAGCAGAAAATTTTAAGAAGAGGATCTCGTGACAAGTATTGTCAGGAGTGATGGAGTGTAGCTTCAGGTAGCTGGGTTTTGGGCAAAACTATGAACTGTGGATTGAGAATTCCTGGGCCCCTTGCTTTAGGTCTTTAATAATTCAATTCAGACACTTCTGCTGTTTCAGAGACCAGTCAAAAAAAGAGGGACTCATTTTTTTTTCTTCAGGAAAGGGACACTGCTCTCCAGGAACTGCCTCACTGAGCCTGGGTGAAAATCTCCTCTCTGCTCTGCCTTCTTTCCTACCAGGAGAGGGTGAGCAAGTAGGTGCTACACCAACCTTTTTATTCACCTTCATCTTTCCCCCAAACCTTGACAATTGCTAGGAAAGGAAAGGAAGGAAGAAGTCAGACGAGATGTTATCACAGATAAGGCCGGTGTGGGAACTCCCCCACGGCCCTGCAAAGGAAGAGCCAGCACAACAAAGCTCAGCACCCACTGGTGAGCACCCACTGGGAGCTCACACCCAAGTGTCAGCTTGGCCTCAGGCAAGAAAAATTAGGATGTACAAAAGCAGACAAGGAAAGAAAAGGTCAAATATCTGCCCCAACACAAAGACAGAGAATATCAGTAAAAAGAGGGCAAAAAGAAACATCGGGGGAGACTTGGAGGTGTTCAGCGCTGTGAGAGACACCACGAGCAGCAGTGAAGGACTCCCAGGGACCCTCCACAGAGCGACCAGGGAGGTGCTGACAGACTGGCTGTAAATTAGGCAAGCCATGAGTAACAAAGGGACTGAATAACAGAGTCTGGGAGCCAGACTATCAACATCTGTTCACAGCTCTGAGGAAAAGCATGTCCCGGTACTCCACAGCTCAGGTATCGAAGCTGACAGAGATGAAACTGCCTTTCCTGAGCGGTCAGCATCACATGCTGTCCACAGCTTTTGGAGGACCTGCATTCCAGGCTCGGCAGACATTTCATTTCTCTCAGCAGTTGGATTTAATTCCAGTCATTTATTCTCTTCAGTCTCACCTCAGTAGTTCCCACCTGAGATTTTTTTTTTTAACTTTTTTTTTCTTTTTTTTACCAGTTTCTTCCTTCACATTCATTGAGCCTCTGTGAATCCACACAGTGCTGGCCAGCTGCAAATCATTTTCTGGACAGGAAAAATGGGGCCTGATTTTACTGCCGAGCCATTTTCACCCTTCCAGAGTAACATCAGTGTGGTTTTGAGTATGAGAGGAAGATAAAGGAGGTACAGCAGCACTTCAGAAACAATTTTGCTTCTTTCCCATCCTGTTGTTGGCCTAAAGAATTTTCTGTATGGGGAAAGAGGGGTTGTTTACTTTGTTCAGTAAACAAACAGTGGAAGTCAGTTTGGTCAAACAGGGACCAAAAAAAAAAACCAACCAAAAAAAAGGGTAATGCATATTTCTCACTAGTTTTTCCCCTTCAGTTATTAGTATTACAAAAATAAAATATAAACATCACACTAATTACCTACTCAGACAGTAATTAACACCTTCAAGGAGCAGTTTGAGTAAAAAGACTGCTGTGTAGAACACTGGTTGACCAGTCAGTACTTGCGATTACAGGTGGCAGCTGCATAACATGAAGGAACTGGCCAAGTTCCTCCTTTCAGGACTGATTAAATCTCTCCTTTTGTGGCACTGCTTGCTGGATACCCCAACACTTGCAGCTCCCTAGAGTCAGCCTCTCTGTCTTTCAGGTTTTACAAAGACAGAAGTGAAAAAAACTTCTTTTGCTTCAAGCAGATTCCCTCTCTCCCTGCCTTTCCATCTATCTTAAAAAAGAGAAAGGAAGAGAAAAACAACGCGCACTGTCCAATACACGGCAACTTCAGATGTAGAGATGCTACAAATTCCCAGTGGCTGGTTCAGGCAGGCCATAAATAAAACTGCAGAGCCAACTCGAGATGCTCCTGGGTGTAAGTTACAGTGAAAAACTCTGGGGCTGCATGCTGAGAGCACGGCTCAGCCGTTCATTTATAACAATGGGACTATTCTTCTGTCTGCACAAGGAAAACAAATCTCCCGTTGTTAGGAATCAAAGACAAGTCCTTCAGACTCTAGGAGACATATTTAACAATGACTAAGCGTGTTACTTCCTAAGCATTCACTCTTTAAGACTTCCTATCCCTCTCTCATTATGTAGTACTTCTGTAAGTGATTGTAGCGTATCCCAAAAAGCAAGTTTATTGACCTCCACCAGCAACAAAGGTGCTTTAAAAAGGCTTGATGTGCAAGAGAGTATGCAAAATTGATCCCTTAAGTGTTTGTGAGCAATGTGATGTGAAGCCTCACCCTTGTTCAGAGGGGGTTCAGGATCTCTGAAAAAAAATCCTGGCAAGAGACATGAAAAGGGAAAGGGTTTTTTGAATTGTCTTTGCACTTCATGGCCTATATATTCACTGCTTGTAAGGGTGATGATTGGCAGCAAAGAAAGGCAACAACTTGCTTTGCCCAGTGAATTCTCCTTAGTTTACTCAGCCATTTGGGATTTGGGAGAAACTCACTGAACTACAAATCCTGCTTCAGTGTACTTTCAGCACTACACAGAATTGTAGGCAGCCCTTTTTTGTTGTTGTTGTTTATGACAAGGAGTTTACAGATCATGGTCGCCTCCAACTAGAGTTTGGAATATTTCCACTGACTTCCCCCAACTCCCTAGGCCCCAACCCCAAAGACAGGATGATCTAATCTAAAGCAAAACGTGGCCCAGTAGTAGCAATTTCCATTCCCAAAGGCAATGGCCAGTCCATTGTTCAGTGAGAAATGACAAATAACAAACGTGATCACTGAATTCAGTTGGGTTCAGCCTCATCCCCTTGGTCTGATGGTGCTGGATGAAGCCTCATTAAAATACACACTTAGTTTTTGCAGTATAGAAAACTGTACTTTATATAAAGAGAAACAGAGCCTATCCACGTTCCAGAACAGACCAGGAGCTGTTACTTGGAAAGGCTGACCGTAATAAATCACTTTGCTCCCATTTCCAGAGCAGCAAAGCTACGGGACACACAGGCAGTGCAATGGCAGTGCCACAGCACTCCAACACCCAGGAGAACCCACGTCCTGCTGGGAAGTTGGATCCATCACAGGCTGCCCTGACCTGAAATGACAACTCTCAAACAAAGGGGGATTTACCGATTTCATATTTGTGCAGCTGCACGAAATTAATGACACGCTGATATGAGGAGGCCAGAATCAAATAAAAGGATGCCAACTTCCAAGCACAAAAATGGGCTTTTAAATCCCCACAGCTGAGACCTCAACACCGAGTCAATGGCCCTGTGCTTCCAGAAGCCACCTGTACTCTGTGGGGCAGCTTGATTCAGTGGCAGGCATAAATATTATACACACAGAGACACACACAGACAAATCTAGACCTTATTTACACATACTGCTCCAGATGTGTTTTGCAGCCTTTCATGTTCCCATGAAACTCGCTGCAGGTTGGGTTCTGTTTCTGAGTTCTCCCGCTTCAAATACTGCATTTTAACTCTACTGAATGAATTAGATGTGCTTTAGAGCCATAATAAAGTTTTCTTGTGAAGATATTTCTGAAGCATCGAGTCACATGGCTTACTGAGAGTAAATACTGCAACAGTATATTTACATAAATAATTTAAAATCCAACAGCACAGTAGGTAATAAAAATATATTGCCATGATAAGCCATGAAACCAGAAAACAACACTGCTTTAATTAAAAATTACGAATGCATTGCAGTAAACAACTTATTTACACATAGTTAAAAGTCTAACTATTGAATATCCTGGACTTGTTGAATCCAAAAAACGGAAAAATACTGAAACTAATCTCTTCACACAGACAAATATTGAGAAGCATAACTGTGTTTAATTAAGATCTACTGTTAATAATGGATTTCTGAGTGAGGTTCTTCTTTTAATTTCCCAAGGTAGAAAATGTTATTAAATTTGGCCTTTAACTTCTCATTGACATGTACGCTTGAAACTTCTGATTAAAATTTCAGAGGTTGGGAAGAAGTACCCAAAATTAAACTCTTAAATCTGGCACAAAAATAACAATGATCCCTGATTAAGAAATCAAATTTCAGAAACTTCATTACTGTTCTATTAATAAATTGTTGGGTTATAATTAAAATGGGGCCTGCTGGATTTCTTTCTTTCTTTTTTTTTTTTTTTTAATTCTAAAAAAGATGGAAACTGTAGAGAGAATTAAATACTTAAAGAAAAAAGAAAAAACAAAAAAAAAAAAAAAGAAAGGTTAATGAATCTGAGAAATGTGATCCACTTTGAACAGGTCCTTTCCTGGGAGTGATCACAGTGGAATGAACATTAAGGTGGAAAAACTTGTGGTTCTGTCTGCTCCTTCCTTTCTACAACATCCACAAAAAGCCCAAAGTTCACTCTAGTCACTGCAGGCTTTCCACAGGGAATCACAGCTCTGGAATGGTTGTGCCAGTCACTGCTAACCTGCTTTCAAACAGGAGTGACTGAGAGCAAGATTAAACTCCTCATTTGCCTGCAGTCCTCACCTCCAGGGTGATCCTTCACCTCCACCTTGAGTTCCTATGGAATGTCACCATGACGAGATCAGGGAAGAGCTGCCACTGTGCAAGTTCCCTGCTATTCCTGCCCCAGCTCCAGGAACGTGCTTTGGAGCCTTGGGAATACTGGAGTCTTATTTTTTTTTAACATTTTTGCCTGCTTGTTTGAGCCTTTAAATCAAATTCTTTCTCAGCCGGCAAAAACACTTCAAGCTGAAGAATAAGGAGGAAAATTGCTTCAAAAGTACAGCTGTCTTTAGGAAATTTTACAAAGTAAGTCCCGTTTTTCAGAGATAAGTAATTTGAATCTGAGTCAGATATGCATTGTTCAAAGAATAAATTCAATCTAGTTGCAGACAATGGCAAAAGCGGTTTCTCTACTCTTTTCATGGGGTTCGAAATGCATTTATCATGTTACATCTAGCAGAGCAACTGAAATTCCTGATTACAAATAATCATCAGCCCCTTCTGCGAGTTTTATATAGAAAATTAACTAAAAATATCCCTGCAGCCAGACGTGTCTCAGTTGTAAAAGGTTGAAAATAACAAAGAAAAAAACCAACCCGCCGGCATTACTAATTCTGTGTTGTTCTGCCCATTTTGAACAGATCTGTACCTTGGTGGGGGTGGTGCACACTGCTCACACAGCACACACCACACAAATCTGGTATTCATTGTTTCCTGCAGACAAAACACCGCTTGCTCATGGTCATTAATATTTAATGTATTATCTCATTTAAAATCTGTGCTGTCCCCGCTTGGCCTTTCTTTTAGCACCATAATCCCAGCGAGCACTCTGATGCAATTAGAGCAGCCTGAGAACCCTGCAGCTCGTGTTTGTGTGCTGCACAAAAGTCCTGGACATGGGCCCAAGCTCTAAACACACACCTGCCTGCAGGAACTTGGGAGAAAGTGTTTCAGTCAGAATCCAACCAGGGAATAGTTACGGTCTTTATACATGAAATTTTACCCTGTCCTTAATTGCAGAGGTTGTTTTTATAGCCTAGAGTCTTCTTTTTTTTTAGTTGATAGTAACCAGGTGTCTCAACAATACCTGCCAGTCCTAAAAGCAGCTTTTTAAAATGCTGGTTTATGCTTTCCTGTCATTTCAGCAAAAGGACTTACAGGTAGTCAAATTACCCTTTCCTGATGCATTCCACCATCTCCCAGATTTCCATTACATTTGCAGAATTCTCTTCTAACTTACACAGTCACTTCCATTTACACAGTTTCTGTATATGACCATCCCTCTACGCAGATACAGTAAAATTTCTGGGAGAATTCTGAGTAACTTATAGTCAAGATTTGAGAGTTCCTTCCCAGCCAGCTGTGAGATGTGCTGGACTGCAAAATGTGTTTATGTCACTTAACTGGTTACACGCAATACTTAAAACTCACTCAAGAGGATTAAATGACTCACTGATAGTGTCAGTGTAGTTAGGATAAATTCAGCAAAATCAGTAGATCAAGGGGAAAATGCCAGGTAATAATTTCTGGATTGTTTTTTGATGAGCAAATCCTTACATTTTCACAGCTTTTCACTTTTAGTGTCACAAAATCAACTGTTACATTAATTAATATGACTCTCCTTATCTCCTATGAAAGTACATAAAGTTATGGAGAACTTCAATAATTATGTTTCTTAAACTCAGTCCAAGTCCCAAAGGAAATAAATATCTATTCCCTTCACAAGCCAGGTCCTGAATAATACTGAACAATGGGGTCATATTACTCTATCTGGCAAGCAACAAAAATTCCATCTATAGACACCAACTTGTGTGACCACAGCGAAAGGAATAAAGAATCTTTGGAGCAAAAGCTAAACTTAAGGATAAAAATTCATTCTGTAAATAAATACATTTAGAAAACAAGGGGAATGACAATGTGCTATTCAGATATTTCAGTGGTAGAAGTCAAAGGTGGTTTTGATAGAGTAGAACTGAAATACTCATTTGCTATTAACAGTGCTTACCACGTCCAGCACCAACACCCTCCAGACCAGCAGCTTTCTTTTTGTAGAACGGTGAATGTGCCAAACTTTCTTGCAGAACTGCACAATCACTGCTTATAAAACTTGTGACAGCAGAGAAATCTATGTCTGTGGTATGGATTGACAGTGCACCGTGTTCAGGCAAAGCTTTGGAGAGGTTCCCACAAAGGTGTTTATGCTCTTTTCTGTACACTGGTATCCAGGGGGAAATTAGTAAGGATGAAACATTAAGCCCAGCTGTGGGTTTTGGTGGTAGTGCCCAACCTGCAGTTCTCAAAGGCTGAGAAATGCTGTCTAGAAAGCCAATCAAGTATTAGAGAACAAAGGGGTTGATTTTTCATGTTCACCAAATCTAAAACCCAAAGACCAAACCAGGTGGATCAAAGTATAAGATGATGGCACCATTCAATACCTATGTTTGCTCTTGGTGACATGGCACATGTGTGGGATTATATTATCATAACACAGGAATAATAATTTAATTCCATTTATCTGGACGAGGCCAAGTCTGAGCTTACTTTAGCTTCAGTCTTTCACTGGGAAGTATTTTCTCAGCTCCTGAATACGGATGGAGGGTCGTTATTTCACTAAGGGACATTATAAATGATCATAAACTGATTCAAACTCTATGTGAAGCAGAGAAATCATTTCTATACACATTTTCAATTTTTACACATTTTCTTTGCCTCTCATGAAGGGACAGGAATAAACAAGCAGGTTAAAAGTAATTTTGAAACTCTATGAAAAGCTGTGTCTGTTGCTTGTGGCACTTGACTGTGCTACTGCAGGAATCTCAAAACCTGGAAAACTCTTGTTCCCTGTCTAATATAGTTCTGTGTTTTCATCAAACTGAATCTCTCCCCTGAAGGAAAAAAAAAATAAATTGTAACTTCTTACTATGCAGAGCCAAACCAACTTGAATGTAATTCTGAACTGGCAGGCAAATTCTTGGGCACAAAAGACATCCTCACTTTCCGATGGATGAAGACTGGAGGGCACTGCACTCACCTGATGGTCTGGTGCTGCAGGGTGTCGGGGTCGGTGGCATTCACCGTCAGCACCACGCTGCCAATGGGGATGTTTTCTTGCTTTGTCACCGTCATTGGGTTTGGGTGGAAAACTGGCCCTTCATTCACATCCTCCACAGTGATCTGGACTGTTGCTGTGGAACTGGGGCCATAGGCTATGTCTGGAATCAGAGGGTCTTCATTCTCCACCTTGATCAGCAGCGTGTGAAATGCCGAGATCTCGTAGTCTAAAGGCTGCAAAACGTCATAAAATCAGAGGCAAGGTGCAAAGGCAGGGCTTAACACTTTACCCATTGCAAACTGGCAAGGAGATAGAATTATCCATTCACTGCACCTGATACTTGGCCAGAGTTTAGGATGAGACTTAGCTTAGTCCAGGATACAACTGTCAGTTATAAAGTGCGTTGAACATAATGAACATAATGGACTTAAAGAAAGATGGAGATGTCCCTCTGTCCAAGAGCATATCCCTTTTTTTTGGCCGTACCTCACACATAATTCAATTGTCACATATAAGTGGTTATTTATGATGTACTGTGCATTTAGCAAGCAAATCAGTCATACTTAGTAGCTACTTATGACAATAACACCAGCTGCTTTCTCAACTGCTATCTTGAAATCAGAATCACTGCCATGGAAATGCATTCCATTTGTCTTAAGAATTGAAAATGCTTCTTCAGAAGTCAAACAGAGAGAATTGTGGCATAGGCAGCAACCAGCACCAATTTTTTTTTAAAGTGTGAGACATAGAATTATCTTCATACAAAGACAGGCAATAAATATTTCCATGAGACTGGAGAAATGTGGGACCAAAGACAGCTCTCCAGTTCAGACCGAAGCCATATCCCTCAATTCCCTGGTATTTGCATCTGTGTTCTCTGAGAAAAAAGTGGGACCTTGGACTCTGATTGTCCTTTCAGCTGCAAACAAAACCTTGTTGCAAAATGTCATTATTAATTGCGGTGCTTACTGCAAATCTGGCTGTTACTGAAGCACAGTGGCAATACAGTCAGCAACAGGCAGTCCTTATGACTGAAAAAGTAAGGTTACTGTGACATATTTGGACAAGGGCTGGTAGCCAACTACACATCTTTGAATAACTTATCCCTGCTGTGCCTTCTCTTATGCAGTGAGACCAGTGGACCACAATAATACAGTAAAAAAAGGAAACTGTTCTTACTTTGACAACAGAGAGCATTCCCTCATTGGTCTGGGGATTGGTGTGGATCTCAAAGCTCTGTCCTGGATTTCCATTGATGATGGTGTACACAGCTCTCCATGCTCCAGTCACCGGGTCATCTCTGTCACCAACAGTTAAATTCACTATTACACCTGTGACTCCCTCCTTCACTGTGGCTTGAAACTACAAAAAAACACAGAGGAAATTGTTACTATTTTCAGTTAATGACCCCATACACAGACAGGAAATACCCAAAGCAGCATTAATTATTTATCCCAACAGGTGAAGCCTGGAATCCTTGACCGAAAGTGAATGTTATAGGCTCTAAATAATATATTCTCACTCATGAAATATGAGGGAGCACATTACAGCTGCTCTCAACTTAATGGATGGCAGATAAGCAGTGATGTGATAGGAATCAAACTTTGGGAGAGTCTGATCACAAGAAGACAGTTCATCTCGTATGAATGGAAAGTGAAACATGAAAATACTCACAGTGCTGCACAGGTGCATAAGGGAACTATACTCTTAGCTAAGGGAAGAGGAAGCTGGCTGATGCAGACCACTCTTGCCCTCAGATTATTTACAAATAACCCAGTTTTGCATTTCAGACTCCTATTTTCATAAATTATCCCACCCGTATTAATTTTTCACTACACCTTCATCAAGACACAAAACACGTTTCACAAAAAGCACTCCCAGAGCATTTCTTGGAGGGTTTGCTCCGAGACACTCAGAAATAATTGGACCTCACGCTACCACTTTGGCTGCATAACTAAAAGTCAGCGCTGCTTTCCCTTTTTGGACTGGAAGAATTTTTTATGACCTTGTGAAATGTGTTTCAGTGCTGTACGACTCGACCAGCCAAGCCCTATGAGAAAATTCTAATTTACTCTCCAGACAAACAGTGTATAACATCATTCTTATTTATGGAGGGAAAAACATTAGGCAAACCGTTGGAAAAGCCTGTAAGGGTCAGACTTAATAATACTCCTCACCCTTCAAGCACTTGAGGCTGATGTGCTGGATACAAGAGCGATAAGACCTGCCCGAAAGGTGGATAAAGCGGAACGATAACGCACCTAATCCTGAGAAGTGCTGAACACCAGCACTGCCATTATAAATCATTAGGAAAAAATCTTAGCATTTCTGGGGATTAAGCCTTCAAAAGTCTAAAATGGCAAACTTTAATGACACAAATGGGCTGCTGAAAAGCTTCACCGTCGGTGACAACGCGTGGCTCAAGGGCAAAAGTCACCCAAGCGGCTTCGAGACCTCGAGGACTAAAATGTCAAAGACTAAAAGAGTAAAACAATAAATGTCTTTTGCTCTGTCTCACAACACTACAGAGGATTTTGTGAGAATACTGAATCCAGAAAATGGTGTTTTATTAGTATAGAGATTTCCCAATCTGGACAAAGAGTAGGTAAAATGGATTTCCTCATATTAAAACACAAAGAGAGCTTTGTCTTCCCCTGTGTTCAGTTGTCTTTGTTTTCCTTTTTTCCAATAGATTTGACTTATCTTTCCAAACCCTTTTACAGTTTTGCTGTATAATTTGAGTGTATGCATTCAGTTCAATCTTTTCAGCCTCAAACTTGATTTTATAAAAGGATGGCATTAATGATTGGCTATTTCTATCTTCTGTGGTATATCTGACAAAATATTTCTAACAAAGAATTAAAAGATTCTTTTGGTTTTGATAGTTAATATGTAACAGGTTGTGATTGAGCTTTGTTTCAGGCAGTTCATTAAGCTCATTTGCAGTTTAATTAACTCTAAATGATAATATAACAATATTTTCCCTTGCTTTGAAACAAATTAAAAGAAAAACTCTTTTAATAATCTTGGAAATAACAGAAGAATGATTACCAAGATTATATTCCTTCCAGCTCAGCCAAATGCTCTGACTGGAAAGCAGACTTGGACAGCTCTTTCTCTAATTGAAAATAAGCAATTAATCTGATTGATATTTTTGTGTTATTTCATATTGTCTCAACTTGAGCATGTATTATATGAGACATCAGAATCATAAAGGTCAGAACTTTTCCCCACAAGTGTTCAGTACCAAACAATTTGTAATCATCTCTATAAAAAAGGTGAGTAGACTTCAAGGAGCCTAATACTAAAGAATCTAACCCTTGGATTTGATTGGGCATCTGCTCCTAATTCATATTGATCCTTCTGAAAAATCTTTTCCTTAATCCTCTCGTCGGATTCAATCAAGTGTTCAATACTCCCTGGCTCACCTTGGGGACAGTAAGACCTTTTAGGGTAAAATATTAAAAGATCTGGCTGTTTCATTCAGCTACATAATTGTGAAGCCATGAGATAAATTTATTACTTTTAGCCCACCAGTGCCAGACTGTGATGGAAAAGGTTGATGTGCCAGCTAGTTAGAAAAATACTGAATGTCAGGTTAAGGATATTTAATTCAAGGATATCCCAGCTGGGGTTGGCTTTCCTCTGCACCCCTATTTTCTCCTTATTTAGGGAGAGCTCTCAGTAGCTTCAGCTGAGGAGAGCTGGGGGTGCAGGAAGGAAATGCCAGTGTCTGCAGGCAAAGGCTGTGCCAAGAAAAATGATTCCAAGCGTAGCGGTAAACTCACCCCTGGCATCCTTCCCGTTTTAGAAGTGACCAGATAAATAGAGAGGGTATTTGAAGCTGTCTGGAACATTAGACTAAAATCTGTTCAAGATGGATGAAAGAGCAGAATGATCAGATCACAGAAATTGTCACATAGGTCTGCTCTAAATTTATAATGTGAAAAGTGTAATAAATCACAGATTTGTGATTGCAAAAGACACATATCTACTGTGAAATAGTGTGGCCCAGGAAAATATATCTAGAAGGTGAACCCTTTTGTCTGTTCAGCCACCTTTATATAAAAAATAGACTTCCTAGCATTTACTGGGTCCCTTCCAAAAACAAAAGTAAAGAAGGGAATTGAAAAACTATGAAAGGACAAATATAGGAATGAGATCAGAAATAGAGAAAAGCCAATCACAGGTTCATCATATTTCCCAGTGCAAGGTTTACACTCTCAAAGCACAGTGCTTGACTGGGAGAGTCTGAACCAGTGCTCTAAAATAACCCCCCCAGTGGTTAACACAAATAATTGGATTACAAGTTAATTGATTTTACCCATTTTAAATATCTGCACATCCCCTAAGCACGACTATAAATTAAGAGTAAAGTAGATGAGTTCAGTACTTTATTTAAACTGCTGTCATTTGGACCCATACTAAAAATAATAACTTAGAGGGAGAATACCCTGGGCCAGAGTGGATTTGGCTGGAAGGAGCTGGTGCATTTACTACTACTATTTGATGTGTAAGGTTAACCTGCTGTGTAGAGTGATGTGCTATACTGTCATTTATTGTGCCTATCGTGCATACAGCCTAGAAATTTCTGTCATATTTAGAGTTTTATAAGTATGGGGATATAAAGGACTCCATTTCCTTTTTTTCTGTACCCAAAATCTTATGTCAAAATGCACAAAGACAGACAACTGGGAGCAACTTGGAAGGAAACACTGAGTGAAAAGCATTTAATGGGGAACTGAAAGACGTGAAGGAAACATAGTGATGGGTGTAGATTCCTCCAAGGGTGTGAGGGTGGCTTTTGAGGATGCACAAATAGGCCTGGAAATGTAACCTGTCAGCAATGTTTGACTGATGGGCAGTAAATATGGAGCACGAGAGAGGCCACAGGTACAGTTCCAGTGGGCATGGAGGTCCCTGAGAGTGAGAACAAGCAGCTTCTATATTGTACAAGACAGGAGTCACTAAAGGCATGGAAAGGAGACAAGTAACGTTCAGAACAACTGTGCTGGAGCACAGCCCTGAGCAGCTGAGATAATCTCAGTTCAGCAGTCAAACCACTCCTTGAATGCTTAATTTTAGTGGCTGCTTCCTGGTGGAGCCAGGATATAACACCCTGCCAAATGGTCCCCCACACTGAGCTCTGTGGTGAACCGGTGGGACACTGCAGTGGCAGCTCTCACTGGCAGCAGAATGGCTCTGGATGGTCCCAGGAAAACCAGCCTTGTCACATCTCCACCATGGGGCAGCTCCATGAGAGGATCACTTTGTAAAATGTTATCACCTGAGAATCCAGGCACTAACACCACCTCAGTCTCAAGCATAGCTGGAAATGGTACCCAGACCGTGTGGAAATCGCTTCTCACCTGACAGCCTTATTTAAAGCTTCTGTGGCAAGTGAGATTCTGTTTACCGACTTCTCAAAGCAGAGGAAGAAATGAACTTAAGTGGATCAGAATCACCTCAATGTCTGCTGTCCAGCAGCAGCATGAGCAGGCAGCAACAACACCTTTATGAAGCCACTAAAAAACTGTCTCAGAGTGGGGCACTGACATCCCCAAATTAAAGAGCTGACACGAGCGGCAAACACAATGCAAGATAAACGTGTCTGGGCTTGGTGATCACCACCCCACGGCTCATTAGGATTCTGCACACTGTGATTCCCAATCAAGAACAAACAAATTAAAACTCTGTGTCAGTTTGCATTTATCAGGGTGATATTCCAGCGCTGGGTATTCTGCGCCGCTATCATGTGTTTGTCTCCTCATCTCTGTAACATGAAAGATGAAAAGTAATGGGATGTATTAATTCATTATGTCTCTGTTAGAAATTCCACAGGGAAACTGTGTTGTTGTAATTGTCCTCCTCCACTGAAGTCCACTGCTTTAGCAACCATTGTTTGTCTATCTAATTCCTTAAAAATAGGATGATAAGCTCATGATTGCAACCTGCTTGCTTTTTGCCTGCGCCTTCTCCTTTGCACGATCAGCACATGTGCACCTGAGTTTCCAATATTTATTTGTTAAGGAAGGCATGTATTTTCCATAGCTCCGCATCTGGAATATCTCCAAGTACAAATGAATTCTCAGAGTAATCACAAAGGTTTGCATTCTTCATCAATCCGGGGTGAGAATTCACAAATGTCAGTTATGGACATTTCTTGTGGAATCCAGTGGGACACAAAGCCCAGCTTGCTGGATAACAACAAACCAAGTCACCTGGAGCTTGGAGTTCCAGGTGGGAATACTTGGCATAGCATTTGTGCATTGAACAAAGTGATGCTGCTGATTCTTCAGTCACCTTTCCCCAGTGTTCTGTTCTGCTCCCACGGGCCCCCAGGGGCTGGAAAGCAGCACCCGAGCAACTGCAGTTTGTGCTGGACCCTCCACGTGAGCAATTTAACAGGCAATTTTGTGGCCAAGGCAAATTATAACTCGGTGTTACATTCTCCCTGATCTCCTCTATAGAGTTTGAAGGCTTTTTCCCTCTTAAGACTGTGCATAGCCTTTATTATGTGGACACAAATAGCAGCTGTTTCACTACAAAAATCTCTGTATTAGTGTAATGGATTCAATCTCTGTAAGCTGCACATCAAGCAACACATGAAGCACTTTGAAAGCCATTTAGATGAAAGACACTCTGTAAATATAAAGCATTATCATAGTGTGACAAGGATTTGATGGTGTAAACTAGATGCAAAGCAGAAATTATAGCTGTGAGTCACCTAAACAGGCTTCAGTTATTGGCATTGTCTTACTGCCATAGTGCTGGCTCGTAGGCACTATATTATTTCTTAAGTAAAAATGTTTCTTTCAGCTTATTCTATATTTTTTCTAAGTACATAATATTCTCCCTTCTCCCTAGTGAAATTACAGAAAGAATTCAATTGTAGCTTAGGAAGAAAAAAAAAAACCCTTTCTGAATATATGAAATTGATCATAATAATTTTGGATGCATTTTCACTTTTTTTGCTCTTGAATGATTTTCACAGGCTCTGAATTGTAAATGCCTCCTGATCTTTCAAGGCACACACCAGTTACTTTACAAAGTAAAAGTAGAACTCAATAACGAAGGGCTTAGTGAATATTTTTGCCTGCAAAAGCTTTGTTGCAGTCTGCAACAAGAGCGACAATTTCAAAAATCAATTAGTTAAAGGAAGGCAAAAGATCCACTTCTACTCTCTGTAACAGGGCTACAATTTCTGCAGGCTCTATGAATTTGTGCCTTTTTCTTGAAAACCACAAAAATGCTTAATACCACTGATATTGATAATGAATGATCAAAAAAAAAAAAAAAGGGGAAGTTTAACACGACTTCATCATCAGGCTGTTTCCCCCTGCTCCAGGTTCAAGTCCTTCCGTGAGCAGTTCTCCATCAGGTTAAAGCCAAGCGGTCTGGGGGATTCAGTGACACCACTTCAAGGACTCTTTGGGTGTTAAAATTCATGATTGAGCAGTGCAGGATCATAATGCAAAAATAATGGGGTGAAATGGATGGATGGAGGGACGGAGGGATGACCTGCAGGGCGATGCAAGAGTTGCCTGTAAGGTTGTCAACGTGAAGAGTCCTCCTGTTCCTCTTGCAGACATCATAAGCCGTAGAAAACTCTGGAAGATCTACAGAACGAGATCCTCGAAAGATTCATACATTGATTTAAAGAACTTTCTTCCTGCTCCTCTCCCACAGCTTTGCTGAAAGCCCACTCGGAGCTGATGTTGGAGTCGATCCTCTCATTTAAGCGCTTGCAGAAGACTGGAAAGCCATTCAGGGACTATAAATAAGTGATGGATACTTGAAAACAACCACGTTTTTGAGTTGTTTCTCAGACTTTTGTTTACAGCAGGCTTTGGCTCTGCCTCAGCCCAGCTCATGGCCTCGCTGAGTGAAGGCAAAAAAGGTAATAATTCTAACATGTATTAATCATATGTTGAATGCCTGCTTCAAAGCCCGTTACCTCCAGGTATACATCAAATGTAGCACAGTTGTCTGAAGATTCAGAAGGAAGACAAACATACTCTCTTTTTCTTCCCTGAATATATAAATAATTTAAGAAGGATTCATTCTTTTTTCACTTTCCCACCTATAAATGCAAGGTGCATTCAGTTGTTTCTAGAATAAATCAAGTACCCACAAATACAAGGGACACTTCTAGAACTATGGTCATATCACAGAAAAACAAATCCAGGTGGACAGAAGACAGTGAAAGGTCACTGTTTGCATCACATTTAAGACATTTTTGAGAAAAACTCAAATAATGACATTATTTTCTCAGCTATAAAAAGAATTCCCTCACCCCAGGTAGAATAAACCTTATGTTTAAAACAACAGCATCATAGAAGATGATGATCTGACCACGCCTGACTACTCCTGTTCACCTGTTCCAGCATCAGTGTTGCCAAGGGACCAGGGAGAGCTCTGCCTTTCACATTTATGAGACCACTTGTGCTGCATTCAGCCAACCCAGCCACGTATTATTTCCTCCTCAGTGCACTTTCCATCAAGAGCAGTGTTAAGCCCATCTCTCCTTTCTAAGATGCTGATGCCTCCTTTAAATGGAACGAACTTTAAATAGAACAGACAGAGCCGGATTTTTCTTCCTTTTACATCCCCTGCAGCACCCACTCATCCAGGAGCAAAAAGGTTTTTGCAAAAGGCTCTTTTCCCCCCCCTCAATCCATGCAGTTCTCAGTTATCCTGATGATGGTGAGGAGAGAAGGGAAGGAGGTCTTGTCAAATGCTCCTCTTTGGTTTTTAGCAGAGACTTTTTCACATGCAAACCAACTTTTCTGCTGCTGAAGATTATCATGTGAATGTCATATCATGGCTGACATAACTGATAACTGCCTTACTAAGAGAAAAATGTATGGAAGCCACCTACTACTCATGTGGTAAGGAATTCATGCCATTCACTGCCCCTCCAGCCCCATTTATGGGTGGGATTCATTTGCTCCATGGATGAGACCCATAAGCAACAATTTCCTCCTATTAGTTCCCAAACTGTCACATTCTTGGGATCTGGACAAGGAATGGGTTCCAAAACCATGTCCACTGTAACTGTTGAAGCTGTTACCTTTATCATTTAGGCCCTTAACAGCAGGACAGATTAATTTACTCCTCTCTGAACACTGAAGTGGTAGATAAAAGGATCATTTTGTGGCAATATAAATATTTTTTTAATTTGCATTAACCATAAAATGCATATCCAGACACCAGTTAATTTACTGAAGTCTGTGAGATTGAGAGGAGTGAAGGAGAAGTTCCTTTAATGG
>JAYRBT010000021.1:16705483-16718377 GCA_036023395.1 Myiotriccus ornatus | reverse complement strand
AAATGCATATCCAGACACCAGTTAATTTACTGAAGTCTGTGAGATTGAGAGGAGTGAAGGAGAAGTTCCTTTAATGGCTTTATTCTGCTCCCAAGTATAAATAAATCTGTACTGATGGACAGAGAGCTGGGCAGTGACAAGAACTTTAAATTACTATCACGTTTACCTTTAGAAATTAAATATGGGATTTTGTGGGTTTTTTTCCTTTACAAAGGTAAATTTCAGGACATCTTTTCAAACGGGCATGAAAATGACATTTTAGTGCTGTACAAAAACAACCTAAAGGAACTTGGAAAACCCCCAACAAACAAAACAACAAAAAGAAAGGAATTGGTTCAGTCTAAATAGGTGAAACAACAAAAAAATTCTGGATAAAAAACTAAAGGCATCTTGTTTTGGCACCTTAACAGTTCAAGACTGAACCATATTCTTACCAGGTTAAGAAGCCTGGTCTTTGCAGAGAGGTGGAAATTGCAACATAAATGAGACTTTCTCCACGGCAGAACCTTTGGCCTCATTGAGAAAGAGAAGCATATGCATCCAAAGGAGAAATCCTGCCTCTTCTGCCCCGGGAGGGCACTGATTCCAAGGCAGATAGTTATTCATTGTGCCAGTTTGCAGCTGATCATGACCCAAGCTGCCAACAACAGATGTTTTGACGGTGGTTAAAGTTCTTCACGGGGTCTTTGGTGAGCAGCACCAAAGCATTCAAGGCAACTTGTATCTCTAAAATATTTCAGCTACAGATTTCATCAATTCCCCAAACTTCTGGCATTTTAGGTTGTGCCAAGTGGTGGGGATGAGATGCCCTAGATTTACAAGCCCCTCCAGCTGAGAGCTGTCTGAAGTTATCCCAATATGAAAACTCTATTTTGGAAGCAGATAAGAACTCTGCAAGGCTTCACACTGTTCCAGTGGAAGCAGGAGGTACAGATGGAAGTTTACAGGCAGTATTATCTGCAGTGATACTGAATCTGTCTGAATTTTCAAAATGAAATCTCTGGCCAGCATTTTGTTTTCTGTGAAAATCTGAGTGAGGAGAGGAGAATTTGGGCTGAACACTCCATATTTCAATCCATCTGAACACAATAAGTCTTCCAAGTCCGCTGACAAAGTGATGAATGAAGTCTACTGCGTGTAGTTCCTTCTACTGGATATACAGGATTTTTTTTCTCCCCCTCAAATTATCAAGTCTACATCCAGTTTGCTCAACATTCATTGAGCAAAACATTAGTGCTCTATCAAAAAGCTATGATACAAGAAGAATCATTTAGAGATCAGAGACATAGGTGAACTTTCATGATTAATGATCTCCTTTCCTTTTCTGTTTTCCTCCCACAGCAGAAAAATCTTTATCGTATTCCTGAGCATCCAGTAAGCACAGAGCTCTCACTACCTGACAGGGAACAGCGAGGACCTGGGGTCTCTAACCCTATCGGCACATAAAAAGTCTTGTTCCAAGGGCAAGAATGAAGAATAACAGAAATAAATGCAGCATATTTGACTAATGGCTCTGGGTGATCTGAGCCTCCCCACCCCACCCCGTGATGGGAGGGTTCAGAAGGCCCAGGGAGGGAGTTGGGGTGGCCTGGTTTGGAACCACATGTGAATTTAGCCTATCCTGAGGCACACGGTGCTGCACAGGGACTGAAGGATGCAGCAACAGATGGATGGGTTGGCACTGCACAGCTGAGAAAAGGTCAGGAAAAACCCAAGGTGTGCTAAATGGATGTATTGCTTTCTGCTCTGAGGATACTGATGGTCTCCATCTCCAGCCACCCAGCTCCCTTTGCCAGCGCTCATTTCATCTTTCCTCGAAAGAAAAATATTTGTAATAAAGGAGAATGAAACATTCCTTTTGTAAGTGCCTGCTGTGTGCTTATTTCATGTCTAGAATGTCACAAAGGGAATATTCAGGGCCCTTTCATTTTCTCCCTGGTAATTTATGTTTTCCTAAGCAAACATTCTCGGTACACACATCCTTCTCAAACACAAACACCCCTGCAGACTCAGCTGGACATTTTTTGTGTAAATGGTGAAGTACCCATTTGGGTTTCTTTAATGCTAAAGAGGATGAAAATGAAGGATTTTTATATATGGCTGATACTGAATTCTCTCTAAGCTGTTTAGAGATTGGAGATGGCCACAGTTTGATGGCAGTGCTCCCCAGTTCATGTGTCTGAGCACCAAGAATTAGCAGGGAGGCCAAGGCAGGCCAGGGCACTACATTTGTGCTCTGGTCTGAAGTGTGTGTGCACACCTCGGAGCCCACATGGAGTGAACCAAAGCTGTCAGACCTACCTTGGGCAGCCTGCAGAGGTCACCTGAACATGGTGCCTTCCTAAAGGAGGCCCACAGAAAGCAGGGGGAGGATTTTTGGAGGGGGAATTTTTACATGGGCAGGCAGGGAAAGGCAAGTGGGAATGGCTTTAAGCTGAATGAGGGTGTGTTTCGATTAGATATCAGGAACAAATTCTTCCCTGTGAGGGTGGGGAGGCCCTGGCACAGGTTGCCCAGAGAAGCTGTGGATCCCTGTGAGTGTTCAAGGCTGGACAAAGCTTGGAACAACCCGGGCTGGTGGAAGGTGTCCCTTCCCATGGCAGGGGGTTGGACCCGGGTGATCTTTGAGGTCCCTTCCAACCCAAACTATCATGTGGGTCTACGAACAGCAAAGGTGGCCTGTCCCAGTGGCACATCATGGTTACTGTGCCTGTGAAGACCATCACTGTCACAAGGTGCTGGAAGGTGAGAAGCATCACCCTGAGCACAAATGCACTCCATGGCCAGTCTGGGTGGGAGCAGGCAAGACAATTCCTCTTTGCAGCCAGAGCTGAGACTTGCTGGGCTATCCACATTTCATACAATTCCCTCTTCCTGGTCACATCTGTGGTGTGCTTGGAAATCCTACAGCAGCAGCTCAAGTTCTGCAATCTCTATCAGACCAGATACTCAAATAAAGGCAATTCCCAGGAAATACGGGTGACACCAATGACATAAATAAGCATTTGATATTATCTTTGGTCTATATCAAAGAGCTTTTCCAGAGGGTTGAGTGCTTATTAAATCAGGACATGTATGAAGAGCACTAGTTTATTAAGTGACTGTGCTATTCCTCTCTCTTAAGACTGTTTTCCCTTCTCCTGCTCATACACCTGCATCAATTTTCCCACACTGAACTCTTCCCAAGGAGAGCACACAAGTACACTAGAAATTAATTGGATCCTAACACACACCTTCCAGATACAGATTTTTCAACTGAGCTTGCCAGTTCTAGGGGAAATCATTTTAAGGGACAATAAATACCACTTTATTTCTATACACAGCAGTGTGATATACTGTAAGCACTCAACCCTCCTCCCCTTGGAAGGCAGAAAAATGCTGTGCTTGCAGGTAACTGGAAACATATCCTATTTCTTGCTTCTGAGTAAGCCGGTAATTAGAGTAGAAACATGAGGAACAATTTCAATGGAGCTGTAAAACTCCACCAGGAAGAAAAAAAAAATCTATTTGAGGTTAGAACAAAATCTTTTTTTAATCTGGCTAATGCTACTTTTGTGCTGATGCTGATCATTATATTTATTACTAAACTGTGGGACATTCCAAAGCATTGACACCTGACTTCACTTACTAGAAAAGCAATCACTTTCAGATATTCAGCTTGGTGATTAATATGTAGATACCTAATTTTTAGTGGATTAAAGCATGTTGTATCAATTTGGTGGTCTTTAGGATTTATAATCAAACCCTGACGACGTCTGATTAATGCCAGCACAGGCTCCCTGAACCTTACAGTATTCTTGTTCCTTTGGAGCTCAGATCACAGCAGGCTGATTACCCCCTGATTATCCTGAGTAACTGGGGTCAGAGGTTCTCTGGCACCACAGAACACATTTAATTCAATCAATTCAGTTAGTGAAGCAGTTGGGGGGAAAAAAAAAATTATTCCAACTGCTGTAACATTGCATTAGAAAAATTGCCCGGGATTTCTGTGCTCCAACTTATGGGCATTTTTGCTTAATTTCTAATTTAATATTCTGCTGGGGTTTGCAACTTCAATTACTTGTGATATTTTCACTCATAAAGTCGGGGACATTGGGCTTGGAGGGAGAAAGGAAAACCAGAGGAAGAAAAGATGCCTGTATTAACCTGTACAAGAACCTTTGCTGACAGACACACATTTCCATAGCTCAGTTGTGATTTTCCTGGTTAGACACTCTACTGGTGTCTCAGAAAAACCCTCTTTGTTCTCTCCATTTATCCCTTTTTGCCACTGCCAGATTTTAGCTCTGCTCTTGCTTTTGGTGGCTTTTGATGTTGTTTAGCTGAGCACCAGTTCATTTGTTGCATAAGCAGGGACTTTGATGAGCTGTGATAGGGCACAGCCCTGGTTCAGACAGCCCAGCACCCTCCTGCGTGCTCAGATGGAGTTTGGGGAGCTCATTAAAGGCACCAGCTCTGGACTTCACTCACCTGAAGCAGCAAGTGCTGTGTATGGGATGAAACGTAAAAAAGGACCTCTTGTTACTGCCTGAAAACCTCGAGGTACTTCACACACAAATGCCCAGCAGCTCAGTTTGACTCCTGCTGGTGAGTTTTGCATCCTGTACAACGATCCTGAGTCTGCTGATACACAGACATTCCTTGCTGGGAGTCCCGAGGCTGCTGCTACAGCCACAGCTCTGCTTTCTGACCGCGGGGTGGGCTGATTATCAGTTTCAGGGGACTAATGATGATGGAGACCTTCCACTGCACTTCAAAAGGGGCACTAGAGAATCTAACAAATGGAAGAGACACCACATATAGGAAATTTGGGCATGACGTGGAGCTTCAGGCCATTGATGAGAGAGCAACACACAAAAGCACGTCAGCAAATACATAAACACAACCCTAAATGATCCCAAAGAGAGGAAGAAGAATTTATGAGCACGAGCATCGTGTTTGTCCTGGCAAAGCACTGCAGGTGCTGACAACCTGCCTTAACACCCTGACCACGAACACTGGAATGAAACCACCAAATTTATGACCCAGAGGAACAAGGAATCAGTGGAAGTAACAGCAGGAAAAGGGGTAGAAGCTAAGAAGGGTGTGTACAACAATTTTGTGTTTGCCGTATTATGACTATTGAAAATATTTCTAAGTTGAAAAATATTTCTATTTTTCAGTAATTCGATCTGAATTAATAACAATTCTTGGATTAGGATGGACTTGGATTAGTGTTAAATTTTATTAGTAATAAATTCTTGCCTTTATATATAAGGTGGGCTTTCCCTTTGCCCAGTCAACAAGATTTTGAGTGTGACAATAGAACACCACACTTAGCTATTATTTGCAATGATTCTTTAGACATTAAAGCAACTTTCCTGAGTAGGATTCTTTAATAAAGGAAATGAAGTCTTACACCTCCATTTTCCCTGCAAGCAGCAGAAAGTTGCAATTTAATCTTCTGCTTGCCCACAGAGAAGATCCATTTTCTGCATGTTCCTTTGGGGTTCCTCGGAATGAAAAATGCTCTGTGGTTATAAAACATTCTCTTAATGAAACTCGCTCTCAACCAACTCTGGAATTGATGAATCTCCTCCCAATCCCCTCTGAAAGTCTCCCCACAGCACAAACCCTGACATGGCTGTCAGGCTCCCTTACGTTAAGAAAAACCCAAAATAGGAGCTGCAGGAAAATTGCAGGTCAGAAGTTTGGTGTATTAGCAGAGAGATGTGGAGAAACCACAGTGTGCCTAAGTGGGACATCCAGCTTGGGAGCCCACAGAGAGTGCCTACAGAGCCCTGCACAGTGCCCACAGACTCTCTGTGGTGTATGGAACATTCTCAGCCCGCTCCACAACCAGACATGACCCCCATGGCATAATCAATTCTCCATATTAAACACAAAGCCACATGTGCAGAAGGAAACAAACGGCAGCAAAACCCCGTCACACCCAAGGGCTCAAAATACACACACCCTTCCACTCCTGCCCTGGGGATGAAAGAGGAAGAAACCTCGTACAGCAGATGTTCCTTCTGTGGCTTACTCTGCACTGCAAAAGAGTCGTGGGCAGTAAAGGCAATTTAATGCTGTGGAAACAGCAAACCACTGTTGGGATGTGCAGGAAGCAGCACCGTGGGCAAGGCAAGGGCAGGAAATCTTCCATCTGCTCAGCGCTGGGGAGCCCCAGGTGGATCAGAGCACCTGATTCCTGCCCACAGCATGGAAGGCAAAGAGCAGTGGGAGAGCCAGACGTCTAAAGCCTTGAATGACTCTGAACAGCAAATGCACCCTGGGCTGTTGTGGGTGAAGGGGTCGTCTGTGTGTCACCTTCGGAGCGGACGAGGCCAGGAAGGGCTGGGATCCAGCAGAGGCCACGAAAATTCTCATCAGAGACAGAGGAAAACTTGTTACTAGCAGGGAAGCTGAAGGACTGTGGCGGGTTGCTGGGAGGTCACAGAGGCTGCAACCTCAAAGCTCCAGAAGGAAAAATAAACAAACACTGGAGATTATACAAATGGCAGGGAGAGACTTGAAATTATCTTGAGAACCCTTCTCTGCAAAAGTCATGATAAACCCAAATCCAATAATCTGCACAGAGCAAAACACCCCTGCCTAATTTTCCAACTTTTTTAAGGTTCATGATCCTCATTAACTTCCAGGAAGCTCCCTAGATTGCCAGGATTTTTTTGAAAGCAAGTGATAGGCAGGACTCTCCTAACTGAGTCTCAAACTCCCCATCGTACAAAACTCTTCATTACGCTGGATTTGGTGCTGACAGCTGGAGATACAGACTGTAACTGCAAAATCACATTTACCCTCCCTACTGCAGATAAAAGATGAAAATTGTGCCTCCAGCTTCTGCTTTCCTGGCCGGTCATGTTCTCCTTTGGCAATAAAATGTAAGGAAAGGGGAGGGGAAAATAATT
The DNA here is from genome assembly GCA_036023395.1 of Myiotriccus ornatus. Lineage (NCBI taxonomy): Eukaryota > Metazoa > Chordata > Aves > Passeriformes > Tyrannidae > Myiotriccus > Myiotriccus ornatus. Next base: position 16,711,469 of record JAYRBT010000021.1, on the reverse strand, counting down.
ATGATCTCAGCTTGGGGAAGGATTCTAAGGGAACAAGAATGGCAAAGCCAGATATCCCAGTTTAATTGTTTTGAGGGTCTCTGCAGCAGAACCACTACAGCAAAATTCCTGCTCCAGTTAGAACTCCTCCATTTTTACCAGAATTAAAAACTCTTCCCTTGCATTCCCACAGCAACAAACTGCTCGTGCCAAGCAGACAAGATTTCTGAAGAAAATCGTGCTTTTTAACAAATCTCAACCATTACTTCATCATCTTCCTGAATTGTCTGGCAAAGAGGAATTTAAAGGCCTGCATTTGAATTCCAGAGCAGCTATGAAATGAAGAAAGCAGATTGATTTGCATTCTGTTCCACTACTCTCTTTGCCAAAGTGATTTTTATCAGAAAAAAAAAAAAGAAAAAATACTAAAAAAACCCAGAATCTGAGCCTGAGAATTCAGTTTTCAACTTCAAACCATTGATTTCTTTTTTTTTTTAAATTTTCTTACAAAATAAACCCTTAGAAATAGGATTTACAGAAGAAATGCTGCCAGAACCCTTAGAACATATAATCCACTCTTTCCTCACGTGGAATTAATGCAAAATGCCACCCTTCCATTGCCCACGAGCCTTGGCAACAAATAAGAATTGTGACAGGCTGAGAGCACACTGTCTGGGATTTTTATTCTCTTTTTTTTTCCCCCTGGAAAAATGTCTGTTTCATGTGCTTTGAAGCCTCCATGGTTTTATTCCACCTAATCCCTGCCTTGTCTTGTTTTGTTCCTCGCTTCCAGGGAGCACCTGCCAGGCTCCTGGGTGGCTGCAGGCCACGTCAAACCCATTTGGGGTGTCTGGGACCGGCTGACACCTGTCCTTTGGCTGCAAATGTCACCACAACTACACCCAACCTTCTCACCTCACCCCCTTTTCAGTCATTATTCCTTAAGTTTTCCCCAACTTCTGGCAGGGAAATTGCATGGACTCCACCAGTGCCATAAATGCCAACCCAAGGGATTAAATGCAGCTGCTCTGGGCCACCTTGTTCTGTCAGGGAGAATGGATAATGCCCTTGGAGTCCACCTGCCAGTCTCCAGCATCGACGGCAAGGGAGCTTTCCAATCAGATCCTGGGTGTCCCAGGGCCTGGCTTTTGCTGAACAGCCTTGAGCAGATGGGATTTAAATCCTATTGAGGGTATTAGTCTAAAGTGAACGAAGTGGAGAGTACACTTCTCGTTTATATCCCCAGAGTGATAAATGGGAGAGTGCAATTTTTGATTTTTTTTTTTTTTCTAAGGCAAAGAAAATGGGAAACCAACAAGGATTTCAGGCACATGAGAAATAGCTTATGAATTTAGATGATAGTTCAGCGGAAATAAATTGTACATCTGTTCATTCATTTTAATAAAGTGGGGAAATGACACGCTGCTGGAGCCTTTGGAGAATGGTGGTATTTTTTAAATTATGAGCCCATAATAGCAGCATTAACATTTGTAATGCTGCCCATACTTTGTGAATTTAAGAAAAATAAATTTATGGGATAAGTGAGCTTCAACCCATAGTCTGGACTCTGAGCATTTAAAAGCCAATAAGGTGCTTCCTGAACACCTCAGATTAGTGCAGGAATTCTTGAGGAAAGACACTACAATAGCTGTCCTATGTAACACAGATAATCCTCTACGCACATGTTGACAAAGCGTGCTTATTATTTCGGAATAAATAATTCAGATGTGCTGAATGTAGCTGAATCCATCTATTTCTGCTGACTAGTACCCAGCGCTTGTGTTTACAGGCAGCTACAGTCTAGTGCCTCCCCCGAAAGTGGTCCATTAAAGACACAAACTGGCTGCCTTCCTTGGCTGTGTGGATGCACGGAATCATGCACTGCCTTCTGCTGAATTCAGGCAGGAATATTACCTTTCTCTTGAGTCTCCCATAACCCAGAAGTTAGCAATGGAAAAAGTTATGAGTTGAAGACAATTGCTTCATTCTTTCTATTTTACCATTATTTACAAAGATGACATGGAAATCTAAGAAATAAACAACTGAGACTCTGGGGCATGTTGCATTTTAAAAGGTTATGGTTTGATTTTTCCAAACCAACCTCCATGGGAAATAATAAAATAAGAGTTCAATATTAACTGTTGTGTTTCCTTTAAAAGCACAGTTAGTAAGATCATTAAAATTCCCTTTTAATCGACTGCATTAAAGCAATTACTACTGGAGTAAGGACGATCTAAAACTGATTAGTTGCTCACAGATTGCTCTTTGATCAGCTGGGATGATGCTCGTTCAAAAAAAGGGAGAACAGGCAACGCTGCCATCCTTGAGAAGAGGTGAAGTTCAGCTCAAGTCGCGTGTCAGAACCCAAGACCTTTTCACAACGCTCCCTGCACTGTTCCCCACTAACAGGCCAAACGAGTTAAGAGTGTGGTTTAAATATCTGATCTTCCCAAAGCAGAGGTTTCACTGAGGGGATGCTGGAAAGGGGGACCTCACCAGGAACATCTCTCTGGGGAGCCAGCAGCACGTGAGCGTGTCCCTGTGCCCTGCACTGCTCCCTCCAGCAGTCCAAAACCATCCCAACGGGCAGTCCAGGTAAACAAGGCTCATTGTAATTTGGTTCTCCTGTGAATACAGGAGAACTGAAGAAAAGAAATACCTCTGGGACACAGGAGACCCCCGGGCAACACTTCCCATTGACAGAAACCGTACAGATTTATTGACTGGAACTGCTTTTTAATCATGGCTGGAGGAAAGAAAACAGTTCCTGGAGACTGCCAGTCAGCCCCAGCACGGGGCATGATAAAACTGTTTGTGCCAAAAATACCAGGCACTGCCCCTGTCTGAGTAAAAGGACATTAAAGAGTTCAACATCTGCAGGCAAAGTTGAATTTATTTACTTATGGCTTCAATTATTATTTAAGAAGGAAAACTTGAAAAGGTCAGAGCTGCTAACTGAGAAAGCCTGCCCTTCATTTGTCTTCAGACATACACTGTTTCTGAGCTTAGTTCAACACAAATCAATTAATCAGGTACAGTGTTCTGTTTTCAAATGCCAGTTCTGTTATTTCCAAATATGAAAATATATCATGTTATTTCCGAATGGCCCCGACGATCTTAGAGGTCTTTTCCCACCTGAGGGATGGACAAGTAAGACCAAATCTCGTTTTTGTTTTAATCCGTATTAGAAAATGCAACTTTAGGCCAATAAAACATCTGGTCTTCAGTTTAGGTAGGCAAACATCTGTGGGCCTGTATTTCTATTTATATAGATATGCATATGTATAAAAATCCAGATCTGTTTTATAGCCTAATCCTGCATTCCCGTCTCCGTGGAGCGCTCTGTTTGGATGGGAGCCATAGCTTGGATACAGTTAAGAATACCAATACTGTAGATAAATCACCTTCCTTGGTATTATTTCAGCAAGAGAAAACCATTGGTTTAGATTTAAGCTTATTTAGCAGGATTGATTCTCCTTATGTACCTTTTGAAAGTTTCTCATATAATTCCTTAGATTTTTCAAACTTTCTTTTTTTTTTTAACTGAAAGATTGCTTTCCACCCTTTAAACTTCTTGAGGACAGGACCACTCTCCTTTCCATCAGTCTTCTAAACGAAGAAAAATCATTGAGCTGAGAACATCTGACAGTACTACATAAAGTATGGGCACTGCCAGCCTCAGTGAGTGGAGATGGTCAGGACAAACGAGCCGGGGAGGAGGAAATAAAGCATAAAAAAACCCAAATGAGATGATGTGTGCAAGGAGACAGTGATGGCACTCGATTTATAGAAGGCAGGCAAGGAGTGTCCGTGGAATTCTGTGAGTCATAAGCAAACAGTCAATTTAAGTCATGAAAACAAGAAGGTGGTTCCCAAGGGAAGCAGGGAGTGAGGGGATGAAGGAGAGTTTCCTGGGGGAAAAGTATCACGGAATGGACAAAGGAAGGTCTTCCAGAAATAACCCTAAAGGGGCAAAATCTTGGGGACAGAAAGAGGAACATGAGACAACGAAGGTCAGAAACAGCTTTTTATGAAATAGTAGAAGAAAAAGTTTTCTGTATAAAAAGACAGCAGAGAAAGTGATGGAAATAAGAGCAGAGAGAAAGGGGACATCACACTGGGCAGAAAGGAGTCAGTGGACATGTCACTGAAGGTCATCTTGGTAGGTCTGAAGCAGGGACTGGAAAGAGGAGCGGAGAGGCGTTTGAGGAACGCAAAATGTTCGGGTTCGGAGGGTCAGAGGACTCAAAGAGTTTGGAGAGGAAGGATATTTAATTATTGAAATTCAGAGAAGGCTCCTTCCAGGCTGCTGATTAAAGAATAGGCTCCAAAGGCAGAAAACCCAACAGAGAAGAGTTTGCTGTTTGGTTAGTTGGTTCGGGGTGGGTTGTTTTGAAAAAAACGAATGTTGCAGCAGGCAGAAGGGATTTTGAAGGATAAATTTCAGCCCTGGGCAAATTAAATATCAAGCAGAGCTCACAAGCAGTTAGCTGGGAGAAATCTTCCACAATATGCAGAGAAGCGAATAAAAACACCTCTATAAAAGCTGCATCAAGAGGAGAACAGGAGGTAGAAGATAAACTGCAAAGGATGGGCTGTAGAGCAGTTGTGCTGGGGGGAAACACAAGGTCAGGAAAACAACTGAGATTCAGGGATTTTTCATACTCAGGTCCAAGTCAAGAATGGGAAAGAAATATCAATAGTCCGTGTAGAGTGGGGATTATACTTTTTTGGGGGACATATGGACTGAGAACACAGGGGGAAACATTTGTAAAAACAAATAAATATTAAGTGACTGTTGGACAGACGGCTGGAGAAAGGGCTACCCTTTAAGCAAACAAGCATCTGGAACTCTAAGGCAGACAAGTCCTGGAAACAAGCCAAAGTAGAAAGTACAAGGATATGAATAAATTACACTCCTGAACCATTTTCCTCAACAGAGGCTGTAACTGCAAGGAGTTCTGTATGAACCCCCTAAATCTGCTTTCTCTTACGTGTATCAGCACCGTTTTCATTCCAGTGAGTTCGGGAGGAAATCAGCCCTACACAATTTTATTGCTTTCCAAATGAGAATCTTTCACAGGCACTTGCTAAAAATTTTCCTTGAACAAACCTACAGCTCCTTTCAGCTGGTGAGTTTTATCGGTTCACCATTTTAATGGTTCAGAGCAGAAGGAAAAAAAGAGATTTTGTCTAAATAATCCTGACGTTTTGATTCGTGTGCACAGATGGTTAGAAAACTTGGTAGTAGCCAAATCAGTTTTAGTGTTGCTGAGAAAAATCTTAAAATCTCACTTGTCAGCGAAGGAATTGATAAACTGATCACAGAACTCGTTCCATTCTAGTGGAATGACCCAAGCAGTCCAATAACTATTATTTTTGAATGAATAGACTTCAGCTTTATAAATTCCCTCTGCTCATATAAACTGCAACTATAATACCAGTTCACACATATCGTGTAATTGGTATTAAATAGGGTTTTGTCTGCTGCAAATTGAACATGTTAAGATCTATAGTGTGTTATCTTGTTTAATCCTACTTTTAAACTAGAACTCCCACAGATGCTGGAGGCACATTAACAGTGTGGGTTTCTTAACTCATGGGATTAGAGTGATATTTTGCCACACATCTAAAAATCCCTCTATTTGTTACTCCTCAAATCAGCTGTGCTGTGTCAGGCAAGGAGCTTTTGGTATTTCTGTTAAAATGCCACATGAGGAACTGTAATCCTGTACGTACATGAAACACAAGGTCCTTCAAGCCACAGAGAATTTTTGCTGGCTGCACCACAGAAGGAACACCCAGTCATCTGTTCCCCTCTACCTGACCACCAGTTTGCATATTGTCTTGGCTTTAAGATGAAGGAGGGTAGATTAGATTGGATATCAGGAAGAAATCCTTCCCTGTGAGGGTGGTCAGGCCCTGGCACAGGTTGCCCAGAGAAGCTGTGGCTGCTCCATCCCTGGAAGTGTCCAAGGCCAGATTGGACAGGGCTTGGAGCAACCTG
>JAYRBT010000021.1:16691334-16702349 GCA_036023395.1 Myiotriccus ornatus | reverse complement strand
AAAAAAAAACCAACATGAGTATAAAGGCTTTAACACAAAAGCTATTAATGTAAAGAAACAGACAATATATCCTGAGTTCCACGTTCCTTCTTCATTCATCGTCCTGATTATACAAGAATTAAGAACAGTATTAAGGGCATAATCTGTCCTCCATAACTTTGAGTGTAACATAAGATGAAATGATTTTAAGTTCCAGCAAAGGAAATTAAGCTCAGGCTATGCAGGAATGCAGAAACTTTCGTTCTTCAGATTTATGCAGGAACAGCCCGAGGAACCTTTCAATTTTTGACATCTGGATGTTTCAAGAGCAGTGAGACAGGTGCCTCACAAAGATGACACAGAAACAGCAATTTTTGATCCCATTTCCACTATTTTCCATGACCAGAGAAGTCATCCTGGAATTCTGCCTTTCACATACGGAAAACAGACCAGATAACATCTTTTGTTTGTTTTCCAGGAGACTTTGGGGCACTTGGAGGTCTGTCAAGTATGGGAGGGAACTGCTACAGGAGTACAAAGTGGAAGTAAAGCTGAGTGAAAAGGTCAGTGCAAATATCTCCCTGGTGTAAGGGGTTTCTGAAGGTTAAGACACGCTCCAGGAGCCTTTCTGGCTGTATTTACAGCTCTAGAAAAAACATGGAATGGCGAAAGAGCTCCTCTCTGGTGATCTCCAGCCATCGGGAAGCTGCTCTTTATGCCAAAGTTTACCAAGAGCTGCAGAGGCTTTGCCCTGCTCTGTGGAGTTTCTGTATGAATTCTGCTTTCTCTGCGTGTAAACTGTCTCACAGTCCAGCAGTAGGAGCCAAATGGCAATTCCAATATGCATTTTGCTCGTGTGATTTTGCTGAAACGGTTTTATCCCTTCCACAGAACTATTTCTCGTGACAGAGCTGACTGTTTGCTCCAATTTGGACAGGCTGCTAGAATTTCAGACAGGTTCCTGTAACACTTAGGCCAGAGGAAAACTCTTTTTCTTAACTGTCAGCTGGCAATGGCTTCTTCTCATCTGCTCACACCTGCTTTTGCTGCTCAAGCACCTCAGCTCAGTCATCTGCCCTTCCAGCATCCAGCAGGAGAGGACACTGCGTGAAGAAACAACTCCAGCTCACAGGCAAGACCCACAGAGAAAGGAATAAGATTAATTAGGGATCCCAAAGGGCAAAATTTTCCTTCTAAGGCAACATAAGGACGAGGGTTGACTTTCAGAGCACAGAAAAAGGGGAGGAGAGGTTTGTTTCTAAACGCGCAAAGCGAATGGACAAATCTGGTCTGTGTTGGTAAGGTGTGTCTACCACAGAAAATAAGAGTATCATGTCTGATACATTCACATTTTTGTGAAAGAAGTGTGGAAAAAAGAGCCTAGAGTAACCTGAAAATTGCTTTTAGCTCAGGTTTTGCTCCTCAATATGGTTTAGCCAATACCAAGAATTAAGGCAGGGACTTTCAGAGCTACAAGCCTGTTTCTCGTCAGTCTGAGCTGAAAAATAAATCTCTCCAGATGGTGCTGGGAAAGTCTCACATCCTCTCTGAACCATGAGCAGAAGGAGATACAGATTGTCCTCCAGGGGCTGGTTTGCCCCAGTGGGTAACACTACTGAGTCAGAAGACAGTGCTGGAAGTCATCATAAATCATGGTGACAAGCAACCTATTCACTTACAGGTCTCTATAGGAACTGATGAATCATTTATTAAAGCACACATTAGTCATTTATTACCTTTCTATAAACCATTTATCAGTTGGTATTCAAAATGTGAGAAAATCATATTTTTTCACTTAAGACTCAGCACTAGTGTATCTCAAATCTCACCGTGGTGATGTTTTGTCAAATTACACGAATTTTATTCAGTTCACAGGAGGCAAGCTTCTTCATTTATCTGGAAAAGTCTTTTCTAAGAACACAGATTCAAAAAAAATCTCTACTAGGAAAACATATTTTCCCCGCTCTTATTCTCCCTGATGTGACAGAATTATTTGTATTTTGCATTTCTTTGTCCCAGAAATGGACGAAATTGAAGGTGAGGATGGAAGTGGCACAAAGAGGAATTGTGTCAAGAATGACTATTCCTTGAAGAAACAAAGTCTCTCTTTCTTATATGCAAGTGAGAACACTCTGACAAGTCCCACTTTTCAATGCCTGGCTAGGGATGGGCTGCTGTCCCAAACCTGTGGCAAAGGAGAGGTGCAAGAACCAGGGGGACTGTGGAAAAATCATCCACTTAAACCACATCACTGCATCCTTCTCTCTAGTGCCTGACAGCATTTACTAAGGAAAGACAATATATCTGATATTAAGGGAAAAGTAGCACAGTAAAGAGCAACAATGGAAGATTTAAAAATTCAGGAGAGAAGAAAAAGACACATATATTCAGAAGAATCTCATTTTTGAGTATATACTCTGCAGTCAGGAGTGGTATAAGCAGGAATCATTGGACTGTTCTTTTGGAGCAGGAAGAATACACAGGAGGGGGTCGAGTCCAGATCTTTCTCAAGTAAAACAAGGATTTTTTCCTCCCCTAGGTCTCAGGGAACATCTGGGCAGAACCTACAGGAGCAGATCCAAGAGGAGTATTTGCCTGCTCGTGGCTGTCAGCTGATGCCACAGTGCTAATTTCTCATCACACTACAACCACGGGGACACTGCAACATATAATACATAATATAGACTAAAATCACTGTTTTGCAGGCACATAACACCACAGTGGTCTGTCACCCACACTCACAGGGATGTAACAAAATAATTCTCATTTTTGTCAATGTTCTGGGTATAAAAACAATACTCAGCACCACTAATGTTCACTCAGTCCAGCTCATTCCCACCCAGCTGGGATATCCTGCAGTATGCAGGCCAGGGATCAGATTTTCCAGAATGATCAACCCCTGCTCCTTGCTCTGCTTCATTCCTTACTTACACATAAGTAATGCTTTGCTGCTGAACAAAATTTGACCTGCTGGAAAGGAAATGCCAGGTTGCTCTTTGTGATACAAAATGCTGCATTCAGTAATAATTCACAAAACTAATTTTAAAAATCTGTCCCATTATAGAAATAGGGTTGTAAATTTTAAAAGGAGGCCACTAACTTTACTAGTGTCTCTATTTTCAGTCTGTATAATTTAAATTTGGCACAATAACCCGGCCAGTGCAACCTTTTAAAAGGCAGACCTTTTTACTTCACCCAGAATTTTTGGAGGAGCTCTTAAAACATTGCTCTTTTAGGCATTAAGGATGAAATTAAACGCCCTGGAGGGAACAGGGTACTGTTTGCACACCTGAATGGATTTTTACACTGCTCAGAGCCCATTATTAACAGTTTGGTACACGGGAAATAGAACAAGGCAGATATTTTGGGAGAGTGTAGAGTGATGCGACAGTAACAAAATAATTAACTGGGCTGAATCCCACCAAGCAGTGTCTCAGATATCAACCCATCGAAGTGCCTGACACACATTTACAGCCTCATGGGCCTGAAGTAGTCCTCTGGAGTTAATGGAATTGCTGTGCTGGATCCCAGCCAGGCTGCTCAGCTTCCTCTGGGATTATGGTCTGAAACACCACCGGTGAATTTTCCTTAAACACCAAGGCCACAAGTGCACCAGAATGGTATGGGAGGGAATAACAGTGCATGGAAGAACAGAGTCACTAGTCAGGCACCCCCTTCTTCCAACAGGACCTACACAAATCCAGGAGAGGCTGCTGCAGAACTGGGCACAGCAAGGGAGAGGCATTTAGGCCTTTCCCAACAGAAGGAAGATGTGGATACGTTGGAGTGAGTCCAAAGGAGGCCACCAAGGTGATCAGAGGGCTGGGACACCTCCCCTCTGAAGGCAGTCTGAGAGAGCTGGGGCTGTCCAGCCTGGGAAAGGGAAGGCTCTGGGGAACTTCAGAGCCCCTCTCAGCACCTCAAGAGGGATTATGAGAAAGCTCCACTTTTTCACAGGAGCAGGTAGTGCTGGACAAGGGGGAATGGCCTTCAGCTGAAGGAGTGCAGGTTTGGATTGGATATTAGGAAGAAATTCTTCCCTCTGAGGGTGGGGAGGCCCTGGCACAGGTTGCCCAGAGAAGCTGTGGCCGCCCCATCCCTGGAAGTGTCCAAGGCCAGTTTGGATGGGACTTAGAGCAACCTGGGATAGTGAAAAGCATCCTTGTCATGGCAGGGGGTGGAACTAGATGAGCTTTAAGGTCCCTTCCAACCCAAACTATTCTGGGATTCTATGATTCTTTCTAAAAAACTCAAATAAAGCCTGTTATTAAGCATTTCTAGTAAGTGTTTAAGAACCCAGCCTCCAAAGAACAGACACAGTAAGCAGGAGTACAGAGTGTATTGCTGCTTAGGGGCAGATTCATGACATTTCTGATGAAAAAAGTGGGAGAGATTGGTCAAGTGTCGAAAGATAAAACTCATCTTAAATAGACAGAGACATGCTCAGTCATGGCTGAGATTGCCCTGCACTGAGGAACCAGATATCTGTTGATACACACAAGACTTGGAAATAGAAATATATAGGAATATAGAAATTTTCAGCTTTGGAGAAAGATGTGTAGAATCACTAAACTTCTGTCATATTGTAATCATATTTATCTTCAGTAAGATTCAAACCACCAATTACTGCACTGTTTGGGGTACCCAGTGTTGAACCTACACAGGGCAAATCCAGCTCTGCTGATTTCATTCCTTTCACCGTGTCAAATCAGGAATGAATTTGGCCCCTGTGCTCACAGAGGAGGAAACACATCGAAAACTTGGTTCAAATGAGCTACATCAACAGAACATGATAAATAAAGGCAGAGCTACTGTATGTAGAAATGCTGTCAGATGGAAACACAGAGCAGTAAATAAGCTTTTGTTTAATAAAAGGGAAAAACACGGCGAGAAAAAGTATCTTTAGAGAGAAGGAAACTGGCTGGGAAAACACTCCAACACCATAAGAACCCAGGCCTAAAGCAGCCAATCTCAAAGCAAAGAAAAGAAAATGCACTCTGAAATCAAACCTTCAGGTTTACTCCAGTTGAGCTTTCTACTTCAGAAGTTACCTCGTAGAATATGACTTTCCCTTTCAGCTCTAATCCAAATCAATAGTATTGCAGCCTGTGGTATACAACTGGTATTAAAATACAATAACTAAGTACTCAAGGCAATAAACCACATAAAGTGTCACTGGCTCAATTAATAGACACCTCTTACACTATTTCTTTTAAGTAGAGCATCTGTTTCTAAAAGGGCCTGCCATCACACATCTTAAAAAATGATTTTTCCTGCCTTATTCACGGAATAAGAAAATCACTCAGCAAGGCAGAGGGATGATTTCTGAGGTCATTAACATCTCTGAACACTGAAAGGTTCAAACCCATGCCAAACCATTATATATATATATATGTGTGTGTGTGTCTCTCTCTGTGGAAAGTAAAAACTGCAAGAAAATTGTCTAAGACCAGAAAGAAAACCAAATAATGCTGCCTCCTCACACCTATTTCATTTCTACGCTAAACCCCCAACCTTTCAAGGGTACAGAATACCTTTTACTGCCACTGACTGAACTGAAGTTATAAACATTTCATTTATAAACATTCGTTTCCACAGAAATAGAAACTAACAGTACATTTGTGCCTAATCAGACATGGGTTTTAACGTGCTTGCCCAAATTACCAAACTATTAAGTCAAACAGGACATAAAATTATAGAAAGATTGCTTGAAGAGAATTCTATTGAAAGATGTAGAGAAAGATTTCTAAAAGAGGAGAAATCTCCAGTTTTGGAAATTCAAGGGGGGGGACTGTGGCTCTCATGAATTTCTCTCACCATTCATTAATCCAATAAATTCCCATTTCTGAATACACTGAGTTGTCTTGGACATCATTATGTTCCAGAAGGCTAAATAACAGTATTTTAAATATATTTTAAGTATTGGTTGTCAGGAAACAGAGCATTAAAAACCTGACCAAAAGGGTAATTCTAAGGGAATTAATTGTTTGATCAAAGTCACTTAATTGTCACCTCTGTACTTAAAAGGTTTGGATCAGGCTCTCCATAACACTTTTTAGGTGACTGAAACACTCTTGCCAAAGCATTTGACTGAAGTAATTATAACTCTTGCCACTGACTAGTGAAAAATAATATTCCTCTTGGCAAAATTGTCATTGTTTCTAATTTCTTCTTCCTTTTTTCTTTTAAAAACCCTTCTCTGTCATGCTTTAACCTGGTATTCAATTTGCATATATAACAACCATTCAAGTAAAATAGCAGTAATTTGTTTCAAAATAACCTGTTGCCCATTTGCTAATATTAGGCCAGTAAAAAAAAAAAAAATTAAAAAAAAAAATTTTGAAAAGGTAAAAATCTCAAGGAAAAAAAACAAGACTTCTACAGCCTTCCAGAAGAATTCTACTTCCACAATTACCTTCAAATCAGCATCCCTCGTGCTTACTTCTCACCTTTTGGGAACGTCCCTCAAAAATCTGCAGAAAGCCCCAGAAAACTTATGTGGCAAAATCCGAACGAGGTCAAACTTTTGAAACTTTCTCGTTCTCTCCAGGTACCAGAAGTTAAAAAAAAAAAGAACAAAAAAAAACACCTAAAAAGTATCAGACTAATAATAAATGCAGGGGGAGGAAGGGAACAGTGTGAGCAGGGCATGAAATTTGGCAGATGTTTTTCGTGAGCTGCTCTGACACTGTTACATCCCCCGTAGTCAGGGAACACCTTCGGGTTGGTTGGGGTTTTATCAGACTTTCCAGCATTCTTCAGCAGAATTCAATTTGCAGGGAAACAACTCTCAGTGCAAATTCTACCTGTAGGTTAAATTTCAAGCTTTCAGGACCAGGGTTTTAATTACAGAACTCCCAGCACTCGCCGGCTCGCAGGGGAAGTGCTGGAGACGGGGAAAAGTGTGTTGCTTTCAGCCATGGTCCTGACCATGGAAGCCCTGAGCTGGAATGTAGGGGAAGAGGATTTGTTATTTTCCCCCACAGGAGAAGAAGGAGAAAGTTACCACAGTAAATTTATTTTCCAGTTTTTCACCCTGCTAGCCAACCTCTGAATGCCATCCCTTGACATAAATTTTTACCTTGTGCTTGCCCTTTGATTTGGAAACGGTGCATACGGATTTACTGATGTAAAAAACCCCCAGAAAAGAGCAGCTCCAGGAAAGTCTGTCACACTGAGCTAAAAACACGTCTGGAAGTATTTCTTTTCCTCCAGGAACAGTTCTATATTTAGAAACAAGTTAATTACAATGACTCGCACCATTTTGTGGAGCACAGAGGGCAAACTCTTACCTCCTTCTTGGTGAATTCTGGTGGGTGGTCATTTTTGTCGTCAATAAGAATAGTGGCAGTTGCTGTGCCAGTCAGTCCCACATCAAGGCCCCCCATGTCCTTGGCTTCTATAACCAGCTCGTATTTTGGGCTTTCCATAGTCTGAAAGAAACAACAGAAAAGGAAAGGTTAAAAAAAAACCACCACCAACAACCTCACACAGGTAACATACTATTTTTAATTCATACTAAAATGATACATTTAAAAATTCTCAGACTTTATTTGGCCTGATAAAACACAGCACAGAAACAGATCTGTTATCACAGTGTTTCACCAAAACAGAAGCACAGTTTTCCATGAGCTTCAGCTGCTGCTCTGCAGCCTTCATTTGCAATACAGCATGAAGGTGAATATTGGTAAACAGTACCTAATTTATCCTGTTATTTAAGAAGATTAGGAAAGAGGCAAGAAATTAAAATATCCTTGCTCTTTATGAGTGAGCTCTACCTTCGGTGCACCAATATTTAGCAGCTTGCTTCATCAGCGTTATGATGGGTACATAATTAAATACTAATGTCACAATCTACATATAAATTCGCTTTATTAAATCCCATTCACTCTGTGTATTAACATTTAGACTGGTAATCTAAGTTTGCTTCACTGGAAGAAACAAAAAAGCAGTTTCTAAAATGGGCAGGGACTTGCAGTTGTTGCCCAAAGCAAGTGCACAGAGTAACATTAATGACTGATGTGGAAGATATCTGATTCTGATGTCACAGGTACCTGTCTGGCTGCCTCCCTGCTGGTCCATAGCAAAAGCCATCCTTAATTTCATCACCCCAAAACAGCCACAGCTTGGGAAAAAATAAAAACCTCTGTGGTCACCATTCTGCAGTGGGAACGTGACAGCATTTGGAATTCTCCTCTCTCACATCAGACATCAAAACACATCTGTGTGCAAGCTGGACCATGGGTCAGTAATAGTTCCATCAAAGGGGGCAATTGTCAGCTTCAGAACCTGCTCCCGTGGAACTCGAAGGGAGTGCTGACATGGATTCACTGGAGACAGGGCTGGGCACCTCATTCAGATGGATTGTGTATGGCTGCCTTACATGGAACCATCTGCCCTAAGGCCACGTGTGCTGCATCATCAGCAGAGCGCACAGATGGGGAAGTGCTGCAGCCACCTCTAAAACTGCATGGTAAGAACACGTCGTGCTCAGGAATGTTTATTCAAAGCTCCCCCAAAAAATCAGTCTGGATCCTCGGGGCGAAGTGACACAACATGCTCAGACCAGATCCCTGAGGAAACTGTGCCTGCAAGAACCAGGATGCACATCGTTGGCAACACTCATCCTGTGTCCTTTATCTAACAGTTTTCCGGGGAATTAGCAGGGAGACAGCTTGGCAAAGCAACCTCTCAGGTCACACAGTCTCTGCAGCCAAAGTGGTTTGAAAGCATTTCCTAAACTGCATTTTGCATGACGTGTTTTCCTGGGCACATCACACCATCTGTTTTTGGAGCACGTGTAAGAAGGAGATTCCAGCTCCTTAGTACTTAAGGAGTAATATCAATAATATCAATAATCAATAAGTCAAGGCAGAAGATATATTTTTTTCTAAAGACATATGGACTACTAGAAAATCAGATGCCACTGCCACACAGGGGATCCTAAAAAATGTATTTCCTTAAGTCTTGCAACATTATTCTATGAAATTCATCTCAGAAGGCAGCAAACCAAGAACAGGAATTTGATTTATAACATCGTAAAACTATACACAAAGAAATATTACTGACATGCCTCCAACACAAACTCACATTATGGAGTGGAACAAAATTTACTGTTTTCATATATTTATTTCCTAAAATGCATTCAATGTATTAAAACCTGAATGAAGCTTCTCTGCCCTCCCTTACCTGCAACTTTTACACTGATTAGGAAATGGTTATTATTGTATGGAAAACTTGCAGAGCCATTTATCACTTCATGTTTATAAGCCTCTTTGCTCAGAAAGAGGCCCATTTTTACTCACAAATTGGCCTTTTTTTTTCTTTGAAAACAGTCCCATTTTCTACTGAAAGCAAGCCTGTTTATTCTAGAAATTGCATCTGCTGCAGCACAAATGTCTGTGACAAGAGTCCAATGTTTAAGCTCGCAAAGAAATGTGGAAAACATTGAATTTTGAGTAGTATTTCATCTCATTATGAATCCTTCACACTTCTCTTCTCTGCAGCACTTCCTGTGTCTAGTGCTGTCACCAAGTATTTGCTTTGTTAGGGAAAGCAGCTCCTCCCAGATAAAACCCTGGAGCACAGGCAGGTTCCCATCAGCTGCTCTCTTCCCACCAGGAGATACCATGTAAACGACTTTTCAGCAATTCTTGTACTTTTAGCCCAGCTAATTCAGGCACTAGTAGCAACTGTTTGGGTCTGAGTGATTTACCACAGTACTTGCAAATCCTGGGATCTGTGGACAGCGCGTGGATCCCTGTGCTCCCACTGACCCCATCCCTCAGGCTGACGCCCCTGTGAAGGGGTTGGGGCTGCAGGAAAAGCTCTCATGGCACCTCCTCATCTTCTGCCTTTTCACAGGGCTCAGACCTTTTACCCCAGCACAGTCTTGTCCCTGTTCTCGTTCCCATCTTGTGAGGAATGAGTGCTCCTGGATGGGGGCCTCACTTTCTCCATCCCTGCTGACTCCACGCTCTCCTCTCCCTGCAGGGGAGGGACAAATGCAGCACCCACAACTGGCAGCATTTGGGACCCCCCGAGTGGCTCAGACTCCTGTCCCACCTTGTCACTGCCTATCACTTAACCCAGGCCTGCTGTTAAGTGACCTAAACCCTGAAGCACCCTCCTGCAAGAACAATCCAGTGCCATTTGGGCAGTGAGATACTGGCAGTAGAAATACGCCCCAACCCTCAGCAAGTGGGATCTACAACTAAAAAGGAAAATAGATTATTTTAATTAATGAACATCAAGCCACTATTTATGTGGCTTATTTTTTATCAACTTATTATTTATCAACTGTGACACTCCTTTGTGGAGTGTAATGCTGTTGGGAGGGTTTGTGTGACTACAGCAGGAGAACCATTCCTTTCCCCATAAATTTTCACTCCTGTCATTTAGCCATGGCAGGGGTGACACCGCCAAATTGTGTGGTTTGCCAAGGAGCTGAGCTGTGTCCTGAGTGCTTTCCTTCAAAGGTCCACCCACTGCCATTCCCACCAGTGTTAACATTCCAACCAGATTTCTCTCCCCTGCTGGCCTGACATAACTGGTTCAGCACCAGAAAACAAGGAGAGGCCAGAAAAGGCACCTTTTCAAGGTTCAGCTTCCTGCCAAAGCCAGCAGGATCTAATCCCAACAGAGGGAAATCAAGAGTTCAGTGCAGACACGCACAGGTGGAACAAACCCAGGCGGTTCTTTCAGGTAATGCTGAACAAAAGCAGATGATGATGGTTTTCTGCTGAGTTTGAATCTTTTAATATTTCCTACAGATGCAATAAAAAACTACCAGTGACTGAAGAGAATCAAGCCCTGTCTAGTATTTCACACCACCAGCAGTAGCAGTCCAAGCCTTGGTTCTGGCTATCCCTTGGAGGTTGTAGGACATCCATGCTTAAATTCCGCTGGAATTCACGTCATCATCAGTACAGTGGGACTCAAAATGCATGGTGGACACCAGTGGAACTGCTTGGATGATTACAAGCACCCAGGAGTCTGTCAACAGCAGGACTCCAGAACCCATCTCTCCAGCGTTT
>JAYRBT010000021.1:16654014-16691234 GCA_036023395.1 Myiotriccus ornatus | reverse complement strand
TGGAGAGTTTTCTTACTGTTTTGTGGATATTAGTATTTCTGTGGTGATGCAAAAAATGCCTCAACACTTCTATTTATAATTCTGTTTATAAATTATGTATTCATGCATAATACTGTATCAGTGGTGTGCTGCCATATCATGTTTGGTACTAATGACTTTATAATATAATGCCAACCAGAAAGAAAAAGTCTTAGGATTTAAATATTTTCAGTGCATGCTAAATAAATGCTTGTGTTCATTTAGGATGATAATTGCATATAAAGCATACTGAATATGTCCTATTAAGACATAATCAATGTTCTTGTTGAGTAACAATCTCAGTACTGAATCTAACATTATCCCGGAGTAGGCTTGTCAGGATTTTGACAAATGTGAAATTAAAAAATGAAGTAATGTGACTATTAACAGCTCTAACAGATATAATGCTTCGATAATTATAATATCAGCATTTACTTTATATGCCAATTGCTGCTGCATAAAAAGGGCAATATACACATAGGCTTTGCATTTAGAGCTTGAATTACAGTTTGATGAATACAAAACCCCAGACAATTTTGCAACATAAATCCTCTTTAGCTCACCAATTTCCAATTTTTTTTTATACATCATAAAGGAAGGTCTACAGTTTAATCACTGCAATAATGTACTTCTGGTATGAAGGAAATCAATATCTATTTACTACCCATGGGAGACGTAGGTATGTCTGGAAGGAAAAGGAAGACTAAATTTTCTCCCTCAGCACTGGCCATTAAATTAAAAAAAGAAAAAAATTGTTTTAAAGTGCTTGTTGCAAATAGGTTTCCTGGCCAGAGATATTTGTTTTCCATCATGAGGAAATCTGTAACTATTTAATACATAGGATGTACAGGATCAAGACTTTCATTCTTCCTAATGCTGACATAACTGTAGGACTGGTATGCCTGGTTATGTATGTTATATAGTTGAGGGAAGAGAGCAAATATTCAGTATCCTAAAGAAAAACCTCATAAAAGATAGAAAGCACTCAAGTTAGCACCCCTACACTGGCTTTTAGCAGCCAAATATATTTCCCTGAGCATAATCCCTTTGAAACAGAGAGGCATGTTGATCTGCAGCAGCTACTCATGAATGCTCACGGTTTGGGAAAAGAATAATCTTCCATGTCAGCTGTGCTAGAAGTATAAAGTACTATAATAATTTTTAATAGCAGTCAAGAACAAGGATCACAATGAAAATGCTTGCTGTCAAATGTTCTTAAATCACACTTTTCTCTTTAAAACACAAGCTACGTTTCAGCTTTCCTTCTGGACCAATATATGTAATTTTCTTTTTCTTCTTCTTTTTTTTTTTTTTTCAGGGAAAAAACCCTCAGTTGTTCCTCATAATTAAACAGTACCACAGAAATCTTTCACTCCAGTGTGAAAGCATCAATTATTATGCAACTTCTTTTGCTTATTTTAGAGCGTTTAATCACTCTGCTATTATTCCACACTCAGAGGTGCCAGGAATACAACGGCCACGCTCATCTCACCCAAACCCTCTGTCAGCTGCAGACAATAGCTGGGGGGAGTCTCTGCTCCCCAGTAATAGGCTGGATTGGAGAAAAGACAACTACATGATAGTCTGTGTGCAAACACAGGCCCTGATATGGGCAAACATTCCCTTTGTGCTGACACGTCACTAACTCTGTGGTTAATGCTGGGCCCTTCCAGAGGCTGTGCTGAGTTTAAAGAACACACATGGAGATGTATCTTAAAGAGTTCAGAGAACACACATAATCACCCTTGTTGGACCTGAGTTTCCCCAAGAGGAGGAGGAACATGTTACAGTTTTCCCTGCCCTTCCTGCAGCCTCAGTCTGGGACATCAACCACGGAAATCACACACGGTGCTGCATGTTCCTCATGGCAGCAATTCCCCTTTCCCAGTGCTTGCACCAGGGAGAACCTGCACATGGAGCCCCAGGAATTCTCCTGGCCTGGTATTTTACATGGTACCCTGGCATTACTTCCCTTCCTTGCTGACTATACACCTGCCAGTGTCTATACTCCAATTTTTGATGCTGGGTAGAAAACACTGTATGTTATTCGCATTAATTAACTGCACTCAGATAAAAACTATTTCTCACAGAATCATAGAACATGCTGAGTTGGAAAGGACCCACAAAGATCATCAAGTCCAACGCTCAGCCCTGCACAGGACCCTCCTCAAAAATCACACCATGTGCCTCAGAGTATCCTTGAGCTCTGTCTGCCCTGGGGAGCCTGTTCTGGGGGAAGAACCCCGTTGTAATATCCAACAGGTTTGCCTGTTGCTTAACATCTTCCAAGGCTACATATTGCACACTGTAAAAATGGTAGTAAACAAAAAAATTGCAAGGGCTTTTTCAGTAAAATTAGAATATGTGGTTAGAGACATTAAGAGTCCCATTGACAGAGCCACTGCTCTCCCCAGCCCTGATTAAATACACTTCTAAAGAAATTAAACCCACCTTGCATTCTGCCAATTTATAAGTAATTATTTTTACTAAGGTAACAGTTTGAACAGAGAATATAAAAAGCACTGTGTCTTGGAATAAATAAATGTCTGCATCAGCACTCCTGGCTGGATGGGGGAAGGTAAGATCCAGTTCCACTGTCTCAACAGGACATTCAACCTTGTTGTCTTGACTGCTTGATAAACCAGCATAACCTGAAGGGAGCACTCAGGATAAGAATTCCCCTCTCAATTACAGATATTTATTCCAATAAAGTTGTTGTTGTTTGTTTTTTTTTTCCAAATCACTATGTTTCTGTAACAAATGCTCGTTTTGGCAAAACAATATATTCCCATAAAAACTGATCTCCTGTAACACCCAATCAGCTTTATTTGCAGTGTTAATTATATATTTCATTTTAACCGTTGTGATTTGCAATTCAAATAATCTGCAGGTCAAAAGGTATCTGCTGAAAAAAAATGGCCAAATAATTTTCAGCCATTAACATATTAGAGCTGTACAATCTGTTTGCAGACAATTTGTGAGGAGAAAGGAGGGCAAAGTTGTTCTAATAAATTATTAGTTGCAAATTACTGAATCATTCCTAGTCCCTGCCGTAGGTAGAAATGAGTCTATTTAAATCCAAAAACATAAAAGGAGAGACAAGTTTCTCCTACTCAGTGACCTAAAATGGTTTTTAGTAGAGACAGCTTTTCAAATATCTCTATAAAAATCCCTCTGCCAAAAATTCCCGAAGTATATGGAGGGTGTGAAGGTCAGACAATATGGATCAGGACAGTGATGAGCTGAGGTGCTCTGCTGTAACTTAGAGAGAAAAAATCGTGAGCAACCCCAAAAGTATTCAAGCCTGAAAGGATTCTCAGGCCAACATAAATCAGCACAGCTCCACTGACTTTAAATGGACTTCCCAGGTTTATTTACAGATTTGGTAAGCTTTAACTCACCAAGTCTGTGAATGAACATGCACATATCCATTAATGCCATAAGATGCTCTTCCCTCTTGTAAACCTGGCAGGTTTCCTTAGGTTTGCATTTAAACCAAAGCAGAACTCAGTGCAAGAGGCTGCCCTTGCAAATCACTGTGACACCAAAAGACTGGGAACCAACGGCCCCAAAACACGTGTTTTGAAAAAAAGCCCCCAAATTCTTCAAAACAGGAGGATGAAGGTGATACTTCCTGCCTTGTTGCAGGTGTAATCACATAAGAATTAGGGAAATCCTATTCATCAGCAATCACAAGAGGGTACCTGTGCCTGTGTTTGTGCAACACAGACCCTGAAAACTAATGAGAAGTTCGAGGCTTGTAACCCACTGGGGAGGGGGATCAATCCATGCTATAAATATTTCACACAGAAGCAATAACAGGCAGCTGGTCAGCACTCCCCTCTGTTTACTGGAAACAAATTGCTTTCCTAAACCATGTGGACAGGAGCCAATGCCAGTTATCAGTGATCTCATTGATAAACACACATTATACTTGCAGCCCCGAGCCAGGGGAATCCTTCCCTGAGCAAAGAAACGAAAGGCTCAGAATCAGGCATGTTTCTCAGGCTTGAGTTTGCTCCTCCTCGAGTCTGATTCAGGCTGAAGAAGACCTCAAGTGTTTCCTGCAGGCTTTGGAGCAGGAGATTGAACAGTGCTGGAGTTTTATCTTCTTAAGGTGCCAAGATGTGGGGCTGAACAAGATAATGGCTTAAAGGTGAAGGAGGGTAGACTTAGATCAGACATTAGGGAGAAATTCTTCCCTGTGAGGGTGGAGAGGCCCTGGCACAGCTTGCCCAGAGAAGCTGTGGCTGCCCCATCCCTGGAAGTGTCCAAGGCAGGTTGGAGAGCGCTTGGAGCAACCTGGGATGGTGGAAGGTGTCCCTGCCCATGGAAGGGAGGTTGGAACGAGATGATCTTTAAGGTTCCTCCCAACCCAAACCATT
Organism: Myiotriccus ornatus; assembly: GCA_036023395.1. NCBI lineage: Eukaryota > Metazoa > Chordata > Aves > Passeriformes > Tyrannidae > Myiotriccus > Myiotriccus ornatus. The sequence continues at coordinate 16,686,831 of JAYRBT010000021.1, read as the reverse complement.
CTGGGATTCTACGATAATTTGAAGCAGTTCACCCCCATCCTACTTTCAGTATTTCTCTTGTCTTGCAAAACCAGGTCTGGACCAGTCAGCAAACCAATGTCATGGCTTAAACCCTGACACTATAGGCCCCTGTACCCCCAGACTGCACTTATTAACACATTTCTGAAGGAATGCATTGCAGGAAACCTAATGCTCATTATTTTAAGATCTTCTGCCATCAAACAATCTATCATCTCACCAGAGCTGAATTTAGATTAATCAAGGTTATACCCCCGAGACCTGCCTGGATTCCAGTGCAACACTATCACCAATCTACCTCATCATTCCAAGACACTCCAGACCCACACAGAGCTTTTCTTCACCTTTTCATCAAACAGCAAATCCCCTTGGATGTTCAGCCAAGAAAAGATCATTTAAATGCATCCAGCTGACAAGAGCAGCCCCTGGGATTGCTGCTGGCCCCCACACCCACGCAGGGGTGGGTACACGGTCTCTCCAGCGCTGACCAGGACAGAGCTTTTGAAGTGAACTTTCCCATTGTTTCCACTGACACTGAGAGTGTGGCAAGTGGACTCCCTGCAGCTGAAATTCACCTGGAGAACGTGCCCTGGGAATCACCTGATTCCTCGGAGTCCCAAAGGCCGGGACACCACAAGGGTGGTCACAAGGCAAGGATGAACCATCTGAAAGTGCGTTTTGCAGAGGCTTTTCAAGGAGGTTCTTCATTCTTACCCCCAAACAGCACTTCAGTATCTACAGTGCCTTGGCATTGTTCCTGTTTCCAGTTTACCCTAAAGGAGGTGAACGAGGCCATTTGCTTGCCAAGGTCTGTGACTGGTCACTGGCAAACAGGTTTTCTAAAGATCTTTGTGTAGCAGCTGAAAATGAAAGTTTTCCTTGAGTTTCATCTTATAATCATCCAGCTCTGCCTAGGTAATAAAAGATAATAAGTTTTATGATACCTACCTAATGCCAAATCTACATAATCCGTTATCAAATGAATCAAAATGAAGCTTACCGGGTTAACATCAGAAATCACATTCTCGCAAATTAGGCAGACTTAGATCATGTTTCCCTCCATAAACATTCTAATTCCCACAACAGAAAGCAATGTTATAAAGGTCAGGATGGAAATTGTATTTCTGCTGTGTAATCTGCTTTGCAAATTTGTACCAGTGGTCAAAATGCCCAGAAAACTCAATTATTGACTTGCTATGACAACCATCCATCAGCAGGCCTGGGCAGACAGAGGTTATTTCTAAAATTAGCACCCTAATGCAAAAACCATATTCTATGATTCCAGATGTACAACCTTTGCCTGATGTTTATGTTGTTAAATATTAATGGAAGCACTGTCTATTATTTCAGGCATATTATCAGGAACATAATATTCTGGTTAAATAGGTGCATTAGAAGTTGGAGCTGGAGGGTGAAAAAAAGCCTCTGTGTCCATTTGAAGCACTTACCACTTTAAACATGGTATTCTAATCAAAAGAGTCTTCAAACGTTACTTTTAATCACTATTATAATTTTTCCTTTAATTTTTTATGCAAATCTTATTTTAGAGTTCAGTTTTCTATTGCCAGTAATAATTCCAGGTAGCTTTTGAGATAGAGGACCCTGCTGAGAGTGTAATGAATCAGTAAATGATACCAGCTCTGCTCCTGGACAAAAACAATTCTGGTGGCTGCATTTATACTCTCATTGGGTTATACTCTCAGAATATAAATTGGTCTAATTCTAAATCATCCAAGGGAAAATGATGCAAAATGGATTTCAATTACACTATTGCTGTTTTACCAAAAAGCTTATCACACTATGGGGTGAAAAAATCAACCCCTCCATAGGGTCTGTGTTCCGATGAATGACAGAACAATGGAATTTTACATTTAAAATTTCTCCAGTCGATTTCATTCTTTTCTTTCTTACTCCTACGTATCCTTTTATCAGCTTCCTTTCATGACAAAAAAAATAATTAAATGCCTTATTTGGAAGTCCTATACTTTCTGCTTTGGTTAATAAATTCTCTTCCTGCTAAGCTTTCACAACTGCTTATTTTCTAAGAGCATCCACCGACCAAACAGCTCCCCCATCACCCCAAAGTCAGGCTTTGTCTTCTTGCAACCAAACCAAGATTTACAGGTTATTCCCACTTTCTGCCTTGTGCAGATTTTGCACTGCAGTATAGTTGCTTTTGGGGAACAAGAAGATATTTGACAGAAAATACAGGACACTTATTTCTCCTCTCAAATAAGGAGCAATAATACTGCAGTATAAATTTGACTTCCCTGCTGTGCTCATGCTACTCAATGTCAGAAGTTTCTGGAGTCCTGTTGCTCTACAAAGTGGTTTTATGTACAACTTTCCTTGAGGAGAATTCCCAAGACACGCCATAAAGGAAAAGAAATTATTGCTAATCTGCAAAATTAAGGAGGAAAAAAAGATAAGAGTTAATGACTCAGAGAAATCCACTATTTTGTAATAAAGAAGGCCATACTGCAATTAAGTGAAAAAACAACTCCATCTCCATGATATCCTCTTGAATCCACCTACAGTGGGGAGGGAATGTCTGAGGTGGGATACGAGAGGACGAGGGGGTGAGCAGAGGTCAGGGAACTACAATGGAGAGAGCCCAAAAAGAAAGAGTTTTGCAAACTTGAAGTCCCCGTTTCCAGGCAGTTCTTGGAGACTAAAAGCAATAAAACCAACAAAGGGGAGAATGGTCGGGGAGGCACTGGTAGTAGAAAAGAACTGGGAGGAAAGAAGACTTGAGCCCTTTGAAGAACTGGGAAGAGACATCCATAACATTACTGAAAGAACTTTTCAAAGTACTGAGCTGTGCCTGTGGATGTGAGCAGCACTTGCACACTGTGCTCCGTGTGGGTATGGTGTGCTCCTGAACTGTGCATTTTGGCTGTCTCAGCCCTGCCAAACACACACCCATCTGTTCTGGAGAGGGATGTGCGTGGTGCCTTCTTCCTCCTGCGTGCCTGGAGGCCTGATCCAAGGAGCAGGGGTGTCTGAGGGGATCCCTGCAGCCCTGTGTTCCCCAGCACGGCAGTTTTGCACAGCTCATGTGGCAGAGGACACACACACAGCTACAACACAGACAAATCCTGTCCATAGTCAAAATGTTTGGATAAACAAGTTTGCCCACGAGCAAGGCAAGAGCTTTTAACAGCACGGAAAGAACTGGGTCAGAATCTCTTCAGACCCGTGTGGGTAAATGTAACTTCCTATTGCTGTCTGACACCTCAGAAAGGTTTGCAATAATGCCAAATAAATGACTGGGGCACCTTTTCAAATCTCTGCACACTGGCACGTTCTGTGTCTGGAACACGTGCCAGGGCACTGCGTGAAACCTGCAACTCCCCTTGGACCTACAGGACATTTGGTGGTGACCTCAACCAGGTCCAGACCTAATTCCTGACATTTCTGCAGGTCAGATACTATCTGTCATTCTGGAACGTCCTGCAACCTTTGCTGAGTCCAAGAAAATCTTATTCACATAACTGATTTATTTGCATAAATCTACTGAAACCAACAAACGAGTCAGAGCTGCAGGATCAGGACCATGTGCTGGAACTACTTCAAAACATTTGTGTGAAATGGGAATGGAAGTGGGCACAGCAACTGTAGATCTAATGGGATTTAAATGTAATTAACAGTAAATACTAAAAATTATGGTGTATAATCATAATGACAATTCAAGCTTAACACACCCAGCACAGTAATGAAAGTATTAAAGGCAATACACTTTCTCACTCTCAATGGAAGGGTTTGAAACTATGTTTTAATACAAATCCACTATTTGAACTGAGATTAACAAATATTAGTCTTATTATAAATTTTAGCGTCATTTGCATAAACTTTATTGCGAGAGGGAGAAAAGGAGCAAAGAAATTTCAATTTCACTAGAAAACTGTAAAATTGAATTTTTTTAGAGGCCTATCTAGGTCACTTTAAGTTAAACAGATTTGTAGAGGTAGAAAATGCTGAGTTAACACTACAACAAACAGAACCAGTTGGAAGGGAAGCTACAAGTGAAACAATCAGCTTAATAAATAGATGGAGAAGACACTTCTAAAATCAATGCCTTTGTCAAATGTTCAGCATCTGAAGCCTGGTAAGATTCTGCTTATCAAAGCAGGAATGCAATTACTGGTGAAAAAGTTAAATAAAGTTCATATTAGATATGTGTTAACATTATAAAGCAGAACTGTGGAACACAAAAGAAAGTAAAGCAGAATAAAAAAAAATCAGCATCTATGTTTCTCTCCCTGGGAATTCAAAGGCTGGCAACAGATAACCAAGGAAGAATTCGGTTATCTTCCAGTATTCCCCCTCTCCCCGAGCTTTGCCCGCTCCGTATCTATCCTTGTTTCAGAAATGTTTCAAAGGCACTGAGTGAGCAGCTCACACATCGGGCTGTGCTGCCTGTCAGGGGGGATATCACGATGGGAGCCTAAACTGAGCAAGGTTATCTCTCCCTGGGAGTGAGACTGTCTGCGGCTTTCCAGGCTCCGCCAGGAAACGCTGAACGAGAGGCACAGTTCTCACCCGATGATGATTTATGCAACACGCTAAAAACTGCCCGGGAGGCCTGAACGTGCCCTGGAGCAGAATGTGTCCCAGGATGGATGTGCTCCACTTCCCTGGGACTCACAAATGCAATGCACTCAGCTGTGAAGACCAAGAAAGAGAAAATGTTTCCTTAATAAACAGTTAAGTTGGCAGAGCCTCGGGATGGGGACCATGGGAACGGTGCCACAGGAACTCGGCTGCCTGAAGGTTCTTCCAGCTGAGTCTGGGGATGGTGCAGGTGGAGCTTTGCCTGGGAAAAGTCGTTTATTTGCCTAAAAATGTGGAGAGTTTGTGTGAGGGAGAACCTGTAGAAGAGTGTCAGAGGATAATGAGTTTGAACTCTCTGATTTCCCCGGACCTAAGGTTTAGTCTTGTTTATAGGACAGAGTAGGTAAAATGGATTTATAATATCCATGGAATTTATCAAACACATCCTTTTTTTTCCCAGTAGTTCTGATTCCAGGTGGCGAAAAGCAGCTCCAAACAGCACCCATTTTAGTAAGAATTAAGATAATTAACAGACCACTGAACAGTCCCCACACAGAGATAACTAACACCTCATAATTTGGGCCATACTGCGTAATTTAGAAGAGAAATTGTCCCTCATGATACACTGATACAAGAAGCATCTTAAAGGAAAATGTCACAGCACAAAGAAAGGAAAATGTACTGTTTTTAAAGTGTTTCCGAAGCATCTTAAAGGAAAATGTCACAGCACAAAGAAAGGAAAATGTACTGTTTTTAAAGTGTTTCCAAATAACAGTAAATTACAAAGAATTTTTTGGTGACTCCTAGAAGAATGAAGGGTTATGTTGAGTTTAACCGATATTTTTGAGGTATATTTTTCCACAGAATCTAAACATTTTAACCATAATGCGATACAGCTGAGACATTCATCCATCAATAGTGAAACTAGACAGCTGATCATTCTGTTGGATGGAACATGACTTCTCCAAAACCAGACCTACACTAACAGAGCACGGAACTCTGCCCTTAAAGTTTACTTACAGATGTTTACCTGTTTTCCTGTTTACCAAAGGTCAACATACTTGGCCCTGACAGCATTTATGGAAGCTCACATGCTGCTCTCCCAGTCACTCACCTCCCCATGCAGACAACTTATCAGGAAATGTAATTTGTTCGTGATTATAAAATGAGATCTCTTGATTTCAGGCTAAAAAGGAGCAGGAGAAAGACTACAAAGAAATCCACCCTCACGGTGAATTGTACTTCAATAACCGCCATGAAAGCAGGTGGATGGGTTCATGTCAATGAACACCTTTAGGAAATAACAGTATACCTTAAGTAACTTTGAAAAGAGCGAGGTTTCATCCTTACAAGTGCCTTTTTTTTTTTTTTTTTAGCAGGACTTCTTCCCCCAAGCCTTGCACTGCAGCAAGGATTTGGCTATTAAAGGACATACTATTAAAATCTGACAGAGCAATGTGCTCCCCTGCGAGTCATCTATTTAGTGTGCAGAGTGACAAGCAGAAGTAATGAAATGTGCCTTTACATGACGAACCTGATGTCTACCACAAACACCCATTAGCTGGATACAGCAGCACCCCACAGACAGGTTAATTGATGCAGTGATGAACGGCAGGACTTGAGGTCATGCTGAAAATTACTTGGAGACTTCGAAGTAGATTGGGAGGGTTCCAGTTGCCAGTCTGTAACTCTAACCGCTTCCTCTCTTTCAGCCGTAAATGAAAAGATCAAGACTGCCTTCCTATTTGTGTAATGACTTGCACAATTTCCTTGATGCCTGATGTACGTGTCCCTCACCTTCCTCCCTCGCCAGTTTGCCTGCCTGGCTGAAAACCCACAGCCTGAAAATTCGTGTTCCCCACAGACACAACACTGTGGTAGAAGGAAACAGCAGGTGTCCCCCTTGTTTCTGCTGGTCGTGGTTTCTGTGTTTCAGTGGTTTTCTTGGTTGAATATTTTAATCTTTACCGCGTGTTTCAGTAAAATCAAAAGTTTAATTACCTCAGGAGGCAGCAGGGATGTCAGGGTTTCACACAGGTCAGCTGCTGACTGCTTGTTACTGAGTGACTCTAATTGGAACATTTGCCTCAGAATTTTAAAGGCAATAAGCTTTGGGGATATTTGCATAGCTAGTTTGGTTTAGGCATATCCTCGCTTATTAGATCTAAGGAAACAACATTCACATGCTCATTTTCCTGAGACTGACTTTAAATCCTCCAAGCCTCTAAGAAGTAGTTTGTTTCTACCATTTAATTGCTATTTTTTATTTGCTGCGACAGAGCTCTCTGATGCTCATACAAAGGCTGATGTGTAAGTGTTCAGATGGCTGGAATATTTTTTTTTTTTGGTCTTTACCTGGATGATAACACCTGAGCTTCACTGCAATTGGGAAAAAAAAAGAAAAGAAAAGAAGAAAATTGAAATTCTTAAGCCACTTGCCCTAAATTTCCCAATGGCCAAGTGACACACAACTATTCCCTGAAGAAATAATAAAAATATTCTAATATGAAATACTGTGTGTGTGTCAACCTTTGAAGGCCTGAGGAAAGATCTCTGTTATTCATGCTACTGTAAGCTCTGTGTACCTTCCAATTCTTTATATAGAAAGCTTAATGACCATGGATTATTTGCCTCATTGGTTATGGTGCTAGGAAATAAAACAATGAGAAATATTCATTATAATGCTCTCTTGTATTGAACTTCCACTTGGCTGAAGTATTAAAACAGGCTGCAAGGAAAATTAAACCTTAGAAAAAAATGGCAGGTTTATTTATGAATGTGAAAGACAAACTAAAGACTCCATTCCTCTTGGTTTGCAGTGAATGTGCTGTAAGCACTCTTCACTATGGGATTACTCCATCTATCCAACAGGTTTTTGTTCACTTCCATTTCTAGCTGGCAGCCTAAGAGCAGAAGCCGGGGGCATGTGGGAGGTGAGACGACAAAAACCAAGAAAAACCCCCCCTACACACACCAAATGACTAGAAAATAATAAAACTCCTAGCCAGTATTTCAAGAAGAATCATTTATCTTCTCAAATTTGAAGGTATTGGTAATTAGAAAATTCAAATTACATTGACTAAACAGTCATCTCAGAAAAAAAAAAAATATTAATGGAACAAAAGTTTTGCCTTAGGCCTATTATGTTGAAAATTTAAATTTCTTCATCAGTTAGCATAGATTAAGGCAACATAAGGGCAAAATTAATGGCAAGTCTTGATGTGGAGACACTTGAAACAGTGTCTCAGATGGATTTCTGCCGGTGCTGTTCACAGGATCCTCACGGAGCCGATGGGATCGTGTGAGGGCAGGGCCAGCTCTGGGCTCGGCTGCAGATCCCAACCCCAGCCAGAGGGATCTTGCACAGCCTGGGGGAAAACAAAAACTTGCACTAGAGCTGGGGAGGGTCCAGCCCTCGTGTCCCCATCTCCAGGAGCTGCTGCTCCTTCTGGAAGCAGCTCCAGTAACGCCAACAGATGAAACAGCCACAGCACTCCCTGGCAGGACAAGAGAAGGCACTTGGCAGCAAGTTGTTCACATCCATTTCAAGAGCTTGAATTTATTTGTGACAAAATAAATGGAAAATGAACTCTTTAAAAACTAGTCCAGTGTGGCAGCAAACTTGCACATCTGCTTTATTACCTCTTTCAGCCTGTCTGTGTTAGTGCAGGTTTTGTTTTTTCACTGGCACTGGGTAGATTAGGAAATAAAGCCAAGCCTAAATGCTCAATATAGGAAATTAAGAAACATCATTTTTGAGAAACACCTGCAATATATTTTGACAAAACCAATATCAAGATAACATTGAAAATAGAAATATTCATTTAGGATATTGTTTCACTGTGACTAAAGATCACAGACTTCTCAGTTTGCTATATGGAATCAATAGTGTCAAACAGGCAGAATGACCCCTAAACCCCTTAAATTATGCTTAGCTCAAGAGTTAAATATAGGGTTTTAATGAATGCACGTGAAAGCTGTACACTAGATACAGCTGGATATTGACAACTTATTAGCTGAATAATCACCAATTACTTTTTTGACACCCTAATGGCCAGTGCTTTCTGCTGTCAATAGGATGTGGTTGTAATTCCAAATAGTGCTGGAGGTCAACACTGAGCTGAGTCCACATCACTCAGGAAAACTGATAAATAACTCCATTTAAACCAGAATACCTTAAGCCCTGGTTAGTACATTTGATGACTGTCTCATCAATAACACAGCAAAAACACTTCAGGGATTTATGGTGGCCAGAACTGATGATTACATTCTTTTTTAGATTTAAGGGTGGCATGAAAGTGCCATCTGAGATCTAGGGAGGGTGATAGGGATTTAGTCCTGCTTGCTTCTTCCTGAAGATAAGGTTACTTCTTTCCCAGAACTTTTACATTTCATTTTAGAGTGAATTAATATTTTTAAAGGCCAAGCTCGTGGCTTCATTTTTCACTTTGACAGCTTCTGAAATGCAGATAGATTTTATATCATATAGAATATTTCTCTTGGTTTAGTTTAGTTGTCTTTTGTTCTGGTGCCATAGAACAAAGCACTGACTTTTCAAATGACCCCGTAAAAACACAAGATCACAAAACAAAGCTGTTCCTCTCCAGATGGGATAACACCTTCTCATCTTGAGGAAGCTGCTTTTTGTTCTTGTTTTCTCCCTTTCCAGCAGTTTCTTTTTTAATCTGTCCTGGCAAGAGGTTTGACAACAAAGGATCTTCTTGAAAAATCCCCATCAGACTCAAATAGTGAAGATTCTCAGCACTGAAGTTCAAAGGTGACGTGACAACAAGCTGCTTTCACTTGCTGCCAATTGGTAATTGTTTGTGAGGGGTTTGCTGTTCTAAAACACTGAGATTTAAGTAATTACAATAGATAAATACAGATTCCAACAGATGAACCCATGATATAAAACAGGGCATTCCTGAGCTGTTGGTGGGTATCACCTCAGGGGTAACGAGTGTCCTTATGTACATCAAGCTGGGAAACACTGCCTAGATAATTCCTTCAATAATTTCAGGAGAATACTGTTATATATGCCATTAAAAAAAAAAATAAATTCTTGATTCCATTTTGTGAAAGAACATGCAGTTTTAAAAACATTTTTGCCTCCCAACCGCCTGGGTGCCCCTTGTGTGCCACGGGGAGGCTCTAAGAGCTGATGAAAACACAACCCTGCTGAGGTATTGAACTGCCACTTGTTTTTCTAGACCTGCAGGTAAGGGCTCTGCTTCCAAAAAGATGAAAAATTTGTTTATAAGAAAGTTGTCCATATAATGCATGCAAAAGAGCAACGGAGGTGTCAGTCAGGTTTATCTAATACATAACATTAAAACATTAGCATGAGTGTGCTGACTGTGCAGAAGATATAATTTCTTGGTCTAGAAATTTGCTCTAAGTACTATAATTTTGAATTTGAATTAGCTATTAAATACGTGGTTTACTAAACGGCAATTAAAATTTAATTTCTATTAATGCTGTGCATATTAATCCATCCCAGGCTCATTTGTTTCCTATCATTCTTACAAAGCATGCATTGCTGCTCTCCTAGAATATTTCTGTGCAGCATTTCCTCCAAGAGGGACTGGAAAAGGTCCCTGTTTGTATCCAACAGTTCTCGGTGTGATTTATTTTCGAGAAACTAACACCATATGGGCTCTCACAGCATCCACTCTAATGGTCTTGGGCACCAGCTTATTTTTCTGTGCTGTTTGGTAGACACTGAGGACATGAGGTGAATGTAAAACCTGCCTGGAAGGTATCAAAGTGATGGAGCACTAGTCAGTAGAAGAGAAAACTTCTCCGACTGATGATTGACTCGGGATGTGTTTTCCTGCAGACATTTTACACTGTGTGATGAAGCCATAATGTGAGCATACATTATTCTGTGCCTTCATTAGAAATTTAAACAAGCTGTAACAGCTCAGAGTACAGACCACAACGTGCACAGCAGAGCTCAGTGGGTGATTTATTATCATCTTAAATAGAAGCAGAATTGGACTTGACACTGCAAACTTTGGTTCACCTGCATCAAGACAACTGTATGTCACTAATTCCAACATTAAGTAACACTCAGAATACAAATTACCACTGGAACGGTATTTTCCAACTGTTTTAAACTATTCTAAAACAACAGGCAAGTCATGACAAGATAGAAATGACTTAAAGAATTGAAAAAAGTTCAGGCCACTATCTGATGTATCCTTTGCAAAGTCATTCAGTCACGTCACACAGCTAAAAGGCTAAAATTTTACACTGCCTGATTAAACAGAACACACAAATCAGTTGGTGTAGGATGCAACACTGAAAAATTGATGTAGCAGCAGGAGAAAAATGAAGCACAAGGTATTTAAATGTTTCCCCGGGTCAGAGAGCACATTTGTGCCAGCAAATGGTTCTGGAATTCTCATTCCCAGGACAAGGCTGTAATTGCAAATCTGTGCATCTTGGAGCAGCTTCTGATTCCTAATCCAAGGCTGCTTTTCATTTAGCAAACACGTTCAGTCCTTTACCCTGCTCTGTACAGGGAATAGACTGAGGCTCAGCCATGGGCAGCCCAGGTTTATAGCTGGGATAGGAGGATGAGGAGGAAAAGAGCTTTTAAGGAATTGTCATATATTTACTCCAGTGAACAAACAGCTCAAATGCTACCTTGAAACCCCAAATAAAAAGTACTGTGCTTGGAAATATAGAGATACAATACGGGTAACACAGGCAGGATTCAGCAAGATGCACAGATGTCAAGGGTGAAAATCTCCTGGTACATGTCTGAAACCTCACAACATTGACACAGGAAAGTAAACAAATCAAAGAGGATTGAACAGGTTGGCCTCACTCCTGGGCTGCTTGTGTGCTCACCTGCACACACCTGTGCAGATGCAGCCACTGCCATGGAAGTGTAGGAAAGACTTTTTTGGATTTCCTTTCCATTCCTCCTTCAGGAGCCCCTGGGTGATGAGGGACTATCTGGCTTGGATCAGTAAGCCTTTTTGACAAGTGATCTCATATCTTGGCACTGGCAATAAATGAACAGGCAGTTCCTGATCTATGAACAATTTCTGAGGCTGGAGCTGATTGAAAAGTCTGCCTACCCTGACTCCTGTGACAGTCCAGATGATGTCCCCCAGTTCATGCAAAGCTGAGTGCTTTGGATTGCATCTGTTTTTAAAATTCTTACACTTTGATTCTGTCAACCATCACTAAATAATGAGTAGCATTGTACCTGTACCCTGTTTTCATGGAATCCATAGCTTGGTTTGGGTTGGAAGGGATCTTAAAGATCATCTGGTTCCAAAACCTTTCACTAGACCAGGTTGCTCCAAGCCCCATCCAACCCAGTCTTGAACATTTCCACAACTTCTCTGGGCACCAGAGAAGTTTTTCTTCCCTTCCTCTTGGGAGGAAAAAAAAAATCCCAAATTTGTACAAAAGTCAGGAATTAAGAGTTAAATAGGTTAACAAAATATACTGAAATATAACTGAAAATCTCAAACTTAAGTCCTTCATGTTTTAAAAATAGGATTTGCTTTCAGATGTGTCTGAATTTCAAAACACTGCTACCTCATCTCATCAGTCTCCTTCCCCTATTCTATTTCCTTCTACCTGAACTCAGTAATATCTGTCACTCTTATAACTCCTCTTTATAACAAATTCCTCTGATTTACTTTCTTCTATTTTTTTTACCTTTTTTTTTTCTTACTTTTTAAAAGTAAGAAAACTCTTTCACAACAATGGTCACTGAAAGACCAAACTTGAGGATAATGGAAATCCAGTCACCAGCAGCATAAACTGCAGTCTATTACTGACCTAATGATGCAAGGCTGTTTAAATATGATAAAGCTCTTGTTAGGAGTTAAAGTTAAGACAAAATAAATATAAAGCTGCCTCACTGAGGTCATTTGGTCTATCGTTTCATTTATGTGAGAAATTAATTAAATATTTTATGGTCTATGAGGTCAGGAATGCCTTAATGTTATATATAACATAACCATGCCCTCCTCACTCTGCAAACACAAGTCTTAAGCCTGCACTCATCAGATTAGTCCATATTTATCATTAACTTTAAGGGGCACGGGGATAAGTTCAATTCCAGTAACATCTGACTACAGTACAGCCAAGCAGAAAGATGAATTTATGTGCCACCTCAGTGCCAAACACTTTGCAGAAGAACTGGACAGCAAACTACCACCACACTGCTGTGGTTTACGCAGCCTTCGAGGCACAACCTGCCACTGATTGTTGATCCTGAGCTCAATATTGCTCCTGCCTGCGCCTTTGCTATTTTTGGAAAGGACCTGCTTTTCTGCTCTGAGACCTGCCAAGGAGTCTGATCCACCCAAACACGCCGAGGCACATCTGAGAACGAGGAGCCCGGCCCAGAAAGCGATCCCAGAGCGTGCTACTGTGCAGCAAAGGGCAGCAGAGGAAATCACGTTGGTTGGTGTCCTGGAAGGACTAGGGCTGCTCACACAGCCCTGCTGGACCTCAGCAGCCCTGCCTGTCAGCACAGCTAATTAGTGGCAGCTCATCAGTGTGCTGAGGGAGCTACTCTGATTGCAGTCCCAGCATTAACTCGCTGGTTCTAGCTCAAAGCTGCACGATGCTCCAGCTGATCTCCACTGCTCTGTGCTCCTCCTCAGCTGGCTTTTTGTCTGAAATATAATTGTCAGCTCAAAGAAATTCAACTCTTTTTTTTTTTTTTCCCCTCTGTCTTGCCCTTCTAAATATATTTGAGTCTTGAGGCTTTACAAAAGGTAAGTGAACAAGTTCATTGTAAATGGACAAAAATGTACTCAAGAAAAATAAAAGCAGTGCTGAAAGCTTCTTGACTCCCACATAAAACCACAGGCTGGGAGTTCATCTCCCGAGTCTGTTGGATAATGCAATCTTATCTCGGGCTGTCCTGACTTACTAAACTTGCCAGCAGAAGTCAACTTCGGGTTACTACTTCAGATCATTTATCCAACACAATTCCCACTCGGCCGCTGCTCCTGCTCCGTACCTGTGACTCAATTAGGAGGTGCCACTCACCATCACTGGGGTCTCAGTGGCTCTCAGCATCAGCTGCACTGGGCAGTGTCTGGTGTCAGGGACAGTCAGTCACTACCTCACTGCCTTGTGGATTCAGAACTTCTTGTTGGTAAAAGTCATCTGCTTCAAAAAATAAAACCATACTCGAACCCAGAAACTGGAAAATGGGTGGAAAAATGGGGAGTCAGCTGATATTTGTCCACTCTAGCAGCATTTACCGCGGTCAGATTAGCTTCCATTCTCAACTGTATATTTATTATCCCTTTTCTATTTAAAAGGGTTTCTGTGTGTGTGTGTAAATCCCTTGAATATAAAGTGTGGATGGAAAAAATTGAGGCTGACTGTTCATATGTACCCAGCACAGGCAGAACTTGTGAGAAATTATAACACCTCCAGAAGGAGAAGAGTGGTCAAAGCAAGAAGTGCCTTTTCTCCCTTTCTGGTTTCTCCTCCTATTAGTTGAAAGAAGTCAATAAGAATAAAACCTAATCCTTTGTTTTCTAAGAGTTCTGTTTCAAGAACAAGGGCCATGACTAAGTGCAAATAGGGGGTCTCTTAAAAATGTGTAATGAGGACAAGAACAAAAGACAGAGCAGATACTACAAAGGAGTCTGAGCACTTGGGCAAATACACCCAAGAGATCTCACTGTTGCCAAAAGCACAAGAAAAATTGTGCAGTTTAGCTGCTCTATTTCTGTGCTCACAAGCAGCTGTTCTGCACATCTCACCAACTGCTCTTTAAGGACAAAGGACAAACATCCCTTGGTGCTACAAGGTACTGACTTGCTAACTTAGAAAATTCTGCAAGACTGAAGACAATTACAGATAAATTATTTTGGTGCAAAACAAGCCAAACCTGAAGCTTGCCATGCAGAAAACTGTGCGTGTGGGAGATCACGGGGGGGGACAAAGACTTAAAACTAGTGCATTAACTCAGTGAACTTCCTATCACTTCCTCTTATGTCCCTCTCTATTTAAATGATTTTTTATTGAATTGCTCAGCAGTGCCTCCCCATTACAGCCTGAATATGTATAGACTCAGCAGGTGGTTTAAAAATAGCTGCAAGAGTCTCGAAAAAAATACGGGGAACGTGTTAGGTTGTTTAGGGAGAATTTTAATGACACCTACAGCAATTTACAGTTGACAAATTTTTATGTTTCCACGGTGCAGAGATACCCAAAATGAATTATCTTGTTTATCGCTGGGAAAAGGGCAGTAATGAAACATGCTAATTTGGGAAGCAAAATTAAATTCCAGTCAAGGCAGCGTTCAAACGGGTACCATCCGAATTACATCCGTTACACCTTGGACTAATATTCTCTAATGTTAAAGGCAGAAAGGTATCCCAGGTCCCTCCAAAGAGGTTTAAGTGAGCTCTGCACAGGGCTGGGGCTGCAAAAGCCTGGGTGCAGGTTTCAGACTGCCTGCATTACATCTCAGGAGGCTTTGCAAATTACACGGTAAAGGGATTTTCTCCACGGGGCACCAAGGAATAAGCTGTGTCACCAACTAAACAGCTGCACATTCCCCAAACTAGATCCTCTACTTAAAGTGGATCCCTTCAAATATATACATACATAGAGTAATAGCAGTGACTTCTTCCTAAAACACATTTTAGGGCATAAAATACGGAACAAAACAAAGAAAAGAAGAAAAGAAACAAACCCAAAATTAAAATAAATAAATAAAAAGCCCAAGCATTCTTTACAAATAATTTCTATTCTACAGTAGCATGTTTTGGAAGATTTCTGTGTGCACTTCTGATGCTGCCATTTGCTATCAGTAATTTATGAAGTACAACTGCACTTCCAAGGTGTTTCACTGGAACTCCCAGGTTTAATTCCAGGGAATTGTAGCATTAAAGCATCTTGTGAGAAGGTGGTGTGTCTCTCCGTGGAGACACTCTTACTGCTTTGGATCTGCAGTCCCTCCTGTGGCCACCCACCATCGTTTCTAATCATCGCTTCGAATCAGACAAAGCACAGCCCCCGCCACGCACAGAAGGCAGGTGGGTGAGTGGAAATCTATTATATAAACAGGCCTCCAGGGAAGGAGAATTACACTCGGCTATTTTTCTTGGGTTTCAAAAAGCAGTGCTGTTAGTCACAGCCCCTCTGCTTTTAAGAACAACTTGAAAGCTTTGGGGCCATCCCTGTGACATGAGGAACAACCAGCCAGCAAGAGGTGGTTGCTACAGGGCAGCAAGCAGAGAGTATGTGTCTCAAAGTAGTAAAAAAAAGTAGAAAACCACCAGTTACTACAGGATGACATACATGATAAAATGTCTCCAGGACAGCACAGTTGTGTATCTGTAAACTAATCCTGAAAAGATATTGAGAGTATAACGGCTCACATGGCACCTTCGGAGTCTGAAATGAGGATCTTGGTGTCTTGAGGACAGACAGAAATCACTGTTTGGCACAGGAGGAAATTAGGAAATACCAGCTAACTCCAGTTAAAAACCAAGCAAAATTTCTTCTGTCTCAATTTATACTACTGTCCATTATAATCCAATTTATTCACTCTCATTTAGTACAGACAGCAAGCTCTTTCTCCTCTGCTGCCCTTGGACACACGAGGCAAAACTCAGTAAGAGAGGGTGTTTTCCAACACCCTCTTCAGCCTCCTCTACAATCTGGTCTTCCAGAACGCAACAACTATTGTCCAGCATGCTGAGAAAGCCCAGGGTTCCACCTGAATCTGCATTTCCCATCGGCTTTTCTTATATATTTATCATAATTTCTCGAAGGATTAATAAGTTTTTATCTCATATTCACACAAGCATGTAACATGTTGGAGTCCAAGCCCAGCTCCCTGCAGTAGGGTGTCTGCAAAGCTTTCTCTCTTCAATAATAGTGAACAGCCCATAGAACAGAGATGGATTTAATCTTACATTGCTCTTATTTATTATTTTTTATAGAAAAGCCTCATCACAGAAGTGCCAGACTGCTTTTTCTGTTGCCTGAAACGCTATAGTAGTGCAATAAAGAAAAGCTGCATGGATCTTTTATGTAACCAAAGCTGTTCCCCCACACCACCAGGGAGGGTAAGACACCCATTTCTCAGGAAAGACAGAAGAGGATGTAGAAAGAACTGTCTCAGCTGTAGACATGATAACAGTAACAGCACAGGGCTGTAGGATGCTGTATCTTCACCAGACAGTTACGAAACCAGCCTTTTAATGTAAAAGTTTTATGTTAAATAGTCAGCAGGGAAAAAAAAAATGAAAAAATATGACATTCTGCCTTTTTATGGGTTAGGGATGGGGAGATGATAAGGAACTAAGGCTATTTCAATATTTCTTTGAAAATCCTAGTCCCAGTTCCTCCACTCTCTTTTAAGGATAGGATTAAAACACCAAGACCTCCTGGGTGGGAAGCAAATAAAAAAGAAGTGTGCCATTTCAAAGGGAGATTCCACTGGACCTAAAGGGGGAAATCATCAAACAAAACACAGGAATCTAATCTGGAAAGCAACGTGAATCCATCACAATAAATTTGGATAGGGGATGGCTGAGGTTCAGAGAAGCAGGTGCTCTTTGCACACTGTCTTTACCCAAGGGTGTGACAGCTCCCAGGTCAGCCAGGCATGAGGCAGAGACAAAATCATCAGTCTGAATGGTATCACCTCAGAATACAACCTGTAGCAGCTGGAGTAAGGCTTGGGGTGCGTGGTGGGGGGTAGTTAAAGACTTTCCGTTTATTAAAGTGAAAATTCAGCTTTGGTGGGTGAAATGGATTTATAAAAAGCTTTGGGGGAGAAAAAAAAAAAGGTTCTCTCCCAGGGCACTGCGCACTCTTGGTGGGGATACATTTTGCTCTCCCTCCAGCAGCTTTCACTGCCTTCTCAGTCTGTAACAAACTCACACAGACCTCCTAGGAATTCTCTTTTTCTCCATAACGACTCAGGCTTGGCTGGAGATCTGCTCCCTGCTCTTCTGTGTGTGTGTCCTGTTGCTCCCTGCGTGAGAGGCTCTCAGCTTGCTGTCTTCCCCTCATGCCTGCGCTCCCGATAGCTCTGTTCCCAAATTAACACGCTTGCTTGCTCTCCCCAGAGGGGAAGAAAAACCCTCCTGTCACTGCTCTCCCCTGGATCACAACAGGCAGGAAACAAGACAAGGCAATCCCTTCCAGCTGCCAGCCCACTGTGCTAACAAAGCGTGCTGTTCCCACCCACGAATAGGCAAATACAGCAGAAACATCTCCCGCCCCAAGGGGGTGTTATGAAGAACCTTAAGATACTAGAACAGGGAACTAAGAATGAGAGAAGAGAGAAAATAGTCACTGCCAGGGTGAAAAGTAAAGTGTGTTACAGCTGATCAGCAGTTGTGAAGCCACCCGTGACCTTCCTGAATTCTTTTCCAGTACAATCCGATGTGCTGATCACGTTGATTTTTGAACATGTGATGGCAAGAAATAAGTATTTCATTCATGTTGTGAAATGTTTTCCCATTTTTACTTGGTGTCCAAAATAAGACACAATGTTGGTTCTCATTATAACCAGTTAAAAAGAGCCTCAAGTCGTGCCAGGGGAGGTTTAGTTTGGATATTTGGAAGAACTTCTTCACTGCAAAGGTCATGAAGTATGGGAACAGGCTGTCCGGGAAAGTGACCTGGGAGTGTTCACAGTCCCTGGAAGTGTTTAAAGAATGTGTAGATGTGGCACTTGAGGGCATGGTTTAGTGGTGGGCTTGGCAGTGCTGGGTTAGTGGCTGGACTCAATGATCTTGGAGGTCTTTTCCAACATCAATGATTCAGTGAGTATTAAACAAACTTTTAATCTGAAAACATGGATCTTTGAGCACCATCATTAATTGGAAAGCACCGGTTTCAATAAAATACATATGAAGAAAAAATTTCAACACCAATGTGGTCTCATTAAAAACAGACTCATTAAAATATAGACTGAGGTTGAAGTCTTTATATGGAAAGCACAGAGCGAGATTTCCAGGTGAATATTTTCACCATGTCACTGCTGCCTTTCATTTTTTTCAGTCTGTACTTCATCCTTGTGCTGATTCAGATAATGGTTGAAATCTAAACAGGATAGGAAAGGTGGGCTCTGCCCTAAACTAATGAAACTCCTCTTAAAATCTCTAAGCTAAAAATTCTTTCTTCCCTGATTAAACTTTTGCCTTTAAAGCTTCCAAATAAGGTTCAAAAGCTGAAAAGCTGTCATTGGAACCCCTGCATTCTGATGAGGTTCTTTAACTCTCACACCCAGTAACACATAAGAGTCCAACATAAATCACACATTAAGTCACTGCACTGCCAGATGGAGCCCATTTGTATCGTGCTTGGGAGACAAGGACCTTCATCTCATTTGAGCATTGCTTCTTATTAGTTACAGGTCACTCAGTCACAAGATGCTTCTAACACCTAACACAAACCAATTATGACAGCACATTCTGTGCAAGGATGAAAGTGTTACAGTCTCTCTGAGTGGCAGGCACTGCTAAAGGGGCTCTGATTAATATGCAGTTCAGCCGGATTTGATTTTGCAGAGCAGAGCAGCCCCTGCTCCGGCGCCGAGAGCGGGATGCGGAATCTCCTGAGCTGTCCCTAGTTCTGAAGGCAACAGCAGCGCGCAGCGCTCCTGAAAGGGAGAACACAGACGGACTCTATTCCGTTTGATGTGCTGTCTTACGTCTGGTTTTACCGCATTTAAAAATTCCATTTCATTATGTTCACAAAAGCTGAATCCACCACGCTGCCGAGCCTAACAGCTGTGTTGCATATAGATATTGATACCCACGGGCAAAACCCTTTCATGGGACATCTCCTGGGATCAGACAGAGAAGCTCCAAATGTTTCAACTAAGCCGTAGCTGGAATGACAAATAAATATTTGAGACGTACAGGCATGTACTCAGACTCCTCATGATTTCTAAATAAAGCCTATAAAATATGCAGCTATGCCTGCAATCAAATGCCTTGTACCACACACACTGGAACTTGTTACCTGCCTTTTGCTGCAATGTTATCATCCATTTAGGCAGACAACTTAACCTAGGATTGTATCAGTGATGAAGAAGATTAGGTTTAATATTTATTACCCCTCCTGACCCACATCTAAGGCAACCCTAACTGTTGATGTCTGCTGCACAAGGGATTGTTTATGTGGGATTCCCAACCAAGCAGAAGCTGCCTACAATTGCACAAAAAGCTTTCTCTTGTGGGTTTTCAAGCCACATTTTCTCTTTACGAAAACTGACTTTCAAAATGGTGGCCTCGCTTGTGCAGGTTTTCCTGCCAGACAAATGGAAAATATACTCCAAAGTATTGAGCTCTTCACTGCAGTTGACTTACTGCTTTGCCTCAGTGCAAAGCTGTAAAAGTACAAAGTAATGCAAGAAGTCACTAATTTCCTTCCATATTAATCACAAGAAAAAATGAACACTCTTAGGATGTAATTTAGAAAACTGTGTAAGCATATTTGTGTTCAGTTTTACTTGTGCTTTTTTCTTCTATTTTCATAGCGATTTGAGAAAATTTTATTAATTTAAACTTCCTAGATGATTTTGGCCTAGACATTCAATACTTCCACGCTGCACCCTTCTTACCCCTCACTTACAAAACTGGTGTAATATGGATTATTTTTCCTCTCAGAGATACTGGAAGGTGTCCTCACCCTGGGGCAATCACCTGGGAAATCCTGAATGAGACAAAACAACTTGGAAGCAGCCAGCACCGTTGAAAGGCAGTTGTTATTTCAGCTCAGCTGCTCCTTTTGTCCTTTCCTGTTAGTTTTAGTGGTTATTTCTTTCCTAATGGATTGCTGCAGCGAAGGACTAGAAATGAGTAATAAGAGTAATTTGCTGTTTCCATTGCAAGACAACACAAGTTATATTTTTGGTGCCTGACAGGGAGCAGTGCAGGGAGGGCACAGCCAGAAGCGAATCCGAGGGAAGGTTAACGGGAAATGCCGAGCCTGCAAGGAGCTCTCTTAGTCAAACACAGACAGGCAGCAAAGTTCAAAGCCTTGGGAGGGTGAGGGCAGGGGAAAACGTGACTCCAGGCTGTGCAATTCAAGGAGGTCATGGTTGGAGCAGGGGGGAGAATGTTCCCATGTACAACACTTACAAAATTGGGTAAGTCCTCAGAGAGGGCCTGAACAGGGACAGTTGTGAACTAAGGGCTGTTGCAGAGCGCTGGAAGTTGATGAAAGTGTCACTGTCCTCCTCACAGCAATCAAACTGTAAGATTTTCTTTCTCAGTCTGATCCCACAGTTTTCAACACACATTTCTAACCAGGTGAATTTAGGCTGCCCGTCAGCTGCCACAGCCCCATCAGTTCAGTCACACCGGGGACAAACTGCCTGACTGGTGTCGCTGGGTGACCCAGAGACACTCGGAGAGCACAAACCCCACCAGGACAGCACGGGGTCTGAATGCCAGCGTGGTACAGCTGACACCAGCAGAGGCTTTTCGGGGGAAGAATCAACTGGATTGGGAATGTAACTGAGATCTCACACCACAAACCACGTCTGAGTGCACCATTATCGCAGCATTGTCATCCTCCACCATCCGGAGTTTACACTGCTGTGGGTTCCCTGTTTAGAGAGTTGGGGTTATTTTCCCCCCTTTCTCCCTTCCACCCCTGATAGTGGCCAAATCCCTGCAGGTGTGTTATTCCTCACACTTCAGCTCAAGAACAGCAGCTCAGACTCATTTCTGGTGTTATTCACTCTCCTATCATTAACCTTGACCCTTGGATTTTTAAAACCAGTAGCAGAGAGAAGCTGTGCTTTGTGATGAGTTCACATCCTACTTCACAACCCAAATTTTTTGGTGTGGTTGTGACCAGTGATGTGACTGTTATTCTAATTTTGCCAAAATTTTGCCTGTTGCAAGTAAATACCCTTAAAATACACAGCTAATGGCACAAGTATTACCAGTGAAAAGAATATGCACAAGTTCAGCTCAATGAAAATAATTTCACATTGTTAATACTCATTGATACTGATTTTAATGTAAGAAATAACATTCCTATACCAAAGTCAGGTGTTCTGATTCAGACACAGGCACCAGTTTAAAGCAAATTAACAGTGTGTAACGTGATGAAACGTGTGCTCCTTGCAGCTAATCCCTGGCTGCCTTTCACTTGAAATATCTCCATAATGCAGGGCCAGCACAGAGAATGGTCAGGCAGGGAAAAGGCAAAAAAAGGGTCTCATTACCAACCTTCGTGCTTCTAGGTCATGCAAATTGCTCCAAATACATTAAAACTATTGCTGGCCTACTGCACAAGACAGTAAAAACACCCTCTGGAAAACGATACGATCGGCATAAGATCTGTCTTTAACCTATTTTCACATGCCGTGACACTTTCCGAGTTCCATTCTTGGATTAGAAGTTTCACGAAACTGGATTCGTTTAACAACAGACAGATGGCGTGGTCTGTAAAGTCCCTACACAGGCCAAACACACATTTTGTAAATATTTTACTGAGCAGTTTAAATGGAGGTTCCATTGAAGTAACACTGGAAGTCAGACCCTCAAACAATAAGCTGGTTTTACACAATTTACTAAAAAGCCAGGAGGTGAAACAAGTACCAGGAAGTAAAACAAGTGCTGTGATCACGCTGTTGAATGAATAAAGTGGATTTCTGCCGTTCACAGGCTAGATTTTTATTTCATTACACTACTGTAAATCCTATTTAAATGGTGTTAAAAGACTTAAAAGGCTTAGAGTGCACGTGAAAACGGGAATTATGTAAAGCATCCCCTAGATGGAGCAGGTTAGCAAGGGCCATGCATATGCAGGCACAGGCAGCACGTGTTCTCCACACTGAGCTTCACAAAGCAACGCTTCAGAACCAAATTTTCCTGCAGGACACTCATTTAGAGTCCTGGAGCACCTGACTGCTCATCTGCTCAGTGCTGGCCAACCAGGAACCCCCCAGTGCGTTGTGTGCTGAAAACGGCACAGAGATCCTTCTTAGCCACTGTGTCTACAATCTTTGCCTAAAATAAGCTCCACACCACTCTGGTTTTTTAACTTTCCTTAGCCCTGTAGAGCCAAACACAGTTACCAGAGAGGGGGATTTTTTTTTAGCTCTCCCAAAGGCTCTTTTACTACATCAAAGCTCCAAGATGAATGAAGGTTCAAACAGAGAGCCACTTCCAGCTGTAACATTTCAAAGTTCTGAGGGGAGAATATAATTTTCTGCATCTACAGGGTTTAGATCTCCAGAGGAAAAAGAAAATAATCATGGCTGTAAGGCAAACAATTATGTTTATTTGTCAATATATTAAAAAATGAGGTTTAGGAGTCACTTGGGAATATCAATTCTTAATGCCCCATAAAGCTCTGCTAATAAGTGTAGATACCCATGATTTTGACCTTTCTATTATTTAGACTTCTTTTTCCTTCCATTTATATGGCCTGATAAAAATTAATGATGCTTCACCCTTTAACTAAATTACCCATGCTTAAAATGACTTCTAAAAATTATTTTGTCTCCTGTGTTTTGTTTGTTGTACAGACCAAAGCTAACAAGAAATCAAATGGCCCACTTAAAAATCAGGCCACACAGAAGAGGTTTTGGAGGGTAAAGAAGTATCTGGGACAGGTAAAGAATTCTCAGTTTACTGCAGTTCAATAAAACCACTTCAATAAGCACACCCATCTAACACTCTTTAAGAAGGAGAGGGTTTATATGAAAAGCCTTATGAGAATTTACAAGCTTGTAAACCATTTCCCCTCAACTTGGCTCTTTTTTTAAATTTAATTCTTTTCAAAAAAAAAAAACAAACTATAAATACAGCACACAGTCTCAGATGGCAAAAGGAAAGGTTTAAAATTAGTACCTGAGTATTATTTGAGGTTAAGGAGTGAGTGTTTCTGGCGCTCTAATTAACAGAATGAAATAAGAAAAGCAGCAATTTTCATGGGGTGGAATATTTACAGGAAGAGTATTTACATTTGGAAATGCTCGAAACTTGAACTTTGGCAAAAGTTAAAGCTCCACTCATTAAATTATGTAAAGTATGATCTGGAATCTGATCACGCTATCAAACAATAGAGATCACTTCCAATGTGCACACAGTGTTTCAGTTTAAGGTCACACAACCACAAGGACCCAAGCCTGGCAAAAATAGAAAGCCTGAAAAAAATAAACCCATTTTGGCCCTCAAATTCCATCTCAATCTAAGATTCACAGTTCAAGACTGTAGACCAAAATAAGATTTTCCCTGTGCACAACAGTCCTTTTGTATATGTTCCAAAGAAAATGACTTTCTTATTATCCAAGAACAAATCTTCATCCTCTCAAAGAGCTCTTCACAATAACTGAGGACACAGAATTGCTTATTAATGTATAATAAGGGTCTCACAGACAGCTCTGGAGTGGTGGGACTCTGTAAGGGGGGCAGTGTTGAGAGGACTCTGTGTGTTTAAAGCTGAAACACAACGTAGTCTTGACCTTCATATGTGTTGTTTACAAAGAAATTGTACATAAAGGAACAGTCACTAAAAAAAGTTCTGATCTGCCAGGACCTTGATCCATTTGCCCTATCACTAATTCCTGCTTCACAAACTTCCACTCTGGTGGTGAAGATCCAAAAGACTCCAGCTGGTGGTAAAACAGCCACACTTTGCTCACAAAAGCTGTCTCTAGGCCTGTGATCTGTTATAGGTGTAATTTTTTTATCTAGGTAAACATTTTTCAGATCTTTTCCATTATTTTCTTATCTGCTAAATTGGTGAAAGGAACAGATCAAGTGAACTACAGGCCCCAGAGTGGGGCATCTCCAGATGAAACACCTGTTTGAACCTGTGAGAACCTCTCATTCTGCATATCAATAGCTGATTAGCTGAAAATAGATTTCCCTGTGATTAAAGGGGATGTAATAAAAGGTATTGCTGTCTTCCTCCTTCTATTAGCTCATTTGATATCCTTCATCTCCTTTGTATTTGTAATACACGTCTTGGAGGAACATTTTCATATAAATTATATTTTAAAAATATTACTTCCCCTCTGCTGATACCTGGAATATTGATATGATCATTCCATTGCCATTTCCTCTTCAGGAGATAGCTGAGATTAAGTAAATGCAATTGAATCTAACAGCCTGGTTGTCTGAAATGAGGTTCTTACATCCTCCTTTTGCCAACCATGGGGAAAACAGTTTCATTTCCAAGTGTTGAGCAGTCCCACCTCTTGGCAAAGTCAGTACTTTTGAATCTGTTTATTTGAGTGATTAAATATCGAGGAAAACATCTATTTTTACCCACCTGAACTGGAAATTTTGCCTCCAGTCTCTACTGCCCCATGGTCTCACCCTGGGGAGTTACATATTCCCTATATCCATCAACTTGGAATTTGGGTTAATTTTTATCTTTTCTAGGGTGGGAAAAATGACCACCCTCAAGGGCTTTCCATGGACCAGAGATCTGTGTAGCTGCTGAAGGAAGGTGGCTTTGGCTTTACTGCCAGGCTTGGACGTGCTTCCAGGGGTGATCAAACTACACTGAAAATATCCAAAGGAATATTCAGTGCCAAGACATAAATTCAGCACATTTAACGCACACCGAAAAAAGAATTAGATTTTTTTTTTCAATAAAAGCATCAGTGACTTTCCACCAGGCCCATCTTCCCTTAAAGCTTAAGCTGTGAATATCAAAACAAGTCTTTGCAGGTTTTGGAACCCAAACTTCTTTGAGGAGAAAGAAATTACCCTCAACATTCATCAGTATTCTCTCCAACACTGAACAAAGCACGTGCCCAAAAGTTTCTATTTCCACTGACTCTCTCATCGTGTACCATGCACTTTTGAAGGCTTGAAATATTATTTATCTGCTGGTTTTCTTTATGTGACTCTGGCAAATACTGATTCCAGGCACTAACTTTGGCAAGCTTTGTACTTTCAGATTTGTACTTTACTTTGCTAGTAACAAAAGAAGGTACACAAAGAATTCCTCATAAATACTCACATTAAAAATCATGCTCAGATTTCAGGAAACCTTGCACCTTGGTTAAGTTCAAAGCCTGGGATGAAGCCCATTTGTTCTGTGTCCGTTTTGAGCGAGCAGATGTGAGCAAGTGTTGCAAGTCTGTGAACAAATCTGGAAACATGATCTCTGAGTAACTGCCTGGAGCAATTTCTGCAGCAATTTTCCACAGCAGAGAAGAAGCCTGGATGACTCACAAACTCTAAAACAATGTGGATAAAACAACATTTTAAACCCCTTTCTTGTTCCTATTCTTCTGCCACGCTATATGTGTTGATTTGCCTTTTTTTTTTTTTCTGAAGCACTCAATTTATATCTTCCAAAAGACTTCAGAAGTTTGATGCTATCTAGAGAGACACAGGGAAGTTTGTGCTACCTTTAAATAGCACCTTATTATCTGAACATCTGGATAATGCAGGAATGAACTGTTCTTCCTGAAAGTCATCAGGGCTCTGCAGAAATGGCACAGATGCTTTTCACCTGTTTACCATTAAACCCCCTGACACACCTCACACATCCAAAATGCTGCTACCTGTTGACTGATTTGTACTGTGCAGCCCTCCAAGGAAATATTTCAATAAGTATTTTAAAATCATAGAAAGGTTTGGGTTGGAAGGGACCTTAAAAATTATCTCCTTCCACCCCCTGCCATGGGCAGGGACACCTTCCACTATCCCAGGTTGCTCCAAGCCCTGTTCAACCTGGCCTTGGACACTTCCAGGGATGGGGCAGCCACAGCTTCTCTGGGCAACCTGTGCCAGGGCCTCACCACACTCACAGGGAAGAGTTTCTTCCTAATATCTAAAGTTCATATGACACAGTTGATGTTGATGTATGTTTTATTATTGTAGTAATACATCTGTAACTCCTCGTTGTTTCTTTATATTTTTTTTCCTTTAACCTCACTTATGTTGAATTTCTTAAAAATATGTTATTTACTTAAATGTGTGTTTTTTCTTGGAAAAGAGAAATTCATCAGAAGGTGAGAGCCACTGAAAAGGTATTATTTATCACACTAGAACTTTAGAAGAAAAAGGAAAACAAATAGAACCAGATGAGAAAATAGCTTTAAGATAAATAGTTCAAAACCAATCTTTTTTATTCTGGCATCATCCATCCTGTTATTACTTCCAGACATAAATTTCTAATGTTCCAGTGTTCTGTTGCCAAACACACAAGGATTAGCAGAGGAGTAAATCAGGATGGCACCAGCACAGGGGTCTCTGGTCCTCCCAAGGAGACAATTATACATAGAAAAGATTCCTTCCAGAGATGGATTACCCAAGGAAAGGTGGGTAGAAAGGCCACTTGAGGAAGGACTGGAAAAAAAGAGATAAATCTTAGAGGTGCTTTCCTTGGTCAGTCTCTACCAACACCAGCACGCAGCTCCCACCAGGATTTTGGAAAAGCAGAAATGGATTGTTCCACCTTAGCTGGGTCCCAGCCAAGCAACTGGTATGAGTATTCAACAGCAGCAAGAAAACATGGAATAGGAACAGCAACTAGATGTGCCCTTTTCAGTGTATGTTATTGAAGACCCCGATGGATGCCAAGAGCAGCAGCAGAAACGTTCATGAATCTTTCCCAAGCAGACGAAAACCAAAGCCAGGAATTACGGTGCTGGTCGAGGCTCTTTGCAGAACAAGCCTTGTCTTCTCTCTGGTAAGGATGTTGCTACCCTTTTCTGCTGAGATTGTTATTAGATAACATAATCCATGTGCTACAGAAAGAAATTTGCTCTCTTGAGATTTTCAGGTGCACACCGAGCCAAAAGCCAACACGCAGGAGTTCCTACCATGAGTTTCAACGGCGTCCAAGCGACCAAGATTTTGGACACACGTAACTTTACCTCTCGAGATGTTTGCATGACAGTAAAAAGCCCCACAGCAGGACTGCAGGGAGAGGAAATGACCGTGCAAAGCTGAATTTCTCCTGGGGTCTTTTTCATTTCAACACTTTCCAAGCCGGTTTTTTTTGCAGTAGTTGATGACACAGTCACTTTATCAGCAAGGGGAGGGCTCACACCATGGAATGTTTGTGAGCACAGTCTGGCCAGCCATAGATCAGTGGGGAGAAACAGGCACTTGTGGCAGACTTTGTAACACACCTAAGAGCCAAACATTCCTTTTCTCATCGAGTCTATCAGTGAACATCTTGCTCAAAAGCCTAAATTAGGTTGAATCCCTTCACAAATTCTCAAGCATTTTGCATTTGCTACTCATTTTTTTCTCTACTCATTACTTTCTCCTAGAATTCTAAAAAGAACAGCTATTAATTTCTTAGCCTTTACTTTCTATTTGCAGGAGATTCCCTTTTTGACTACAAGTCTTAAATCAGCTGCTGCACCTTTGACTGGTTCCCGACATGCCCAGGCATGAATAGGAAATATATTTCTATACAAAACGCTATAACACTTTTCCAGTTTCCTCCAATATTTATAACTGAGTGAAAAATATGTTTTAAATTACATAAAGTATTCTAGTATGGGGGTTTTTTGCACTGTGTTTTATGATCTGTTTTAAAGATACTGTCTAGCATTTTCTGAGATGGGTTGCACAGAAAATAGGGAATGTTCAGAAAGGTACCTTCCTTGCTACTGTTTATTGAAACTTAGAATATTCTGTTTGATCCATTACACTTATCAGTAATAGTCTGAATTATAGTACCTAATTTATCTTTGCTGGATAGGATTGAAAAAGACAGGCTTTGCTCCAGCTAAAGCACAAGGCATCTTCTGCTTATCCATTTCCTCAAAATGTCATCGAAATTCTTAATTTATATTCCAAAATCTACATCACTTTTCGGTCCTCCATCTTCATAAAACAAAAATTACACACTGCTTTCTATCATTTCAGGGGTAAAAAAAAGAAATCTTGCTTTATCTACTGGAAATTAATCTCCTCAGTTTAATTTAAATCCCATTTCTTCAAGTAGGGGTAACTTACCAAGTCACTAAGATCATATCAAACTCCCCTTTGCCTCCCAAAAAATAACACTGACATGTCAGATCACGTAACCAAATCCTGTTTGCCTCATATGAAGGCTGATAAACTGAATATGATACATGAACTACCAGGCACAAATAACAAGCTGATACACTGATGCAAGTGGAAAGTGCTTAACGAGGCAGGAGTTTCTGTTAAAACTTTCTCAACTCGGGCGTTCATTAATCTGCTCCTTCCACCCAGAGAGAGACAAGACCTGCTTTACAACTGAAATTTCTGCTTATTTGCACAGTCTTGAATCACGGCTTTGTTTTTTAAAGATTGCTTCCTCCCTCAAACCGAGCTGTGAGACCCCACTTGCAGGAAGTCGGGAACCGGAGAAGGGGATCACCCAGAGCTGCTGAGCCCAGGAAGGACTCGCTGCTGCTGAGAAAGAAAAGGCTTTCCATGCTGCCCTCTGCTCAGGGGCCACACGGCTCCGTCCCACCGAGTGGGATGAGGCAGTTCTGAGGCAGTTCAGCTCAGCTACCCAGGAAGCTTGTCCAGCTGGTCACCTCTTGCCAGGGCAGTAGCCAGACAGATGAGTGCAGAGACCTGACAGGAAGGATGGGGGTAGCAGAGCATCGCTCTTGAAGCACCAGAGCTCACCAGATGCTGTGCTGGGGGAGGTCACGTTATCCTGGGTACCGTGACCCTGAGAGCTCCTCAAAGCCTTGCAGCCCTCGCTGCAGGCACAGCCAAACCCAAACTCAGAACGGTGTCTGAAGCTTTCTAATCAAACTCAGACCTTTTAATTCTCATAGAAAACACAGATTTGGAAAAAAACCCAGTGTTATAAAGAGCTGGGATTTTCTGACTGAACCCCACTGCTTTGCTTCTCCAAACCTTTCAGAAGCATCTCTTCAGCCACATTGCTAAAAGCAATGATTTTATCTATTGCTGCCCCAAAGTGCTGCCTTCAAGTCTGACAGGTGACATTCTGCACAGCCTGGTGATTATTTTTCTTTTAAGGCAGGAACATAATGCCTTAATGTAATAATTAGGTTGTGGTGAGAAGTCAAGAGTCCCACAAAAAGCCCCTTGGCAGCTGCTGCAAAGTCCTCAGCAAAAAACAAGGTGACAACTCTCCAGTTACCTCAACCAAGTCTAAATTAGACATTATTACCATCAGCACAGATCAGACTGCCTTTCTCTTGTATTCTCAAATGTTTAATCACATTAGTGGAAATCTCTGAACTTCCAAATATTAGAGATGTGTTTTTGACAAATTCCCCTGAAAAACTCTCATTTCAGTTCTTACCACCGACCACTCCCGGTTCACCCAAAAGGCAGGCCCAGGGAAACAGTGACCTCCCTTCAGTTTGTCTCTCCTGCAAGCTGTGTATTTTATCAAGGATACATTAAAGAGAGCACAGAGAGGCAACTCAGACCTGTCTAACACAACAGAAATTAGGGTAAGGAAAGATACTGCAGCCAACAGGACTTCTGTCCCTTCCCGTGTCTGAGACAACACTGCATGAAAACAACTCAGAGCATCATTTCTCCTCAAGTCACTCTTTCTGCCAAAGATTTTAATGCATGCAGCAAAGTGCCAATGCCAAGGTAAATTGCAGAGTGGCAACTGCTTTGCTCCTGGAATTTCTCTTATAAACCCACATATTATTTTTTATTACTGTGAAGACCTTTTTCCTCCTTAATGTGCAAGTTCCACTGAAGTGTTTACAGCTTGATTCCTGCACCTTCTGGAGCTTCCCTGTCTGGTGATGGTGTCAAAAAGCACCATGCCCAAAAAAGAAATTATTCAGAAGTGGGTTATTAGGCCAAACACCTGTATTTTATCCCTCATAAACTGAGTCACTCTTTCACCACAGAAAGCCCCCACCTGTGACGGCCATGGCATCGCCACTGCTGTCCTCTGTGATATTTAGATTAAGATATTAATAGAGGAAACTCCTACTACGGGAGGTCTGAGAGCTGAAAATTAAAGTATATTGGAAGAAAATTTAATTAGGATCTTTCAGCTCATCAGAGGACCGTGGAATGAGTGTGAATGAACTTGCAGGACTACAGAGACTCGTAGCTCCCACAGGGATACGACTCCACAAGTTTCCTTCGACACTTATAAAAGAAATTCAGCTGTAAAAAAAAAAAATAATAAAAAATCTGTGCTAAACCTAAATTGAACCAAAGCAGCATATCTAATTTTTACAGTCTAGTTACTGCTACTATCAAATATTCATTTCTCTCAACAAGCAGGTAACTATGGCAACAAACACACCACGGCTGTATGAAAAGGTGCCAAGCAACAAAAAAAGTGACAATCTTTACATTTATCTCAGGCTGGGGTTTTGGATTTTTTTTTTTTTAACTTCCTTTGGAATTGCCTGCACAGCTATCAACTATTTAAAATATCTGCAAATGATTAATTTAAATAAAATATTATGAAGACACTGAACAACTTCTGTACACAATGGGAAGGATCCCTTTGCTCTCTGAAAACTGCAATCAAAAGTAATTTACAATTAAAATAATTTCTGACAAGAAGAAGAAAATTAATTTAAATTTTAGCTTTAGGACAAGAGGAGAACGAGCAACCTCACGTTTCATTTTCTTCAGCCTGTCACTTCAATTCTCTTTTGAGGAGGACTTATTTTCAGATGATATAATTACAATCCTGAAATGGCAGTTTTAAATATACATGACAGATGTTTATTAAATTGAAATACATTTTGAATATAATTTACTACTTCTCTTCACTGCAGAAGCAAAAAGCAGATTCCAGGGCCTCTTTTCTGTTGCAGTCCCTTAAAGCTGGAATATTTCCAGGACTGTTAATGGAATTGTCCCTCATTCCAAAGACTAAGTCTCCTTGCTACTACCGGCCTCTCATCTGCAGGGTGAGTGTTGCCTGGCCTAAGTCTACTTCTAAGCTGTGTGTAAGGCAACACCTTAGTACAAATACCATAAAGAAAATTAAAGTGGCAAGGATATTCAATTCCTATGCTGAAACCATCTCATCTAGGGCAGGTTGTGGCCCAGCCTCCTAAAAATCATTAAATAAACAGCATCAGGCAACATATTCTGAAGACATCATATGTTGTTCGCCAAAACAGAAAAGCCACCATTCATAAATTCTGCTCCCTGGGACCATCAGCCTCCAAGGCAGAATTCATATTTTAGCCTTTTCCATGCAGGTATCTACTTGAGGGTGATGGTATAATATGGGACAAACTCCAAGTGTTTACAAATCACTTTTCTGAGTGAGCAATATCTCCCCTTTAAAAGTGATTTATATGTGGTCTCCAAGGAGCCAGCTTATACTTGTTCTGCAGGGAGAATGATGCTTTATGGATTTCCTCTCAAGGAAATAGAGTTTCCCTTAAAAAAAAAAACAAATAATAAAATAAAAAAAGAGTCATGGCAAAAGACAGATCAAGTTGAAGATGTCCAAAGCAAACTGTGGAAAGTAATCAGCAAAACTGGGTTACATGCACAAACAGCAGCATTGTGATCACTGCCGGGGAACGCAGTGATCTTCCAGCAAGGGAAAAATCAATCTCCAAGGGAACCTTCCATGGCTCCATCAAAACAAGTATAAAATGTATATAAAGGAAAAGGCCAGGCCCTCTGTGGTAAATGGAACTTTATTTCTCCAGTAATCCGTGACAGAGTGGAATGTCTTCATCTGTGCTTTAGATTTGGAGCTTCTGGGATGTTTAAGTGTACGTAATATGGATGTAATGGGCATTTACAGCTTAAAAACAGACTCAAAGGCTGTCACTGGCCTCTCTGTAGGATGTTCCAGCTACATTTTAATTAAGATTTCAATTTTTGCAATTTGCTTAATATGCAAAAATTAAAAACAAATAGGCAAAAAGTTACATGAATGTATAACAAGTGAAATACCAGTGGATTCTGCACTGCAGAAGAGAAGCAGAGGCAAATTTGATTAACATGACTTCAACGTATTTATTCACATTCTGCCTACTTAAATTACCTTTTAATTGATGTAGTGAGTACATAAACAGGAAACTAAAAGCTAATGTTATCCATGTAGACTAAGAGGGGTTTATTTGAGGTTGAATAGAGTTTTATAACACTCTACAGTACAGAATGAGGACTATGGGAAGTTGACACAACCACACAGAGAAATGTTACCTAATGCATCACAGAAGCCAAAGGAATACAATTACACTGACAGTAAAAGCTGAACACACACCCCCCCCATTTAATTAATGGTGTTGTAATTAGATATTCCAGCACAAAAGATAGTCAAAATTAGGCAGAATTTGGAGAGAGTTTTCCAACTGATGTT
>JAYRBT010000021.1:16594381-16653914 GCA_036023395.1 Myiotriccus ornatus | reverse complement strand
GATCCCTGGAAGTGTCCAAGGCCAGGCTGGACGGGGCTTGGAGCAACCTGGGCTAGTGGAAGGTGTCCCTGCCCATGACAGGGGGTGCCATGAGTTGATCTTTCAAGTCCCTTCCAACCCAACCATTCTGTGATTTATGATTTCACGAGTTTATCTCATTAGCTGGTAAATTAATTCTACTCCAGGTTGAAAGCTCATGTTTTATTTCTATCCCCAGCCGATCCAGTGAGTCATCTGTTTAATTTTAGATATCGGCTTTAGGATGGAGGGAATGCATCCCACGGTCCCAAAGGCTCTGCCTGCAAGATCCACCCTGACCATAAAGGCAGCTGAGTGAGGTTTCCTTGGACAGACATCCCCCACATTCAGTCATGTGAGAGGAATCCAGCCTGGGAGCTTTATCTCGTAGCTCTTGGATGGTGAAATGCTCAGTTCTGTTTGTTAAAATCACAGAAAAAGCCAGAGCTGGAAGGGAACTACAAGGTTCATCGAGTCCAACTCCTGGCTCTGCACAGGACAGCCACAAAATCACACCATGATAAAAATCCACCAGCTGAGGACACATCTGCTGGTAGAGCATCTTATGCTGTACTGCAATGCAGCGTTTTGGAAGGAATTTACAGATCTCTGGGAAAGGTTGATGGATACACACAAAATTTGGCTGGATAGCTGGCTTAGTTATCCACCTGTGCCCAGGTGGGCCTCAAGGCTCAGGTCCTCAAATGAGAAGGTGCCTCCAACTTTTCCATTCACATGGCAATCAACATATGAGAGATGTTCCCCGGTGCTTTGTTAAAACTCCCTGTTTGGCAGAGCCAGCAGGTGTTGGCCCCCTAAATTTGGGCCAACCAATCCTTGAAGCCCTTCTTGACTCACCTGCTGTAGTGATGAGCGACAGGACAAAGTCTTAAAGGGCTTCAAGGCCTTGGAAACATCTTCCTTGCAAAGCAAGTCTCATCCCAGGTGACCAACGTACTTGTGATTTGCTTCTTCAGCAGAGAAGGACCATCAGCCACTGCCAGAGTTGGGAAGAAACCTTTAAGTTTTGGGGCCAACGTTATCAAAATAATTTGGAATTCATGGTTTTTGTGCTCCATGCAGGATAATTTACCCCTCCAAAAGTTTTGGAAAGGCTTGGATTGGAAGGGACCTCGAAGATCACCGAGTTCCAAGATGATGATGTAATTTTAAGATCCTCAGAGCCAGTGGGAATTAAGGATGAGGTTCAGGTTTTCTACTTTAGGGTGGGGTAAGCTGAACTCTGCTGATGGTACTACCCAGATTTCCATGGTCCGTCGAAGGAGTCCATGAGGACTTCCAGAAGAAAAACCAAAGGGTTTTATTTCATGTTTGCACTTGGCCAGGTGATGCCTGTATGATGTTTTCTCCTCCTTCTATAGGAAAATCTTTGAATTTAAGAATCCTCTATTAAGGCTGAAGTTCTCCTCAGGTAAAGAAATTTTCACCTTCACTCATCTTTCTCCTGGGATGGAAAATACCCAAGACACCGTGGGCTGAACAGGATTTAAAAAACCTTAGTAAGACATTGAGCAACATCTGACTGCTCTCTTCCATATTTTGGGGTTTCTTTTAAGTTATTTGGGTCTGGGATGCCCCAAACTGGTCTTACAATTTTCTGTATCTCACCCAAAGTTCATTTATAATCCTCTGTGTCCCAGGCCCTTGGGTGCTTTTATTCCTCAATGCCAAGAGACTTCACGATGTCCATGAGAGGCACAATCAGGGATCGTTTCTCCTACTTACCAACCCTTGAAATAAATTTGAATAGTGCTTGGTGTAAATTTTATGAGCTGTATCAGCTGAGGGATTGGCTGGAGGGGTTTCAGGGGAATTAGCCTCAATTTTCTCGAGGCAGCAGCAGGCTGGAGCAGGTGAAGTATCCTTGGTACCCAATCCTGGCTGCAGAGCACACCTTTCCCCTTGGCTTTGCAGTGTTCCCCACTGAAGGCCATCTGAAGGAATCATCCTTCATTATCAGGCTCATCCCATTATTGAAATAGCTCCAGTGATCCCTCACAATTACAAAGCCTAATTTGCCCTCTGAACATAAATGATATTAACACCAGTGACGCGCTCAGCCCTTTTTCCACCTGCGAATGTTTCGGGTAATCATTGCAGGTGCTTCTTCAGAAAGTGAAGCAACTGCCTTTAAATATTTCAATTATTTTTATTAGATTCCACTGTTTTGCAAACCTCACTGGCTCAGAGCCAGTCCTTAACCTATTCCCCCGGCTTTTAGTGGCTTAATATTGGAAAGGGTTTGCCTTGCCCTCGGACTGGATGTGTTTGTACAAGTGAAGTTCTGCTGATAAAAACAGATGTGCAAACCCCAGGTTTCTTGAATGTTTGATCCACCTGAGTACAACCACCCCCCCCAAAAAAAAGACATTTATTCCCAGCCAATAGGCTGATATAAGGGTTGGTGTGGAGATGGGATGGTGTTTGATGCAGGGAGCTTTTAGGTGTTCCTGCAGCGGGTTTAAAGGTGTGATTATGGATGAATATGGATGTTCTTGGGTTCTCCTGTTTGCTTGACAGTGACTTCATTAAAGGTAGGATCAGATGGAGGCACCTGGGCCAGTCCTAAAAAGGTCTGTTCCTCAGGGCTTGTCACCAAGTCTGTGCCAAAACTTCCACAATCTACAGTGAGAACTATGTGTGGATTATTTTTGGAGGATTAGACACCAGAAATTATGTTATGGAGTTTCATGACCCTTCCATTTTCCCCTCCTTCCCTGTTTTTGCAGAGAACCCTGGGGAAAATCACCTGGGATATCTTTGGCAGAGCAGCATTTCCATGTCCTTTCTCTCACAGTAGCCACACTTTGCCCCTTTATAAGTAACTCCTCCCCCGTATTTCCGAAGCTGAGCTGTTTCCCTCTGCAGCCACATCCTTTGGAGATGGTGGAAGAGTCAAGAAATACCTAAAAGGACAGGTCTTACTGCCTGGGATGTCTTTTCAGGGATGGAAAGTGGGTGAGACTGGCCATTCTTACACACACCACAGCTCAGGAGGCTGCAGAAGCTTCTCCTGGCCAGACCAAACATCTCCTTTGCTGAACAATTCCCTTTCGGTCACCCAGCCCTGTCACCAGCAGGATGGGATACGGTGTGAGGAAACCCCTCTGGCTCCCTCCAGGGCTCCAGTGGCCCTGGGCTGGGATGCCAGACTGTCTCCAGCCCTGGTGTTTGGGGTCCTGCCTGGCCCATCTGGCCCATCCCCAGTGAGGTGACGCAGCCATCGCCTCCCCTTGTTGTGCCAACACTTCCCCCCTTCACCCAGCTGCTAATTGCACTTCACAAGGAGGTGCTTGCTAACACCTTTCACCACCTTTACCTTCTTGCTGGGGAAATGAAGCACTTTATTGGCCCAGGAACAGACAGTCAGACTTCAAAAGAAATCCTGTTTGTCTCTGGAGGAGGGGGGACCTTGTTTTGGGCTCAGAGTGCAGCACGTTGCTTGCAGATCCTGCACAGGTCCCCCAGGATGGACTGTTAAAATGCTGGTGGATTTAGCCAAAAGTGGCCAAAAAAAATTTAAAACTTAATGAGTGGCTTAAAAATTTCATGAGAGAAAGGAAGGGTGGGTTGTGTGGTTTAAAATCCCTGCTGGGATCCATCCAGCATTTTTGGGTGCATCTGTCCAGGCAGAGAGAGAGCCAGAGGTGCAGGATGGGTTTGCTCCAACATCAGGTTTCTCAGCTCTCGGTGCTGGTGCCGGGCAGGTGGAGGGTGGTGCACACAACTGCTGGCTTTTTGGTTCACTGGCTTCCCAAATTGTTCAGAGGACCAAAAGAAACGTCAAAACCGTTTTGCATCGGGATGAGTGGAATGCTGTGTTTGGCTCCGAAATGATCCGGGTTCTGTTGCTCCTCAGCTCTCCCTGGATGACTTTAATTACTCAGTGTTTGACTTATCTTTTTTTTTTTTTAAAGGCAAGAAACACCTACTGAAATAAAATAAAACAAAACAACCCAAGGTTTGACTTTTTGAGGTGTTCTCTTTCTTCCCCGAGAACCTTCTGTATAAATCGGCACCAATTCTGCCACCAAACCACCCGGAATGAGGCAAAACTCTGTGGCCTCACTGACAACTTCTCCCCCGTTTCACAGCTGGTGGGGTAAAGCCACCAGAGAAGTGGAGGCTTGAGTGCTCCTCGTGTTTGAAACGCTGAGCCACTCCTCACCACCACGGGGTCTGCATCCTCACACCTCCCTGATGGAGAAGGAAGGATGATTTCCACTGCTGGAAGGGGAAGACACCGGATTTACATGGATCACCCGTCCTTCAGGTGGGAGTTGACACTCCTGTGAGGTCCAGGCTGAGCAGAAAGGCCCTTAGATCAGTTTTGCCTTCCCCTCTCTCAGCCTGGTTTTTATTTCCCAGAAATGTGTGATTTCTCCCCAGTACCCTGGATTTTACCTCTGAAGGGGAGGAATTTTCCTGGGATGTGAAATGTGCAGGGGGAATGAGGTTTAACTCGGGATGAGCTGCACTGAAATGAAGGTTGCACCCCCAGCTGGGAGAGGGGGAGTGGAAAAGGACCCTGGTGAACGTGGGGTGTGTCTGGGGGGTGTCTTGGGGTGTGCTGAGCTGTGGGTTCAGATCCAGAGCTGTTCCCGTGGGATCTCAGCAGGAAACACATCCTTATGGAACCAGGACAACCTGCTTTGGCTGAGTGACTCTGCTTGGGCCACACTGAAGGGTTTTCTCCCTCCAACCTGGGACTCTGATTTCCTACAGATTTCCTGTGTCAAAGGCACTTGGGAATCTGAAGCCCTGAGGCTCCTCCCCCCCAAAAAAAAACCCCTCTAAATAAAAGAAATCCAGCTTTGTCTTTGTGTAACATCTCATGCTTTCCCGGGAAAGTGGTGGAGTCCCCATCCCTGAAGGGATTTAAGGCATGTGGATGTGGCACTTGGGGACAGGGGTTAGTGGTGGCCTTGGCAGTGCTGGGTTAACGTTTGGACTTTTCCAATGTAAATGATTCTGTGATGGAGGAAATGCAAAATAACAATACTTAGTTGTTCCCTGACCCAAATGATGTCCCGGGCCTGGATCCAGGGAAGGGAGGTTTCAGACCCACCTGCTCATCCTGGAGTGATTGTGGAGCAGCTTTTGGGCACCTTGAAGAGTTTTTCTACCCTTAATGGTAAGAGGTCACTTTAGGTGATTAATTTCCTTGGAAACAGAGCACTTGGCTCCTGGATCTTTGTGAACCTAGAACATTCAAACATCACTAAATGAAGGACCTGGATTTGGGGCTGTTTTCAGTGTGTGTTCCCTGCCCACCACTTCAAGCAAAACTGAAACAGAGCCTATTTTCCCCCTCCATCACCCATAGGTGCCCGATGGCTCTTCAGAATGGCCGGATGGCTATTGATTTTGAATTTATAACGAAACCCAAACCTCATTAACTGGGCAGAGGGATAACAGCGGTGTGGTTCATGCCTCGACACCCACCTGGGAGCCACCTCCTCCTCTCAGTCTGGAGCAGTCCCACCCCTGGCTGCTCTCCCGAGCTCGGAGGGGCATCTGCAGATGAGGCCACTGAATAACCCTCATTTACAGTGGGGGAAGAACAGGGGCACACGACCTTCCTCCTGTTTTCCTGGGTGCGGGAGCACCCCCATGAGCAGCCATCCCAAATCCTGCTCTGGGTGGTCTAACTGCCAGACTGCCACGGGATTCCCAAAACCCGTTCCAGAGGCACCGCTGCTGGAGGAAGCGGATGACCTCTGTAATGCACGATTGACAAAGCACCAAGCCCCTTCTCAAGCGGCAGCCGCGGCTTTTCACCCTTGTTGGAAGTGTTAATGGCCGGTCAAAGCCACGAACTCGCTTTTTCCTGGCTCGGCAGCGCCTGGAAATGCACCTTCCCGGCAGGATTTAAGCAATTCACGGTCCGGCCCTAATTTAAACAACAGGATTTTATTTATTTTTTATTTTTTTTTTTCCTTCCTTCACGAGGTAAAAGTGCCCATCGAGAATTTCCATTTCAATCTAATCACTCGCTACCCGGGCCCATAATTTTCGCTTGGAAATGCACGGGACGTGTCCATACAGCTCTTAGAGCACTACACTCCTCCCTACACCCTCTCCACCCCCGCTTCCCACCTTCCCCCCCCCCCCCCAAACTATGACTCATCTTAAGGCAGAAGGTTAATTTAGGTTAATTATCTTCCTGGTTAGCAGTGCATACATGTCCCGAGCAGCAATAAGGGTTTGACACCCCTCCTGCTGCTGCAAATCAATTTTCTTCCTCATTTACTGTAAATGGAAAGGAGCCAGGTTCTCTGGCATCAAAGTAAACATTTCTCTGCATGAAACTCAACTTGTGAACCTGGTAATTTCGGATTTGCTTATAACGCGTGCATTTGCCAAGGGGGAAAAAAAATGCAAGGAGAAAAAAAAAAGAAAAAGCAGCTGTTTGATGTCTCCAAAAACTAGAATTAGCCCCGTAGATCAAACATCAGTTCTTCTGCTGCTTTAATAATGTCAGGATCCAGTTGAGTTAAGCACAGGGATATCATTACACCGTGCACACAACCAGCCCCTAATTCCCCTACTTAGCAGCTAATGCGTGTTATTGTTATTTACTCTTTGAGTCGGAGGCTCGACCACGATCCCGGTCCTGCGGGGGGAG
Source organism: Myiotriccus ornatus (assembly GCA_036023395.1). NCBI lineage: Eukaryota > Metazoa > Chordata > Aves > Passeriformes > Tyrannidae > Myiotriccus > Myiotriccus ornatus. The sequence goes on along the minus strand of JAYRBT010000021.1, from coordinate 16,647,247 downwards.
CAGACACGCACCAAAGGAGAGTCCCTGCCCCGCAGAGCTCCCAGAAGACAACTAAGGAGGTGTTGCTGCCCCCGGGGAAGGGGGACGTGAAGGGACAAGCAGATACCCCAAAGCGGGTTTGCAGCAGCAGCAGGAACGAGACGCTTGTGGTTCCAGTCCCGATCCAGGCTGCTGCCACTCCTGGGGGTGGGGATCTCCACAGGGTGGAAGTGAGTTTAGCCCCTTGAAAATTAGGTTTTCCATCAGAGCGACCTGATCTGATCGAAGATGTCCCTGCTCGTGGCGGGGGTGGGGGGGTGTTGGACGAGATGATCTTTAAAGTCCCTTCCAACCCAAACCATTCCATGATTTGATGATTCGCTGCATCCTCCATAGGCAGGACTATTATCCCGCTGACCACGGGGGCTGGGGCCAGATTAATTTGTCCAAAACGAGACTTTAGAGCCCTTTGAGATGCCTTGGAGTATTGACATCAGCCAAAAACGCTGGCAGTTGGGAACACATATTAGAGACCCCACACTGCTGAACCTGCAGGATGCCAGCAGGAACCCAAAGGCATCTCAAGTGAGGTGAGCCCTGGATGACCAGGGAAGACTGAACATTCCTAGAGAGGAGATGAATCCCAAACCCAGTTCCGAATCCTGTAGGATACAGGGCATTTTCCCCTCGGGGTCAAGTGTACCCTTCCACGAGGCGGAGGTGGAAGGTGATATGAGAAGATTGGTGGTCTTGTAAATCCAGACTGAAATTGCTCACAAGATGTAGGAGTTCTGTTTGAAGCCACAAATATATTTCTTATCTGAGTGTCTCCACCTCTTAGATTAGCAGGACATGCCAAATGGCCAAAGGTGTCTCTTCCAACCTTGGTTGTTCTATGAATTTATGACCGAAGATGGGAATGTTTTTGAATACGACCTGATCAAAACTGATCCTGGCATCGTGGGATTAGCACTTAAATTTCACAGGAAACAGGGAAAACTGTTTATTGTGATAAATAGTCACACTTGGGAAGGAGGGACTGAAGCAATGAAAAAGAAAATGTGTTAGAAAGGCTTTAAGATGGTTGGATTTGGTTTTGGGAAGCAAATGGTAAATATGACTGAGGAGGGTCACTACAAATCCGATGGAGGCAAACCCAGCTCTGTTTTCTCTCTTTTGAACAACCTGTAAGTCAAGAGAAAATTTTCTCTCTAGCTTTCCGACACCCCAAACCTGTCCTTAATAATTTTCTCTCATTCCCCCAGGAAAGCTGCTCTTTGATAACACAGGAGCAACAACTTTCTGTCCTTTCTGTACCTGGACTGTGCCAGTCTGGTCTGAGTTTGGCAGCTTCCAGCAGGAATCGATCCTCCTTCCACCTTGTGACCCACCAAGGATCAGATCTTTCCCTCCCACACCTCAAGAAATATGTGGAGTTTGCTCTGCTCCAGGTAAGTGATGCCTCCAAGTAGGTTTTTTTTATGGAATTCTGCCTAACCCGTGAGCAGAGAAAGGGGCAATTCAACTTAACTTTATCCCCACGTGCAAAAAGTGAAGACAAGAATTCCTGGCATTTGTATGGGACTGTTTTTTTTGGGGGATTATGAACTGTCAGGCTTTAAAACCAGAGCAGCTCCAGGATAGATGGACAACTACGGTCACAGAATCTTCATTTCATCCCATTTGGAAAAACGAAGCAGCTCATATCCTTCTGTAACTTCCTTCTCCCCATTTATGAGCTCAGCTGAAGGTTCTTAGAGACTGGGATGCAGCTCTTCCTCCTCCAAGGAAGGATATGACGAGCAGACAAAGTGAAGTCACAGGAACTAAAAGTTTCTCGGAGGGTAATTAATTGCACCAATCTATAATTCATCATAATGAATCACATCTCCCCTCTGACAGCAACAAACACCCCTATCCAAGCTCTACTTGAGCAGCTGAATGACTGTGATAAGAACAAGCCAATCAGGGACATCCTGGAAGGGATGTTGGATTTAAGATAGGGTTAATTTTGCTTAGGGAGGAGAGATGGAGTAGATTTTTCCAAGTTCCTTCAAGCAGGATTCTCTGTGCCTCTAGAAATGTTTAGAGCTCCAAGAAGAATGAAAAAACCACAATAACTCTGTCCTATCTGTGGATTATTTAGGTTCCAGTTCAGGGTATTCTGGGATTCTGTGACACTGCAGCCCACATCGCTGGGTATTTTGTTGGGATTGCAAAGGAAAAAATGCAAAGGTGTTCATTTGACTTGTTGGTTTGATGGAACAGGGACTTGCTGCAGCAAAAGCTGGAAGAGCATCAAAACTCAGTAGGAAAAAACCAACATTTCTACCTTGTCCCAAGTCACACCCAAACTCAGAAACACTCACACACAATATTATCTCATTCCCGAGCTTTTCCTTGGCTTTCCTATAGAACAAGAATAAATAAACACCCAGCTTGGATTGAGTTACCTCCTTGCTTTGACTGGTCTTTACAGGTGAACCCCCCTTCCCTTTATCCACAGTTTCTCCTGCTGGGAGCGATTCCCAACCTTTTATGACAAGTGAAACTGAGCCTTCTGTGTCCTGGTTTGGGAGCTGCAAGAGTGGGGTGGTTTTCTGTGCCATCTGGGCAGCCACAATAAACCTTCCTGAGAAGAAGAGGAGCCACAGAACACTCCTGTGTTGGGACCTCCACGCTCAGAACGAGCCAGTGGAGCTGAACAAGCACTGAAGGTAGAAATAGGTTTGTTTTTCTGCTCTCATCGTGGGACATTTACTTCCAGCTCATTAAAATGTGATCCCAACACTCACTCGGGTATTTGCTCCCTCAGTGGCATCTTTGTGTCCAGCCAAAGCTTTCATTTCCCTCAGGTTTCACCAACCTGAGCTGGGGAGCCCTGGAAGAGCTCCACGGGAGACAGTGGTGACATTTGCAGCTCCATGCTTGGCTTCCCCAACCTGCTGCTCACCTCTGCAAATCTGAAACCCCCAAATGGGAAATATTCCTGAGGAATATTGTGTTGATATTGGAACACAACAGAGTGAGCAGATGGTGGACAAAGGTGCCCCCACTGGCTGAGAGGTCCATGATCCACAGGTTTTTTAAACCTTTGTTTTTTAAGAGCAACTCAGTTCTTAATGAAGTGAAGTCTCCACTTTCATGCAGGAGCATAAACTCTGCATGTCTGCTCAGGCCAAGGGCTGATCTTCAGTCCTGTGGCCAACTGGCACAACCTGACTGGCATCAAAACTCCCTTTCCCCTGAAAATGATGCAGCTGAATCCAAAGTGCCTTCCCCAGTCTCTTGAACTGAGCCAGACCCTGCACAGGACTGATCACTGCCAGGGGCCAGGCTAAAAATGCAACCAAACATGAGTTGTCCTCAAATTAATGTCTTTTTTTTTTTGTATTGCAGATCTTCCAGCTGAGGAAGGGCAGTTCTTACCTTGAAGAGCTCGGGACGAAGGTGATGGAGAGGGGGGAAGGACATGGCATTGCCCTCCAGTGCTGCAGGGCCAGGGAAGTGTGGATGTCCCATGAACGGTTTTCAGACTTACAGATGGCAGGACTGCCCACTCCACGCAGGTGGAAATAAAGAAAATTAGAAAGGAACAGCCTATTTTGGGTGAATTGCATTTTCCTTGGGGCCTCAGAGCTTCCAGAATACCATTCCAACCAAAAAATAGCAGCAGCTTGGCTGTTATGAATGAAGTTTTGATCATCACAGGACTCAGGGAGCTGAGACCTGCTCAAGGACAACACAAACACGAGTCATAAAGTCTACATTTACCTCCTGCTTGAACAGCCCTGTTACAGCACAGCAGACCCCAAACTTTGTCACTCTGTCCCCTGAGCGTCACAGTCGCCGGTTCCACATTTCTGGATTTCCAGCCCTCGTTCCACAGTTCTCTGGGGAGGGTTTATCAGCCCAAGCACAACCATCTGAGACAAATCAGAGGGAATAATCCCTGATGGTGGTGATTTCTCCCTGCTGACCCTGGGAGGATTCCTGTGTGAGCAGCTCCCATGTGAGGCGAGCTGAGCTGAAGCCCCATCCCTGCTGGCTTGTGCCAGCTTGAGCCTCAGACCTGTTCAGCTCTGTATGGTTACACCATTCCCAGGCACCTGGAATCCACACATCACCATCCTGGAAGGTGAAATGCATTCCTTGACTGGAGAAATCAGAGCCTGGCTGGTGGGAGCAGATGATTATCCTCTGGGTTGTGCCCTGGGAGAGCTGGTGGCACTGATGTCCCTCGTGCACGTGCAGCAAACCAGCAGATGGAGGGGAGTAATTTTCTTTTTCTTTTTTTTTTTTTTTGGCTGAGAAGGCAAGTTTTGCTTTAGGATTACTTATGCAAACAACTTGCTCTCTGCCTGGCTATAAACACTAATTTGGAGACCCACACCAAGCCAGGTAGTTGTTTATGAGATGTTTATGAGGAGGAGGCCAAATAGGTGTTTATGAGGCAGTGGTGGTGCCAAAGCCAAACAGCACCTCTGAGCCGTGACTGGCACAGGACCATCTCTCCAGGCTCAGCTACAGAGGAAGGTTATTGCATTCCCTGGGATGAAGAGCTCTTCCCAATTAACCCAGGGGTGGAATGGATGGGGGAGAAATTAATCCTCCCCTGGTTCTGGCAGCTGAGCAAGGGACTCATTGCAAAGAGAGAAAAACTCCTGCGAGAAGAAGACAATAATCAGTGTCCATGGTGCCCTTTCCTGTGTTCTGCACAGCCTCAGATCACAGCTTTTTGATTGGCCTTATGATTTGGACTCATGTAGGAACTGCAGTGTTGCTTCAGACCTTCCCTTCACCGAGTTCTGAGCTCTTTTGCAGTTTGAGGCCTCTTGTACTTCCAAACCTTTATTTTCAGGTGTGACACAATTTGGGGCTGTTTATCATGTTATTCATGGTCCTGTGGAGATCCTACAAAGCTCTTTTACATGGAAATGACATGACTGAGAATCATCAGAGACTTTATGGGAGAAACATTTTTTATCAGTAGCTGCTTTTCATCAAAAGTTGAAGTGTTTTGGGCAGACACTTGTTCTTAAAAGCTCTGCTGAGTGAGAGCCTTTGCTTTTAGTTTTCAGCCTCTGCTTTTCCAGACCAAAAAATCTGTTCTAAGCTCCCTCATAGCTAATTTTTATCTCTGTCTACCCTTTTCCAGCTTGTCTACACCTTACTGAAAATTGGGTGTCCAAAGATAAATCATTAACTCTGTTCACTTACGCATTGTCCAAGTTTGACACACATTTCTTCCTCAGGAAAGAGTTCTTAAAAAAGAAACTCCTCCCTTTTCTAGTTATCTTTGACTCCAGATTTTGTAGCTCCCTGGTGTTTTGCATTCCCTGTGGGTATCCCACAGCATCTCACTAATTCCATTAAAGGAGAACCACTTCAAGAAGAGTCTCTGTCTCTCCTTTTCAAATCCAAATACCTGATTCCCTCGGTTTTGTGGACCAGAGGTCTGCACTGTGCTGTTTGTGTAAGTTTTTGGGCTAGTTTTGAGGTCCCAGCTGAAGCTTCCAGGAAGGATCTGATAATGGAGGGAATATGAGCAAACATCCCAGAATTAGGAAAGCTAGATTCTGGCACAGGAGCTGGAGGTGGTGGATGGAAGGGGATTGATGTGATGGATGAAGAAATGGCATTTCACAGCTCTGCCATCAGGAGAAAGCTACAGGAGCCTTCCTGAGTCCTGGATGGAGATCCTGCTTCAAACAGGAGTGTCACCTGCTCCAGAGGCAGAGCCCATTTCATCCCTCCTCTATCCTCACCAGCACTGACCCCGTGCAGCACATTCACTAAAAACAGCAGGGTCACAACCCCACCAAAACAAAATACCCCACCAAAAACATCTGTGGAGGAAAGCACAGACCCTACCTAAGCCACATCATTTAATTCAGGAAAGGGGGGTCAGATATCGTAACAAGAACATCTGATAAAAATAGGAATTTTTATAAGAAACATCAGTATAAAAATGAGCAGAGGGAACCAGGGGGACTGGCTGCTGCCCCAAAATAGTGCTGCAATTGCAATAAGAAGCTTCTTTTATATTGAGGGAACATGCAATCGTCAGCACCAGGCCATCACCCCCCAGCTATTTAGGTGCTGGATGTTTATTTACACAGCAGAAAGCCACGTGGGAAGGTGTTTTGTCTGTAGTTAGTGAAACCCTATGGCTTGATTTAGAAGAAAGAGATAAACACAGCTGGTGTTGTGGCACAGGAGCACGGGACTGGGGGAAAGGAAAATAAAAGAGGCAAAGATGACGAGCCAGCATCTTCTCAGCCTTTGGTCGGAGGCTGCTGGAGTCATAATTCAGTCAAAGGCACGAGAACAAAACCCTAATCGTTCCCTCCCACCACACCAAGATCTGAGAGCCCAGATATTGTGGTGGACACGGCAGGAAATGCTCTGTCAGGTGGGGAGATGGAGCTCTTGTCGGGCTGGGGATGTGTGTGAGAGCTTGGTGCCTCCACCTCTGTCCTCTGAGCTGCAATTACAGGCCCAGCCTGCCCTTAATAAAACAGGGGTTGGCTCATTATTCCCATAATCACCTGGAAAATGCATTTCTCAGGCTTGTTCTTTGCTGTATCAAAGCCCTGTTTCTGCATCTCTCCCTTCTTGTCCCTTCCCCCCTCCCCTTCTTGCCCCTGTGAAGCGACCAGGGACGTCTTGCAGTGCAGCCCTTGCCTGTGATTAACGTGCTGACCCGGCAATTATTCACATCTGGATGGGCCTTTGTTCTACTTTGAAGTCTCTCAATGACTTCTCTTTCCCCTCACCTGTCTTCATTTTCCCCTCTGTGCCCCCATCTCACCTCCTCCCTCCCCACCTCTCGCCTATTAGTCCTCAGAAGTGCCAGTGGGCCCGGAATGAAACACGAGGACGGACCAAGAAATTCCTCCTTAATGGGCCCAGGTGAGCTTGGAGTGGCAAAGGGAAGGTTCAGACCTTGAAGATGACCTTTCCAAAGTGCTCAAGTCAATAACAGTGCGTGCAACCCTCCCCTGCCCCTCGTTCATAATTGACAAGGTGGGGATGGACTGGAGGCTCTTTCTTCTCTCCGAGATCTTTTAATCTTCGCCCCACAAAAAAAAAAAAAAAAAAAAAAAAAGAGATAAAATTCCAGTTATCAGCCTCCATTCAAAGCATATGAGCAGCTGAGATGTTTTGTGTCACTCTCTGTAAGTGTCTCGAGGATGACATATTTTAAATCTCTCTGCAGCGCATCAGCGTCAGAGAAACTCAGGATGTTCAGATGAGTGACGTGTCTGGAGGCTCAGCAAACTCTCTGCCCCGGGAGGCAGTGATACCAGAACTCCTCTCCCAGAACATGAGAGGCAGAATGGAAATGTTTCTTGGTGCAGCTACAGAGAAATGCTGGGTTGAAAAACCGCGTTCACATCCTCCTGTGGAATGGCTGCCTGAGGGGCTCCTGACGCGACATGTTCATCCCTCATGGAGTTTTAGAGAAGAGAAACTCTGGTCCTTTTATTGTCAGATAATTGTCTTATTTTTTTATCTTTTACTTTTTTTTTCTTTTTAAACAAAATCTGACTATCAAACTATGTGATGAATGAAATCAAATCATCAATTATCTAACAATATAATGAAAGATTTGTAGAAATTCTGCCACAAAGCTTCAAACAGATCAGACTTTTTTTTTCTTTTTAATGAACATTTTCTCTTCCGTTCTCTCAATAGGAACCTTTACTATTTCTAACCTAAATGATACTACTGATATTTTCACATATCATTTTTACTTTTATTTCTCTTTTTCGCAGCTGCTTTCAAGATTTAAGAACAGGTTAATGAGCTCTCTCATCAAAAACATAATAGGAATCAAACTAAGAATTACTGGTGCATCTAGTAAAATAAGATTCTTTCTCACTGCAGGCATTTAAACTCAAAAGTTGAAAGGAAAAGTTCATCATAAAATTAAATTTGAGTTTGTGTCTCACTAAGAGGCACTTTCCATCTCTCTGGCCATTTGTAGCTTCATAACTGAAAGATTTCTTCTGCCCATTTTCCTACTTTTCTAATATTATAGATAAAATGAACTATGCAATAATCTCTGAAAAGAGGCCAAGGCCCCACAACTTTTCCTCTGATCACAGACCCTCTGCTCCTCACATTTACAAGCATCAGAAACCATAATTTAAGAAATGCATTTATCAAGGGAAAAGGGTGAATGCCTTGTTTATCTTGTATTTTAAGCAGAAAGAAAATATGAGATATTGCTGTATCTGTCACTAAAAACCCCTAAACCATAGAAATTGAGGTTCAGCTACAGAATTTACCATCTTGCAAAACAAGTTAGAGGTGTGCAAGTGGGAATTCTGTCAGAGAAGACAAGACAAAATGATACAATTATTCCAACTCGGAGCTGCTACGCTCCAAGGTATATGTTTTCCCACAATTGCTGTAAATATGAATATTTTAGAGGTTAATATGAAGATCAAATGTGGAATGCATTTGCTGGGAAGATTAATATCTTTTCATTAAAAATGAGAGTGCACTGTTGGTTCAGCATTTGCATTTAGATCGAGTCAGTAAGAAGTGTATTGACTGCTTAAGACACCAATCTCCAGAACGGGAAGTGTGGATAAAGAGGGCAGTGTCCACGTGCAGGAGCGGATGGACAAGCTTTTCCCAATTCCTACTACACCCCTTCAGAGAACTTCAGCGCTATCAGCACGAACACTGTGATTTACTTATCAGAGCAGGGCTGGGTGCAGACGGCAAAGGCCATTTATGCCAAGCGGCCACTGCTGCTCAGGAACAGCGTGTTGGTGAATATGTATCACTGGGCTGCTGCTGCTGCGAAAAGCTGCTCCCCCCTGCACAGTCATTCATCACTGGACAGACAGGAATGGGCACTGGGGGGTTGTTCTACACTGCTTGGTGTTGTTTAAATCTTAGAGCCAGTGGTTAAGCAGGAGGTTGAGCCAGTTAAGTGCAGAAACTTTAGGGTTGGAAGGATCTCTGGAGATCATCCAGTCTAACCCTCTGCCAAGGCTGGGGCACTCGGAGCAGGTGACACAGGAACGTGTCCAGGTGGGTTTGGAATGTCTCCAGAGAGGGAGGCTCCATGACCTCCCTGGGCAGCTGTTCCAGGGCTCTGCCACCCTCCATGTAAACAAGTTCTTCCTCATGTTGAGGGGGAACTTGTGTTTTACTCCACAGTCATTGCTCCTCCTCCTGTCACTGGGTACCACTGAAAAGAGTCTGGAGCCATCCTCTGACACCTGCTGGGAGATATTTATAAGACGTTGATGAGATCCCCTCTCAGCCTTCTCTTCTCCAGACTAAGCAGGCCCAACCTCTACAGTCCCTCCTCATCACAGAGACACTCCAGACTCCTCATCCCCTTCTTTACTACAAGCTGTTCACACAAACACGAGCAGGACGGGCTGATGTAACTCCAGGTCTCTCACAGGTTATGGCATAAGGCTTTCAGAGCCATTTTTCCAAGTCATAAAGAGAGGAAAAGGTTTATAGGATTCAGACAATGGCAGATTGATGCACCAAGATTGGCTCAAATGGTTACAGAGCACAGCACTTGCTTACTGAGCACACCAGTGTCAGCCCCACCGGAGAACACACGTTACATGTACCTGACTCTGTCCCAGGGTCTCAGAATCACACAACACTTGAACTGTTTGGGGTTTTTTTCTGGAGGTGTTTAAAAACACACGTGACAGCACACAGATCAGCATGCAGCTGATATCTGAAACTATTTGCTAACTTTAACTCAAATTAAGCACAGCAGTTCCCATCAAAAGCAAAAGCAGGTTATTCCTCAAACTGTGAGAAGTAAATATTTCACTTAAGCAACTGTGGTGACAGCTTTCTTAGAGTGTTTTAGTCATCAAATTTATACAAATCACACAGTTACTTTCCTGTAGAGCAGAGGGGGTTGTAACACTGGGAAAACAGCATTGTGGGTAAGCAGAAAACCTGATTACTGATCCATAAAGGAAATTTAAGAGTTGCTTCTACAAAACTACGAGTGTTTTTTCACCTATGCACATGAGGAGCATTATTTTTCTTTCACTGCAGGAAAGTGTCACTTTGAAGTGAAATCTCCATCCCTGAAATACAAATTTAGGACATTTCCTCAAGGTTTCTTTCCTCTTTTTTTTTTTTTCCCCTCAAGTTCTTTCCCTCTCCCTTTTTTTTCTTTCTGTCTCTTTTACTGTTTCCCTGTTGTGCTTTATTTCGGATCATTTGGACCACACACTTTGATGGAGGGCATCCTTCTCCTCTGAATTTATGAATCAAAATGTATTCTCCAACAGATACCTGGAGGTATAATTTGCCCCCTAACACTCTTCAATCTTTATTACTGACACATTCAAGGATGCCTAACTCCCACAAGAAAAAACCCCAACACATCAATCTTCAAAAGTATGTCCTTACCTGCCTTCTGAAAACGAAAATGGATGTTCTTTGAGAAATTATCCGAGTTTTGCTTTAAGCCCCCAGGATCATGCACTTTCGGAAACAACTTTGGAATCTCAAAAATTTATAAATAAAAATCCTCTGCCATGTAAATACAAATCCTGCGGAGCTCTGAGTGTTTCCTCGGAGGCAGGAAGCGTTCCCTCAGCAGCCTGCTGGCTGGAATCCGTGGGATTCCCACACAGCCTTTTCCTGCATGTTGGAGGGAATGACTTTTTTCGGCTGTTGCTGCAGGAGTCACCACACGGCAGAAATAACCCCAGAGCACCCGCTGTCACCCATCCATGGGCCATCAACCACCCAGCCAGCTCCTGCCAGGGAGCATTCCCAGCTCCAGCCCCTTCCCTTTCTCCAACAGACCCAATAAATAACACTCTCAGAGAACGAAATTGGAAAGGCTTGTAGGAATTTCAGATACTGCCTTTACTTTGAGCTGATCCTGTGCTGCTAAAAGCAGCTGAAGTTGGCCAGAAACCAGTTAATTCTTGCCTTTTCCTTTTTTTTATTTCATTCTAGAAGTGCCTACTTAGGATCTACTCTTATTTCTTAAGTATTATCAGAAAAAAAAAAATTTCTTTCATTTTCATCTCTTAAAATTATTAACATAGATGTTTACCTATGCATGCTAAGATTCTCCCACACATACTCAGTTGGATATAAAACCTGAGCTCTGTAGGTGGCCAAATCTGATTTTACTTCAGAGTAAATTACCTGTATTTTCATTCTTTGCTCTGGAAAAAGGATTTCTAGGCTACGCCACAGCAACTTTTCTGAATATGTTAAAGCACGGAAAAACAATGTGAACTATCCAGTATGTGCAAAAACCTGCCAGATGTTTTCCATCTCCACATCTCAGTATCTCCCACTGGGCAAAACCCCCAGTCTCCTGTTCCATCCGATGCACAGACGTTAAATAAATGATACATAAAATTGAAAAAAGAAAAAAAAAAAAAGAAAGACCTAAACACCCCCCCAAGCAATTTATATTCTGTTAATTTGTCTTAAATATAATGAAGAGTTTCCCAAAAGCATCAAGATCCAAGCAGTGGTAAAACTTAAAGAGAGATGGAAAAAGGGAATAATTCTAACCAGTGTTTTAGCATGCTTTAAAAGACTTCCTGAGATCCTCTGGTGCATATACAAATTAATAAAAAGAAATAGTTTTTGCTTTTCTCCATGTCCATCCTAGAGAAATTGTTACTTTAATTCAGCTCCTTAATTGGTGTCTAATAGTTTGAAAGAGCACACCTACAATCACAGGTGACTGACCCAGTTACAAGTTTAAGTAAAACCTGGGAGAAGCTGCTGCTTTGAACTGGTAGCCAGGAATAATTGGATTCACCAGGACCAGTGTTTGCAGTTTCTGGACTGAAATTCCCCAGCAGAATCTCCCCCCCACCATCATAAAATATTGTGCTCTTCATCAGCTTCACTCCGTTACCCGCAAGTGCTGCTGACCCAGATCCCAGTCACGAAACTGGATGTGGAACAACTCAGCTGAGCCTTTCTCTTTTCCAAGCAGTGGAAAGCACGAGGAAAAACTTGTAGTTCCCTGTGTGTTCTACTACAACACGCTGTCCACTGAGATGCCAAGGAAAGCAGGGTAAGAACTGCAGAGGTCAAACCATTCCTGTCTCCTGTTCACAAATACTCTTTCAAGAGATTCTTCTCCTCTATCTACATTTTTTTATCCACCTACTTGCAAAGCTTTCAGGAGAAAAAACCATTTATTTCTCCCATGTTTCTACAACGCATTTCATGGAAGATGGTGGAAAAAAGCTAAACCATTCAAGATTTTCAAAGGTTCCCAACAATAAGGCCCCAATATCCACTGCCACTCTGCAGCAGAGTGGCACATGGTACTCCCTCTGGCCCAGCACCTCTCCCAGAAAGTCATTTATCCAAGCCTGGTGATATGCAGACACCTGATTCCCTAATCAGGAAAGCAGGCAGACATTTGCTCCTCCAGGTCTTACTCCTGTCTCTCTCCACCTCAGACAATTTTTTACAACAATTCATTTTCATGAGCTACACAGACATACAGAAGAGTTACTTATAGAGCATCAACATTTTGCTGGTACCCAGATTTTTAATTTTTTTTCAGATTAGGATCATTAGACTTGTCCCTAAAAGCTGATACTGTGGTTAAAAATAGAATCTTTGACCATGCTTGTCCAGCTCTAGAGATCTGAGGCATGATTACCAACCTACACACAAGACATACGTGAGCAGGAAGGGGGAGAAGAGGCTGAACCCGCAAATACGACAGAGCAGAGAACATCTTGTGAAAAAAAATGGAAAACATCCTTTTCCCCAAACAAGACAGTATGAGACTGAATTTTACCTGCAGATAACAGTTGGGGTTTAGTGTTACAGTTGTCCACAGCCCCACATTTTGGCTCATAAAACACACCCCGTGTGTGCAACAACAACTAAAATTACTTTGCAGTTTCAACAAGACTGCAGCTCGTCCTGTCACCTCCAAAGTAAAGGTATTGAACTGACTATTAGTAAAAACCATGAGGAATTCAGATGCTGCTTTCAGGATATACTGCCCAGCCACAGCACCCCTTCGACTGAGGGCAGGTTTCTTGCATGGAGACAGAATCATCATTCCATGAATCACAGCGACCTTTGGAACATACTGGGAGAAGCAGGCATGTTCATTCCCTTCCATTGATTTTCTAATTTTGAGTAAAATGGTTTAATCTGGGCAATGGTTATCTATTAGGAATAAAAATACCTAATACTGACTTTAGAAAACAGTATAAAGCTTTTGAGCTGAAACAATGAATTTTGAAGGGAAACGTGAGGCAAAAAGGGAGGGATTGTATGAACCTTAACTTGGGCATGATTCTGTGGCCAGACACCCGAACATGAAAAAATTGGAATCTCTTTAAAGCTGAAAACACAGACCTACAGGCCCAGACCTGAGTTCTACTGCACTGTGTGTCTGGAATCTGTGCCTCATTTATCGGTAAATATTTGCTGCTGGAAAAGCCTGCAGAAAAACTACCCACTGAGAAAGGGAAGTGGTCCAGGCGACATTTTCTCTGGTTAAAATGAGAAATAACATGTTGAATACTGAGAACACTGGACAGTCATGAATCTAACCAACCTAGAGGACAAGCTCAGTGACAGCACATGCAGCCTATTAGAAAAGGAATTTTAGAGCACCCAGGGTTAGTTAATTGAAGAACATGGTGGCTTACAGAGTAGCTGTGAAGGGTTATCACTGTATTGGTGCCCAGATCTCACACATTCTGACAACCAAACCTTTGTATTAGCAGATTAGCTCTATTTTATTATATTCTGAGCTTTAAATGGTCATACCTAAGCTGTCTTTGCTCTCAGTTTATGTTCTTCTAACATGAATGATCTGTAATAAACATAGATTATGGCACTGTTCGACTTAAAAACACATGCAGACAACCTGTCCCTTTACTGCTCCTTTTCGTGTTTTCTTTCTTTGACTGTGAGATACAAAGATAATTAGTTTATTAAGTTCACCCAGAAAAAGAAAATTCTAGAAAAGGATTTAAAGCACCAAACTGCAGCAATCTCAAAGCAAGCTGTATGCACAGTTAGCTGTGGAGGTTTTTGACTTCCAAAGAATCAGTTGGCAACTTTAATTTGAACGCTGCTTATTCCTGAGATTTTTGCTCTCCCCATTCAGCACATCAAGGAATCATCAACAACAATCAATTCAATGTTTACAAATATTGAATGTACAACTCCCTACACCCAAATAAGAAATAAACAACACTCTTAAAAGGCTCCTCAAAATTAAGCACCTTAATCCCCACCCCAACAATGCTCAAGAACCTCTTTTCACATCCCAGAAGATCCTGGTGATAGCAAAGTGTTCACTCACCTCCCGGTCCAGCAGCACCGGAGACACCACCGTAACAATATCCCCCTTCTCTGGGTCTATGTAGAACATGTTCGGGGAGGGTTTGGTGGGGGTCTGTTTGAGGATGTTGTACCTCAGCAGGGCGTTGTCTGTGCCGGCGTCGTCGGCATCGAACGCCGTCATTCGCATCACTGTGGTTCCTGAGGGAAAGGGGGACAAACCCAGGTGAAGTTATGCTGCTTCCACCTGGGAGAGCCAGGTGGCTTCAGTACCTAAATTATCTCATCAAGACCACAAAGTATTTCCACCTGATATTTAGGTTGTGCTTGTGTTCACACTATTTTTACCTGCTGCTCAGCCAACAGAACCGGCGCTTCTGGTTTGCAGCAGGACATGTGACTGCAACAGAAACTCCCCCATATCTGCTTTGAAACCATCCTCGTTAACTGCAATTGGCTAAACCAACTACAGGTGCACCTTTTCACTTTGAATTCCGCAGGCAGAAAGTCTACAGATGTGTATGATGAAGAAAACTCTCAAATAAGACAAAGGTCTATGTTTGCGCTGTAAATTCCTGCAGTTTCAGAATTTGTATATATTGTGATAAGTTTCTAAATCTCTCCTGATTTAGAATTTCTGTCTGGGCATAAATTCTAGCAATAAAAGTTTTGTAATTATTAAAGCCTACATTATTCTAAGTTCAGTTTGCACTGATGTATGAGTTTATTGCGTCAGCCTCAATGAAACCTCCATCCCTTTGACCCACTGTCCTTCCAGGGATGAAGGGGTTTTTTTCCACATGGAATTCCTACAGCACACAGTTCTGCTGGAGAGAGCCACAAGGGAACACTGACACCTGCACAGGTGAGGAAAAAACCTCACTCTGCTTCTATATCACAGTTAACAGAGAGAGGACTGAGCTGCTGCCAGTTCTGTGCTGAGCTGGTGGAACACACACTCCTGCATCCCAGGATCGAGTCCCTTCCTCTCCCTCCCACCAGAGCCTGGCACAGCCTGCAAAATTCCGTCCTAAGCATTACAGAGATAATAATGTACAGATACATCGAGAACCAAGGAAATAACCAGGAGTGATTAAAGCCTTCTGATACAGACAAGGCCTGAGAGAGCAGATTGGAAGTGCCTCAGTAAGAGGAATGTGTGTCATTCACGTACAGTGGAAAACAGTGAATTTGTGTTCTCTCTGAAGGTCTTGCAGTTAAAAATCAAACAAAACCCAAAATATTGTGCTAAAAATAAAAACAAGCCCAACTTTGTTTACAGGCTGATATAACAACTGTCCGGTTCACCGTTAAACAAACACAACTGGCTTGTTTAGATACATTTCTGCTTTTTTTTTTCCTTTTGTTGTGCTTCCCAGGGTACAAAGTGTTGTCTCTTCTGGTGGTGACCTTGACTGTAAGCTCTCAAAGGTTTTGCTTCATTGCTACTTCAGGCAGAGTTACCCCCTTGAGAAAAATAACAGAGATCTGACAGCATGTTGGTTTTATTCACCAGTGATTAAAGGTCAGACAGCTCAAAAAGAAGCTTACCACTGGATACCATGCCATGTTTTCCAGTATTACAAGATGATCCCAGCCCTGATATTTTCACCTGCTTTGTTTGAGACTGCTTCAGAAGAAAATAGAAGAAAAAGAGCAGCTTTCTATTTTGAGGAATGAAGATTCACCCTCTTTTCACAAGTACAACACAATGTGCTATTTTTTTTAGACATTTATCGCATTTTTTAGAAGATTGTTTGTGTTTGTTGATATTAGGTAATGTGTTTCATGAAGATCTCCTAAACACAAGACTTCAGTGAAATAAATAAGGATAAAGGCAAATCTTCAAGAGATCTTAGAAGGTGCCCAAGGTCAAGCGAAATTTTAATGGGTTTCAGTACACAATGCTCTCCTGAAAAATGCAGTTTAATAAGATGCCATACTCAAGTACATCAGACAACATGTTAAATGAATGTACCAGTTGCTATTATTATTCATCTATTAGATGAGCTGATGGTCAGGAGAGATTTAGAAAGTTATTACAATGTATGCTCAGGTAGAAATCCTCTTCAGACACTTGTCCCAGATAGTTCTGCTGAAATATTTCTGATGATAAGACTGTGGAAGGCACATGTAAATTTTAGGTTCTGATGTAAATCCCCAAAGCTCTGGTTACTCTGGCATAAAACTGGCTCAACACAACAGCTGGATCTGATTCTGATTTGCCAGCTGCAGTTCTTTAACCTTTCAACTCACCAGACATTATCTTGTTCCACCCAATCATTCCTTTGGTGCAAACAGACAAAAAAAACCCCAGCAATTCGGATGAGCAGAATTTTACATTCATTTTGCGTAGAGATGCAGGAGCAAAGCTGGAGAGAATTAGATCCATTTTTTTCTTTTTTTTTTTTTTTTTTTAATGCTGCTTCTGTCAAAAGTTTTGAGCTATTGGTTTCTGGCTACCAGCCAAGTGTCATTTCCATTTAAGCAGAAGCTATTCTATTCTCACAAGTTCACACAATGGAGGTAAAAATGCACATAAAACGTGGGGTTGTCTTTAAATGCCATAATGGATGAACACAGTTTGTCTGAGGTTGTGTGTTTGGGAACATCCCGAACCCACAGCTCTTTAAACATCACCCGTGTGCTTCCATATTTGGGGCTGATGCCTCAAAAATCACGACAGATTTAAACCAGCAGCTAAAATGTACACCAGGGACCTTTTGGAGAAGTCCAGTTGCTGTATTTCCACCAAAGAACTTTCCTATGCTAGTTGAGGAGTCCACAGAGAGAACACACATGACCACAGAGTTGGGGTTGGACCACCACAAAAGGTCATGTTTTTATAAAGATCTCCTTCCCAGAAATCTAGTGACACAAATGTGTATTTTGAGAGGCTCTGCAGCATGCACCACTCCAAAAGAGTTTCATTCAAGATGCACACTTCCTCAGTATTCCTCCTTCATCATAAAGTTTCATTCCTCATAAAATATTCATTTCCCCAGACCCATAAACCGACTGCATCTAATTCAATGTCATTTTACAAATCCTTCCATTCCTGGCATCAATCAAACGCAGCTGGCTTTCAAACCACAAAACAACAGCTTGCTACATTATCATGTTAAACAATATATATCAACTTATCAAGCTGAGGAAGAAACGTCTGCAAAATCAGCAACTGCACAGCGGCGCCGACGACGCGCGGACACGCGGGGAGGCAGCTCGCTCCCTGGGGGGTGGGCAGGGCCTGGTGTACCTCAGCACTGAGGGTTAATTTGTCACACTTTCTGGGCAGTTTCACTACTCCCAGAGTCCCTCAGAACCGCCACTTGCCCCTCCCCACTGACCAGCAGCCAGGCCGTGGCTCCGGAGGCTCAGCCATCGCTCTGTTGGTTGCGCCTTTGGCCTGGGAATAGGCTTGGAAATCTCGGCTAAAATCTCCCCTTAGGCATTAAGAAGTAAAATACAGCACATGCAGTTTTGTGGTGACTGGAGCAGATGGTTTCTAGGGCAAAAACTGGCATTTTGTTAATAACCTCTTAATAACCTATTTAATTCCTTTTTATTTTCTTTAATTTTTTCTTGTTTATTTTTCTGTCAAGATGCCAGGAGTACATTACTACTAACCTCTTTTTGTTTACTGTATTCAGCTGCTAGATTCACAAATAAAACTGGAACATAGTGTAAGTGAGGCCCATTTCCACTTGATGAAATGTGAACAAATGTCTCAAGTCTTAAGACTCTGAATTTGAATACTCATATTAAAATATTATCCATTCAAGGACTGGTAAGTTGTAACTTTGTGAGAGCTGCAATGCTCCAAAACTTCACACTGGAGTTTTCTTGTGTTATTTTGAATCTTTCTGTGTGTCTCCACTGTGTGTTCAGGACATTAAATGTTTTCTACATGTGTCACAGAAAGGGAAGGTTCTATTTTCCTAACTGACACGACTTCATTGCTGAGGTTTATTCCCACCTTCTTCACAACTTCAGCTGTACCTCTGTAAATGGATAATAAGCAGTTGCACAATGGTATTGTTTCAAAAAGTAAAGATATTTTAATCCAAGAAGGAGAACAAAGAATGAAAAATGGGACGAAGAAGGAAGAAATCAAGAGGATTACCTGTATGTCTAGAGCCCAACCTTCAGAAAATGGAGCAAAGGAGGACCCTCCTGATTATGTTCTCATCACAACATGTTTGACTGTCATTTTGCGCTTTAAGACAAGCCCCAGGGAAGCAAAACAAATATAGGAAGAAAGGTCTATTATGGTTCCAATCAAGGGCATTTGATTGCCACTGTGGTTATTAAACTCATGTGTGTTCTTAAAAACTTGAAGGCCTTGCTCATCAGAGAGAATATTTAGTAAGAATTAATGAGTTCAGGCTTTTGGCATATTTATATTTGTATGGAGCGATAATTTTCTACCCTGTGGGACTTCTTCACATTGTCTATTTAGATGTAAGGTCAATTCTTTTTAAACTCTAGTTTAGCTGGCCTCACTGAGCAATGTTCTGGGAATGCCAAGGTACTGCAGTCAGCAGCTCTGGAGGGATGAACTGGTGAACTATCAACTGTGGAATGAATAATAAACAAACTTCTCTTGGTACACAAAAGAAACTTCAGAAACGTTAAGCAGAAATGAAGAACTGTCAAGAATTGTTACCTCCTACTGAGAGTTAATGCAGGCAGAAGCACTTAAATTGAGGAAGAAATAATGGGACACTCCCAGCTGAACGTTATGACAGGGCAGGGAAGACGGATGGGCAGGTCAACCTTCGGCAATACAGGCATTTAACCTTCTTTTTTCTCGTGAGTAGCACAGCTGTTTTGGCAGAATGAATTACTCGCTCCTGGGATGCTCAGAAGGTGAGTTATGCACAGGACTGTCCCCAGCCCTCCTGCAGCCACTGGCACTGCTGGAAACGCCGGCGAAAGCTTTCGAGTTTCTGCTGCTCCAGGGCAGGCACTGATGTGGGAAGCGTCAGTAAATGAACTTGCGTGAGCTGAGGTTGTGTGACACGGATGTTATTTTGGTAAACTGTGCTTCGTCTGCAGTGCTATGAACGTTTCTCTATTTAGGGCAAAATTGTTTGGTGAAAACGTGGAAAATTTATAGCCCCACCAAAGCTTTCCAGATTGTGTCCATGTTATCAGCACGTAACAGGTTATGATACTTTGTGGTAGCTATGCTGAAATTTATGCTCTACTTTTTGCAGATGCAAGGACTTATGAAGAATGTTATTTTTCCTTTCATAACACTAAAATCCCCATCACAGATTTAATAAAAAAATAAAGCAATAAAAGAAACAAACAAACAAAAGCATGAAGTCACTTCCCCCCATCCAGGGGCAGCAAAAGGCTGTTTTTTCTCCAAGTCAAATGTACTTATTAATCTTCCCCCTCATCTGCTCATACACAGGTGCAGGAGTAACAACAGAAACCTTGATATGGGGTGACATATCCATGGGGTGACATGGGTTGATATGGGGTGACAGAGCTGTTGAAAGCTTTTCTGTGAGAGGAACAGGGCTGGTTGGTGGAAATTTTCTACACTTATAAAAAATGTTAACTTTTCACATTTAAAAAATAAAAGGGTTTAATATTTTAACACGCACAATTTTTAACACTCAGAAAGAAAAGAAAGTGCTGTGATATGTTCCTGAACCAAGTTTAGTGAACCTAAACCTCCAGAAAATAGAAATAAGGGGATTCTAAGAGGAGAGGAGCAGTGACAGCTCTGCTGGTGCAAAAAACTCTTCACAAGAATAGTCCTACTATAACTCTGCCTCTCCCTCAGCAGTTCCCACAGTTCTACTCAATACACTGTTACCCTCCAGCAAACCAGCCTCCCTTGCTCAGATACGTGGAATTCATCCCGCTTGTTCCCTTCCAGCCCCTCCACATGGACCGGGGATTGCAAGTTTAGGGAAAGAGGGCTCCGGACAACTGAGATGCAGCTGAAAAGGAATTTTATCCTTCCTCCAGATAGGAACAGGCTGCAGATTTAGGCAAATCACCAAAGATTTTTTCTTAACTAGGATTCTTCCTGAGTTCTGGATCCCTTGTAAAAATGTCACACTCTCATGTCTGCTCCCCTTTTGACCAGGGAAGTTTATTAGGAAGAGGCATGAATTACTTCTTGGATCGTGACCATAAGCTATAAAAAGTCCCACTGTTCTAATATTCTAAGTGCCAATTCATAACATAATCCTCTATGTCAGATAACATAATTCATAAAGCAATATAACCCATTCTCCTGAAGTAAATGGTTTAATGTAAATGATGATACGCATTGAACATCTCGCAGCAGGAAACATGACAGAGCAGTGATTTATGTGTGAAAGAATATCTATTCAACATACAAAGAGCAAGATTCAGCCCTAGGCATACTCAGGAAACACAAAGGAGCCATGTTCTCTCTGGAGTTTGACTAGCACTGGAAATCAATCAGAAAAAACCAGCAAATGAAGGCTAGATGAGACATTAAAACACCATTAAAATCAACCCCGCAAAAACAAGGCAGGACCATCCTCGAAAAGACACACAAGGATATTGGCCCCTTCTCTGAAAGCCTCCAGTGGAGAAATTCCCACAAGCCCCACGTGACTCAGGACCACGACAAGTGCAGCTGGCAAACACCTGCACAAAAGCAGCCCAAATCCACGAGGATGTTGGTCATTGCCAGCTGAACTCCAGGACAGCACTGCCTCAGGGCAGGGCGGGTGGGAAGCTCTTTCCTCCTCTTTTGTACAACTACCAGGGGTGAACAGCCTGAGACCTGGTGCTTCCTGCCTGGAAGGATTTGCTCCTTCACTGAGCCCTTTGATCTGAACTGCTGGGCAGTGGAACGTTTTGTCAGGGGTGTTAACACCTCCCTGTGCTGTTCTCCCACTTCCCAGGGAAAACTGGGATTGCCTGCAATCATTCCTATTTGTGATGTTTAAATGCAGATGCAAACTTTATAGTCAAGAACAGCCAAGCAGAGAGCTTACTAAAAATATATATTCTGCTGTTATCTCTGTTTTATAACCCAAATGTTTTCTTTGAGCTTTCCTTTAACTTTTCTTTAATAGTTTCCCATTCTTGTGCTTTTCCCTGTTTGTCTGGGTGGTAAAGTTCTGGCCAGAGCAATGCAAATTGCTAATAGACAGCAATTTTTAAAGTTAATGCAAATAAATAAAGCCAGATGTAATTTTCATATCTAGAAATACCCGTGGGAAATTACCTTTTGAATGTGGTAGAAAGCTTCCCCTAAACTTCCTGACAGAAAATAAACCAGACAAAATTAGATTAATCATTTAAACTTTCTCTCCGAAAAAGAAGTTAATATCCAGTTTCTCCCAGCCTCTCTAAGCAGGGAGGCATTCTTAATGAAGATAAATGAAGAAAATAGAGGTTTTGGAGCCTTCACTTAGGCTAGTAAAGGATTGTCAGCTATTTGCATTCTGAACTTCTGGGAGGGAAGTGGCCATCCTGCTCTTCAAAGCCACTTTCACCTTGTCAAGCAGAGTTAGGATCCTGAGCGTTTACAGGAACAGCCGTGAAAACAAGCACAGACTCTTCTCCCAGCCCTCATTAAACAAGCCAATCACTGGGAGCCCCAGTTCACATCCAGCAATCCACCCAGCTGGGAGAGCCTCGGAATTCGGACCTACCAGCACTTGGAGCTCTTGGAGCTGAAAGGGAATCAAGGCAACACTGCACTGCTATCATTTTTATTTTTTTGAATGGAGAAATCCCATGCCAATAGCAGCTCCAACACAGAGATGTCTGTCAGTTGTATTTTCCTTTTTATCTAGAACTGTCTGTAAGGCAAGTGCGAAACCAGCTGAATAAAATTCATGGGAATGAAAGAGATCGGCTCCAAATGTAAGTTTTAAATCAGTGGTGTATTAAAATCTAATAACACTTTGAGAATGAAAATGAGAAGAATATTTTTCCTTTCATTCTGACAACAAATTATTTCAAAACGAATTAAAAAAAAAGAAACAAAACCCAATGTAATGTACTGACATTAAGTGCCCAATTCTTTTTAAAACACTAAAAATACAATCTGTGAGAACGGGGTGATAAGGAACCCAGGCCACACTAGTCTGTGTGTATATTCTCCATTAGGAATGCAGAATGGGGAGATTTTTCTAAGTGAAGTTTTCACAGGTTTCAGTGATCTTTTGGTCAGGGCCACACTCATAGATGGAAGATCTCATTCCTCAAATTATCTGCTTTTGCAAAGGAATTGACTGGCTTAAAAATACCTGCTAAGAAAGGCAGAAATTGCACTGCCCTGCCTCAGTGGGCTTTAATCAAAAACACGTCATTACTTCACAGAAATCACTTTCCACTGTTCTTCTCTGTCCAAGCAAGGTACCCTGGCATCCTTCCTGATTAAAAGGTAATAATATCACATTTTAATAAGATCTCTTAGTGAAGGTCAATCTGCTCTGATTGGAAATGCTTTTGGAGACAGTGGGCCAGAATTTCTGTTGATCTAATTCAGCCCAGCACTGCTAAAGCAAAGATTTATATTGGGTGAGGCTATGGAATAGAGAAGTGACCTTGAAGGGCTGCATTAGGTATACACAGCATTACATTGCTTTTGTTCACATTCTAGCTCCCCAGTTTCTCACACCAGTGTATGTGAAATGAGAGAGAAAAGCAAAAGGATGATCTGTGCCTTTGTTTTGTGCCTCTCCTGCATTAGAGCCTTTGCCTTCTTGCCACCAGCAGCTTGTACAAGTACCAGTTTTTCTTCCTGTGGATATAGGATAATGACCATACACCTCCAAACACTCCAGCACTTGCTGCACCTGGGAAGTTCTCATCTTTATTCTTTGCCTTGTTAACTAATAGGAACTGGTTGTGCTTTAATCTTACGGGGATAGAACTGAAACACCCATCCCTGTTACCGTGGTTCTGTCATTGTGACTCTCATCATCTGCATCAACCCCAAATTAACCCACAAAAGCCAAGGGGGCTTCAAAATTATAAAAGTAGTGCTGATGAAAGAAGAATCAGCCATCCTAATGAGGAGGTAAATCATCTTACATACCTTCCAGCTTCATCTGTAGGAACCAGGGCACACATTCAATTCTAATGTGTTATTTCATCTTTGTATTGATTTCGTAGTCAAGTCCCAGCCATTTGATCTATTAAACATCTGAGAGTTTTCATCTGAGCCATAAGTGTTTCCACCTTAACACAGGATCTTTTTAGGTGAGTTTTGTTTTTCTTGCTCCCTCCCTCCTGCAGATGAACTACTGGATAAATTATTTGGTTGGTCTCTCAGCGTCTGCCCTGTAGATGTTAATAAAAGTCATCCTGCCCAAGTAATATTTCATAAAGAATTCACTGCTGCACCCAATAAATAAATTGGGCAACAACTCCCCCTGTTCTCCACCAGAGAATTGCACTTTTCATATCAAAGATGCAGTGATGCCTGTTAAAACAACAAACAGAAGTAGAATATTTGATTTTAAAGTCTCCAAGTTAGTACTAAACAAATTCTCGTAGAGGAGCATAAGACATGCTGAAAAGATATTCTTTCCCTTAAAAAGGATTCATTTCCCCCCATACATTCTTCTGAACCAAGTTCAACAGTTTCCCACTGTTAAGGAGTCCACAGGGAGGAAGGTTAAACACAGTCAGTTATTCTGGAAACCTCCACTTCACACTGGTCAGCCTTGAAATCCAGGCATACAGCTCATTCCCTAATAGCATTCCAGAATAATAGAAGTTGGAATGATTTTCAGCCATCTTACCCATCTTGAGATTGAATATCTGCATATAGAAATCCTTGCAGCCCCACTCCAAATGATCTTTTTGGTTAAATTATATTTTAATGCCACTACAGCTGATTTAATAGAGGATTCAGATGCTGAAAGACTATGGTCTGTGGTTTTAAAGCAGGTCTTATCAAATAAATCACAGGTTTCAAAACTCTATCCATATATATAACAAGAACATATGTTTTCAAAAGAGCCTTGATATTCTTTCCTGGATTAAGTCATTAATTAAGTCACTTAGTTGAGCAAATTTGGGGTTAGACAGTGTGATCCTGTGATTGATTTCACTCAGTTACAACCATTTTAGGCTCAGATTATTTCATGTCAAGTCTTTCAAGTTTCTTAATAGTCACTGGAGAGGGAGCGACAATTCTGGATGCAGTTCATCCCATTCTAATCTAAAAATTTAGGACAAGTGAGATGAAGCGTCTTTAGAAGTGATTAACTGGATGAAATGTAACTCAGAGAGGACATCAAACTCCAGGGCACTTCAAATAGGTGATGCCACTCCTGTTAATTCTGCCCATCACTACAGATGTGGAAAACAGGGTTAGAATAAAATGATTCTTTTGTTCTAGTACCACACACACTCCAAAACCCTTTCACTTTTCCACTTCCTGACTACTTAGGGTGAAGGGAGCTCTGGGCTGCACATCCTGACAGTCTGCACTGACACTTGACCCTTGCAGGTCTCCAGGGATTAACAGCAGGCCATGATATCACTGTTCTTACTCCCTTAGAATCGATGCATCATGTTGGGAAAGGACCTTAAGCAATAAATCAAGTCATTTTAACTTC
The DNA here is from genome assembly GCA_036023395.1 of Myiotriccus ornatus. NCBI lineage: Eukaryota > Metazoa > Chordata > Aves > Passeriformes > Tyrannidae > Myiotriccus > Myiotriccus ornatus. The sequence continues at coordinate 16,622,372 of JAYRBT010000021.1, read as the reverse complement.
GTGTGCAATTGATTTAGTATTGAAAGGGCTACATTATGTCCCTGCAGAGAAAATATGAGTGTGGAAAAGGTTCTGTATGTCATAAAACATCTAAATATTGACTGTGGAACTCCTTAAAGTAAAATTAATAATTAAGCCCAGAACGGCTCCTGATATATCACTGTCAGCAATTGGATACTTAGAGATCATGAAGATTTGTGGAGCTTTGTGCAAATATAATGTCATTAAGTCAGGCTGGCTCAAGCACATTTATACATATGGCAACTCTCTTTCTTAGGTGCAAAACCACCAAAAGGCATCAGTCAGTGCTGTATCATCTCAAGAAACAAGAGCCAGGAATAGATTTCAAGTGGTGACACCCTTCTGCATTTCCACCATGTAAAAATCCACAGCCCTCAATCTGGACACGCTTTAAATTCAAGTTTTCAACTCAGGACCTCGATGAAATGTTGTTTCTCGGGGAGAAGGTGGGTCTGACCCGTGTAAAGGATGCACTGGATGGATCCACAAAGGCTGAATGTCCATTCCACCCCTCACCTCTCCCTGTTAGAAATAAATTGAAAGGCAAACAGGGCTTGGGAGCAGACAGAGAGGGCCCTGCCTTGGGTTGCCTGTTGACATTTGCCCTCGCAATTTCCAGTGTTAAAAATGTCAATAGCAATGTACCACGAAGTTCAAAGGCGACCTGTACACACCATTTGTCAAGCACATCCATAAATCTTCCCCTCCACCTCAGCTCTTTTACAATTTCGAGTGGAGCCCTGGTTCAAGGTGTATGGAAGAAGGACAATTCCAAATGAAATCAACTTCCAGGATGCAATCTCTGAGAGCTCGGGTAGATTTCTTCCACGCAAAACTTGTTAGAAAAATCAAGAAATATTTTACTTCCCACCCCTTGTGTTCCTGTGATTTATTTGTTTGTTTTTTCCACTAACTTACATGAAACCCTATTTTCTATGGATGTGAGCTGTAAATCTCCCTGCTAGTCAACAAGTCAAGGTCAGCACTGAGTCACAGTTTTGGTCTCCAGGATTTCTGCTGGTGTCCTTCCCTGTCACTGCCATACAGTTCTCAACTGGATGAGATCATCAGTGTATTATTGGATATATATATATATATATATATTATAGGATATTTAAATAAACTCAAGGGTTGAGGACCACAGGACCCCAACTACAGCTACATTGTACATTCCTTGACTTCTGGCAAAACCAGTAACTTCCAAAAACCCCCTCAAACTTAACCCCTGCTAAAGAAAAAAACAACAAGCAAGCAAACAAACAAAGATCCCCCAAACTTATCAACTTTGATATCTTTATAATTATTTCATGTCTGTTTATCTACAGCAGAACCCCTATGACAGTTATAAATGAGCCACAATGATTTGTATCTATGGATTACATGTCAAATTTGAAAAATTGTAGCTTAAATCATAGATTCATGACAGATCTGGGAAGTCTGAGAGGAGAGAGGCATTCCAATGACATGTACCAATGTCAGCTGAAGTTCTCCTGTATTTTATTACACTACCAGAAACACATATTAAATAGCTGCAAACTCTTTTTCTCCAGGAGTTCACTGTGCTTTTTATTCAAATGTACTATTTTATTCAAATGTGCCACTTTAAAGAGAGAATAGTTTTCAATTTCAGTCACTTCCCTGCCACTTCTGAACTAACCCATTGATACCAATCCCAGCAGCATTCTCTTAAACATATTGTACTTTCTAAGCCCATAACAACCAGATCTGATAATGATCTTCTTTGCACTGAATAGATCTGTTGACACAGTGCAGCTACAAATTAAACCAAATGGGTAATTTGCTAAAGCAAATAAAAGATGGCACATTTTACAAGTTTCTCAGTTACACTGCAGTGACACAGAATACTAATATTGTTTAAAAATTAAAAGAAAAAAATCATGTGTACTCATGCAAGTGTCGACTTTTAGAGCTACACAACTGGTGACAAGTTAGTTGTGCTGTCGAAAGCACAGAAATGCAGGTGCCAATAGCACTGTGAAAAAAACTGGGGGCAAGAGGAGGATGTTCTCAAAGAGGTCAGATGTGATTTCTTCTGTATATATTTTCTGAATTTTTCAGACTTTCCTTGTTTAATTAAATTCCATCTGTATTAAAAGACATAAATACTTGGCTCAATTAGAACACACTTAATAATACACATTAAGACCTTATAGAGAAACATTTATTTCTCTATTTCAGATATCAGGGATACTTTCTGTCCCTGGAACAATCATGGTTTGGGACTAAGTCTGACTTGAAAACTTGAAACTTCAGTCTCCTGTACCGTGAAACACCGTGGTCCTACTGACCAGTGGTCTATTTGCTCAGCCAAAATGACAATTACAAACTGGTTACTCTGATATTTTGCATACAAATATAACACAAGGCCTGGCTGAATAACTCAACTGCCTATATCCAACTGGAATAGGGTCCCTCTGCTGCCTGAAACACAGTGTGAGCCAAAATTCCCTCCTTTGGCTGGGAAACGAGAGAGTTTTCCTAGAAGAACCATTCACACCTGGGTTCTGCACAAAATGGAAGGAAAAGTGATGCCATTCTCTGCTTGTATTTGTCCATGAATGAGTTCTTTTTTTTTTTTTTCCTAAAATAAAGGGGTTGTAGAAGCTGCAGAAAAGCACCACTGAAATTTTGATTCCAATTTAATAATCTTAGCAGTAGCTCATAATATCACTCAGCTGCATCCCGCTTGCAGAATGACCCGGCTATGCTAATTTCCGAGGGGGTTTATCACATTTACATGGAGGAAATCAACTGATAAACGTTGTGTGGCAGATCAGTTCTGGAATCCTCTGTGTACAGCACTGGAGCTCCACACACAGCCCCTCCCTGCTGCTCCAACAGCACCATTCCTGTGTCCAGGAAGGAAAGTTTTCTCACAAATAACGCAACACAGCTGCGTGTGCTGTCACAGTTGGTTTCCAAAAAACTTCCTTTTAAACTAATGCTTTGTTCCCTGATATTCCAGCCTCCGGTGGGCAGTGGGTAAAGCCCCCTCTGAGCCGTTTTCCGTAGGCCATGACGGTGTTGATCCCCCAGGGTTTGGATGGAAATGCTGCAACGTGGCCCCGGTCGGTCCGGGAGCTGGAAAGCAATCGGCAAAGAAGCAGAGAAGGGAATTTTTCATTCCCTGGTCGTGTGCCTGTTCCTAAAGCACTGAGATCTATGGACAAGGCTACAAATTGTGTCATAAATTAACCACGCCACAGATGTTTATAAGCCATAATTAGAATCAACCCAGCGACCCTCAGTTAAACATTTAGGACAGATTTATTCAAAACTAGTTAACCATTAATAAGGCACTTGTATTGGAAACAGAGTCTAAATGATGGCTTTCAATTTTCTGGGCAAACTTTATAAAGCACTTTCATTTCATCTTCTGTCCCAGTTACTGCATGTGGAGACACAGAAATACTGGATATGTGGTAATTTCTGGCAAGTTTTGACTTCGTGATTCTGGGATGACACTGAATAATAGTGCAGGAGCATTACAGGCTCATAAAAGCAAATGAATGCTTTAAGAGCTGACAGTACATACATTCTTAAAACTGAAATCTATTTAAAAGTACTGCTCTGAAGCAAAGAGAGATATTTTAATATATGTATAATTCTGAGTGCCTGTGTATTTTTCTTTGATATGATTTCATTTTGAATAGTAGTATTTAAATATGTAAGGGATTTAATTTCTCTATTATATACACATATACTCACTGGAACATAGATAATAGAGATATAGGAAAATATTAATAAATAGTTTCCAGTGAAGTTATTTTTAGTTTATATCAGTGCAAATGAGTTTCAGATTTGGGGTCTTTTCATTGACGTTTTCATCTGCTGAGTTATCCACGTTGAACTGGCTTGACTCAAATAATTCCAGAAGAACCCCTTATGGAATCAGGAGCTTCTCATCTCCTCTTGGCTGTACCAATGTCCTTCCCAAGTGCCCTGTGCACCCCTAAGATGCTCAACAGCCCATTGATCCCATAAACTCACACAGCCCTACAGAAGAGCTGCTTCCCCTTCTGTTTTTCACATTCCAGGCACTTCTTCATCGAGTGTTCTGTCGGTGCAGCAAACACAACTGTCCAGTGATGGGTAAAGGGTTGGAAGGTAACGCTGCAAACCCTCCTCTCGTGCTCTGCTGGTGCAGTGATGGGGGTTCCACCCGCGGCCTGCACAACCCTCAGGCTCTGGGAATAACACTGGGAACCTCCAGGAATTTCACACAGCTCAGTACTGACACACTGAGCTGAGTTTAAGGATGGAAGATTACACAAACCATCAAATGCCTGAGAAATTAAAGTCCCGGTGCTTTCGTTTTTTGGAGTAGAAATATTATCTTGACCCGAACACGCTGGCCAAAATCTTAACTCTTACCTGGTCAGTCAGCTCTGGGAATTAAAAAATATATCCTTTTTAGAAGTGATTAGTGGAGATACAGCATTCCTGTTGTTCATGTTTTGCTGCATGAAGAGCAATTAGTATTAATGAAAAATTGACAACTACCCCACAATTATTACAGAGGAGGAACAAAACATCATTTCTGCTCCTGCTTTCATTGAAATCCCTGGAAACTGAAATGTGACACTACAAGAAATATATCTGTTATTACAAGAGGCTACATTTTTGCAATTCTAATGTACAAAACCGGTTATATTAATTCTTTACTGGGTTTACTCAGTTAGAATATTTGAAAAACATACAAATGTCTAAGGCAAACAGCCATAAATGTTTACAAAATGCAAACTATTGACTTCTATGTTCAGAGGCACCTCAGAAAGCATCATAAGTAAATTTTTCATTTAATGTTTCGATTCTCAAACATAGTAACAGAGAAGTAATTACAGAATTACTGTACTAATAACCAGCTCTGGAATTTAAAGAGAGGGAAAAAAATCTGATTTCCCCAATTTGTTTCATGTAGGCAAACACAGGAAACCTAAACAAAAGAAAATCTAAAGATGCCTCTCCCTCTGTAAGAAAACACCTTCATTTGCATAATCTCCTACAAGTCTAATTTTCCTTTATGATATTTTGGAATGTTTTCCTGATCAGCGAATTCCCCACGGCGGTATAAAAACTTCTACACTCAGTAATGAAACACTTTTTTTTTTAAACCACAAAATGAGGATTTGCAGCACAATCATCCCTGGCATCCTGCTGTAAGACAAAACTACTTAATTCCTTCCTTTAAACAGAATCCACATAATCAGGAACAGATTTATGCCTCTGGAATAGCGGCAAGTGAGAGCTTCCATGAGAGGGGGATACTCGTGCTTACAGCAATCCACATTAAAATGTTGTTCGGACCGGCTGGAATTGTGAGTCCTTGGCAAACCCTGTGCTTGTTCCTGTCCTTAATGGAGCAGACAGAAGGACTTGGAGCAGGAATTAAGGAAAAGGTGAAGGTGGCCAACTAGTTTCACCCTGACTGTGTGCAAAGCACAACTCTGGAAGCTCCTTCCCCAGCTTGTGCTGCTTTCCCAAACTCTGACCCAGCTGGCTCCAGTGACAGACCCCTGCCCAGGGTAGTGATGCTCAGCTTTGGGCTGTTCCTGAAGGATCACACCCACTGCCAGTAAACAACTTAGGACATGCCCTTGTCCTTCCCTCATCCACAGCAGACATCATTTACTCGCTGACAACGGGGGAATCGTGAGAAAAAGGGCTGTGTGAGGAGCCCTGGAGCGGGGGTGAAGTGAGTGACCTCGAGAATCCTGGGCATGGCAGCATCCCAGGAAAAGATGCTGACACAGAGCTGCTGTTCAGGTTCACTGCTGGGGCAGCTGCAGCATCACCCTGCCAGGGGGGCTGTGGGTACAGTGGCAGGGTTGGCAGCAGGCAGGGGGAGAGCTCTCCTTCTGCTGCCTGAGCCCTCCTCTGTAGTCACAGGGTTCTACAGAAATACGCTCCAGACAGATGAAACTAAATGGAAACACGAGCAGGGAAACATAAAATCTAGGAAAACTGCTACTGGCAATTCTGAAAGACAAAATTATTTATCCTTGCATTGTTTTCAGAGGCTGTTTCCTCACACAGAAAGGGAGTGAATGAAAAGCTCTTGATGGCGCTCGGTCCGAGGGCTGTGCAGGGTCACACTGCTTTATGGACCACTGAGCTTTGATGTACTGCACAACTCATTAGTGCTCTCTTGCTTTGCTGCTGGAGAGTTACTTAAGAAGAATAATATTTATTTTGCTATTTACAACCTATGCAGAGAGGGTAGGCAAGAGGTTTTGGAAGGAAATACAGATACTGAAATAAATCAGCAAGAACAACATAAAATGAAACTATCATCATCTTTGCTGCCCTTAAGTATAGGCTCTCATTTGGCAGGTTTCAACCTCCTTCAAACATTAAGTAACCACAGAATTTTAAGGCCCTAAATTTAGATCCACATTAGCAGGCAAACTGGTTCCCAAGTACTGTCCATGGGAATATTTCCAGGGTAGTGACACTTCTCCTGCAATGGGTAAGTCTTTCTCTGAATGGAGTTTGACTCAGGAGATGTGCTGACATAAGATCAAGTTCTTGGAAAGATTTTCTTACACATACATTCCTATTAATGCAGAAGAAGAATTGTTAAATAAGTGTTACCACTACTGACAGCAGTAATAGTAACATGATGGGCAGATCATTATTTATTTAGTTTCCACATTTCCAATTTGTTCCATTTATTTCACAACTACACAAGCTTGAAAAGGCTTCTTAAAATGAATCACAGACATGAGAGCATCAGAAAACCAATTAGATCATCAAGTCTGTATCATTATTCTGTTCTCTTCAGGTTACACGTGTGGGAACATTAACACTTCCTTTTAAAGGCAATTCCAATAAATTTCTTTTGCTGACATTAAGTCCAGATATTTCTTTCCTTTCACCTCTCCACAGCATGCAGCAGTGACCATCAATGTATTTATAAATGAATTTACAAGTAGTCTGAGACTTGCTAGAAATGTGGCAGTCCCACAGCACCCTACCGATTGTGCTTTATTCTCAGTTTCCACTTGAAACCATAAGCAAGGTTTCTTTTTCTCTGCACTGATTCTGTTCTTCTTTCCAGATCAATGATTTTCAGCTGCATTTTAATTACAAAACTGTAACACAATCTATTCTCCTTCTGTATTCACAATGCAAAGTGTTCCAAGAAACATGTGTAAGAAATGAGGCTCGTTCTGGATGTATCAGCTGAAAAGGCTGATCGGGTGTTTCCTCCAAAAGCAGAAGAAATGGATTTGATTTTCAGTTATATCGAAGTAATGCTAAAGGTCTTCCAGGCATAAACACGGAGATGAAGGTTCAAGGTGTCTTTGCATTTCCCCAGTCAAAGCAGATCAAAAGCAACCTCCATCCCTCCAGGTGCCCCACTGGTTACTCTTCTGCCCTTCCACAACCTCTGCCTCGCCTTATACCACTGAAACCTTCCTTGTCCTCACAGTAACAGTGAGAACTATTCCAGAGAGGAGTTTTGGGCTGTTAAGTTCACTAACCTCTGAACCCAAGACCAGGGAACTCCTGTACCTTAAGAGTCCTCTACAGTGTCAGTAGGAACTGAAAGTCCCACTGAACTCCAAAGCAAATCAAACAATTTCCTCCCCAGAAAACCAGTTTGTTTTTTTTTTTAACTGACTAAAAAAAGTTGAAGAAAACAGATATGAAGGGGACCTTTCAAAAGGGCTTGGTGCGTAGAACTCTCTGGCTTTTCTGCTGAGCTCACCACTGAAGTTAAATTTTGATGTAAATATATAAGACTTGCTGAGAGAAATATCTGGCTGGCTGCTGCTCTTCGTGCTCTGTTCAGCTGCTTTAGCAAGACTCGTTTCATGGGGAAATTTATCTGCATCTGCATGAAAACCATGCAGAGTATAGGGCAGAAATAAATATTTTACAAATGTCAGCCTATTTTTTTTGTTTGTAAACTTAAACAAGAGGACTCGCACTGGGTGTTTGAGGGAGCAAACCCACATAATGCCACACGTGAGAAATTCCTGAAGATGAAAATTGACTCCTGTGTTTGTTAGGTTTCCATCCTTGGAAAACCTGCCTGTATAATAAAACACACATAGTTTTTCTGAGGCTGATTAACTAGCTTGTTTCCAGTAAAATTACTTTCCCCTGAGAGGAACATCAAGATTTTTCTTTAATGCAATCTTCAGCCATTACCATTGATTATGGCTTCATTAAATATGAAAATGAGGATTTACTCCTCGCAGCAGATACCACTTTCTGCATAAGTGAGTAAAGATTTTTGCTCTGTGCTTCACTCAGACAGAAGCGTGAACAAATATTTTATTTATGGACAGTTTTGAAGGAAGAAACTGCCTGTGGCAAAAAAACACAGCTCACTGGCAAAATACTCTGCCAACAGGATGAAAGTCTGGGGTACAAACCACTCCAAGCTGGGCAGCCTCTGTGGCACCAAGTTAAACGCAATAAACACTCATTAGCGAGATAAGCTGATTAATCATATTTGTGAATGAATCCATAAGTCTATTAAAAGCCTGGTTGAAGACAAAAAGATTTTTCAGTCAGTGTACAGCCAGCTGTCTTGGTGATAGGAATGGATCTCTGGCAGGTGCAATGGCTGAATTTAAAACATACATGAAACAGCTGTAATTTCAGGGAAAACAGCAGAGAAATTCCATATTAATGTGCTAATAGAGCTTGAGCAGCAATGATTTATTTTTTTTTTTTTAATGATCATTCTTGCTAAATAATTTTTTGGAAATGCCAAATTTAATCCCGTCTTTGAAAAAAAGTCTTTCAGAATCTCCTAGTACTGAGCTTCCTCTAATTAATACACTGCTCTATAATCAATATTGACTCCAGGAAGCCTTAAAATGTTAAATTTCAGGTATAAAGACAGCAGTTCTGCCTTGCTGTCTGAGTTGCCCAGCATCAGGTGAGCAAGTCTTGTACTGGCTTTTCAAAACCAGTTCCCACTCATGGTTTAATGAGGTATTTCGAAGATCGGATCCATATTCTACCTCCCCGACTTCTGAACACATTGTAAGTAGATAAATTCACCAAATACTTGCTGTAAAGGGTATTCCCAGTTTCCACATTTATCAAGGAGATTTTTTAAAGGGCTGATCTATAACCTCAGGGATCAATTTAGACAAAAGCACATCAGATCAATAAAGCAAGGAAGAGAAAGCGAAGTGAGCAAGGAAATGGAGAGGAGTAGGAAGGTATTACTTGTCAGAGGCACTGCCTACATCCCCTCACAAACAAGAGCTATTCCCAGGAGCAGACAATCTCACTCCTGGCTTCGCTCTAAACCAGTCAAAAGTGCATTTTTAATTCACATCTTCACGTCTAAGTGCCCGACCTTGGTTTCTCTCTTAGGGCCGAGCACATTTCCACTGGTGGACACTCAGCAGCTTATTATGGAGCAGAGCACTAAAACAGACGGGAAAATGTGTCTCCCTCTGACAACAACAACCCTGTGCACGGTACAACACTGATATAAACACCATTTGTAGCTAATATTCACGAATTCCTGGGGAGGGAGGTATATCCACCTGTGCTGAGGTCCCTAATGCAAGTAGCCCAGCAATCACCAGAGGTGACTCGGTGGTACATAAATTGTAAATGAGAGTTTTGCCTCAATTTAAATGTCACCTACTCTGTCCTGGGTTCTCTCCAGGACTTATTAGCACACCCAGAGAGCACTTCAGTTTGCCTCTCATGTAAAAAAGCGAATATTTTACCTTCAGAATCTTACGGGAGAAAGAAACTACGCAAACTTGAAAGCATACAACCAGAAGTCAGCTTCTACAAAAAATTTAAGAGCTATGATTTCAACACCATGTAATAACTTGTGCTTGAAATAAGGTGAAATCATTCTGCCAGAAAGAACACAGCTTGTCAATCAACAATTCTTTGAGAACAGACTGAAACAAACATGACAGGAGTTCCACCGCGAGGACTGTCCGGGATCAAAAATGTTACAGTGGTATCATTTAAATTCCTCTAAATTCAGAGGGAAAAAGGGATGAGGAAAACACTGGATACAAACATCAGCAGGCAAAATGTAGACAGATATTCTCCAATCATTGGACCAACCCAGCTCTGCTGTTTTCACAGGAATTACAGCAACAGTGAAGACTCGGAATCAAGGTCCAGAGCACTGAGTGGCAGAATTAAAGGATGGTAATTGGAACTCCTCCTCCATCTGTAACTCTGCGTGGGAAGCCATTTCACATCGAGAGCACATGGATGGTTCGGGTTGTTTTTTATTTCTTAAAGTATTCCATTGGAAAGATCAAACCCAAACACAAAATATGTGAAGAGTTAATATTTCTTGTGGGAAGCTTATACTCATTTAGAGCAGTCGATGTTTTCTGTACAACTTTCCACGAGTAGAAACTAAGAACCAAATAACGGGGTGGTGGAACCAACAGCTTTGATATTCATGCCAGAGCAGGGCCCTCCACTGGGAACAGAACCCCAAAAAGAGACAAGTGCCTTTAAAAGGTACCGGCTAAACCACACGGTAACAACCCAAGAAATGTCACTGCAACAGTGAAATGCCAAATAAGTTACCAATTTCCTGAACTCTCCAAAATTCTGCTTTTGATCTGTCACGGAAAGCAGACAGATACAGCACGAGAGGTGGACTTGCTGGGTTCATCCATCTTTCAGTAGGAGCTGCTTTCCTTGAATACAGTGTGAACTTGGCAAAACATACAAGTACATTTTTAATTTATAACTGATTTAATGGAGCGCTGAAAAGCAGCGGCTTTAAGTATTTATTTGTTTATGATGCTTTTTAATACCTTTTGTTTATTATCCTCATGGATATCCTTTTACAACTCGCTCGTCTCTGCCATGAATCAACAATGATTAGAGTTAAAAGACATACAATATTTATCACAGCAATGTGTCTCCTGCCTAAGGGGAGAAGCTAAAGAAAAATAAGGATTTCAATCTTAAAAACAGACAGCACAACGTTTAAAGATGTTTGGCCATTTCTTTTTTTTCTCAGTAAAGGTAGAATCCTGTAAAGTTCTGTGATCAGAGCAGCTCTTATCTGACAAATCAAGACAGATCAGGAACCAAAAGGATAGTTTTGAACTAAATATAGGAATGGGAACACAAGGATCTTTGCAATTCTGATAAACAGCCAATGTCACCTGAAAAAAAAACTCAAACCACCTTATAATCTTTCTCTTTTTTGGTTATGATCCTCCACTTGTAAAATATGCTGAGCTCAAATGAGGACCATGGAGAGGATGGGCTGGAAAACAACAATTAGACCAAACAAGTGATTTTTTTAGAATACCTTCAACAGTCAACTCAAAAGTTAAATAAACACACTGAAAGCCTAAATAATTCACGCACAGCTCCAACACCTACTTTACCAAAAGAAGCCAGGACCAAAATGAAGTAAATGTGCACCCCTTTTAAAGATCACAGAGTATTTCTGATCTCCACTTCTTCGGCTTAAGCAGGAGAAATACCAGCTGGGAACAAGAACACACTGAGGGTATCTCAACTTATCATCAAGCTGAAAGAAACCATGGAGGTTTTAAAAAGATTTCCCGATCAGCTGCAGACTTGGGAGATCAAGGTAATGACAAATTTTTTAATGACAAATTAAGTGAAAACAACATAGGTGGATTTGAACTTCATTTTCTCGTTTGCACTTCAATATAAATGTATTTTTTTTTAAAAGAATATTTTTTCTTAACAAAAATGTCCCACTAGGCACTGCATCCTTAATAAAATAATGAGATGCTCAGGACAACACCTCAGGTGTCACTAACTAGTGATTTGAAATAACATTAAGTACCTAAAAATCACAGAATTATAGGGTGGTTTGGGTTGGAAGGGACCTTAAAGATCATCTGGTTCCAACCCCCTGCCACGGGCAGAGACAGGAAAAAAGCTCATTTAATGATGCAGTCACTGCTCCGGTGCTCATGGTACATGACTTTTTCTAAATTAGGAGCCTCCAAATGTGGGAAAAGCCCTTTATTGGCAGGTGTGGTTTGAGTGGAAGAGCAGTCAGGCAACGTGGGGGAGGAGGAGGCCCACGCTCACCAAAGCTTCCAAAATCAAAGCTCAAACTCAGCTGTTTCGGGGATTCCAGCTACTCTTCCCTAAGCGATTTGAGCAACTTTGCTATAGAATACCCGTGAGCAATTAGTATCAATCAAGTGCAATTAAACACCTAATGGAAGTTTCAAGACCTTTGTCCCAAACCCTGGGTTTGTGCCTGTTCATCTCCCCCCTCTTGTGTCTCTCAGCTGACCAAAGAGCAGCAAAGTGAGCACAACGCTGATGGAAAGTCCATACCCTTCATCAGTTTTAATTAAGGTCCACTACTGGAAAACCTTCCCTCAGGTTGATCTGTCACATTTAAACCTCTGTGGTTTTACCTTTGTGGGTTTTTTTAGTGTTCTCCTGGGCACAAATCCCTCAGAATTATCCCCCCACCCCCACAAAAAAAAAAAAGAAAAAAAAAGGAAACCACAGAAAGGAAAATAGTTTTGTATTAAAGCAGCTCGGGAAGCCAGTGGGGAAAAAATGAGAAAGAGTTACTGGAATGACTAATAGCACATTAAAAATATATTAAAAAGGTGTAGTATAAAATGAGATAATAAAAAACAGGTTAGTAGAAATTCATCCCCAGTGAATCATAATTTTAAAATATTTGCAGAAACAAATGGAATTACAATATAAAATCCCAATTATTTAGAATTGAGGTGAGTATCTTCCTGCCTTGCATATTTACCAAAGAACTATAGAGATGCTGAAAAAAGCTTTTTAAAATATAAAGTAATGAGAAAAATAATTTTCTCATAATAAAATCTTCGGCAAACAAGTTATAACTGTATTAAAAAAAGAAAAAAATCACCTATTAAAACTTCCTAACTGCTCGAACTTCATGCAAATGCACTGAAAGCTAACCTTGGGAGAGGTGTAGAAAATCCCTTTGTTGTTATTCCAGCTGGAAATTTGTACAGGAAGGTTTGTAATGGGAAAGTGTTGGTGTCATGCTTTGCTCTGAACAGTTCACACACTGACCAACATCTGCAAGCACAGTTTTGTGGGATTGTTTTGTTAGTAATAAACACTTGGGGAAGCTTTTTCAGCATTTCACACAACTGCAAGTTCCTTTGAGGCATTGCTGAACTTTGATTTGATTGCAGAACTTGCACCTATGGACAAAATCTACGTGTGGGAATGGAACTCCCTTAATTCTTTGGCTTTATTGGTTGTTGCAGAAGATCACAGCATGCAGGAAGTGTTGCTTCATTTATCCTAGAAATGGGAAAAAAGCCTTTTCCTTCCAAACACAGTTCCATCTGCCTTTTCCTCTCAAAGGCTGCAAGAATCCATCGTGAAACCCACCCCAGAGTTCAAGAAGCGAAGAGTCGAGCAGCTCAAACCACAGCATCGTTTTGTTGGAAAAGACCTTCAGGATCATCACGTCCAACCTCAACCCAGCACCGCCACCAGGTCACCACTAAAACACGTCCTCAGGCACCACATCCACACCATTTGGAACATTGCCAGGGGTGGTGACTCCACCGCTGCCCTGGGCAGCCCGTTCCAAGCCTTCAAATCACAGTTCTCGTGGTGTTTCCGCAGCCCTTCACGGGCTCTCCGTGCCCTCTGGAGAACATTCATCGCTGGCCAGCACAGACACAAAACTTCCACCTTGCCGTCATCACCATCAGCAGTTAGCACACTAGTCCCAAAATGACTGTTCCTTATTATTCTCAACATAAACCCCATGTGATTGGCAGCTGGCTAAATGTGATGAATTTATTCCTGAGTGCACTGCGTGCGTGGGTTCGTTTGTGTTATTGGCATATCAACTGGACGTCACTAAAAAGGAAATTTCCTAAATGGCAGGTGGGGATGGCTGTAATTTATTCATTCTTTCTGCAAATCAGCTGTCAAAATATCAGCCTAAAATTATATTGTTAAAAATAATAATAAAAAAATATCTATCCAATAACAGAATTACTTTCTTTTTTTCCTCCTAAGGACTAGGGGCAGCAACCACATTTAGTCCTAAATCATTTATCCAGTCTTAAAATTGTTGTTGAAGCGACCCTAAGAGAGCTCCAGGAAAACAGGAAGGCAAACATCAGTGTCAAGACAATATGTTTTTCCAGTGAGCTCAGTGTATCAGTTCTGGTCCTGTACTGATGTGGATAACAGCTGCTGAATCAGAGAGGGACCTGAAGAACACGGCATCAGCCCCCTAGTGCACATCCACAAAGTTCTGCTATTTCAGTGCTGGAGAAGCAGAGCTCTCAACTCATTTGATAAATACTGTAAAAAATATTAAAGATCACAGGAAAACATCAAGAAGGAATGTCTCTTGGCACAGCATCTAACCTAAACTCAGCAAAATCCTACCAGTCACCTGGAAACGCCAGAGGAAGATCTGGAACCCTTTGTTTGAGAGACACGTGTCTGCTTTTGCACAGTGGCTGCGTCCCAGTTTAGGAATAACTGAATTAATCTAATCAAACTGTAGCCGTGGGAAAGTTAAACACACAATCTAAAGCCGTGTTAAAGTCAAGGAGAGCAAGAATCCCTTTGGTAGAGCAGTTAATCTGCTGCCCTAAAACCTCTTTGAGGAGGAAATGAGTGGTCCTGAAGAGTAGGTAGTACCTGATTTTTTATTCAGCTGCAGTTCAGGGACATTAGTGTTGTAATAATTCTGTTCTGAGCCAGGTGTACCTCACCCCAACTCTGCAAAAGCCTGACCTCACTGAATGTGATTCCTGTGTCCAGACCACCCATCCTGATTCCCTCTAATCACTGACTGGATCCCCCTCTGGTGAGATATAAAAGGAAACCTCGGCAAAAAGCTGAGCTCCTTTCCTCCCACGGAGCGAAATGGATGCACTTCAGCACCCCGGAGGGTCTGAGCCTTCCGGGGAAAATGAGAAAATTGCAGGAAAATAAATTGTTGGGATTTGAGGCTATAAAGCCTCTCAAAAGTAATGAAAAGATGTCACTCAACAGCAGGACAAGGTTTTAGATTTTGCCGATAATTTAGATATCAGTGAACTTTGTCTGTTTACAAACCCCGAGAGAAACAGACAGTAAATTCCATTAGCAACCCAGCAGCTGGAGATTTTGATTTAAGGAAAAAAACCCAACCAAATATTAAAAAAAAAAAAAAAAAAAAAAGAGAGAGACCGCCCCAAACTTAGGGACAAAACCCCTGAAATTGTGAGCAAGATCAAAAGAGAAATCAGACTGTTCCCTAATGAGACTGCACGTACAACTCCAGAGAGGAGGAGTTTATTAAGAAACCTGTGTCTTAATGAAGGTCTGGTGCACAGATAGATCCCCTAAATGGAACAAAAAGTTCTCTTCCTGCCCCTGCAGGTCCTTCAGCTGGGTCTGTCTGATTTTTTTGATATATCACAATTCCTCAGAAAGGCAGCAGAGGCTGTGCCAAAACCAGAATATCATCTGTACAGTAGGTCGGGAAAGTCATCTGCCAGAAATCACACAAACCTCAGAGGGCAAAACCTCTACCAAAACCAGGCAGCACTGGGTTCTGCAGGAATACTGAAGTAAAGAAATGAAACTGCACCTGGATTCTATTCCACCCATGCAGGTGGCATATTCTGCTATTCCGGTGGAAAAATGCCCCAGAGGTCAGCCAGGTTAATACGAGGGAGACAAAAAAAGCTATTACTCCTTTTTATATAAACAGTCATTCTGCACTCAAATTTGATCTTTACCTCTATTATATATTCTATAAAGCCACACATGCATCTCCAACTCCAAAATACTTGATATTCCCACCATTATCCACTGTGGTTGCTGAAAGTGTTTAACTCCCATTCTCCAGAGCTGCAGAGGGGCACTGCCCCTAACTCATGTCTGCTACTACTTCTTGACTTAAACATGGATTTGTTCTTCCAAGTTCTGCTTCAGCAGGTGAGCTGCACCTCAGCTGGAAGGATGTTGCATGAAGGGTTTGCACAAAGCTCATGGAATAAAATAGCTCTTACTGCACCTGAGGGGTTCGTATCCCTGCCTAATCCTGCCCAAACAAGATAAAGGCATAAGAAAAAAATCCATAGGAGATGAATCCCCAGAAAACAGTCCAGCCATCTGTATACTCTTCATATTTTATTACTAAGCTCAACTCGTATCGTTCTACTTGTTTGTTAGGACACGCTCAGAATCAAGTTCTGAATATTTAATTAAAAATGGTTCAGAGGGAAGAAGTCTGAGAGCATTTCACGCTCAGAAAGCCAGAGCCCATAAGCACATATAATGAAGTCTACCAGGTCCCACCACCATTGCAGCAGAGTTTTAACTATTTTGAATACAGCAAGTTGTTGGGAGCTTGATTAAAAAATATATGTACAGTCCAGGTTTGGCACCTCTTTGAGATCTTTCTAACGATTATCCTGTACAAGCAATTCCCCAAAGGACACACAAGTGGTTTAGACAAGGTTGCTGATTCAAGGGACACTAATATTGTCCAAAGAGTTGACTGAGTGAGTTACAGATATCCTGTGTTCAACAGGCAGCTGGGGCCAAACGTGGCTCAGAGCACACAAAGGGCCCCTGAAATCCACGGGAACAGGATTTAACAACTGATTTTAAATGAGAACTGAAACAGTGCTGTCATAAAGGATGTGGGGTTTTTCTCTTGCTAAACCAACAGAGAAAAGACCTATTAATTTTTTTTTTAATTATTATTTGACCACACTAATGTAAGGAATGTTAAGTGCATGACTTGGGAAGAATGCTGTTAGAGCAAAACTGAAATGGCTTAGAAGTAATTTCACATCTCAAATCATGCAGACCATGGAAAATTATCATTGTACTGTTAAAAATAAAACATGCTCCAAACTGATTTGAGCACTGTGGATGAAATGCAGCTTTCAAAATAAACATACATCCAGAAACAATATCCTTAAATCTGAAAAGCTGTAAAAACCTCTGACATTACTTGTTATTAAAGGTGTTTTTCATGAGTCTAGATGATTTTGTGATTTATCTTTATTTTCCCGCTGTAGTTCCAAGTCGAACCTACAATTTCATGCCAAAATGCTAAGTAATTAAGAAATGATTACACCCTACTGCTTCTGAATTTCTCTGTCCTTCAGATAACTGCTAATTTAGCACCAAAATGGCACATTAGAGAGCTGGACCTAATGGCTGTGGTTGCATCTTGATTTACAGAGCCCTGGAAGGGAAGTACAGAGCGATGCTGTGGCAGAGCTGCACAATAATTCACTGTTCTCACTTGCTGCTGACATGGAACCAGGAATGTTTCTATAGGATAGGAAACAAGGACAAAACATTTTAGCTGTGTTTCCCTCGAACCTCATCTGAGCGCTCTCGCAGTCCCAAGTGGGAGCTCGCACCGTACTGGGTTTAGGAATACAAACGGAAGTTGCTCCGTGGCTGGGCTGGCTGGTGGCATTTGGGGAAGGAGGGTTTGTAAAACCTACTGTGCTGGGCTGAGCTGGGAGAACATCCCAAACAGGGAATGGAGCACTCCTCTACCTCTTGTTCCTATCAAAAACGGGAAAACAGTGGATCCAGCCTGCTGGTGGAGACCACGTGGGCTCCAGGCACGGATCTGGAGCACTATTCCTGAAGGGAATGTGATCCTTTGCTTCCCAGGCACTCGTGCCACTGTAGCTGTGGAGTGAATGGTATTGCTTCGGAAAAAAAAAAAAAGCTTGTTATGATCATAATATTTTCCATAAATTCTCAGCTGCAGCATTTGGCAGTTGCCTATGGTTTGAATTACTCCCCAATTAATGACTTTGCAGGGAACCACCAGCCAATATTTTCTGTCATTAAATAGTTCCTCCTCTTAGTCCTTTTCCGCTTTTTTTCCCCCTACTCTCCAACAACCCACTGTCTTTGTTAGACATTGGTATGTATCTTTTTAGCTTTTATTTAATTGCTTTTTGACTCTCAGCTACCACAGTGCCCTTTTTCATGTAACAACACACAGCAAGGACTGCCAGCAAAGCTGTGAATTTTCAAGGGTTACTGTAATTTTTTTTTCCTCTTGTAAATCTATTCCTTATGATAAAAGCAGCACTATACATCTGTTCTGCAATAGGGAACTCATTATCTTTGGGGCCTTCTATTAGCTACAAGCTGTGCAACATATTTTTTTTTCTTTTTTTTTTACAAAGGATGGTCATTTGCAAGGGAAGTAGGGGATCTGTTAGATACATTTAGCAAGAGATTTCCCTTGTCATTTATACAGCTGGAGTGCAATGCTAAAAAAGTCAAGAAATTAATGAAAAAAAAAAAACTCCACAAAAAATGTCACAGCTTAAAAGCTTAGGGGAGGTGTAAGTTGTCTACAATTAACCAGCTGCCATCAAGGAAAAAGGGTTAATGAGACACAGAAAAAAAGAAAAGGCTACACTTTTATGGGGCCATCCCATAACCACAAGTGTGTAGATGTCCCTCTTGTTTCTTACTCTTTTTCATTTCTCACTTCTAGCTTAAGTGAGGCATTAAAAAACAGATAAAGTTTTTAATACTCTGGTTTTTCAGTACATTTAGTATGGTGGAATGATGTCACCTTCAGTAGTTCTTGAATATCATTAGCAGGTGTCTCCCAGCCTCTCAAGAGGTCTGTTTCAGAAGATGTTTTAATTATTCCTAAACTATTCTTAACAGAAATTAGCACATCAAAGCCACGAGAAACCACTGAGAGAAAATTCCCTTTGTAGAAGTCCTCAAGTTCACGTATTGAGCCTCTGTGATTATAAAAGGTAATGTTTCTGTAAAAGTGTTGTAAAAAGAGGACAGAGAGAGAGTGATAAAGTAATTTTTTTCTTAGCTCCTAAAAATTCAATTAAATGAAAGCTTCCTTCAAAACTCCCAATGTTTTCCAGACTGGCTGCTGTAATGGAGCTTTCCAGAGTACATACTTATTAAAAAACAACATGAAACTGGTTTGCTGGCTCCTGTTTGAGTCAATGGTTAAGCTAAAGAAGTATTTATATATATATATATATAAAACTCTTATTTATGAAGTCCTGAAAGGCAGCCTGAATTTAGTTTCCTCAGTACATGGTTCTCTTATTCACCTTAGAGAGTCAAATCAACCCCTGCTGATATTTCGTAGCATCAGATTTGAACTCAGCCTTCGACAGGAGCTTTGTCCACGTCACAGTGAAAGAACTTGGCTTTTTGATTTTAAAAATAATTCCAGCGTGGGTCAACATATTAAACCCGAGAAATAAGAAGCAGTCAGTCCTAATCAGCGGTTTGATAATTCCGCTCCATAAGGGAGAGCTCCCGGTAACTTCTCGGCCCGACGGCACAGCTGAAAGTCTCGTTAGCAGAGGTCTCAAGGCAAAGGAGTTCCAGATCACTGGGCATTTTATGTCACTTTAATGTGTAGGGAGGCAGCTGAGGAAATATATTGGCTTATACTGATGTTCCAGCATTCCTAATAGATAGAGTTTATCAGCCAAATGAGGGACCAGGTTCCTTTCTTTAATAGATGTCTGCAATATTATTTCCATGGTATAACATATAATTAAATTCAAATATTCATCCTATTAAGCCTTTCAGCTTTAGGTTGAATCAAGTAGAGAGATACATTTGCTGGCTTGTTTTGCCAAGCTGCCTGTCCGCAGGGAAGATTAACAAGGGAGACAGGCTGGGAAGCAGATTTGTCCGAGTTCTTGAGGATTTCAAGATTAGTTTGGCCATTTGTTTATATGCAAAATGTAAACATATCTGCAATTACTTCTAAGGGAAAGCTGAGTACTCATCAGATATGATTTATATGGCAGGCTGCTGTTTGGAGACATATAGAAGTGCTTTTCCTCTTACTTGACATTCAAATTAGTCTGTGGTGACCCTGTCACTAATCATATTTTCTGGGACCAGCAGGGCTGGTAAATTCCTGTTCCCTTACTCACACTCTTTTGAAACAAAACTGCAATCAATGAACCATCATTTTTTCCCCTCTCATGAGAAGGAAGATGTGTTTGATGGCTGGTGTCTGTTGAGGAGTCAGCACTGCTGGTAAGTCTGATGTATATGGGAATGGAAGAAATGTGTGTTGAGATTTGCTTTTATTCTTTGCCTCTTCCTCGTGACTGAGGGATAAAAAATTACAGCAGTATTGACAAAATAATAATAATATCATCATAAAACAGACTTGCAGGAAGATTTGTTGTCTGCTATTAAGCTCCCATTCAAAGTGGAGCAGTCTCATCAAAGACAGCTCCAAAAAGATGCACTTTTCCAAGTGCACCGGTTGTCACAGCCCGGTGGGTCACAGGGCTGGGAAGGCGACCCTGCTGCTTCCTGGGTAGAACAGGAACAACAACAACCACCATGACAACACCTGGGACAACACAGAACACAACAAGGACAATGCCTACAAGTTCACTTTCTCTTGAGTAGCGAAGGGGAAAAACAAAGTCAGATCTACGCTAGTTAGACTGGGCAGTTTCCACCTGGCACAGTAACAAATGCACTGAGGATAACAATCAGGATTAGAGTCTCGAATCCTACAAGCATTGCAAAACTACACTTAAAATTCCATTTTTGGACACAAATTGTAACCTCACACAGAAAAGTCCCTTCCCCATTATTGAGTGCTGGAGTAGCACTAAAACTATCAAGACTCCCTTCAAAACTAATAGATATGGAAAGTTATAGGAAAGAAAACCTGGATCTTTAAGTGTCTTGGACCTGAAAGTCTTTCTATCTGGAGAATACAGATGAGAACATCCTTCTGGAGAACACTGTCATCTCACCTCCCTGAAAATGAACTTCCCTGGCCAAGTGCCACCAGAGGACTCTGCTGTAGCTGCAGACAGGACGAGGCTTTGCCAGGGTAATCTCATGTCTCCTGTCCACAGGATCAGATATTCCTCCCATCCCCTATAACTTCCTTGGGGTTTTGTTTTTGTTTTTGTAAAATGTAATACCGCAGCTATCCTCCTCTATTCCAGACCTACGCTTCATAGAATCTGAAGAGCCTTTGCAAAGCAGATTTAAGAGAACATGCAGAGCTGATTAAGTGGCAACTGTTAAGACAGAGAACTTAAGAAATTGTGAGTACAAAGGACAGCATTAGGAACATAATTTTTAAAGAAGAAAATACCCAGAAATAGTGCCAATCTACCCTCAGATTACCAATTGAAATTATTTCACTCTGGCAATGATAGTGCAAAGTTATCAAAGAACTTCTGAATTTAAGCCTGATAACCACCAACATCCTGAACAAAATGATCTTTATTCTAAGGCAGCATCCCAGCATGCAGCACATGCAAAGCCAGGCCATTTTATATCTGTCTGCCTTGCCATTTCCACTGCATGTCTGAACCATTCCCAAACACCCAGTATCCAACAAATACACAGTCTGCCTCCTTCTTCAGCCCTCTCCAATCCCCCAGCTTCAGATCTTTGCTCATCTCTCTGGAATTATACACAAAGTTTATCTCTTTAGATCTTCTCTTATCTCTTTAGTGTTCTAAAAGATGGAAGCTGTTTGGGGAATCACGGACCTACAAATGACACTGGGAGTTGGGAAGCACTGTTTCAGTATCCTGCTGGGTTACAGGTCTGGGTGAGAAGGAATGAATGAACAGGTATCACATTAAAGGTTATTTGAGATTTCTTTCTGGAAGACATGAGAGAGCTAATTTTACAGAATAGTTTGCCTTGCTGATTGCAGAACTCCCAAATAACCAGGAATCCAAGGGGAAGCATGTTACTCCACATAAATTAATTGTACTATCAACTCGGTTCTTATCGAGTGCTTTTATTGTGACACTGCTAAAGAATTGTTATATATAAAAAGATACTGTAGATAGAGAAGGCAGCCTTAGCTAAGCCTAAATTATATTTCCAATCTGCCATTAACTCATCTGTGGCAAACAACTTAGAAAAAAAGTATGTAAAAACCAACAACTATGTGGTAAACCTAAAAAAACCCAAATAATGTGCCACTGGTGTTATTAAGGTGATAGTTGTTAATGTTAAGCAGTAAAACCAACTCATGTTTAGCAGTAAAAGAAAAGTGGGTTTGTTGGGTGCTTTTAATTCTGCTCTCAGTGCCCGGTTTACTCACTGCACACCCTCTTTCCCTTCACATCCCCTGCCTTTTGCAGCAAATAAGATGAGTTTTACAAGACACAATTTGCAACCCTGTGAACAGCAAAGGAAATGAAGCCACAGGCACGTGGAACGAAGAGAATCAGCACTGAACAACCAACCCTCATTGTGGTGTTTTTCGGCTTTTCTTTCAAGCTGTGACGATAAAAAACCTGCAGAAAGACTTTGCGAGATTAATTATTAGAAGCCAAAAAACCTGAACAGGCTCTAAACTTTCTAATTTCATGGTGTATAATACAGAAGGAACACAGACAGTTATCTCACAGGAAAGAACTCAAGACCAGAAAAGGTCTTGAACTCAAGACCATGAAAAAAAGGGAGTAAACTCACCAATTTGTACTGCATTTGACATATTGGGTTACTTACATAAAGGTATATTTACTGAAAGAAGAACTTCATTTTGACTTCTCTCTTTTCACTACAGGATTGGGTGATTTTTATGGTATGAACATTCATGCTTTTTATCACAGTTTTGTATTTAAAGCAAAAGTGTATTTGCTAAAACCAAACAAACTGAAAGCATCACAAGCTCACAGTAAGTGAAATTATGGTGAAGTCAAAACCAAATCTACTCTGCTTAGATTGGATTTATACCATTCAGTGGATACAACTACAGAATGTGTTGTCACTGGTGAACCAAGAAAGGAGTATTCACAGCCTTAGATCAATTATCTTAATGAAATATAAGAATTAAAGGTAATATGCAGGTGTGTAGAAATGCTTCTCATATTTGAACTAATGCTGACGATTTTCCCTTTTAAATTTTGAGAACACTGTATAACTGCACAAAACTGTCATTCAAAATAGGAAGGAAATTATTTGGTTCCCCTTTTCCCTGTTTTAAGCTAAAATCAGTCCTCAAGTTGAATAAAAAGCTGTGCAAAGTTTCAGCACGTCAAAGCTGCAAACCTGAGATCCTCCTGCGGTGCTCACAGGTAACGTGCCGTGACTGATCCCAGCTTCCAGCAACAGCAAAACGAGTACATAAACGAGCAAACCAAACATGAACCAAGAGCAAACAGAGAGAATTTGAACTTTTGCTTCCCATTTTTTTGTTTCCCTTCACTTCTCTGCAGCACAGTGGGATCCTTGCGAGAATTAGGTACCTATGATTCAGTCACACGGGGTTTAAAAGTCCGAGTAACCAACCAGTTGTTCACCCTTCCTAAATAAACACAGGACAGACACCAACACCAATTTCACGACAAACGTTGCTTTGACTTCAGAAGTTGCCTGTTTTTAACCTGCTGACATCCAGCTTACAGACATGCAGTTACCCAGGGCGACCTTTGGTTCACTGATCCTGGACATTTCACAGCTTTCAATGGTCGTGTTTCACCGGAGGATTCATCACCCTTCGGAGGCACCTATTTCTGCCCACCGACTCTAGGGGGAAGTAGAGACCGAGCTACAGCAAACATCTCCTGCACCACATGGATCCTCCCGCTCTCCAGCCGTGTCTCTCTCCTGCCGTACTTGGAAGGGGTTGCAGAGGTGTGTCCAGGATCCCCCACAAATCAATTCTTGGCTTTTTTCTTTTTTTTTTTTTCCCCCCCTTTGGATATTGACTGTGGTAGGAAGTTTGACACAATACCTTCAATATTTTCAAGACTGAGCTCTAGAGTCTTGAGTTTTGTGGCAAAGTTCCCAGGGAATGCACCAGGAGCAGTATTTCACCTTGGAGTCAATGGCATTTTTAAAGAGAAATAAACCCTACGCTTCTCTAAGAAGCCTTTATATCTCAGTATTGTTTCTATTATGACAATGTGTGCCAACATGACCATTTGGGTTTTGGCAATCATTAAAAAAAACCATTAATAACTCATATAATATCACATTTAAAGTATTACATCTTTCTCCAGTAATTAGAGAGAATTGTGAATTTCCTTTATCTTTCCGTAAAATTCTGCTTGCTCTATGTAATAAATGTTATAGAGATAACACCAGGTTCAACATTATTCAGCATTTAACAAATAATTTACATAATGTAAATATTAATGTAGCTTTGACCACTTCAGGGCTAAGGAATTCTGAACACTGAGCATCACTTCCAATATTGCAGCAAGTTACTGAGTGCCATGAGGGAGATTCATGGGGAGGGGATATCTATTGATATAATAAAATATAACATTAACTTTTTAAAACTCAGAACATTCTTCTAGAACTACTTAAAAATCCCTGAATGATCCCTTGTCTGTACACCTTTATTGCCACTATTGAAAGATTTGGAGTGCTCTTCACCGGAGTGTTTTGGTTTATAAATCTCAGAGGATTCTGCTGCTTTTCTTTTCTTTTTTTTTTTTCTTTTCCCCTCTGTACTGAGCAGTGCTTTTCAGACACAAATAGGGAGGGTAAAGCAGGGGTTTAATCTGGAAGTGTTCTCCTGAAGAATACACTGCTAAATGTTTCTTTTCACCGCTGGGTTCATAAAGTTATCCATAACAGCAAGTTTTATTTGAAGCCAATATGACACACTGACTCCTTTCAGCTTTGCAATACGCAATTTAAAAAAAAAAAAAGAAAAAATAATCAGTATATGTGCAGGGGTGTCAAAGAAGAGAATGAGGTTTCAGTGTCAATCCCATTAACTTCAATCATCTTACTGGCATTTTCCATTCCTAGGATGCCCCTGAGGCAGCTTTTCAGTCCCCCTGTGAGCCCTTGTTTCCATCACAGCGACCACCCTGCCTGCTGGACGTGATGGGTGAACTCTCAGGCACCAGGAGAAACCGCAGCATCTCAAAGATTGTTTGCATTTCCCCAGGGAACATAAGGAATATACCCAAGAAATTCCCTGGCTGAGCCTTACGCTCCGAGAGCTTTAAGCTTTGCTTAGAGGGAGATCACCAGGCACGGTTCCTTGTCTTGGTAACACTCAGCTTTGTGTATCCAGAGTCTGACCTCAAAACCAGGAGATTAAAATGAATTAATAAACAGGAGTATGAAAATCAATTTAAATCTTCAGTCTCTTGGGCTAATCAGGGTGGTATTTTTAAGCTTTTCCCTGTGACTTTGAGACGTGGTGAGTTTTTATTCTGATCCATTCTCTTGCTTACAGAACTAAACTTACAAGAAAAATAGGAATTAATGTGCAGCTCTCTCTTATACATTTTGGCAATATTTGAGTCTTCTGACAGTGCACTGAAATTCCAAGATGACCAAATTGGAAGTAATGAATCACATCTGAACAACAGTTGTCTGGAAACAGAAGGGAGGAGGTTATGGCTCCTTCAGCTCGCTGCAAAGTAGGAACTCATTTAATCTCCTGAGAGGAAACTGCTCTAGGAGTTCAGATAGTGCATAAGCCCTTTGCTGACCTGTGGCAGAAGGACAGATTTCATCAATAAAAAGCATCTGCCTCCCAACTCTGTTAACTGGAGCAAACTGTTAACATGAACTTTTATGAGAGAAGGAGCCCGTGAATACGATCAAATCAAACATCTGTTCAGAATTTGAAGTTGTGTGGATTTGTGTGGCCTTTACTCCACCTAAATAAGCTGTATTCCATCTTAAACAAAGTTTGCCCTTTAGAAACTAGGCAGGGAATCTGGTTTAAATTGTTTCTCTGTCCCAAAGGAGCTTTCCATGTTAGTTTTTGCAACACTGACTACAGGATCAAACAACCTCCACAGGTCTTTCTTCCTTCATTATTCTGGGACTCCACATCCTTTACAGTTGCTTATTCTAAACAGCTCATCACAACCTGACCTCACTTGCAAACTCCTCCCTAAGTGATTTTCCAATCAACACCAGCAAGTGCTTGTTCTCTAATATGTAGATTTTTCACTATATAATCCATGTACAAAGTATATTTTGTCATTAACAGAAAATTTCCTCCAAACTCCAGTGTGGCCAAATTTCCCTGCCTGCTTTCTATTTGACCGACACACAGCTGGTGCACTTTTCTCCAACCACCCCTGTTAACATCCCAAATAATAAATTACTGTTTGACCTATAAAAAGGTAAACTTTATAGTTTATATATAAAGTTTAAGTTTATATATAAACTTTCATGTTTCGTAATAATTTTAAAACCAGCTGCGGATAACGCAGTTATTTGTCCAGCTCTGAAAGGAACATTCAAAATGGGAAATACGAGCCATTTTATTTCACTACAATAAATATTAAATCTCAACCACACAGTGGGAATTCATGAATTAAGATGTGAATATATAGCCACACTTCAGGCACGTGATGAGTACATCTGAACATCCTCATTCACCTTTTAAAACCTGCAGAAAAGATCTCCATAGCAACTTGCACTTGCCAACTGTGGCAGTCATTTCCAACCAAGCAAAAAAAAAAAAAAAAATTAATTAGCAAGCAAGTTCTTGAAAATTAAGTGGAAAAGTCAAAAGTAGGAGTAACGACTTCTGTGTGTCAGTGTTCTCCCAGACTGGTCCAAAGAGCTCAAGTGATGTGCTTAAAAGTAAACACATAAAGATAAAAGTGCTCAGCAAACTTTAGGGAAAAATTAGGAACCAGCATCTCAGAGGAGCTTTGGTGGGACAATTCCCAGTGGTGATTTGCAACAAAAGACATTGCATATGTGTGTACATGAGCAAGAGTGCATTTCAAAAAGGGCCATCTACCAACAGGTAGAAACATTCATTGCTTGGAAGTTTATGGGCAATAAAATCCTTACTCTGTCACAGGTATTACCAACAAGGTCACAAATCACAGCAAAGCTGAGACTATCAAAGCCATTTCATATATCCAAGATGCTCCTCTGAAAACAAAAATCTTACACATCTTTAAAAAAACCCAAACAACAACAAATCTGTACCCTTTAAGAAATAAATTAAACAAAAAATAAAGTTAAAAAATACACCTTCTGGGATCTGCAGTTTAACACGTGAGAGAATACCCAGCACACGTGATGCAAAAGAGGCCAACAGCCCTGTAAAACAAAATTATTTCAATTCCTGACTCAGCCACGTCCAAGCTGTGCCCTCCCAGCTCAGGAGCACTTTGGGACTATTCCTCTGCAAGAACCACGACAGAAGCAGTGCAGGGGCAGAGAGGGGATGCTGCTCTGGGAGGGGTGAGGCATCCCAGATTTGCTGCAGCCATGGGAAGAAAAGAGACTACACAGAGATCAGAACGAAGCCACAAAACAAAGTCCTGTTGGAACGGGGCAAACACACCCACCAAATTCTCCTCCCACCATCAGCCACTGCAAACCTTTCAGTGACAGACTCTCCACAGAGTGGTGAGTGGACACAGAGTGGAAAGTTTATTTGTTTAGATTTTGATTTTTTTATTGCCCCCAGGGAAAAAAAATCATGAAAAATAACACTTTTTTTCCCCCAGTCTATTTTACTTGAGTAGTTATTTTCAGTGGGCAAAATTTTGCAGTTGCAATTTTTGTCCAGGGCTTTCGCTTCTTAAGAGTATCTCCCCCTTTGTACTATTAAAGCAAAGATCAAAGATGTTAATTTTTTAGCTACTGGATAAAAGCAAATGTCACATATTGGTAGAAGTTGGACCAAGTCTGCAGGGGATCTGTAAATGCATCTATAGGTGAAACCTAAATGGATCCACAGACTAAATCCTGTTAATTGGAGCAAGTCATTTAGAAGTAAAAGGCTTGGTTCTGGTTTTCTCAGGAATCTGATATAGATAAGAATTTTGAGGATGCAGCATGGAGAGCTGGAAAACAAGCACAATGCTCAGCTGGCACATCACCTTGTCCTTGGCCCAGGATCATACAGAACGAAAGACAAAAGCTGGCAATTAATTTGCACATCCCACCAGGAAAACGGTCAAGGAGAGTTTAAGGACATGCCATGGCAGTCACAAGAGCCATGTCTGCTGTCAAGACTCGTCAA
>JAYRBT010000021.1:16558860-16584773 GCA_036023395.1 Myiotriccus ornatus | reverse complement strand
TGGTGTTCCTGACACCAGGAAAATGAGGTTATGAAGTTTAATGTGATGAACACCTGGAGGGAAGGGGGAGAGGATAAGGAAAAGAAAGTTGAGCAAAAATTTTCAAACTTTGACTAACAGGAAAAACAATCCAGATTCTAAATGATACATGGATGAACAGGGAAGGGTGATGAGACAAAACGGATGGAAGCAATCACAGAATAATTCACTGGAATCTGCTTTGATGGAGAGACCACTGAGAGACTTGCAGGAGCTCACAGCTCACACCCAGAGCTCAGGTACCACCAGCAGGATTAAAGCTTGACCACTGCAGAGCCTGAGCTGTTTGGCACCCCTTTCTTTTCCTAAAATATAAATATGGGGCTGTGGATCTCCTAAACCACATCACCCTGCTCAGTGGTCTAGGAATGTGTGTCTAAGTGGGCATGACAAGATGTTGCAGTTTGGGTGAAAACATAATAAAGTTGGTCCCTTGATCTGATTAGTTACTCACACTGTGCTACAACTATTGACTGGCTGTGCAAAGGAATCTGTGACATTTGTGAGCAATGTGTTTGAGCTAATTATGAAACTTGCTACAGCCTGGGGAGGAATTGGAAGTGGGACAGTCTCAGGAAGTTTCCTTGAATTCCAAAGAAGCAATCAATACCTGAAATAAATTACAAATGTACTGGAGACCTACAATAGAAAAGAATTAGTGTTCCACTTGCAGCTATGCTCTCAAACACATTCCCTGTTTGAATGAAAATATCATCAACATAGAATCATAGAATCAACCTGGTTGGAAAAGACCTCTGAGATCATCAAATCCAACCCTTGATCCAACATCGCTGTGGTTCCCAGACCATGGCACTGATGCCACATCCAGTCTCACCTTAAACACCTCCAGGGACGATGAATCCACCCTGGACAGTCCATTCCAACAGCTGAGCACTCTCTCTGTAAAAAATTTATTCCCAATATCCAACCTAAACCTCCCCTGGCACAGCTTAAGCCCGTGCCCTCTTGTCCCACTGCTGTTCCTGGGAGAAGAGACCGACCCCACCTGGCTACACCCTCCTGTCAGGGAGTTGTAGAGAGTGATAAGGTCACCCTGAGCCTCCTCTTCTCCAGGCTCAGCACCCCCAGCTCCCTCAGCCTCTCCTACGGTCATTACATGCTCGTCACAAGTGAGGTAAATAAACATTCACCTTAAAATTGTAACCTGAGGAAGGAGCAGCTCACAATGCATTTAATACCTGCAGCTTTTCAAACACAGGGAAAGCAAAACTCACCAAGGGGTCACATGATCTCTGGAAACTGCATAAATAATAAAATAAGGACAAATAACTTCTAGTCCTATCAATATGTAATACATGGACGTGAAAGGTACTTGCTCAGAGTAACCAAGGCACATGTCACCACATTAAGCTTCAATGAATATTAAATATTCATGAAAATATAATACACTTGTTTCCAGCTTTCATTTCAAAATATTTCAGTAACCTTCAGCCCGTGCTCATTCCTTCAAGTGTTTAAGGAGGAGAAGGCCCTGTGTTCAGTGGGCCTTGTATAACCCACAGCTCTGATCCCAGTGACATCACCGTCATTCCACCGACATTAACAGGAGCTCCTCCTGGCTTAGATTTCTTTCACCAGGAGCCAGGTTAGCTCCAGAAGGATAATCTGATCATACAATTACTGCTTAAGAATGCACTGGAGCTTCCTCTCAAGCAGAAGTGAAAAGCTGGTTAATAACTCAACAAAATTACACAACAGTTGAGAACAACAGTGGATCAAAACTAATTCAGCCTGTGGGAAGAGTTTAAATAGGACGGTTGGACCCAAATTGAAATTTGGAACAATATCTTATTCTTATAGAATTTCATCATCAGACAGAACCAACAGTAAATTTAATCAGAACAATTCATTGTTAACTTTAATTCTCAAAGTGTGTTTTTTATTTTGTTGCAACTGCTGTATCTGCATTTACAACATCTGTTTATCAGCATTGTTCAGTATTTCAATCTGCCCTACAATATTAGTTTATTCATAATAAGCTTTCCATTTATTTCTAGTATTTACTATTCTCCTGCTATATAAACAAATAAAAATGACCCTTCCAGCAGCTAAACTTACAGAGAAAAAAGGTGAAATTCCCTCTCTGAACAGAAATTGTACATGTTACTTGGTCTGAATATTAATCATATCCTATGGGGTTTTCTTAGTTGATTCAAAAGAAGCATAAAAAACATGAACCTAAATCAGAGCTTGTATTTCCAACCTCTTTATTTTTTTCTTTTTACTCTTACTGCAGGTTTTTGACTGTTTTTTTCGACCTGCTGCTCTAAAGGTTTGCTGGTCCCACCTCTTTGTGCAGGGGAAGGATTCACTGAGCCACGAAGTCAGCAAGAAAAGCTGCACAATATGATAATAATACATTTATCAAAAGTCAATTTGTGCACTATTTATGGCGCTAGGATTGGCATGGACTCACCTGTCGGAGATCCCTCCATGACATGCCCCACATAAGGCCCCTCTTTGAACATTGGCCTGTTGTCGTTCTGATCGATGACAGCAATATCCAGGCGGACGGGACCGTCAATGGTTTTCCCACTCAGATCTGTGACCTCCACCTCAAGCTGCAGGAACCAAAAGAGAGCAGTAGATTCATTAGTTCACCATCACAGGGAGCAGAGAGCAAGAACAAAACCAGCTCAGATCAGTGCTGCTGCAGCCAGATCTTGCCCAGGGCAACACTTTCAGCCCAGTCTTCTGGACCAGGCTCGGAGCAGATTCCTAATCTAGGAAACAGAGAAGGATGGATTTGAATTAAGATACCCCTTAGCAGCTTGAAAATGCCATGTTACCAAAGAATGAAAAGACCAGAGCATAAGAAAACAAAGACCCTCTGCACATTTGTTACTAATCGTGTGAAAATTTGGTCAGAATTTGTTTCTTTGGGTTTTTTCCAATCCCATTTCCAGTGCACACGTATAGACCTGTCTGGTATAACTGACAAATCTCCTGATGCTCATTTAAAAGGCTTTTTAACAACAAACAAACAGGAAACAAAACGAAACCACAAACCAGCAAGAATTCATTAGACATTAAATATATTTTCTCAGTGATGATGGCATGGAGTATTATCTTAGGCAATTTTGACAGTTCTCCAGCATTTCTAGGAAGGTCTGGAAGGAGAGAAGAACATATGGAGTCTCCTGTAAGCAGAAGACTTGCAAACACCTACAGCCCAACGTGGGAAAGCACCTGTTGAACAGAAAGCTGACTTCTGCAGCTGAGGATTTGTTTGGGCTTCCTCTGCTTCCAAAAGTTGGAGAGAAAGCTCCTACTGTATATCTCCACCCTCCAACCCAGGCACAACGGAAAACCACAAGGAGTCACCAAAGCTTTGTCTGTTATTAGGGCAAACCAAGCCAAAACTTGTTAAACAGTACGGAGGATCAATTTTGACTTTTCAATAGAAAAGATCACAACTGTGTGCTGTACCTGCAGTTCTCTGCCCTCACCAAGAAACCAATAAAATACAGCAATGAACATGTCAGAGGCACCACTGTCATTCTCACCTGCCCTCCCCATCCCCAGACTCAACTCTTTAATGGAGTTAAGCCAGCCAGAAAATGAACCTGAGCTCAAAGGTTGATATCACTCTCTTCCAGTCTTTCCTGAGAAAGTGGTAACAGCAGGGGCTGGAAGTCTCTGAGCGTTTTGTTTATACTGTTAATTTATTCTTCATTGCCGTGTCTTATACCTGTAAGTTATTTATAACTTAGTGATAAATCCTACTGGGAAAGAATTAGGTCAGAATTTTAATTCCTTATTAAAATGGATGGCTTATTATCACCTCTCTCTGTATTTTGTCATGCTTATAGATACTTTCCACTTTTTTAATTCAATGTGTTGGGTGTGAATAGGAGTATTTGTTACGGGTAAACTACCTACTCAAAAATGCTGTTTGTAAATAGTGTCACAGTCCATTTTAACATTTACTTCCTGCTTATCCTCACTTCTCTGGTAATTATTCTTGCAAGCCTTTCACAGGCCTTATTTTCCCTATATATATATATATATTTATATATTTCCATATAAATGTATATTTATGTTTTTCCATATATATATTTATATATGCACATACATAGTTTGACAGTTTAAAAGCAAACACTTTGTTTTGAAGATAAATAATTCCCATGGCATTGGCACAGCTGGAGCTTCATGAGGGCACACACCCCTTCCTCTTCCAGGCTTGTTTAACCCTGTACTCCAAAGTCTTTGAGGGAATCTTTGATGGCCTACGATGTGAAGGGGACTAAGAAGGAAAACAATCTCGTTCCTGAAGTACAATAAAGTCAGATAAAGTTTTAGCTACAGTTGGAAACTGTTGACAAAATGAATCATAAAATAGTTTGGGTTGGAAGGGACATTTAAAGACCATCCAGTCCAGCCCTCCCGCCATGGACAAGGACACCTCCCACTAGAACAAGTCACCCCAAATCCCTTCCAACGTGGCCTGGGTTGTTTCCAGGGATGGAACACCCAGCACCTCTCTGGGCAACCCAGGCCACTGTTTTACCACCCTTATTGTGATTTTCTTTTCCTTATATCTAGTCTAAATCTCTCCTCTTTGAGGTTAAAACCATTCCCCCTCGTCCTACCAGCCAGGCCCTGCTGAAATGCTTGTCCCCAGCTTTCTTTAATCCCCCCTTCGGCACTGGAAGGGGCTCGGAGATCTTCCTGGTGCCTTTGGCTTCTCCAGGCTGAATAAATCAGCTCTCTCAGCCTGTCCCTACAGGAGAGGTGCTCTAGCCCTCTGATCATCTTTGTGGCCTCCTCTGGACCAACAATTCCGTGTCTTTCCCGTGCTGAGGACTCTGGAGCTGGACACTTTTATCGTGGTAAATGTTGACTCATCAAAACTTCGTTAATTGCTTTGGGAAGTGAAAGAATGGCAATATTTCTCTGTGAAATTCCAGCAAATTAATTTTCAAATTCGAGATAATTTGCTCTTAATCTATCTCTCAATATCAAGCGACTATTCCGTTCACTGGAAAGAACAAAGGCTTTGCTAAATTTAAAAAAAAAAATATTTCAGCTGCTTTATCAAACTTGTAAGTCGTTTAAAACAAAGGCTGATCTCACAGTAGGTTTTAGACTTTTTTTCCTAGAGTAGAACAGATTAAGGAAAAGAATAGGAGATTCTGATTAATGACTGAAATGGATTTACTTTATCATTGCCAAGTCCACTGCATCTGAGACCAACTGCCCAAAAAATTCGGCATGACAGGTCCATAGGAACAGTTACATGATCTCTGCTTCATTTTATTAAGATGGCAGAGGACTTTATTTTATTAATCTTTATACAATAATTTTCAGGCCTGCCCTAAGCATTATGGGTCAACTCAGCAGCTCTTTTTAAACCCATTCTCCTACAATGTTTCCCAAATAAAAGCCTGCAGCACTGAAATGATGACCATTTACCTTTATATGACTAGTTTGTGAAAGAAGCTGTCTTACATCTTATCTTGCTTGCCCACAAAACAAACAAACATATAAAAAACAAACAAACAAAAAATCCATAAAGTTCCACTGCTCACAAAATAACAACAGAAGTATATTGTTATTTACAAACACCCAACATATTCAAGCGAGACAAGCATTCAAGTAAAAGACAATACTGGCACTAGAACAGGCAGTGAGTGGAAAATTAGATGGTGCCTCACAGTGAGAAGAGGGAGATTTCAGCCTTTCAATACACAAGGCAGGAAAGCCTTTCCTTCTGGTTTTAATGTGAAACTCGACTGATTGATGTAAGGAAAAGACTCAGTTAATGCTTTTGATAAGAGGAGATCGTGATGGCATGTTCAGAAAGTGGGTAAGTTCCTACCTGACTGCAACAATGTCACTCCAAGGACAAGTGCTAAGTATAAAGACAGATTTAGACAAATTAATAAGAAACGACCTGCAGAGCTCTGTAGCCTTTTATTTTGTGAAGGCCTTCTATGTTTTCAATGTTCCAACTTGAAAGTTCTGGAATTATGTTCATAGGGCTTGAAACTAAATGATGTTCAAGGTCCCTTCCAACCCAAACCATTCTGTGATAATGATGAAGTTTTGTTCATCAGAACCCACACCAATTTTCAGGATATTTTGAGGAACTCTTGAGCCTAAATCCCAATTTCATTTTTGACACAAGTGTACACGCAGACCACAAAGGATAATCAAGGCTTTAGGAGAATGGTTACACCTCACACCACAAGGCTCCACGGCAGGATACAAAGCAGATTTGGGCTGTTGGCCCCAATATATCTAAGAAACATTGATAGAATTAAGCACACCAGTGAAACAGGGCAAAGTATAAACCCCAAACCTGCAGGCAGGAACAGAATTTAGCCTGTTTGAGTAACTCTTACTTAGTACTTTCCCTTCTCAAAATGGATTTCTTGACTCCCCATCCAATTCCTCTCACCATATCCAAAGAAGAATCTTCCATCACCCCAAATATAATGACATCACCAGAAGTTTAGAAAGCTTATTTAAAGTTACACAAACCTGTTTCAAACACTCTGCTTTATTTCACATACTCTTGAGTCCTTTCCACTCTGCAGTCACCAATAACATTTACAGGAGAAGATAACCAGCCTCATCCTTACCATTGCTTAAGGTAATTTCAAAAGCTTCTCTTCACAGAACAGTTGTTTTCATTCATTTATTGCTTTTGGTGAAATGATTCTGGATAGCCACCTTCCTTCTCTGCATATAAATGTCTATTTCTACTTTGCAGCCAGCCAGCCAATGGCCCACATAAAATTACCTCATAAATTCGAAGTTTTTCACAAGTAAATCTGGAATATCTTTTAATGCTTAATTATCTTCAAAGTCTAAGACGGGCTATTTAGTCATTACCTGCCTTCTTATTTTAATTTCCAATTTGTTGCTGGTAAGAATGTTTCTCCCAGAATTCTTCCAGTTGTTTCAACAGGTGGTTTTTCTACACGTTCCTCCCCCCCAGCTCCACAGGAGCACCGGGCCACACAAAATGCTGCTGCACCTCCCCCTGCCCCATCTGGGGGGATTCTGAGCTGTCTATAGGTACAGACCAGTGCTGGCTTTATCTACCCCTAGTTTGATTAGAATTATGACTGAGGATACTTGTTAGGATCATTTATCACCAGTTTTTAAGTGTGGATTGACAGGAAGGAAAGGTGACAGACTTAAGGATCATTCATGTAGGCAATCTGTGGTAAGAAAAAGAAATGCAGCCACCTGATCATAAAAAATAGTAAAGAAAGTCTCTCTATAACGAAAGGTTGTAGTAAAAATTTTATGCAATTACGTAACAAAGCTCAGAGAAGACAGTGATTCAGACAAACAGAAACTAATTACAATGAAATTTCCCTGCTTTATGAATATGAATAAAACATTAGCTAATTTTTATATGGCTCAGGAACAGACGGAGAGGACACAAACCAAAAATCCGCCGTCTCTCACAGGTAAGCATAATTCCATCTCAAACTACTTGATGGCAGGGTATTGATTACCACAGCATGATGTAGAGATGATGGCAAAAAAGGCACCACTACCTGTGATGGGAGAATTTACCCTCACCTTCAGAGTCAGAGCCGAGGTGGGAAGGGGTTAATTAGCCCCTCTGAGCACTCCTATGAGTGTCTTCCAGAGGCTTTACCTTGCTAATGCATCCATCTCAAAAATTAGATTGTTTCCTCTAAAAACACACAACTTATTACTCTAATTTTATTGTTTTCTTATCCAGCAAGTGGGTTTGACTGGTTAGTTATGGAAAAGTCACAAGGGAACAAAGGAATGTGGAGCAGAGAAAGGGAGGCACTGGTGTGTTACTGTGCAGGAAACCCAACCCTGCCGGGGAAGCAGGACAGGGCAGGGGGTGGGCAGTGGCTGCCCCAAGGTCCTGCCATCCTGCCACAGCTTCCCCTCGGGCTCTGGGTTTGTGTAAAAACCTGCTGCACCTTCCAAAACACACAAATTCCCATTCTAGAGGTGGGCATAAAGAGGGTGTGAGGTGCTCAAACTGCTCAGAACCATCCCGGTTAATTGTGACAGACCTGGTGGAACCATCACAGCAGAGTGTTCCAAAAGAGAAGCAATCACATAAATAACAGAGGCAAAGGATGGGGGAGGAAACAGAGATGAAATAACCTCACCAAAGCTGTAGACCAGGCAAAATTTAAATCAAGCTCGAATCTGGGTTTTTGATCTCTGGATACAAGAGTGATTTCTATCTCTTGCTGAGCAAGTGATGTAAAATTAGATTTACAAAGGTTATTAAGCTACCAACATGGGCACAGTACGATTTTTCAAAGTGCCTTATGAGACTGGATAATATATTCTATTAAAATCAAAACACCTTTGAAAGAGCTTTGAAAACCTGGTTGTCATCTCAGTGTATCATTTTTTCCCTCCATTATGCACTATTCTACAGCTGTAGAGACACAAAACCACAACTGAAAATAATGTTATGCATCCTCACAACAGAAAACCACAAAGAGTCTCTCAGATAGCTACAAAAAAAAAGAAAAAAAAAGAATTAAAATAACTTCTGAAGGATATATCCTGTTAAATATTATCTGTGAGCTGAAATGAGAATGCCCACTCCAAAAATAACCTCAGTGAACAAATGAGATGAACATCCCTCAAATCTGTGGAGCAATACAGCTCTTCAAGAAGCCATGTGTACTTCACACAGACCAAAAGTATTAAGGATGATCACATAAATACTAATTAAAATCTTCCCATATCACAAGAGAACACATGTTGATCCCCTCAAAAAGAGAGGCGGGGGTGGGGGAGAGACAGAAGATATCAGGACTCACCAAAGCAATCAAGTCTAATCACCACAAAAATATTACAGAAATCAAAAAGAGACAAAGTAGGACTGAAATAAAGGATTAAGACATAAGCTGTGCCACAATTTTTAGACTGTGGGCTGCACCACAAAAGCAACAAAGACACTCATAGAAGAAAAACTGAAAAATGGCTCTGCACTTTTAAATAGCTCCTGGCAGTGTTCAACACTGCTCACCCCTCTCACTGCTCAGAAATAACTCCCAGAGTGGAGGAAGTGGCAAGAGTTTAACAAGTTTCATCTGGTCGGGTCAGAGAGAGCCCGTAGCTAATCAGACCAAGAACAAAAATGCAAGATCTAAAATGCAGCAGTGACAAGAAAGCTGACTTATTTAGGCATAGGAAATAAAGGTCAGTGTAAATGTCAGGTATATATCACACATACATATATTTTTCTTTGCTATTATTGCTTAAAATATCTGTTCCTTCAAATGAGTAGAAAAAGGTCTTGGAAGTCAAGGATCACTCAAGCTTATTCCAGGCTGGTACAGATGGAAGCAACCAGGTCTCCCTGTTTTGAAGCAACAGAACAGACAATTACAAGAGCACTTGTACAGAAGACTTTACAGGCTGGGTTTTACAGTGTCCTGCTGCCTTGCTGCCCAAGGCCCTGGCTGTGTCAGCATTCCTGGGATGGCAGCTCATCCCCTTCACCCTGTCAGTGTTCAAGTGCTGAGCTGCAGCCAGAGAGCCTCAGCCAAGGAGAGAATAAGAGTGCTTGGGGTGGAAGTGTCAGTGAAGAGAAAAAATTGGAAGCAGGGATGTCCTGGAAAAATGTGCTTATCCTGTAAATGGATTGCTCTTCCAAATTTGAAATGATATCACCATATTTTATGTGCTGTCACACCCTTGTAGGATACAATCCTGTAGCTTTTCTAAACTTCCCCTTTTTAAAGGTTAGCCTCTGGAAGTCAGATAAAGAGAAGCCAACGAGATTTATTTGTCTCTGTTTTACAGGATCTTGATGACCATACTAAAAAATACTGAAAATCCCAAGGGTCTGTGTAATGACACCCACCCCAATTTCAGAGCTGCAAGACTCCCATGACCATGAGGCTTTGCTGGGAAGTGCTGGGTCGTGGTACAAAGTGTCTGTCATTCCCCTTTTCCAGCATGAGGACAAACTTTTAAGTGACCTGTTTGGTTATACACGTCAGTACAAGTGGGTTTATCAATCTTCCTCAATATCATCAACATAAAAAGTTGTAAGCTTCATAACAATTGGAAAGTCAGAGTTATTGCAGCAAAAAATAAGGCCTGAATAGTCAGTCACAAAATTCTTTAGATGCTCTTTGCACCAAAAATTGCAAGTGAAGAAACCCTTTTGAATCACAATAATCAGCAAGACCCTTTTTCATGTACCCACAAACCAAAAGATCATAAAAGGAATCACTTCCAGAGCTCTTCCCGTGAGCTGTTGCATTAACATTTACTTCTCCTGTTGCAAAGCTGTAACTCAAAAAAACCCAGGAAAAGTATCTTTGCAACCCACAGAGATAATCACAAACAGAAAACAGGAGTGAATGAATGAACAATAGAAATAAAGGTATGCCCTGCTACAAAGGAAGAGCAATTAAATAAAGGCAACTCACTTAAAACAAGCAGGTTTACTGTGGTAAGACTGGAAAATTAAACACTGCAGAAACAAATACACAAAGGAAGACAAATCTTGCATCATTTTGACCTGTTAAAATCTGCTGGGGTGTACAAATTTTTTCAAACCTTCAACTTGGCAAGGTCACTTTTCATCAATATATTGCTGGTTCAAACAGAAGATAATTTCTTTTATTTGGAGTAACCTATTTATAAATCCATCACTATTAAGTGACTCGCTAGCTCGATGCAAAACACACAGAGAAACTCGGCGCCATCGATCCCAAGACTTTGATTTTTGAGCTGAAATCAGTAGCAATCCATCAGCCATAGGGAGCCTCTCAAAAACTGTAACACAGCTCTGGCTGTCACTGGGGTGTCTTGTAGAGCCAAAGGTTTGTTGTTGTGACACCGAGTAAATCCTCTGGCTTTGGAATAACAAAAGGCACCTAAAAACCAGGGAGCTGAACCCTAAAAGCCATGTCTGTAGGATCTGAAGGAATATGAAGCAACAAAGGGATCACCGTAATATGAGCACTAATATAAAAATTATTCAGTGAATTCACTGAGGACACAAATGAAATAAATATGTTGCATGAACCGATATAATAAAGTTTATCGTTTGGGATAAAGCCCTTCAGGGTTGTTCAGCTTGGGGAAAAGGAGGCTCAGGGGGGACCTTACTGCTCACGGCCTGACAGGAGGGTGCACTGAGGTAGGGCCTCTTCTCCCAGGCCATGGCAACGAGACAAGAGGAAAGGGCCTCAATTCGCGCCAGGGGAGGGTCAGGTTGGACCTCAGGAAAAATTTCCTCACTGAAAAGGTGGCTGGGCATTGGAACAGGCTCCCCAGGGAAGTGGTGGAATCACCATCCCCGGAAGGGTTCAAAAAAATGAGTGGACGTGGCACTTTGTTCTGTGGTTTGGTGGCCACGGTGACCTTAATGACCCTGTGATTCTGTAAGGAAAGCAAAATGAGCTGGAAAAAAAAAAACAAAAACCCAACTTAAAATTATTAAGCCTACTTAGGAAAGCAGAAAGATCTCCAAATATTTTGCCAAACCTAAAGGAGGCAAAGAAGAATTATTGCTTCGTTTTATGTCAAAGAAGGAAACGAGAAAACATGCCAAAATCTCTGGTAGGCTGATAGTTTTTCTGTATTGTAATGTGTCTCCCCAGGGCTCACACAAATGTTCAATAGATGGCACTCTGTTCTTCTACAACACCATTAAATGGAGCAGCTGACACGGAGTGAGTGGATTGAGTTTACTCACCTGCCCTAATTTTACTACAGACACCACTCAGAAAGAATTACTTTTTATCAGAAGAAAAATGAGCTTCATACCGAACAATTCAAAGAAAGGGGAAGTTTGAAACACAGAAAATGCGCCTATAAGAAACATATTTTAGGTAATCAGACCTTCATCTCTCACTGAAAGGTCAAAAAATAAGCATGTATGAGGATTGCCTCTTCAGCAAGGAAACAAAATTGTGTAACAGGGACATTTTCGTGCAGAAAAAAAAAACAACCAGACATTCAGAGAAGGATTCTCTGACTGTTCAGTGGAAGGTTGGAAAAAATCTTATCAAAATGCATCCTGCTAAACACGGTATTCATAGCTCATCAAATCCTGACATGTTCTGGAATATGATAGCACCAAACTATGTCACTTCAGCTGGGTTTGACAGCAGGTAAATTATATTGTGCAAGAGCTTAACTAAAATGAAGTTGTTCACCAAAAATACCTTCATCTACACAGGATTTTTAATGTTAGAAAACTGTCCTATTACTAATGAAACAACAGACAAGAAAAGCGACACTACGTTTATTTTTCTGCTTCATGTTCTGCTTTACCCAGCAGAAGATCACAGAGAGCAGAACGAATAAATGTATGGAAACATTTTTATTTTTTTTTTAACCTTTTCTCTGAACAGGTTCATCTTCAGAACCACATTTATCTTTTAAAATTACCCATCAAATGCTGTAATGGAACATATTTCAGCCTTTAGCTTTCGAGTCCAGTGCTGAATAGCTGTGCTGACTGG
This sequence comes from Myiotriccus ornatus, assembly GCA_036023395.1. Classification (NCBI taxonomy): domain Eukaryota; kingdom Metazoa; phylum Chordata; class Aves; order Passeriformes; family Tyrannidae; genus Myiotriccus; species Myiotriccus ornatus. Next base: position 16,572,258 of record JAYRBT010000021.1, on the reverse strand, counting down.
TCCCTTCAGCCCATGGCACTGCTGGTACACTCTGCCTTAACCCCCCTTCTCAACATTTAGAGGGCTGGAATGGGTAATTCCCAGCTCAAGGCTTCATGGCAGCAAATGTTGGTTTGGCTACCCTATCCAATACCATGAGTATTAATTTACAATCATATCAACACCAAATTTCTTGAACTCACACTGTTAGAAAGGAGATGCAGAGAGAACCACTCCTGCCGTCACAGTAAACCTGGGGTTTGCTGTACAAATAAGTGTTTGAGTCGCTGCTTTTTCAAGATTCACATCAAACAGCTGCTTTGGGCTTTCTCATGGCATTTAACATTTGTATAAAGTATTTATTCAGTAATAGATGTAGCTGGATAATTTAACAGACAAAACCCAGCAACCTAGAAATGGGCTCGTGTTGAAGCCTACAGTGCAAAACACCTATTTACAGCTGCCAACAGCTGTGGGCACCCAACTGTAACCCAAAAATGGTATATGGGTGACTTTGTTGATGGAAGTGTCTTCAGTCTTTCATCTTTTCTGGAGGAATGCAAACTTTTTTTTCTGTGATCTTGCCTGTATATCTTGTTGCAGTTTCCTAAACTGCTCACAAGAAATAAGATTGGTGACTAGTATTGACCCTTGGGCAGCCTGCAGGTTTTTTAAAGTCCTTCCCACAGAGAGAAACCTGTTTCCAGGGGCCCTTTTTGCCAAGTCCCACAGCATATAGAGCATTATTCTTTCAAGAATAATGAAACCTTAATTTGTACGAGTAACTCAACATCTAAAGATTGAGAGGCCAACTAGAAAGTGTATCATAATCAGAGAATGAAAAAAATTGGAGAACTTTGCACTTGCCAAGGTGATAATCTGTACAGTGGACTAAAAAATAGCTCTCTGAGGGTCATTCAACCTTCACATCCCCTATTCTTTGACTTTTCTGTTACCAAGAGAGATTTCTGTACATACACGTTCCCTCAAGTAAATTTGACTCCAAATTTCTATTTTATTGGTAATATTTCTTAGACTTATCTCTAGTTCCTTCCAACAACAACCACAAAGGCTCATTTACCTTATGCAGAATGCAATTAGTAGGTATCCTATTTAGTTGACAGCTTTCTCATTTTCTCAATTCTGTGTAATTTGACAGGGACTATTACAGATCTGTAACTAGTCTTTCAGAATGACTTTCACAAGGTTAGTTCACTTATTAATTGACCCTTGGTAATGGTAATTTAAGAAGCATATTAATCTCATCTGTCAGTTCTAACACATACTAGATGTATAAAATAATTTGTCTTTTGCAAGGAGCCTTGCAACAGAAATGGAGTGTCTAAATTTTTAATTAATATGCATTTTCTTTCAACAAATGAGACTTTGGAGTGGAAGGAGACTTCTTTTCAATGGTTTTCTTTATTCTGCTTTAAAGCTCCTGCATTTTCTTGTTGTGAAGATAAGCAAATTCACCAGTCAATAAAGACAGTGATGTAAATAATCTTCCACAAAGGACATTCTGGTGTTCTCAACAGATCCCTGAAACTTCAAAATGTGCAAACAAAGCATTTGGCACTTCAACAGCAACGTCTTATTACATACACAGATTAAAGGTTTCTGGAATTAAGGAGATTTTAATACACTAAGAACATTAACCAGAAGCTTACTATTCAGAAATTGCAAAGTTCAACCAGTATCAGATGCTCGAAGCTGTTGTAATCTCATAAAATCTGGTGTCCTGATGCCTCGTAGGTTGAGCAGAGCCTGCAGTTTGTGTCTAAGAGGCACCCAACATTCTTAATCCCAGGTATTAGTAAGGACCTTATGTAACTTCTCCTTTATTCCATTCGGGAGGTAAATTATGGGAACAGTTAAAAGCAAGGGGAATTGTGTGAAGAACCCCTTGTGCCCTCAGTGTGTGATCACCTGCACATTTTAACACGGGGAGGAAAGGCAGCTCCTCACCTAAAAACTCCCAGGGGTCTGAAGGTGTTCCTGAGGAGCGTGCACAGTTCCCACCAAGGTCAGCACAGGCTTGAGGGGGAACAGAAATCCTGTGGGCTGTGTTTAAAAGCAGAGGAGTCAAGAAAATACGAGGTAAAAGCTGAGGTGATCATCTACCCCCCAATCTATTTCTCCTTTTGTGTCCAAAGAATGAGAAGACCTTCTGAGAGTGACTTTACAAAGAGCAGAGCCTTGGCTGCAAACCCAGGCAGGTTGTGCTGAGAGAGCAGGTGAGGCCAACCCTTCTGCATTACCCTACAGCCCCTCCCAGCCTCAGCCATCCTGCACTTCCTGCCAAGATCCAAACCCAAAATCCTACCGGTTCTACGGGACACAAAGCCTTTGGCAGCACCAGAGACTGCCGTGCAGACACGTTGCAGGATTAACCCTGCGGAACAGGCAGCCAGGACTGCAGAGCCCGGGGCCGCTCCACACTCACACAGGGAAAGGGAAGGGTCTGGAGAACGCTGAGGGTGGGGCCCTGCCCTGGGATGCATTCAGCCCCCTGCACAGGGTGGGGGACCAAATTCCATGGGAATCCATCTCACACTGTTGTGCTTTCTGCCATGGAAAGGCCTGCGGGTGAGGAATGGGAAGTAAATCTAGAGGACTCTGGGCTAATTCCTCATCTTAGTCCACATGTGACTGTTTCCCCACTGATGACCACTGGCAGTGATTTAGATTAATCTGGTTCCAAAGCAGAGTAACAAATATAAGGCAAATGTCATCAACCACATTAACAAATGCTCCCTTGCTTGAACTCCTCCAGGTTCCACATCCCCTCAGATCTGGCCAACAATTTCTTAAGAAGTAACTGTTCATGACAAGAATCAAATATCATCTATAATGCATTACAGAAGATATAAGCAATAATACTCTGACCCCCTGGTTTACTGAAGCCTATCCCACTTCAGTATTTAAGGAACTAATAAATTAGATTATTAAACGCTAGAGGCATCTAGACCAAAAACAAAAGTTCAACTTCATAGAATTTTCAGGTATACAAATATCCATTCCCTCACAGCCATCATGACAGATTTTGTTGGCATGTATTTCAAATACTTTAGAAAAAAAAGGTAACCATCTTATTTATTGGCTGTATCTTCACAATGTCACCCCCACTGTTACAGTCTACCAAGTAAACAGGTATTCAAGCAATTCTTTAAAAAAACAAATTACTCACTTGACAGACTATAGTGTCTCTTTCAGAATCATTAGTGTCAATCATGTGAGTACAAGTTTTAAGTGCTGTTGAAATGCAAGCTACTTAAACAATTGATCATCATATGGAACCACTTAAAGCTTAAAACAGCCCCTGAGCAAACCCCGTGCTGGCAACTCGGCTCTAAAACATCATCTTTATTTCTAACAGTAAAGTAAGAACCGACTGGAAGAAACAATGCCTTCTTCTTCACTCATTTTCAGCTTTCCTTTATAACTCCTCAGCCCCCAACTTCCATCCAGGACATTCACCAAAGTTACTCCGGCTCTGTGTAACAAAGAAATGAAAAATGGACAAGGGGAAGGAAAGGAGGACTCTTGGACTTTCAATGGAATCATTTTCATACATTGCAAGGTTTCTGAATAAGAAAATTCCATATCCATACTCTTTGTTCATTTTTATACTCTGCTGTAGCCTATTTTCTGATGATCACTTGTCTTGTATATTTGACAGGAAACCCATATGCCCAAACAACTTTCTTGACTTCCTATTAGGGAGAGCAACACAAATATTCACACACACACACATAAAAAGAACATAAACAGCAATACATTAAATGTTTAGTTTCTGCTTTGGATAAAGTATGACCCTTTTAATACCAGAAGCAAAATCTCTCCCTGGAAAACAGGCTGTTTCTGAAACTCAGAAGAGATGAATGCCCTATTTATTACTTTTAAAAAAAGCTGAATTACTGCATAGATTGTCATCACCTTTGCAGTTCTCACATAATTGTAGAAAAGCTTCACACAGACCTAAGGGAATTTTATTGCATTTTATGGAACCCCTCAATAATATGAAAGGAATCCATGCTTGCAAGCTAGTGTGTGTGTTTAATAAGAGCACAAACAATCATTCCCAGCGGTGTGATCCACGGGGTTTGTGTTCGGGCAGCAGGAGCTCCGAGAGCAGAATGGCCCAGCAGGAGATGCACAGAGCCCAAGTGAGGGATGAGGACCTGAGACCTGCACTCTGCTCATCTCTCTGTTCTCTGGTGATGAGCTGCAGTAGGAAAAGTGTGCTCCCAACGTGCCTTTCAGTTTGCTTTCATTCTACCAGAGGCCAGATCGTGATCCCTGAGCTTACTGCGCAATCTGAACCAAAACACGGCCAGAGGACGAAAGCGGAGGATTCATTTCAAAAGCCGCCTGCCAGTCCAAACAGAGCTAACAAAGAGGCACCCTCGGGTCATCTTCACTCTCTCACCTACTTGGCACTACAACCTGTGCCCTGCAAAGTCTCGTGCAACCCATCACCAGACGCACCTTCCAAATCCATGCAGTCTGGATGGGGCCCGTTGCTGTCCTGCTTCCTCACAAGAGCAGCCTGTGGTATGAAATGTTTGCTTCCTGTCTGAACAGCAGGTATGCAAAAAAAACCCTCATACATAAAGTTGTTTGTCCTTCATGAAGACAAAACTCGAATGGAAAATAGGCTGTTATGTAGAGAGGGCTTAATTTATGCCTCCCTATACAAGCTGGAATGAAAGCAGCCCACAGAAAAATCTAAATATTGAGCTTTATCTGTGAACAACTCAGAATTCAAGCTTTTAATGTTCATTTTGCCTTCCTCTTTCTCAAGTTGTCCAGGAGAAAAAGATAATAATTGAACAATTTTTCATATAAAATGTGCATTCTGAATAGCCATTAGCTGACAAGAAAAAATGTGAGAGGAAAAGCAGGTAACACATCATGTAAATCTTTGGTGGGAATGGAAGCTTCAGGAAGATGTGGAATATACCCAGATAAAACGGAATTCTCAATTATGCTGTTTAAAAGTGAAGTGGGTATAAATCTGATTTGTCTGCAGCTGCAGTCCTGAAGGTTGCTTGGTGATGGACACTGACAAATAAGTCTGAAATCAGAGAAGTCTCTTCCACAGGTTGCAGGTTAAGACTGTTGCAGGGTACCTCTATATTGGAATGGGAATGCTGTGCATACATGCAGAGATTAAACATGAATAGGGCAGAGGGTGAGACAAGCAGGGAGAAGGGACAGCTTTGTAAAAAACCAACCATAACTTTCTAATGAGCCAAGCCAATTTTGTCAATTAAGCTTTAAAATGTAAATTGCCCTCATTCCTTCAGTAAACTGTCAGCAGAGAATTTAGAAATGTGAAAGACAACATTCTTAAAGACTGCTGACCAAAATCTCTGCTCTCTATTTTCTCATTACTTCACCTTGTTGCTGCTTATTATTTCTATTATGGCAATAGCAGGAATAAATCGGGATCCTTACTGGGACGAGCAGCAGGTAAACGAGTCCATGTGGTTAGAGACAGGCCCTGCTCCAGTGAGCTCGACATCTGAACTTAAAAATACCCCTGTGACTACAAGAAAGGCATCACAGTGCTAGTATGTCAAACTAAAATACAATCCCTGGGCCTAATTTTGGAGTACTTATGCTGTACTGCCCGGACACTGTGCCACGGTCTGAGCTGGGAAGGGGGAATGTCAGCCCTGGTTCTGTCAAATAAGTCCTCAAAATCTAGGGATTGTTTCATCCAGAAAAATACCTGAAGTGGCCAGACATGATGAAAGCAAAACAACAATTAAAGGCATTGGATGATGGCAGTACAAGAGCAAATAATAGGAAGACTCCTTTCAGTTCCTTCCCTAAGATTTACGACCGTTCTGGTGGAGTTCTCTCTTTCCCTACTTTCTCTTCCCTTTGGCAGAGAGATGTTGAAACAGCAAAACACCAAGTGATATTGTCCTCCATTTCATTAATAAGAACGTTATTTATTCATGTTATGTTTGAAGAATTCATGTTACATTTGACGACAAAAAACAGACAATTTTTCAACACATTTTGGCCAGCGTGTCCTGTGACTCTTCCAGAGCCTTTGGCTCTGGTCACCTCTGGTCTTTTTTACCAACATTGCCAATTCTGGTGAGTTTCTAATCTTTTGATGGGAACTGCTGGATTCTGCAAATGCAGAGAAGTTTTTTAAGGTGCTAATGGTAGTTAAAATGCAAATATTTTCCTTTAAAATTAAGAAGAATTAATAGCTGAGACAACAAACTGCCAATTGCACTCGCTGAGGGCAGGAGAGGAATCTGGTTTGGGCTGCAGGACAGCCAGGATTTCACCTTGCGGGTGCAATCTGAAAATACTCTGTTTGCCATATTTTGCTTGCACCATATGGAATGTAAATATAAAAACTTCCCTCCTACTCCAGAGCACTCAGCCTTGACTGCAGCCACACCTCACCTCTTTGCACAAACAGATGGCAAGGCTCTTTAATATTTCATGGCGCTGCCCCCTGTAATTGCAGGTTTTGCACAAACAAACAAAGCACACATTACACGGCACTTTGTGTCTTGCAACAGATTAAATCAGTGGCAATATTTAGCACGAGTTTGGTACACGGAACAGAAGAGCAGAAAATAAGGATTGTTATTAAAAAAAAAAATTAAAAGATTATAAAGCAGACATTCATTGCCTGCATTAATTCTGTGACTTCTCAGTAAGGAATGCCTTTGTGAATACACTTTTAACGTTATGAATGTATCACTGAACAATAATTACTGCTGTAATAACTACAATGTGTAATGCACTACTTGGTAATACTTGGTAGTTGACCCCTTTGATTGTTTAGTGCTGTCACTTCACCAGGGCTATTTAATTACAGATGGGTTCTGTTATCTCGTATTAACCACCACATCAAGTATTATTATCCCATTAGCGAAGAGCAATTATTTACAAAATAGCAACAGATAGTATTTACAAAGAACTGGATGAATGCTAAAGGCACAGAGGTGTGTTCAGCAAAGTGAGCTCAAGCAAAGCTAAAGGTCTATCCAAATAAGCACAAGAAACGTGACACTAAAATCGCAACTCGCCGATTCTGGGACCTTCTCCCTTCAAACTGACTTGAAAGACATTCAACAATTTTTTCAGCCAAAAACTATTTTTGTGTATTTTAAAAATCTTGACATGAGTTGAGGAGGTGACACTCAAGATGAACAACCCCATTCGTATTTTTTAACATTAATTATGAATTACTTGTTTGGAATATAGTCCAAGGTCCATAAAAGCCAAGGGGAGTCTCTCTTATTCCTTTGGCATTATTTTGCTACACTATTTGCTAAACTAAACTGCACTGAAAACATGGGAACATGCCTCATGATATGTTTTATCTGTCCTATAGCCTTGGCACAGGAACCAGGCAGGGTTCTCAGGGTGAGAACTGGAGGTTTTTCTCATCTCTCCCACGGCATTTTGGACATGCAAAAGTCAATTAACCTAAACAGCCCTTGCACATAATTTCCTGCATCCTTCTGCTCTACAGAAAACCCACAGGGAGGGACATTTTCTGTGACAAATATTTAATTTCCTGAAGCCCTTTGCAGAGGTTTGGTGTATTCTGAGCTGTGATGAACACCATTGATGTCAAAAGTGTATATTTAAACAGTAAGGAACACTTCAGAAAGAGCAAAAGTAGTAAAATCTGGATCCAGGATGGGAATTTCTACGTGGGGAGAGCTGTAAGGCTGGGCCAGCTTATCTTTTTCAGAACTTTTTTTCCCCAGACTGCTTTTCCTTTACTAGCCACAGAGTAAAAACAGGAGTCTGTGAAAATGCCACTTGTCAGAAAGTGCTCAACTATCTTTAAAGTTCTTTCCTATCAGTAGCACTCAAAGCTATTGTTACAATATGACACACGCACGCATTTTCTTTTCAGAGTGAAAGAAAGTAGGTCTCTCTAAAACAAGCTGTGAGTAATTACTTCTTGAGGTTCTATTCATAAAACACATCTGTTTTATAGTCAGGTCACATTTATCCCACTTGTTTTTGTGTGCAATTCAAGTTGATTTAGTCTATTCAGTAAGAGGGAAAGGAGTTGTTTTGGGTTTTTTTCCCCAGTGAAGACCAACGAGTGGTCCTTTACTCTCCTAAGTAAAAGTAACAACAATTATCGAGAGAAATTAGCCCTCAGGAACACTGTGTTTCCTCCCCGAGCTCCCTGCTAATCGAGGCACGGTGCTTCTCAAGCCCATGCGTGTCTCACCCCATTCGATGGCTCCTCTCAGGATCGCCCGTTCTGAGTTTCTCGTTGCTAAGAAACAGCCCTCGGTTATATTTGAAATATATATTATGAAAAGGTGCTGCTTTCCTTTGTGAAATAAACATGTCGCCGGATTGACAGGCAGGGAAACAGGCTGAGGGATGCATTGTTTCCTTCAGCGTTCTCAGAGCACCAGCCCTGCTCCCTGATTGAAGCGCTTTAAACTGTGAACTGCCTGTTCAGCTGCTGTCACAGCCACAAAGCGCCTTGAGCCAGTTAAATCCAGCTCCTCTTTATAAAAGAGGGTTCTTCCCGTGAAGCTGGAACCTGAAATTTGGAGCTGATACACGCCGATGACACACGCCTGTATCTCATCTCTGTGTCTCTGTGGGTGTGTGACAGCACAAGATGTGCCACTGCTGTCCCGGACCAGCCACATCCCCCTGAAGAAAATCATTTCAACAGGACCACACTGCTGCTCCTAAAGACAAAGAATTTAAAGCTTCACACCTTCCTCTGCACTCAAGCAGACCCCTCTAACCTCCATCAGTAAATGATGCACAACAACCCCAGATGACTATTAAAGAATGGAAAAGCACGGTTTGTTAAAAGATGTTATTTTCTCTTAGGTAAGAACAAGCAAATAATTGAATACAAAAATTCAGAGCATCTGAAAAGCGCTGCTCTTGACCCTAAGATTGTAAGACTGTTTTGCGTTTCCTGCTTTAATATGATTATTTTTTTAGCAGCACATTAGTTGTAGTCATAAAGCACACAAATTAGGACGAGTCAATTAATCTTAAAAAAGACAACATAAGATGAATCTCTTTTTAACAAAGCATTAAATTGCCACTCACTGAAATACAATAAAAAACTAGACTACCACCTTTTCAGTTCCATTGAATCCCTCTAAATTTTTTTTCTTTTTTTTTCTTTGCAGGAGTATTCATCTTCTTTCAAACTGTTAAATCTCTTGTCCTTTAGTTATAACAAATAAAACAAATCATGAGTTACCATATTGTGGTTGCTGCTAAGGCATTTACAAAAGCCTGATCCAATGGAAAGTTATTCAGCACTTTAATTAATCAGGGCTGAGTTATCACCCTCATGAGCTCCTGATGACTTGGGTCATTCAGAAGGTAGAACTGCAAGATCCTGTGACCTGCAGGAGGGTCTGTAGGAGAGTTGGACAGTTCAGTTGTTTAAATCAGCACTGAGTGACGTAACACCCCCTGTGATCCTCTCACTTGAAATGATGGGAGACTGAACAAATTAATGGGCTAAAGAACAACAACAGGAGCAGAAAATTGAGTGAGAATTGGCTGACGTGAGCAAACCTGGACAGAAATAAACAAATTTTTGATTGATGCAGAGTCATTCCAGCTTCCTTAAACTTCTCCCATGAAACTCTGGTTCTTGTTCTGTCTTGCTCTGAGGACCCTTTAGAGCAGATTTACAGTTTGAGGTAAGATGTGGAATAGAAGCCATCATGAAAATAATTAAGGCTTTAGTTAGGAATCCTTAACATTACCCCATCAAATAAAGGGGGTTTGATTTAAGTTAAGGTGTGTATTAAAACCCTTGCTGATACGATACAACTATTTTGCAAATTCTTATTTAATTTCCATTCTAAAATATGTGTGTGTTCATACAACTACATACATATGCATATTCTTCTTAATGCAAGGATGTGATAGTGATCATCACCAAAATAACAAAATGAGTGTTGAAAAGAAAATGAAACATAATCACTCAGACAAAGTGGGAGACTTCGAATGTTTTGAAATTAGTTGATACATCTACACAAAGTGAAAAAGCAGAACCCACAGAAAATTCCCAGGTTGTTTTCTCTCAAAAATACAAAGAAAATATTAGGCAACTAGGAGAGTCATAACAGCAGAACTGAGTCTAGATTCTGTAAATACAGATTTTATAATTTTAAGTCAGACAAAATTTGAAAGGAAACTCTTCCACACTTCAGACTTTGATTCCCTTTTCCTAAGGCACAACCCCCCTTTCCAAACGTGTGGAAGTTTCTTTAGTGACTCTTTATTTTACGTTTGAACCAAATTCCCTTCCAGTAAAAGACATCCAGCGTGCCTTCAACAAAGGCTCAGTGTGTTAATGAGGTTACTTAACGAGCTTAAAACCATTAGCTTTGGTGCAAAGGCTCAGACTAGCTGAGCTGGATCTTAGCACACACACTAAATAAGTGATTTCATATCACAGTATGGTTTATTTTCAGGATGAAAAAAAAAAATGTTACAGATTAAAGCAGAAAGAATGCTCACCAGGACTTCCAAACCAAGAACACAAGGCAAAAAGCAATCCCCGAGCTGAAAGAATAAGCTGATTACTGTCAAAAGTCCGTGTTCTTACAAGCTGCAAAGTTATAACCTGGGATTTCAGAGAAAATCAGGGAATTTTGAAACTTGGATTTTTGACTGGAAATTGAGGCCAAAACTGAGTTTCAATTCTATGAAATATAACTAAGATAAATTATTAAGGAAATTGCTCAGATTGCTTTAAGACACAACAAAAAGAATGGTTTTTTGAAGTTTGTAAGAAGGGGCTGAACTGGATCTTCACAGACTTTGGATCCTCTTCTGCAATATATCAATTGGAATGGACTTATTAAAGCAGCAACCTACATGAATTCCTGAACAGGATCACTTTTCAGACAGTGAATTTTGGAAGTCTGGGCCTTCATTTAAACTTTTCTTTAAGAAGGCACCAATGCATCTTCTCGGACATCAATTGCCAGCAATAGATTAATTTTGCAGCGTCTGTGGGACAAATGTCCCAGTTCAGTTTCCCTTGACACCTTCTATTAATGGTATTATGGTATTAATTCAGAGGTGAAATTGTAGGTCAGGACACTCAGAAAACAACTACAGAAAGAACTCCCTACTTTCAAGAGGCAAATGCACTTCAATCTATCATTTAAATCCATCCACATTAAAATGTAATTCCCCAGGGATGGAAAAATGGGCTATTAAAATAGCTGTTTGGCTGGTTGGATTGGTTTTTTTCATGTTTTGGGTTTTTGGGAGAGTGGTTGTTGGGCAGGGAGAGTGTTGGGTCCTTTTTTTTTTTTGTTTTTATAAATATTTAGTCAACAAGAAGAAAGACCATTCAGGTAAGTTACTGCCTATTCCTACTTCATGACTCCCTGAGTACGTTTTTTTCAATCTGTTTGGATCAAAACTAAGGCTCTTTGATCCCAGAAAGTATTTCATTAAAAAAAAAAAAAATAAAATTGGACACATAGAAGGCAGTAGAATTCAAAAGAAAACCAATGCCAGGTCTGACATGACTGTGCAAGAACAACATAGTCTATACTCTAGAAAATTCTTTCATCTCTCCTTAATTCCTTCTCCTTTGAGAAGCCTGGCCAAAAAAAAAAAAAAGGCAGTTAAGTTCAGTTTGAGGATTCATATTTGTATTAGTAAATATCTTAGAAAGGACTTGGAATGGGTTGGACAAAAAAAGAGAAAGCAATCCAAATCCATTTCAAAAGGACAATTTTGTTTTCATGCTGCTGTACATTTCTTCTGAGTGAATAATAATCATAATATACGAGATTGCAAGGAGAGGTTTGCTGTGGCTGAGGCTACAACTAAATGAGAATTGAAAAAGCAGACAAGTAAGAGCAAAAAAAAAAGATTATTTGCCGAGCCCCAGGATCCTGATGGTTGGCTGTCCCAGCGGGAGCCGCTCGGTGTTACTGAGACTATCAGTCTCCCTCACAATCCCAGACACAAATGATCCATAAGAGAATTCACTGCCTTTCTACCCAATTAAAAAACCAAGTTCCTCCAAGACAGAAACAAACCCAAGTCCACATTAAACACGTCAAACTTTTTCTGGGAAACCTTCTGAGGATGGAAGGAAGAGCCAGCGGAGCTGAAGAGCCTCAGGACTTCAGAGAGTCCCGAAATGTGGCAAAAGGGAAACCTTCCCTGCTTGGTGGGAGCAGATGGCAAAACATGGGAACTTCTCAGCAACCTCTTCTTCCCCCACACTGCTCATCAGATGTGAGCCAAGAAGTTGGCTCCTTCTCCTGAAGTTCACTGAACATCTTCCCATACGGGATTTATTGGCAGCTTGGATGTTACTCCAAGCTTGTTGTAAAACCACCTGGTTTAATCTTAACATCAAAGAGCTGGGGATTTAATTTATGGAGCTTTGTAAAGGTTTGGTTTGTTCTTTTTTTTTTCCTGAGCCCACAGCAGCTAAATATACTTCACATCCCATCTGCTTTCCTTCTTGTTTCCTCCTCACAAGGAACTATTCTGGTAACAATCACACTTGGGCAGAAGTTAAAGCCAGGAGATGCAACAAATGAGTATTCTGGAAAATACAGAAATGAGGAGCGTGTTCATATCGATTTCACTGCAAAAGAATGACACTCATTAAAAAGATTTCTGCAAAAAATATTCTAGAATTGTTTCATAACCATGGAAAGGATGTGACCAAGTAGTTCTGAGGGTGAGGGGGAAAAAACAAAGAGAAAGGGGAAAAAACAAAGGGAAAGAAGAAGAATAAGTACCTGTTAATGCAGCTAGTTTAGAACAGTGGAATGCCACTGCAAGCATTATCAGGTATTTCCACTTCTTCAGACTGGGATAGTTCACCATGTTATATTTTCTGATGGTCCATTAGGCCATATTTTCACATCTACTTCCATTCCTGGTGCACAAAGTCACGTTAATGTTCTCCAATGTTGTAACAAACGTAGGAGGCTTTTAAAAATGTACCTATTACCGGTAGACATCAACTCACTCTACAAAGGTCAGTTGTTTCACTACCCCAGTTGCTGGATCCAGCATCATCCGGAGGTTTGAAGTAGAACTGCCCTACTTTTGTTAGAATGGAACGTACAGAAGATACAAGGACAAAAGGAGTCTTATTAGATGTACCTGCAACTCTCTCTTTAAATAAACATCTCTCTTTAAATGAAGAAACCCAGATCTGCTGCTTGTGATAAATTAAACAAAAAGATTTGAATACAAATCTACTCCCCACCTACTCTGTCCAGTTTCAGTCCTCAGGAAGAACCTCAAGGTACTTTTTGAGCTATGGCAGCTTTTTTACCTTGGTCTTTGCTCACTTCTTTGGTGAGTTTTTAGTGTTAAGGAAGGAAAGGATCCTCAGCTTTAGGATAACTGGCAAATATATTT
>JAYRBT010000021.1:16521859-16558760 GCA_036023395.1 Myiotriccus ornatus | reverse complement strand
TTTTCTTTTTCCCTGTTGCTTATTTTAGATTATTGCCCTGCTGTGTGATAGTGTCTAAAGAAACAGTAGTATATCTCACTGGTGGTTTCTGAAAATTAAAATTTCTGATACCGTGTTAATTAATTTCCACAGGGACAACAGTTTACTTTAGCAAAAAGATTAATGAAAAATATCTCAGAAGAAAAAAAAATTCTGCTAGGAGCTCCAGAGCCAGATTTCCTCTCACTGGAATAGATTTAAGTGGCTGTGCTATCTGTTACTGAAATATTCTGCCTTTTCCAGGCTATTGAGCTTCACAGAATAAAGGGCTGAGGAAACTGCTGGCCCACAACAGATAATGGAAGCAAGTACAGGCCTATTTAAAACTGATGAAAATCACCAATTTCACTGCATCACTTTCTCCACACAAGGAGCTGGTTCAAACACAGAACTATTTGTTCATCTACATATTTAGAACACCATTTACCTGCCTTGTACTAACCAGGTTTGTACGTGGAACTGAATTTCTTGGAAACGAGCATTTCATCACTGCAGTTCCATCTGGACAGCTCTAAACAAGCACATGAAGCAAAAAGCTACAGGAGGAAAGCAAGAAAATCAAGGCAGTATTGGGTTGATTGACAGGAGGAGGGTTGGGTTGCCTGGACTGACAGGGAAGATGCAAGGACTAACTCGGAATTGGCAGCGAGACATCCGGGAGCACATGTCAAGCAGAAAGGTTTTGATATAAAACTTCATCAAGAGAGAGGTCAGGATGGAGATGGAGCTGTCAGTGAATATATAATTGGAATATATATAATATATAACAGGAGCAAACAAAGGGTGCAGAGACAGAAGGAAGTGACAGACAGGAGATTCAGCGGAGATGCTCGAGGAGCACCCAGAGATAAAACACAATGAGGAAAATAGGGATTGACTCAAGATGAGGAAACCGAGATTTCCTTACAGAAGTATGATGGACAATGCCAAAAACAGCATCATTCTCTTGAGGTGAACCAGAATTTTCTTCTCCTATTTCACAGATCCCCTTGGTAAAGTCAACCTTAGCAAGGTGGCTGGAAACATCACATGTGACATTTACATCGGGACACAAGGAACCAACCTGAAGTTCGTCAAGCTTTTTAAAAATAAGCACATTTCCACCCATGCCCACTGAGAACAACAACTCTCAGCGATGTGAAAACAATTACAGCCCATTTCCAAAGTGCCAATACAAGGCACAGTAATTGAAAGCACCATTTCAACAACAATAATACGGATATGAAACATGTACCAAGAGTTTATAATAACATGATGTGCTCCATACCATTAACTTTTAATTAACTCCAATTTTGCCACAATTAAACTCAATTAAGGCAGAATGTCTGACATTGCAATTAGCTGTATATAAACACCCCAGTTGGTGTCACATTGAATTAATGTCTCCTGGTGGTGGACTCTCTTTCCAAGGATAATGGATTTACCACCATCAGGCTGTTAATTGGACCTGGCACCTCATGTGTTGTGTATCTGAGACATAACACCAGAACTCAGTTTCCTGAACAACTGTGCCTGTCAGAGCTACACAGATTTCAAATGCACCCAGCCAAATTCTTTACTGCACTGCACATCCTGTAATCATTCCCATATAGAAAAGCCCTGAAAAATTTGTACACCCAGTTTTTTAAATCCCAAAGTTTACATTCACTTCTCAATTTCTCGTCAACAATAATTATTATATAGCAAAAAACACCGTAACACATGTAGAGTACCACACTTAATGTAATGAATTGCTTCTTTTTAGCAGAGTTTAGTTCAAAATCTCTATTTTTCTGACCTTCTACATGTTTGAAGTTCAACTCTGTCTCGTGAACAGTCCTACAGCAACTGTTGGGGTTTGGTTTATTGCATTATAGTCTCAATGGGAAGCAGTTAAACAGCCATTAGTCTTAGTTCTGCTGGGGATTGCTGACACAATTATGCTGCCCCAAAGGGAGATATCAAGACAAAACCACCCCCCACTTCACTGCCAACCTCACCACTGCTGAGCAACGTGTGTGTGACTTCCACCACTCAGCATCAGTCAGAGAGTGAAACAACATTTACTACTATTAACTGCACTGGTGCTCAACTTTCAGCAGCCAGTCCGTGAGATTAAGGTGACAGCATGAATAATGAGAGAAAACTGATCCTAACACCTTGAGGAAAACGGTTATTTAACTCCTCTGAATTCCCTAACAACTGTTAGGAAAAAACGTCACAAGCAAATCTAACACAACAGACAAGTGAAACTGAAACAGTGGCTTCACAGACATAAAATGAGCATTCACTTCCCTCCTTATTTAACCCTAAAAAATCTGTAGCAAAAAAATCACACAAAGTCATATAAAATACAGAAAATTGGAAGGTTATCCACCACGGCTTTTAAAGAGTTAAATCTTGTTTTAAGAGGTTTTTACACCTAACAGTCTAACACTAAAGAAAATCAATGACCAGTAGAGTAACACAAATGCTGAGAGATTTGGTGGTCGGTCTGGGGGCTTTTTTAAGTGATACATTTCATCTCCAAATCATATCAAACCTCTGGCTTCCTTCCCTACCATCCTGACTCCTGCATTTCCCTCCTGTTTAGGGTAAAGCAAAGAGCCTGTGCAGAAGCTGGTGAATTCTCTATGCTGCTCACACAGGATCGAGTTTTGTGCTATGAAAAGGCAAACATTCTCATTAATAAGCAGCTTTAATAAGTCTAGCTTAAAAATGATGCTTATAAGCTTCATACACATGTCCTGGTGTTCCCCATGAACAGATAAAAGAGAACTGACCTGGTGGAAATGACTTCCCATAATTATATGCTTGTGAAAAGTTTTGGGATTGGGAGCAGAATGCATAATTGGCTCAAATCATACCTTTTACATTCGACATAAAATACTGTAATTTATGGTGCTGAATAGCAAAAATTAAACCTGAGTAGCTCATCCCAGCACATTTGCCTCTCACTTAACCGAAATGATCAGCTCAGCAGGAGCAAAGGATCCTTCAGCACTGCTGCAGGTTGAGTCACTGCCGATGCTGTATGGGGAGCAGCATTTACTAAATCACTACAACTGCTTCTGGGGGGACTAGAATGTGCTCTGGGTGCTCACAGGGTGACAAAAATGTGTGTATTTTTCAAGACCTGCTGAGATCAAAAAGTCGTGTTTTGTGGTCATCTCCAATAACATCAGACAATCACAGACACAGGCTGAGAAGGTCAGATGAGGGAGATGGAACAAATGATGACAACTGGTTCAGAAAAACGTGGGTTTTTTCACCCAGAGGGTGGTTGGCACTGAACAGGCTCCTCAGGGCAGTGGGCACAGTCCCAAGGCTGCCAGAGCTCAAGAAGTGCTTGGAAAACTCTCTCAGGGACAGGGTGGGATCGTTGGGGTGTCCTGTGGAAGAGCAGCAGTTGGACTGGATGATCCTTGGGAGTCCCTCCCAGCTCAGCTTATCCTATGATCCTACAACATTCATGAACATTCTAATAAAGCCCAGGACAAAACCAAGGAAGGAGGGAGGAAAGGGGCAATCCTCAGAAGAGGGCAGCAAAATATTGCCAGTATGAGGGATAAATATGCTCATAAAATTCTTGACATTTTATCTGTCATCAGGGAAGCTTCTGCTTAACTCACAAATGCAGATGTGCAGGCCTGAAGTGTGTCCCGAGTCTGTTACAGCAAAATATGTATCAATACACTGTAAATACTAATTGCAATTGAATATACACTGCCCATATTGTCATTATAAATACTTCGAGCAGAACCTATTGGGAAAAAATCATTATATGCTACTGATGGCATTTGTTTGCAATTATGTTCACTGAATCACTTCAGTATTTTCAAAAATCAATGGAATTTCCTCTTTCAGCTGAAAAACTGCAAAAAATACATCACATCTTTTTGGTTTGGCAATTGCTACTAATCTAAGAGTTTTATTTATGAACAGAAAAAAATAAAAGGTTATTGAAAACAGGTTTTATTCTTAATGCAAACCTTTGTCAAAAGCCTGTAATCTGACTGCTACACTTTGGTCAAATGACTTGAAGCCTTTCTAAGAGATACAATTTTGCCTTTAATTGCAATTTTCATTCAGAATTCAATTAATCAATTCCCTAATCCCGCCGCTAGAATTTAGGAGACACCTTGCTTTTCGTGCATCAGCCCTGGCAGATCAGCCAGGAATCGACATGGGAAATTATTTATACTCTTGCCCCTCCAAGTTCAAAGCATGTGGCAGAGGCAGCGAGCACAGCGTTGATCAAAGCTCCCAGGAAAGAGGTGGAGGGAAATTAAATGCATGTCCTCAAACACCTCCATCCCTTTCAAGCACTTCCTTTAATAAATGCATTGCACAAATCAATCGCAAGCAGGCCTAACAGGAACTGAAGATCCGTGTCATTACAGGCTGAGTACCTTCAAATTAATAGGGACTGTTAATTTTGCACCGTAAACCCTGACAAAATGCAGTGTGCTTTCCAAATTAACCCGTGGTTAATGGATCAAAGGGCACAAACTCAGCTGCACTCTCCCACTCCCGGGGTGCCAGGGGAGTTCTGCAGAGCTGAGTGACAAGTGGCACCTTTGGAGAACCGGTTTGTTGGGTCTCACAGCCCGTAAACAACCGAGCGGGCTTTAATCTGCTGGTTTCCTGCGCAGCAGATCCACGATTCCCGAGGATCAGAGGCACTGGGTGCATCCTGAAGAGCACAGAGAGGATGTGCCCATCCCAAGATCTGAACTCAGGAACGCCTCAGGCCCAGCAAGGACCAAAATCGCTGGTTTTTCTCCGTGTCTCTACTGGAAACCCTGATTTTTTTCACCAAGACAAAGGAGTGCAACCCTCTCTGAGGACAAACTCCAGTTGCTGGGAATAAAGCCTTCAGACCCGAGAATCCCAATGCTCTTGGAGGGAAACTCATCCTCTCTGTATCCAGAGGGGATAACTGGGGAAAACAGAAGCTCATATGAAATGGCAAAGAGAAGGGTATTCTGCCATATCAGATGTTTTCTTTCCTCTTTAGAGGGGAAAACATAAGATACAATGAAGTTTCACAGCATTTAGAAATTATATGTTATTTTTAGAACAATTTCCTTACCTGTTTTCCGGCCTCTCCACTATGTTTTCTCAGCAGCAAGGGAAAAATGGGAGGTTTTTACGGGTTGTTTTAGACAACAAGAAAAATTGGTGGTTTAAAACTGTGGTGAATTTTCCTCCCTCTCAGTAGTTTCTAAATTGTAAACCATAATCCTGTTATTTAATTCTATTAAATCTTCTAAATCTAACGGAAATATAACAGCAGTATGTTGCTTTATTTGTTCCCATCCACGAATAAAATCTGTCTACGAATGCAGATCACCTGGGTATTACGGATACATAATACATTTAAGAGATATCTACAATAGCAGAGCCTTAAATAGATAATAGGTATTTTCAATGCATTGCATTCAAATATCTGAATTACCAGTATGTAAAGTAAACATTAAGAATAATGTCAAGAGCAGAGGTTGTGGGGGATTCTGCAGAGATGAAGGAGCTCTCTGGTTTGCAAATTTAAACTGCAAACACAACTGCAAGGCAGGGACACCATATCACACTCGTTAGCAGCAAAAACTAGTACAAATATCTTGTATTTCTGCAAGCCTTCCATGCATATAACCAGTTCAAGGAGAGGTTTTCTGGCTCCATAGCACCTTCCCCAGTATTTTACCCTCTTTCCCACTCAGAAGCCTTCAGTCCCCACTGGAATGTTTGATGTTCCAGATTTTAGAGCTGCACTTCAGCAGAGCTGGAAGCAGAACACTGACCAGCCCAGGCTCCTGCTGGCAGCAGACTAACAGATTTGGACAAAATGTTTTGAAGATGATAGAAATGCTCTCAGAGAAGAAATGCCCCTATGAGGAAACCTCAAAGGATCAGGATTCCATTAATGTGTCTGTCCTTGCAGACTTTCAGCCACACACCCCTGCACAAAATAAGGTTTGCCACTACATACTGAGACCTGTTCTGTACTCTGCAGAAAAACTGAAAAACCCCTCAAAAGAAGAAGATCCATCATTGTGAGTCTAAACATATGGTGTTTTACACGAACTGAGATGAGCAAATTATCTGCTGAAAATTCCTAAACTGAAGTCACATCTCTTGCTAATGAGCTACTAAAAAAATTAATACATTCATATAAATACAGTTTAATTTTAAGGAATTTGTCTAATTAAGAAATAATTAGTAAGGACCTGAGTAAACCAGGATAAATACAGCAAGACTTTTATCATTTACACTGCAGTAAAATGATGCCAAGTAAAATTTCCATATCAGAAGTCTCTTCACACAGTGCTCTCTAAATATTTATAACTTTCGTCCTCTAAACCTCTCTCACTCATTTGCTCTCATGCATGGGTCTCAAGAAAGAAAAGTGTGAACCCAGAGGAGTCACCTGTTTCCATCAATGTTTGCACCACAAGGGACTAAGGGAGAGAAAAGGGAGATTCTCACTGCTCTGCTACAATGGGCAGTGTTGCCAACTCTCCCACTTTTGAGTTTCATTAGTTACTGGTTTTTCTGAAGTTCCACCTACCGAGTCCCGTCATGTTTTCGCTTTAAAGAATTAAATATACAACTGCCAAGAAGAATTCCAGAGTTCAGATGATGTGGGTCTAAAAAAACCCACCCAGAAGCCAGGTAAGAAGGAACTCAGCACATCACTCGAACTCTCGTGCAACTTTTAGGGCTCGGACATGTTTTAAACTCTTGGGGCAGATGCTGACAGGGGGATCCTTAAGATTCAATCACCACAAATAACCCAGAAATACTGTAATTAAGGAATAATGACAGTGTGGTAGGGATTTCGTGCTGTCAAGAACAGGAAGAAGATTTCCATTTAACTGCAACAGAAGTGAGATTTGAGGGGATTGGATGAGGTAGTTGTACATAAATCCATGAGGATGTGGTAATGTTCATGATATCATACATCTGTTTTATGCACTGACATACACTGCAGACATATCTGTAGGTATTTAATCAAAGTACAGCAGAAAAGCAAACTGAGCACACACACGTGTAACAGACTGATGTGCAGCTCTATTTCTTTTAATGGACTGGTATAAAAATTACATCAATCTTGGTATATGTTGTGAGTCAGAACTGTAGGGCCCAGTTCTTAATTTCTTTTTATAGCACATAGTAATTTTAGCATCATTTCAATAGTGCAGACCTCGTGGTCCATAGCGTCATTTTTCCTCAAAGCCTCTTACAGACGTGGAAAAAATATACAACAATGAACATGCCATGTTAGGGGTACTGTGAAACTCTTGCATCATATTTAGGGCTCCTAAAGCAAGAAAGAACAGGTACAAAAACACTGGATTTTGAAGAGAACTGCACATGCAACTGGACAATGGTTTCTAAATGAAGAGTTCTGTTTAGCCTAATTCCCTTGAATGGTGTTACAGTAACTTGCAGAATGGAGCACAGAATCCACAAACTGACCAAAATATCCCTGTTTATTAATTTTATACAGATTCTTTTCACACATTTTGAAAAAGTGACACCCCACTCCACATCAACTGAAATGTACCTCTGCATCAAAATTCCAAACCTGTCTGGTGGTTTTGCCACAAACACATGCAGACACAGCTTTAAAATTACAGCCTATTATCCTACAATAATTTTACAGAGATCAAGCATCAAACTCCTTGTTCTGAATCGACAGAATTAAGTATTACATCAGGTGCTCTGGTACAGCTCAGTGTTGAGGAGACCACAATTCCAGTGCTGACGGAAATATGTATTAGAATTACTTTAAGGAATTAAATGCTGGGACTTTCCAGCCAATCATACACTCCTCGAATTAATGTACATAAGCTGATGGAAGGGATATACAGACTCAAAGGCATTAAAATGGAAACCAAGTTCAATTTTCCCCCAAAATTTCTTAGCATCAGATATCAACTACCTGGGCTGTGTCACAAAAGATGCAGAGAAGGGAAAGTCGTGTGGGAAGCAACACAAAGTCAAGGGTTTTAGAGCACAGGCTTGTGAAGGGGTTTCTTTATGAACACACCTGATTAGAATGGCTAAAGCAGCTTTGGCACAGACAGTGCAAAGGTTCCACCCAATAACCAAACAAATTTATGCTCAGATGATGATCGTGTGCAGCCCTGGCAAGGTTATTCATAGAGAGCAGGAATCAGGGCAGTGTGTGTGAATAAGGAAAGGCAGAGAGTGTGAGTGAATGACATAAAACATCAAGAAAGACAGGGAGACTGAAAGGGTTATGGAGAGAAGGTAAAAGTGTGAGGGGAAAAAAGATGCAAGAAGGTGGAAAATGAAAGGAAGATTGCAGGAAAGGGGAACACAGGTCTTATGGTTTTCCTCAGGTACATAAAGAATAAGAGGTCAGGCAGGAGACAGCAGGTGCTCCAAGTGCAGAGAGGAAATTATTGACAAAAAGATATAATTAATTCATTGCTTCAGTCCTTAAAAAAAAATAAAAACCAAAAAGTAGTTATTACAACCCATACTTGTCTTCCTTAGAAACACAAGCTATAGCTGGTCATTGACCCACAATTCCAAGATCAACAAGTAGCCATAGAAATCAAGGTCTTCTCAGCAATTAGAACATTATTATTCTGTTTTTTACCAAATATGTAAGTAGGACAGAATTCTTTCTGGTTGGAGGAACAAGATATATGGAAATTGGAGCAACCAAACTTCAAAAATATCTATGTTACATTCTGAATGTCCATTGCTAGCAATGGGCTGGAAAAGCTCAAAGTAGTGCTGCAAAATAGCAAGGCCAGACCTTCAACACTTTGACTTGAGCCACAGGACAAGTCAAAACACCCACTGCAACATTTCTGCACACTTAGTAAAAGAATCAGGAAGCCCAGAGCTTGTGCACTTCTTCAGAAAAGCAAACAAACAAAAATACACACCTAATAAGAGGGGAACCAGGACCATTCATAAAGACCAGATTAACATTTCTGCTTGATCTGTGGTTAGTTTGCAAAATGCCAATATAGCAAAATGGGTTTAAGAAAAGTCTATGAGTAGAAAAAGGTTTTCAAAATGAGTCCAAAAAGAAATGTTCCCATTTTTCCTGTAAACTCTTAATCTGCACCTTTTATCTGTGAGTGCAGTCGGGCCCATCTGAGTACGGAGCACACTAAAAAATGTGAGAAAACTGCACAGAGATGGAGCCCAGAAGGTAACAGGTAATACAGCCTGAGCTGTGGGAGCTCACTCGGTCTTTCCCTCCTCTCAGACCTGCCCTGCCCTTTCTAGAGAGTCTGAATCCAACAGCAATCCCTGGGAGCTGCTGCCACGTCCATCACCACACACAGCTGGGAAGAGTCCCAAGCACTGCAGGGCAAAACTCCTTCCTTCCCCTGCAGGAACACACCAGGTCTGGGGAAAGGGCAAAGTGTCTCCGAGATATTGATGTTGCACCTGGACCAGCGAGCCCCCAGCAAGATATTCCAAGGGCTGCAGTAACACCAACAGACAAGGAAAAGAAACAAACCAACTGATCATGATGGCATTTAAATGCCTTATAATGCAATTAATATGCACTAATAAAAGGGGTTTCGCAGGCTATTAACATAATATGGCAAAAAAAGGTTATTAGTCTCATCTTGTTTTATTGAACTCATCGTTATTCTTTCCAGGAGTGGTGTTCTATTAGAAAATAATAATAATTAACAAACAAACAAACAAAAACCAAACAAAACCTAAACAGCCACAAACCCAAATTTTGTGTCATTTGTTACTGTCTCAGTAAACTCAAATTTTCCTTTCGCTCTCGCTGCTGCACATTTCCACTTCCCGCTCTTCACGAAGGAAATCCTAATTCCTCCCGGGGTTTGGAGTTGGTGTTATTTTCAGGGTGGAAATCCCAGCCGGCTGCCTTGCCTTGCCAGTGCCAGGTTACAAACAAACCCTTCGGATTTTCCCCTCGCTCTGTTCCTCCTCCAAGGACACGACAGTGCTGCTGAACAGCAGGACCGTCCCAGCCGTGCAAGCAGCCAGAGCCACGAGCAAAGCAAATGCCCTCCAACAAAACCAGCTGTTGACTTCTGCATGTTTTCCTCAGAAGTGATGTGAGGACGGTACCGGCTTCTGAGAGGAATCCCAGTACCCTGCTGATATCTCACAACATTCAGATGTATTGAGTAACATGTAGTATCTATGGAATAGGCTGTTTCCAGGAAAAATGGTAAATTAGAGAGTTTATATACAATATTTTATCCCCCTCAAGGCAAAATGGGAGAATATACATAAGAATAACATGAATTTTAACTTCGTTTCCCGTCAGGTTTTCTTTTTATCCAACCTCGGGAGAAAGAGAGAGATTTCCAGTAGTTGGAAATCCCATTTATATCCCGGCTGTGCAAGCAATTATTTAAATTGTACTTTTAGGAAATGGGACTCCACTTAAAATTTATGTGCTCACAAGTCAGATTTATGCACTCAGTGATAGTGATCACCTTGGGTTTGACCTTGGGAAACAAGCACTGCCAGAAAGTTCCCCATGAATTCAGGAGTTGCCCCACAGAGATCTCACTGAAGGATCTAGACCTTTGCTTCTGCTGGGTTTGTTTCTGCTTCCAGGTTTGATGGTGTTTGATCTGTTAATACTCAATTTTTTCATATCATAATGGGAAAAAAATAAGAAATATTAATTATCTTTAACAAACAATACCTGGTTTTGTCCAGTGATACTTTCTTTCTTTTTCCCTCCCTGAAGCTTTGTACTCTGCCATTACTGCAAGCTTTTTTGGTGGAACAGATGCAATTTGAGAGCATCAGTATTTTAACAGGTTTGCTCTGTGTATCAGTGATGCAATTAAATCAAGCACATTTTACTAAAATTTACATCCCTACAAGACCAAATTCCTCCTCCCACGAAAGAGTGGCTTCTTTTTTTGGGGGGATATTAGTGGGAGATGACTGAGGTCTGACGTTCCCCATCAGGTTTCAGCTCAGGACAGAGCAGATCCTGCCAGGGCAGAAAACCAAGATTAAACCACATTTCAGACCAGCCTTGAAGCCAGAGGCAAAGCCGTGGTGTTCCTTCGGAAAGAGCAGCATGTTTGTGTGCTGTCCATGGACCTCCACCCTGCACATGGCAGGGCTTCAGTGTCAGGGTGGGATAAATCATTCTGGACAGGATGTGGCTGCACTAAACCAGACTCACACACAAGACAAATCCCTTCTCCTGCACACCATAAATTACAGCTGTTCCCGCCTGGGGCTTTGCTACAGGAACGCTTTCGGGAGCTGCAAAAATGCACTGAAGCACTTACACATCTGGCTCAAAAAACACTCCTCAGCACCCGACCAAGCTGGTTTTCCTCCTCATTGTGAAGCATTTCCATTATCTGTTGCAAATCTGACACAGAAATGGAGTCCATTGCAGCATCCCCTCAGTGTGGGGCTCAGCCACACCTACCCTGCAGGGAGGCTGTTCATGCTGGGTGCTGTTGATGGGTCTGAAATCTTTGGCCTCTTCTCAATCTACAGAAACAATACCACGCAGAACCACACACTCCCAGTTTGCTTTTTCGGTCCTGTTAACATAAGTTTTCTAAATATCTCAGTCTGTCACCACCAGTTGCAAGGCATCCTTGAACAGAAGTGTGATCCGTCATTTTAAAAAAAGCTGGGAGCTGATTTCACACCTCTGCTTGTTAAGTATTTTCTAAAGCAAATAAAGCTCTTTACTTAAAAAAATAATTAAAACTAACTCTTCATTAGCAGTTCAAATTGCCTAGGTAAATTTGGTCACAGCTTTAATTTGCACACTGTCACTGAACAGTTTTATCAAGCTGCTTCCTTTCATGCTTGCAGAGGATCACTTTGGGATTATTTCTCTTCCACACATATTTACACTTGGCAAGCAGTTATGAAAAAGCCAATCAACAATGGCAACACCCTTAAAAATCTTGAGAGTGGAACATCCCGGTGGCACTTTGGCACTGATGCTGAAGAGGTTACAGAGCTGGGTTTGTCCTGTTACTCAAGGAATGCCTAACCCAAAATCTCATGCATCTCAGTAAAAACTCCACGAAATATTGCTCCCAGTTCTTCTGTACCTAACAAACTCTGAGGAAAGAACACATAGTTTAACTCAACAACTTTGTCACCTTGGTCATAGTAATCAATCCACGCAACTCTTCCTGCTTTTACTTGCATCGAGGCGTTCTGCCTACAAATCCATTATCCAGGTAAATGTGAGCTTTTGAAAATGAGCTCAGGGGTTTAATTAACAGATTACCCCACAATCACTGGTTTTCAGACTCCTACTTTCACTGGCCCTCTATTTGACCCTTTGTTTCCCAATTCAGTGCTGTTTTATCAACACTGAACACAAGTAGCCTTCCAGCTTCAGTGGAATCCTTTAGCCCTCTTATCACAGCTCTTTATACAAGCACTTGATTTATTTTGCTCAAAGACAGAACTGAAAAGTCACCAACGTTTCTCCTCTGCTGGAATCAGGAAGGACTGTGGGACTGAAGTGACCCCTGAATTGCACAGATTATTGGCAGCTTTTGGATGGTGTGTGCCTCATTGATTCGGGCTAGAAAATCCATCTGAAGTCTCCCCACCACATTCCTTCATCTGCTTTTGCACATCTGCACTTTTCAACAGGAAATAAATAAATTATTTGCCATTGGGTGAAATTTCTGAATAGTCTTATTTATTCAAATTTTGAGAGAAAACCAAATAGGCTTGAGAGCACATTTGTACAACTGAACACCTTTTGCTCCCGCTAAAGAGGGGCTCTAGGCTACCTCTTATCTCCCCAACCCAGAAGCAACTCAATAACTTGCCCACAGTCTGCCTAAGCCCCTTCTTCAGAGCATCATTTGGTGGTTTTGTCAACGGGCTGTAGCAAGCCCCAAAGTTAAACCACTGAGTGTAAATGTGGTGTACTCTAACCCAGAGAATTCCTATCGGGATGCTCTTTATCAAACCCCTTGAGAAGGAAAAACGAGTCACTGCACACTCTCCTAAAACAGGCTGTCTTTGCTGGGCATAACATCGTCCCTGCCCTTCTTCAGACACAGCTCCCACTTCCCACTGAAGCTGGGTGACCTTCTCTGACCTTTCAGAAGACAAACCACAAAATTACAGGGAAGGACACACCTTTCTGCACTGGTAAACAGGACTGCATTAGCATAGTTCCATCCACAGGAGAGAAAAGAGTACTGATGGTTCCACTTCTCCGTAGTGGCATTTGGAGCTTGGCTGTCTCACCCAGGCTCCTCGGCACAGGTTCATTTTCTCAGGAGAAACCACCACATTTTCAAATTTGCAGGTGATTTAAGTTAGAACTACTTTGGCAACTAATCCCCCCAGTATTAATATTTGGGTGAAATTTCACTTACTTGTCCATTTTTTGATCCATTTAACTGAATTCCTAAAAAATAAACTTATAAACCAATTGCATAAATAAGTCTATTTGAGGGGGCAAGGGTGGTGTCATTAATACAAGCTGTCTTATATTCCTCCTTATATTGAGTTTCTTTTGCTAAAAAACAAAATTCAAACTCCTCTGAAAACACAGCTGTCCTGCAAATGGGCAGCACCAAAGAGATGGCAGGCCCTGACCCTCAGACAGAATCTTTCATTCTATTTCAAAATATTTTCTAACTTTTGCTAGAAATAAAACACTTGCAGAAAGAAGGGATTAACTCAGACAATCATCTGTACTCCTCTAATTCCTGTAATGAAGCCAGAAAAAACCCTCCAAGTTTTTCAATATTCCCCCAGGAGAGAGAGGGCAGCAAAAAAACCCAGAATGTCAAACATGCAAAGAAAAAAGCAAATTTTCATAATCGATTAAATATTCTTAGCAAATTTAAAACATTTTGAGAAGGGAAAAGGTTTTGTCTTAATTTCAGAGTATCTTTGCCAGATCAGGTAGCAGGGCTGTTTTGGTGCATCGAGTTGAAAAGTCTACTCTGGTTTTCCAGCAAAAAAATATTCTAGGTTTGTACCAAACACATTAAGGTGGGAAGCTACTGATAAAATAAGAAACAGCTGGTAAATGAAGACAAGGAAGAGTGTTAAAAAGAGAAACTGCAATGTTTTCCCTGCAAAAGGACGTCAGCATCTCCCATAAACCCTGTGTGAGTGGTTAACATACATTTCACTGCAGACCCACTGAAGAAGTAGATGTTTAAGTGTTGAAAACCAACATATGGTAGATTTTAGCAGTGCTGTTTGAGGAAGGATGACTAGTCATCTGACTGGCACACTCTCCCAGAGGAGGAGGGACACGGCACTGAAAGTACAAGCATTGATCACCACTCAGCAGACAACAGAGGTCAGGGACAGCAGTCAGGGCTGTCCCCAGAGCCAGGGCCCCACCAGGGGCTTCCTGCTGCCAGAGGGTTTGGAGATCAGTCCCCCAGGCTGTGACACAATTCCATCTGGAATTCAGCTGTCCCTCTCCGTGCAGGTGGCCAGACACAGTTCATCTGACTGCACATTTCCAGAGCAAGACAGAGAACATGAACTGGCAGATCCTCTATTCACAGGACGCATTTCAGGACGTTGTGGAGCAGTCATTTTGCAGATTTGAGAGCTCATTTGTTAGAGGTTCAGTGGGGAGAAACACAGCATTTATTGACAAGGAAAGGAATCTTTGCAAGTGATGTACATCTGAGAGAAATCCGCTAACATTTTGATATTATCAGAATCTCCTTTATCTCGATTAAAGACATCCATTACCAAAAGTGGAGTTCCACAGTACACTCCATTGACTGTTTGACAACAATAAAGTACAACCCTGTAGTACCTTAGTGGCACCTTCCCCAAAAGACCTCCTTTTGTCCAAACAAAATTTCGCCTTCACAAATCAAACACACCCCCAACGTTCAGACAGCATTTCTGCTAAAGATAAATGGCAGAGGTTCCATTCAGAAAGCAGAGGAGGGCTTCAGCTGCATGTAAAAATAAACACATTCACCATTTCCAAAGGACAAATGGAAATTTTATAGCACAGTGGCTGCAATTCAGTCCTCAATTTAACTGCACATCTTTCAAGAGCAAACACACCAAAAATATTGCCCAGCGACAGAGAGGCAGAGATGTTGGTGCTGTGAGTACTCACCTCGTAATTGGCAGTGGCTTCTCTGTCAAGGGTTCGGGTCACAGACACATCCCCAGTGACCTCATTGATTCTGAAAATCCCTTTTGGGTCTTGATCCACTCCCTTCCCAGAGAGTCGAAACTTTGCTCCCTCTGTCCCTTCACTCCTGATGACCTGCGTGGCAGAAAACAGGTGACAGGCCATGTTAACAGCTTTTAAAATCTTCCTAAAGCCATTCAATCTTTTACCTAGTGCTGAGGTGTATGCCCTGCCAATAAAATGTAACTATAACGTAGGATTTCAATCAGGCAGATCTTGTGCTAAATCCTGGAAAAGCTGCTCGTGTTCTTAACCAGTTCCTATGTTGTATTTACTGTCTTCTATTTACCTACCTAAAGTTTCTACTCTTCCACCACTACTGTGATTACTCTGTGTCCACAGTTTAATGTTTCATTTAATGCCATTTTTTTTAGTTAAATTGATAAAACAGCACAAATGTACAAAAAAAAAAAGACAAGGAAAAGAAAGTAAAGAGACATATTGTACTGATTGTCATGGAACACACTTATTTCACAACAACCTTCACCATGCCAGAGAACCATCACACAAGATTTTCCAATTAGCCCATCCTTTTTATTAGCCATTGGGAAGTCACTACAAGCCAGACTATTTTCAGGTTGGGTTTTCCCCCCCTCTATTACTTTTTACATTCTTCCTTTCCCAGGATTTTAAATTAAGGGGAAAATACCTGAGTATCCTGCCCAGAACTGTGCTTAGTCACACAGCTGGAATTAGTTCACTTCCCAAATTTGTACATACAGATACACACAACTCCTTGTTACTATCACCTTATTTCCCACAAGAAAAAAGAATCCCTAAACCTCCGATTTCCAGTCACTCTCACATTAGCGACAGTAGCGTTTACAAACTTGCAGAGCTACACAATGTTGGTTATAAGCTACATGATTCGCAAATTTGTATTTGTGCATCAGAATCTGAAGGATTTTCAATTAATCTTGCCCTTCAAGGCTGACCATTTTGCCAAATCGTTCCTTCCCGCTGCTGTTCCGTGTTCTTTTGTTTCCAGCGATTTCAGACCACTAATATTTCTGCAGAAACATTAAGTCAAAAATTTATATGCTGGTCTGGATCACAGCTCAGGAAAAGGAAGGGAAAAAGTCGCCTTAGAAATCTGGACCTGCTCCAATTTGGAGATAATAAATATGCAGGTTGTTTAATAATGTCCCTGAGGAAATAAACGTTTGCTGCCCTATTGCTGGGGGTTCAGCAACACTGGTTTGCAGATTACTGGACAGTGAGATTTTGACTTAACTCCATAATCATTATTCCTTTATTTTAATTGAGAAAAAAATTGCCACAAGTTACGAAGTAGGAAATCAGCATTTTCGGAGATAAAGTTTCCATTCGCAAACCCTTTGGGGATGGGAGAAACTTCAAAGTAAAAACCTTTTACATTTTTTTTTATTATTTTTATTCATGCTTCCAACGCTCAGAAACTCTAATGGAAGAAATTTTCTTGCGTATTTTTGAGTATGTGATGTCAAAACAGCACTGCAGGTGACAAAAGGGCAAAGTCACGTCTGTGATTTCTGGTTTTGTGATGAGACTGAAACCTAATGGCTCCCACTGAAAAGTTACCTGCTGGTCAGTCTGGTATTTTTTACATAAAGCCTAAAAACATCTGTTGTTTTTTTTTTTAAAGCTGGGCTCGAGATTTTGCAATGTCATGATCATTGCACATTTTTTTAGGAAAAAGAGGAATTGATCATTTTTCTGCCCTGATGTCTGAGATTGATTCCAAGCCAAGTGCACCTTCCCATCCAGTATAAGAAGAGTGGTTTGAAAGGCCTGGAATCAGCCCCGGGCCAGCACAAAAACATAACTCAGAGATGTTTCCACTACAGCCATTTCCACCAGAGCCATCAAATACTGCCTGTTTATGACAAATTTCAGATGCAGTATGGGCACAATGCCCCAGCTCTAACAAGCCACAGAAATAAAGGAGAACAAATGTTGAGCAGTGCAAGGGAATTTATCAAAAATCTGCCAGATGGAAAGACAGAAATAGAATAAGAAAGAATAAGAATAAGAAAGAATAAGAATGGTCCCTGAAAACCTGACTGGAAGGAAAATTTCTTCCAGCGAAGATCTTAACCTTCAATTTGATTGCAAGACATCCCAATGTGGTACCTGAAAGATTTGTACTCCTTGGAGCCCTGACATATCCCATATCTCAACCCCACCGGGGCAGCATCTGAAGTACAGGAACAGCAGAGTTTTTCTGGATGTGCCCACTCAGCTCTTTTTAAAGCCCCAGGGATCTGTCACATTCAGGGTGCAACTCTGAGCAGACCTTTCTCTTTTATCTGTGTCTTAGAGATGTCTGTGCATCCAGTTATTGCCCAGCACCTCGTGCTTGACCTCGTAGCACAGCCCAGGAGCTGCTCCGTGTGCCGCGGCACCATTGTCATCTCACAGAGTAATTTTCGGATTCTTAAAACCGCTTAATTAGCCACAAGAGGGAGCTGCAAACTCCCAGGAATGCAGGGGAGAACATTAACATCTCCTAATTAAGATGCTTACATAATGGCTCCATAGTTCAAAGAAAGTGCATTTCCCAGTTCGCACCAAGCTCAGCACAATGAAAAGTTTAATAAAAATCAGGCTTAATTTGCCATATGGTTTGGTGCTTCAACAAGAGCAAAGAAGAAAACAGGAGGATTGTCTGTCTCCTCTGGCAAGACTGATGCTCTGAACACTGGCATATAAACACAGCAGTGCTCACACGAAAATTGCCTAGTTCACAATGCATTTGCAGAACGATGCTCTCCCCACTTCCTGGCTGAGGTGGAACAAGGGCAGATTATCACTGCTGGAATGTTTACTTTGGGATTTTACATTTCTGAAACACGCCAATGGAATCCCCCAGTTCCAACTACCTGAAGCCCCGGCAGAAACAGTTATTTGAGTCTTTTCTTTGTTGTTGCTGTGGTTTTTTTCACAGCTTCAGGAACTTCAGTGCAGGTTCTAAAACTGGAAATGTCTGCACCACACAACGGTGGCTACGTGTTGCATATGAAGACTCTTCATTCTTAGGGATGATCAGGAAGGCAGCACAAGGCCCTGTCCCCCACCCACAGAGAATATACAGAAGGCAGTCACACCCTGTTTAGGTTCACACTTTCGACCCGTTTCACTTTCCCTTGTTCTGATCTCACAGTTCAGAACAGCCTCGACTTTGCGTGGGCAGGTGGCACAGACAGAATAGGTGCCAGCTGAGCATCCCACAGTAACACAGACCAGGGAAAGCCATTTCCTCACCCAGGACCCAAGGGACAGCCCTAGATGTAGACTCAGGTGCCCCTCACTTCCCACATTCTTCCCATCTCGAGGATATGTCAGAGAACAAATGTCCTGGGAACCAAAGTGATCCACACCAGCCTTGTCAGGGCCACAGATACAACACCGTGACAGACCAGCATTTTTAGTTTCCAGAAAGGCAGAGACTCTGTGATTCTGCTCAACTAAAAGACACTTTCAAGCAAACAGAGCATTTCGTAGCTGACAGGATCTGCTTTTTGCTGAACCATGGCCAAAACGTATTTCCCAAGTGCTATTTTTCAGCTGACATTATGTATCCCTTGCAGCTAAACTCATTTCTGCAATGTGATCCCCCTGTTGTTAGGGGTTTATCACAGAAGTAAATCAGCGTTCTCAAGAGAGGAAGAGCAATGGAAGTACAAAAAACCCACACTGCCCCCAGAGAGAGACTTCACAGTTCTGCAACCCCAGCAAATCTGTCCTAAACAGCACCCTCCTCCTTCACCAGTTTCATTCTTTAAAAAGCGTTTGCCTCAACCACTTCCACGGTTTCTTAGTTCTTGGCACCAGGTGAATTGGAGATGCATCATATTAGTTTCACTTTTTAATTAGAAAACAAATGCCACCCCCAGACAGGAATCTTTGGCTCACACCCCCGGTTCTTTTCATTCCGGAGTGTTACAGTATCTCACTGGTGTGGGGGGGGTTATTATTATTTTATGTAGGGTTGTTTGGTTTTGGTGTTTCCCACTTCCCCATGCCTCCTAGGAAGCAAATTTACTCATGGAATATTTAAAGATGAACTATTTTTTTAACTTTAATCACCGTGTTCCACAAGAGCAAAACAATGGTTTAGGCCCATTGTTTAGATATTGTATAAATATTTAAACAGACACTTCCTGTCCTGCCATACTGAAAATCACCCTTTACAGTCAGAGGCTCCATCTGCTCCACACTGACTCAAATACTCTCTCAACCAAAACAAATACTCCCATCACTCCTCAGAAGCACCAACCAACAGGAACTGCTCCAGTGCTGAAAGCTGAACATGGCTAGAAAGGAATTCATATGATTTGCCAAATTTATTATCAGGAAAAATGATTACCTCTATCTCCATTAATTAAACCTGACCTTTGCTTTCTCTCTGATTAGGATTTTCTCCAGATTCACTCCCTATACAGGTGATGGCCAAGAAAATCCAGGTGATTTATTCTCATCGTGGCAGCAGAAATTATGAAGCTTCTCTAAGCAACTCTGTCCTTTGCTCGTGATAATTAGGGATAAACCCAGCACTCTGCTCATGACAGGACACCTTTCAGGTACCACTTTTTCATGTTCACAAACATGAACAGCCTGGCTATCAGCTACATTATATCATCAACCCAAACACATCGGGACAAATGCCCATTCAGGATGTCACCTCCAACAACAGCTAAGCTGATGGAAACAAGGGGCCCTTCAGCCCGAGGTTCATTATTGCAGCTGAACACAGAGGCAACAATTCCCCCCGAGGAGGCAGTTGCAGGGATTTAAATGTGGGGATTTAAGCAATATAAAGAGCTAACAGAGAGCATTTGCTCCCAGATGGGAGCAAAGGAATTCAACGGGCACATCAAGACGTGCGTTATCTTTCGTAGCAGGTAATTTCTCAGCTTCCTTTTACTCTTGATTTATAAAGCACATGGAGACTCATTACCAATAATTTTCACTTCTCTCGTTCCTAATAGTCTGTTCCAAATGCATTTCTGCAGACTCAGGATCCTGGACACAACAACATCTTCCTACTGACAGCACAGAGAGCACAGTTTTTTGTCATCTCGAAGGAAAAGAACCTGGAAGTCTTGCTTGTCACAGGAGATCTTGTTATTTCACTGGCTAATTTGGCCATTTAATCACCATATTTTAATTATCACTTAAGTTACTACCTAGAAAACCCTATTAATTGAAGGAATTCAAGGACCACTGTCTTCCGAGTGACAGCCAGATGGAGTAGCTCAAAAGCTGTGCTCAGTTAGGAAAAATCTGACTGTGATTGACAATATTAAACGAAGGAGAACTCAAAAGACCCCCATAAAAAACAAACAAACAAATGGATCATTTGGGTTTACAGAGGTGCTTTCCTGCAAACTTATCACTGATCTAAAAAGGCAGAAATGCAGAGACAACATTAGCACATTCAGTGGTGTGTAACTGCAGAATTTCAGGACACAGGACAGAATGCACAATGTGGTATTACCATTCGTGGAGCTAAAAGTACAGGAGGTGGGAGAAAAGAGACCAGACCCAATTCACAGCACCTTTCCCCAGGTATTGCACTGCACTCTTTATTCTGAATCAGATCAAAATCTGAATGTATTACTCAAGGCCACTGTTGCAGCAGAATCTTCAGATCCATGCAAGCAGCAAAGAAAGAAATCAAGATCTGGATTAAGTGGGAACCTCCAGCTGGGCCGAGTAATTGGAATTGCAGAATAAGACACTGAAGTTGCAGAGCCAACCTGAGGAGCTGAATAGGGGTAGGAATGTGAGAAAAATGGAGCTGATGAGAATGATTCACCTAAAACCCCTCTTGAAAATTAAGGCTCAGCTTAATTTGAAGAAATTTTTGGGAAGGTTGTGTCTAATTTTATTCTGGATTTAACTGGCAACCTGCCGAGCCCTTGACTTTTGAAAATATTTTGCAATTAAAATTAACACAGAGGGGTAAGTACTCTATCAAAAGCATTTAATTTTTTAATTGAAGATATTAAAAAAGAAATATCATGATGAAGGGCTTTTTTGTTTTTTGGTTGGTTTTTTTTTTGCTAAATTTGGTTCCATTACATGAAGTCTATCTAATGCTTCTGGATACTTTAAGAACCTGCTTAGCACCCAATTCCCATTTGTAGCAAGCAACCCACAGATCTAATTATAGATTTTCCTCAATCACTAGTTCCCTAGGAAACAAATCCATGGCTCATGTCTTGTGCATGGAAGGTCATAGTAGGAAGACAAATATTTTTCTGTGGATAGAAACCTATCTAGAGGTCACAGGTCTGCATCTCAGCAGATGCTGGTGCTTCTGTCAAGGGCAGATGGCACCAACATCTGACATTCATCTGGGATATTTAAAACCTTAAACATTTTAATCTGATGAAGCACTTAATACCTCCATGAGTAGCAACGCTCTATGATGCTTTATGCTGGAAATAAAGGATTTTAACTTTGGTTCTCTAAACTCATTTGAGGTTTTAACAAAGGGTCCACCTCACTTTTCATCTAAAATGATTAACCATCAGATGTCAATTCGAAATAGCTGTAAGTAGCTACAACTTATTAAAAATGGCAGGCAGAAATGTAACAAAATCACGAATGGTAAATATAATTTTCTCATATTGTCCCCTTAATTAACAATATGATCACAGACCAGATCAGCAGTGTTACCTACACGCCTGTAACTGCAGCAGCCTTAGGGGGACAAAAGGAATAATTAATGTTACTCTACTCATGATTTAGTTCTATTTCATTGCTGTAAAAATAGACAAAATAGAATTCATTGGGAACTCAGATATGTGAATACAGAACTTGAACGGGGGTGAATCTGAATGAGTTCAAGGGTGGCAGAGGGAAGCTTTGTCAGGTTTTTCCTCCTCATTTATAACACAAAACCACTGTTCAGCTCTATCCTGACCCACCTGCAATGATGGCTTAAAAGGTATAAAATACGGGGCCAATCCTACCCACCCTCAGGATAATAGTCTGCCTGACTTCAGATCAAATGAAGGATTTCAGCGAACTCAGAGTGCCTTTAATCTGTGGGAAGGGAGAAGGGAGCCTGTATTGTCAGCACATCTCAAGAAACACGCAGTGACTGATGACAACTGACCCCCAAGTCCTGACTCCAAGTCTTATTCCACTTATCCCCACGGAAAGGCACCATCCAAACCCAAGCTCACCACTAACACCATAAACCCGGACCTCTTTCCTGCCTGGATCGCTGGATGGGGACACAAATGGCTGTAAAAATACTTGTGGGGACTGTTTTTGGCTCCCTACCTTGTTCTGTTACATTTCCAGACCTACAAGAAAATGGTAAGTCTGAAACCTGCAACAGGAATATCAACATTTAAAACCCAAATCTCCACGAATGCACTTTCAGGTTGACTTCCCACCTCTCTCTTCTCCTTCGTTTACCACTTGGTGTTCCTGTGGTACATTTTAAAGTTAGTTTCAGCAAACAGTTTCAGTTCAACAACTCAGGACACACTGTGACCATCCATCCTCAACTCCAAGTCTGTGAGTCAATAGGAAACCTCCTGTAATTTCTGTTTAATCAGGTCCCCTTTGCCTTGGCTCTGTTTGGAGATCTAACACAAAATCTACTTGGCAGTAACCAGGGATAACGTTATATACTCAAAAGAAAGTTTTAAGTACACCTTGACAAATCTGACTGCTTCTGACTTGAAACAAAAGCAGTCCATAGTGATTCACTGATAGCATTAATGCCCTTCTTTAATCTAAAAATAGGCAATTTGAAAAATATTACATTAAGCTATTTGTATTGGTAAGAAACCTATTCATTCTACCATTGAAAAGAGGTTTAAAACCCTACAAATTCAGCATCTCCCAGTCTGCATTCTGCCTGGTTTGTGTAAAGCCAGTAGTCAGTCCATAAAGTAAAATCATTATTTAAATATATATATATATATTTAAGGGTGAATTTCTGATCCTGGTATTTTCACTGGAGGTTTTACCATGAATTTCATGGCAGTTTTATGTCTAACTAACAATTTGCTGTAACTCCAGATACAACATGCTAAACACACAGTAATTGGAGGAGTTCACAGAGACCCAGAAAACATGGAATATCAGTTCTTTCCAAGGAAGGTGACAAAAGTACAGAGTGTACAGTTTAAACTATTGATAAGGTTCTGAAAGGCCACAAGTGGATCAAGTGTGATCCCAAATTTCTGGTGGGTATCATGAAATCAGATGGTTTTTCCTGCTGGTGTGCACCAAGAACCTGTTCCGTGTCATCCACTGTAAACAGGCCTTCCCCTCTCTGTGCCTTTACAAGGGCTCTCTGCCACAACATCGCAGACCACAAGATATTATTCATATTTACTCACATCAAGATGGCTCAGTGTACCTAATTCTGAACTCGCCGAACTATTTAATTCAATTTTGCAACACCACCAATTACCCAGATTTCATTTCCGCAGAAAACGGTCGCTCTGGTTTAGTGGGATAATTCATGGAGATTTTATAATTTCCTTCCAAGAAAGAGGAGAAGCTGAGCCATAAAATTTAACTGTGCAGAACATCTACATTCTCTGACTCAGCAAGCCCAAAGTTGTCCTTGTTCCAAGCTGGGGGTGTCTTTGTTTTAGTCTCTACTCCTATTGGGACAGATATTGGTACAAATATATCTGCATGTGTGTACAAAGACTGGTGTCTACATCTACAGACACAGTTTGATGTGGGATTGAAATGAGATCAAGGACATCAGAAGGAACTGCACAACTGCTTGGTTTTAGCTCTAAGAGATTCTAAATAGCATAAATAAGATTTGCTGATATCTCTCTGAGAATAAATAGCACAGAATGAGCGACCAATGACTCTGCATTGAAAGTTTTCAATAATCCCTTTGATTAAGAAGCCTTACGCAAGAAATCAGCCAAACCTGTGTCTTCTTGACCATCACAAGCAAAAAATGCCAGGTGAGGCAGATTCTTCAAAATATTTTCCCAGTTTTTGAAGTGTGTGGATAAATACAGATCTTTTCCTCAAGTTTCACTAAGCAACAAATAAATCTACTACTGTAATAACCGGAAGCAATGATTGTCACAACCAGCAACGCCCCCTTCTGCAAAAGGCTCCAACAATAAAAAAAGTTAAACCTGAAACCTCACAATTTGGTAAAAGCTGCAGTTATGGCTCCCTTAAAGGTTACACATGGCAACCTTTGGATGTTTTAACCGGTATTTATTAGAGGGTTTAGAATGTAGATGCTCTTTTTTAAATCTGAAACATTCCCAAAGATTGAGAAGATCTTTATAGGAGGCTCCAGATTGAACCTATTAATACACTATCTGGGCTGCAGCAGCTTTATCTTCTCTAACTGACAAAATTAAATGCTTTCCAGTCACATAGAATTGCTTGCCATACCACTGCTCAATGTCAAAAAAAACCCACAACCTATTTAAAGCTAATAGTAAGACTTTGTGAAAGTTTAAGCTTTTAAATTATTAAACTGTTACATACATAGGTTTGGTGGATAATGGCTGTGCGTTCTTTATCTTGCAGAATGTAAATGGAGCTAATAGTGTGGAAAAAAAAATCAGTTTAACACTTCAGCTGAGGTTGAAGGAAAAAAGAATAGAGACATTCAAGGAGCAAAAGTCTTCACACTGAATAAATCAGAGCAAAAAAAAAAAGGGGGATATTTGTATAAATTATTTTAAATATTAGAAAGAAATTCCCTCTCCTGCAGCAACTCGTCTTCTAGAGGAGCTTGGGCTGAGGAGGATCTGTTCCACCTACCAGAACAAGCCTAAGCAATTTTAGACCTGTCTTAAAAAAAGAGCTGCTCAAAGGGGGTTAGTTGGAATGAATCTGTCACAGGCTGGTCCTGCCAATGAGACACATCAGGCCCTGAGAGAAGGAGCCCCACTGATCTGTGCCCGGTAACGGCGGGCACAGCAGGGCCTTGGAGGTGGACTCACATCAGGGCTTTATGCTGTTATGCCCAACAGAGGTGCAATCTATCCTCAATGATGGAATCAAAACAGAAACACAGCTCTCCAGGGCCATTTAAAGCTGGCAAAAATATAAATATCCCAGCAGTACCTGCTCCACCTGTGGTGGACTCAGCTTCAGTGGGCAAGTACAATCAGCCCCAAA
Source organism: Myiotriccus ornatus (assembly GCA_036023395.1). NCBI lineage: Eukaryota > Metazoa > Chordata > Aves > Passeriformes > Tyrannidae > Myiotriccus > Myiotriccus ornatus. The sequence continues at coordinate 16,533,424 of JAYRBT010000021.1, read as the reverse complement.
GAACAGCCACAAAACCCAGCCCTGGGTTTACAGCCATAACAAGGCACTGGCTTACAGCTAATACAGAGTAAAGGGAATACACACCTAAAACCGAAAACATCATTTAATTTCCCGGCTCTTTCCGCTTCATACAACCACTTCTTACTGATAGTGACATTATTAAGTGATAATCTTTAATCACTTAGGTGGGAATCCAAAACATACCCCGTTGTCACAGACATTCCTTTAACTCAGTGTCAACAAACAGCCCAATCCATACCCACCTGTTTATACAGATTATTACTCCAGTTCCATTATTTAGAACAAGCTGAAGAATTAACAGATATTTCTGATGTGTACTAATTGCTGTCTCCTTGTACTTAACTGCAGCTACAGTATGACTAAAACATCTAATGATAGCAAATATTAAGTATGTTACTTATAACACTGCACCTGTTTTAATCTTAATACATATTGATGTAGTAACATTCATATTGCACTTACTGGCAAAAAGGATTGAACTTATCTAAAATATTAGTGAGTCTCACATGAAAATAGAGTTGAAATATTTGGAGATCCTCCCAGTAATATTCTGACACCTATAAAGATGAAGGCACAGGAGTGCACCCATCCCCAGAAAGAATTCAGCAATAAACCTAAAATATATATGTTCCTCTCCTCTAATTGAAGGGAAATGCAGGTAAAACTGTAGCAATAATTAATGAGGCAAAAGAAACCTCTAGATTAATGAAGCAGTTTAGTTTCATCAGGATCAGGTTTTGTTGTTTAACTCTTACCAAAAATTAAGGCTGCAGGCATGCGATCATAATTCTCAAATAGAAGGGGAAAAAAAATATTTAATGGTATTAGTAACTTTAAAATTAGTCAACAACACATTGTGGAGGGATAAAAATAATTTAACAAAGTCCACTAACGCTATTAATAATTAAAACCCCCTTAATATGTATGTTTCTATGGCTACACTGACTGTGTTTAGAATACAGAAAGCTCTCAAAACATTCCCAGCATTACCAGCTAATATGAAGAGCAGAGATCATTTTGGAATTGATGTTTGGAAAGAACAGTCAAGTCAGTTCAACTGTGAATCATTCATTTCAATTTCAGCCAGAGAAATCAATAGGCAAGAAAACAGATCTCTCATCAATTAGGGCTGTTTTCTCCAGATCTGTCGCTCTGGCCCGTCTGAGGAATTTCCAATTGGCAACACAGTATATCAGCCTTGAACTAAATCTACAGAAAAGAAATCTTAGGAGAAATTATATTAGAAAATTCAGTTGCTAAATTTAGCCCATCTGCAGCACCTTGGAGGGGAAGACGTAGAACTGAAGCTTTGAATTACCCTGTTAAAGAGCCTAAGCTCAAATGCCCCCCCAGCCTCCAGAGGCAACTGCACAGTTTGCAAACGAGGACCATTGTACCTGAAAACTGTGTCTGTCTGCCCTGATTACAGGTGTGAACAGCAGAGAGGAACCAAATTAAAGTCCAGGAGCCCTTTAAAATACAAGACAGCACCTGTCTCCAAAAGAGGTCACCCAAAGACAAGGGACCTCTTTCTGAGCAGCTCTGGCAGCTACACAATATTCAGCAGCACCCAGAGCTTCCCCACAGGCTTTTCGGGGGCTGTTCAAGGGACTGCACTCAGTGCAAGGTGAGTGGCTCCTACCAAACACAGTATTTTTCTACCTATTTCAATAATCAGACATTATAATATCTCCTTTTATGCTACAGGAGACCTGGAGGTGCCCAAATGTCAGAAGAAGTAACTGTTAAACTCCCAGTTCTGTGGCCCACACACACCGTCAAGCAGAGGGAAATGAGGCACCTCAATTCCCCTGAAAACGTGGGCCTTGGTAACTTAAATCTCACTGCTTTCAGAAATAGCCTTTTATATCTACCATTGCCAATATGCTCTTGAAATGCAGAATGACTCTATAAATAATAAAGCAATATTTGAAGACAAATAATGAGTCAGACATTCCTCCCCCCCTTCTCTCTGCTTTCCAGATACATTTGCATGATATAAATTGTATTGAGAAGAACAGAAACTTAAACTTGAGGTGCTTTGTGGGAATACAGAACTGCAAAGCAGCTATTTGTGCAGCCACCCTGAAATCTTCCTGCAGCTTGTTTCCTTCACAAAGAGCAGCAAAAACAACAAGCAACTCAGAGGTGAACCCTGCACAGCAAACTGCACAGGAATGGCTGTGGGTCAGTCCCAGGATACATCTGTGCTCTGCCTCTGATGGTGACCAGGCCCATCCTGCACCAACATCAGAGCCCAAACCATCAGGCAGAACAGCAAGAAGGACACCCTTTCCCTTTGGCCTCTACATCTTGTGACAATTTATGGAATATCACAATGCTTGACAAAAGTTATCAGCAGCTCAATCCTCCGGTGCTGTTAAATCGTTCTGCAACGCTGTAATCTTTTCATTACTTGTCAGGCTCGTTTTGGATGATCTGCAAACTCTTGTCACCTCACTGTCTCCTTTGCCAGATAATTTCTGTTGTGTTAAACAGCACAAATCACTGTAAAGATCCTCAAAAGTATCTACTGGTAAAACCTTCCCTATGAAAATCTATTTCCACACTGATGTTTCAATCTCTTCTAGCCAAAGGAGCCATTTCCTCTCGGTGGGGAAATCCAAGTTTCTCGGTGCATTGATCGGATTTCTCCACACCTTTGACTCCTCCACAGATCTTTATACATTTATGAGGTATGATTTGCCTTCAAAAGATCCACATTGACGTTCACTTCATGATCATTCAGAGGTTTCTCTATTCCAGTGACTGCTACATCTTGGCTTTGCCTGATCACCAGGTGCAGGAATGGGATTTAGGGGGCTGTTGGAGTTCCTAATGCTTTCCAAGGCTTCCTAGGGCGCTTTGTAAAAAGCTGGGATGTGTGTGACACATCCCAGTGCAAGTGGAGCCAAGGCCCACAGGTAGTTCCACGGCACAGTCAGGAGCTGAGCAGTTCCTGGTTTGAGATCTCTTCAAACTTGGTCTTCCCTACTTTATAATATTCATTTTTTTTCTGTTTTGCTCTGACTCCATTCCCCTCGACACTTCATTCTGAGACGCTCCTTCAGACTCCTGTCCCCCTCCTTCTCTGACAGCATCTGCAGAGTGCCACAGCCTCCCTCGCAGGGAACGCTGGTTTCCAAAATACTTGAGAAAAACTTTCCCTGGTGGTAGTTTAGAGTTTACTCTTCCATTTTGACAGGACTTTCACTTTATCAAAGGAGGTTGGGGGATTTTGAAGAGCCCTTTTTTGAACCTCCAGTGGAAACAAAACTGTTTGTATCGGGTTTGTGCTTTTTTTAAAAAAAAAGAATATAATTTATTAACTAATAACTAGGATTCTCAAAACAAACTAAATTAATAAAATTCAGTAATGGTACTATACGACCTTTTTAAATGAAATAATCCATGTGTAATAAATTCTATTGATTCAAATTAATTTTCATGTTGCAGTGACCCTTAGCAAATTCAGCTTCACCCAACAGCACAGTAATAACAGAGCTGATTCATTATGTTTTCCTATTTACACAATTCCATCCTGCTCTGTACTGTTCAGTTCACTGCATGACACTCCTACAGATCCTCATAGTTTCCCCCTTACATAATTAATGGTTTCCCCACTGCTTCTGATTGATTTAACCACAGTTCCAACCCTACAAGGAAGAGCTTCTCCAGTAACATTGGAGGGTTTCCTTGGCAAGTAGGAAAGGATCTGTTGAGGAAAGGCTGCTGTGCCAAACAGCACTCAAGTGGTGATGCTCCCTGATCCATTTTAAGCCCTTTGCCCAGTTTTAACCAAAATTGTCCAAAAACTGTCCAAGACACGAAGTTCCTACAAGTTTAACGTAAATTGTAGCAATGCAAGTGAAAAGACCCACAGCAGGTCAGCTGGAGCTCCAGGGTGTGCTCCCTCTTATCCCTGTTGGAAATGTCAGGGAGCGGAAAATAACACCAGTGGTGCTGAGGGCGCTGTGGGATTGTTTGGGGTCACTGTGCTCGAGGTGTTATCACAGATAAGAGGACCTGGGTTTGTTGCAGGAAACCATTGTTTGTAGGAAAGGAGCTTTCGTCACTTCAATTTCCATGAAAGTGCTTATAATATATTGTGAATCAGGCTGGAACATGAATTTCTGTTAAACTAACATAGCCCCTGAATTCAAGTTGCAGCCACACTCAGCTACATCCACATTTGCTATTTTTTTTTAATTTTAAATATATTAAAACACATGTTATTGGATTATAGGGATCACTACTACTTCCAATTTGCGGACTTCATTGTTGCACAGATTTCCATTATCAAAACCCGTTCACAAGCTCAATTGGAAATGTAAAGCTTAATAGCTTCGTCCATGCTTTGTAGGAATGAAAAGAGAAACTTCTGAAGCAGCTTGAACCTGGATGAAAATCCTATTTTCCAAGAGTACTTGGAAAAACTTCCCTAAAAACACGGTGAATGAAGTTTAACTTGGTATGTGCGTGAGCAGCTTCGTCTACACCTCCCTCCAGCGTCTCTTTTCCCTCCCTACAATCTCCCGGGAGCGCTGGCCTGATCAAAACTCCTTTCCCATTTGAAGGGATCTCAGAGATTAAAATGGAGAAAAAGCACCTACCAAGTCAACAGCATCAACCAAGGAGAGAGCACCTGAAAGTCTGGATGTGTGCGTGTAAGCCTGTCCTGGTTGTTATGTACATGTGGATATAAACCCAGTACAGAGGGCATGGTTCCTGTATTTATATCCCAAATATAGAAATTCCAGCACTTAGCACGACTCCATAACAGCCTCCAAAAATACAGACAACTCGGTGGCCAAACCAAAAAATCAATGCTTTTGATAATTTAACGACAGAACATTAAAAAGGAGGTTGATCCAAAAGCACAATTGTCTGAATTTTTCATTTGCCTTTTCTTAAGCGATATCTCAGTAGCAGAAAGTGATTTTTCTCTTTGGGAGTGAATTTAAAGAAAGTAGATGGTCAAATTAGAGTCTTCTTTTCAAAAGATAAGCGAAAGGAAATTGCTTATTAAAGGGGTTTCTGAAGCTGGAAATTTTAGGTCAACAATGGATCATTGATTAAAATGAAATAATTCCCATTTTCATATATTTGACCCCAAAAGAAAAACAGGTCAATAGAGTAGAGCAACATTTACTTCAAAATGACATATTATTAACTGTGACAAAAGACTTTGTCTTGTCTTTAAATAATGTGAGGCAAAAAAAAAAAAGATGTCTTCATTATCCAGTTTAAGCTGTGAGGATACTCGGGTCGTGTCAGGCAGATGAGGCTCTGCACACACACAGGGGCAGCCCCAGGTTCCCAGCCCTGGTCCTCACAGGAGACCTCAACCACCTCAAAACCTGAGGGGAGGACAAGCAGGACACAAGCACTGCAGGGGCTTCCTGGAGTCCACTGGTGAGATCCTCCTCTGTCTGGACTCAAGTACAAGAGAGGCACGGACCTTCCGGAGCCCTGTGAAGGGCCACGAGGTGAGCAAGGCCCTGGAGCATTCCTGGCTGAGGACAGACCTGAAGGCTCAGGGTGAACCTCCTTGAATGGAAGACAAACAACTGAAGGGAGGGAGCAACGCCCCCAGAACTGGGACTGTTCTCAGGGTGGGGACAAGGGACAATTGTCAGGGACTGGAACACAGGAGGCTCTGTCTGAACATCCCTGAACCTTTTCAGGTTCGTTCAGAGGGTGGCTGGAACAGGTGTCCTGGAGAGGCTGGAGAGTCTCCCACCTTGGAGATACTGAAAAGTCCTCTGGACAAAGGCCCTGCCTCGACAGTGAGGCTGGACAAGGTGACCCCTTCCAACCCGCACCACTCTGTGATGCTGCCCTACCCAGCACAGCTCACTTAACTGCCGAATGTCACAAAGTGCTGAAGATGATTAACCAGATTAACCAGAAAGGTTGAAAAAGGTGCCTTTAGGGGACAGCTGCAAAAGAGCAACAGATGTTTTGGAGAGGAGAAGGGAAAACGTTTATTGAATTAAAACACAGCTGCCATTATAGATATTAGTGTCATACTCCTTTATCCACCCTATTGATCTGTCACTACACATCATGCCAAAATGCAAGAGAAAAATAAATAAGAATCATCTATGTATGATAAAACCAAGAGCAAAACACAGGAAAAAAAAAAAAAGGTTAAAATTAGTTACTAATAATTGAAGAGAACCAGCAGTTAGTCAGAAGGAAGAAAATTGCTATTGTTTCCCAAGTGACAGCTATTTACTCCACCTTATAAATGAGCCATATACAATACATGTAATTTTTCCTTCTGGAAATGCTCTGCCAACCATCTTTTCTTGATACCACTTTAACAAGCCACAGCTGGTAATATCAAATTTGTTGCCAGACCACTCTGCAAAATGCCTTTATTAAAGTATTTCATTAATGGAGGCACCAAGGTTGACAGTATGACAGTATTTAGTTTGTAAATTGGCAGGGATAAGTTAATTTTGTCCCTAAAATGTCATTCATTTGGATATAGCTTTATCTTACACCATAAAGTTGCTAAGAACTGACTGTATAATAAGAAACCAAAGGAATGGCTTGGAATGGAACAGGAAAACGATTGGGTGGAGAAGGTTTAGTGTTCAGATAACAAACAGGTCACATCTGAAGGAGCGTGAACCACTTCACAGCTATCAAATAAATATCTTAATTGATTTAGAGGGAGCTCTGTGTGTTCATGTTCTCCCCCCTGACTTCTACAGTCTGCAGTTGTCATCTTCTTACTAGTGACATATTAACTCAGCACTCTGCTAAGGAACACTGGGTAAGTCTGTTGAATTTCTCATCCTACTTAAAATAAAGTGGTGCCATAAGTAGATTTGTAGGAAAAAAAAATATTACAATTTAAAGGCACCAAACAGAAATGCTGGAACCAACTATCCCATTTTACCAATCCAAGTCTACAGAATTAGGTTCAAATTTGGCCCTACTAAGAATGCAGAGATCAAGTCTTTGCTCTAAAGTATATATTCAATAAGAAAATAACTTTTAGAAACTGGACAGCTTGAGTGGTCATTCCAAACAACTGAATTAAAACAAGACAGAAAAAAAAAAGTCACCCCTGCCTTCATCTGCAGCAAAGTTTGTGAACATCAACTCCTGAGATCACAGTTATCACAAACAGTGTGACAGTTAAACTGTACATACTTTGCTGAACACCTTTAGAGCATAAAATCTCCTGTTTGCTGCTCTCCTCCAGGTCATTAGCGTGATTTATTAGGGAGCAGGAAATGAGGTACTGGATATATCCGTACTGGTCAGAAAATCCAGTTCCATCATTGCCATATAACTGCTTCATCCCCAACAAACTTGTAACCATAGTAACTGGATTAGAAAGTATTCCTGAAATGTTTAAAAATTCCTTTATTCTTATTGACAATGATTCTTATAATTCTTATTGTTTTCTAGTTTTCCGAGGCATCTGCTACTCAAGATTCTTCTGAAGGTCTTAAGGGGTGTATTTTAACGAGGTTTTCCCTCAAAATTGCACCAGCTGAAAGAGAACAAATGTATTCTTTTGTAACTGTTTATGTGATTATAAGTATTTTTCAAAAAGGGAAGTTTGAAGAGAGACCTCTCAGAGAAAAATCTGAAGGGCTGTTTTTCACTTAATGGTTTGTTAGGACATCAAATACATACCCTTTAATGAAAATTAATATGCTGTAGCTTAATAATTCATGTACTTGCATTGAAAGCCCTTTAATTTAATGGAGTGCTGCTCCTTTCATCACATTCCTTGCTGAGGGAGGTTGGTGTTTGTCCATGAAGGTCAAAGTGTGCCGTGCAAGCCAGGAATTTAATCAGATGTCAAACTCTGGCATCTCCAACCGCCCGTTCAGGCCCAGCCCGGCAGATATTGCACATTTTCCACACCACCAGAGTGGAGAACTCCAGGTGTCTGTGGTGTCAGGAGCAGAAGTGGCTGTATTTGGATCATATATTTATCAAACTTTGCGTTCCCTTCTCGGTACTTCTGTTGGAAATTAATTCCTCTTCTCTGGGCACCAGAAACTTTTCTTTTAATCTTACGCCAAAATTTATATCCATTAGTTATTACACCAGTGTATTCCTTTTGCTTCAGTGATTTTTACACTCACTCTGCATTTACAGAAAATGCCTGTGCTGGGCCAAACAAATTGAGCTCGTATATATTTCTACCCAATCTTACTGTACTAGTACCAGAACATGATTTTTTTCTAATCCCAATCTTTTTTTTCTGGCTGGATTTGTAAGAGCTTTATTTATAATGCTTTTTATTCCCTGAGAGCTATTCATCAAGAACACCTTTTTCCCCTCCTCCCACCTTTTCTGTGCACATTTCTACCCTGTTGGCTGCTTGTTTAGATATCCTCAGCTGTGGATGTGTCTTTTCCTGCATGGAATAATAGACATTCTTTAGCAGAATGCTCTCCTTATGCACCAACAGACTGATCCAAGAAACCTGAATTCCTTGTTCCTGAGTAATTCCATCTACTGCTGGAAAAAGCCCCTGACCTTGTGATGCTTCCCAGGAGACAATCATTTCCCACCTCCCTGGTGGCACCACTTCAGCTGTCACTGAAAGACTCTTCCCTTTTGGACAAGTCAGAATTCCTGCTGATACCACCTCCCATTTTCTGAGCATCCTCTTTGGAACAGCACCATCATTCCATCTGAGGTGGCGATGATTCGAAAACAAGTAAATGGATCGTAAAGAATAAAAAAAGCCCAGCAGATTTTTCCCGCAGACCTCAGACCCACGTCTGGCTCTGCTGTGGGAAACACGTTCTGCTTCCACACCGTTTGTAGCAGCTGCCACAAAGATTTAGACCAAGCACTGGGGCTCAGACTTTACCAGCAGCTAGTGAGCAGTCCCACAGATCTCTCTTGGTGCTGGGAAAGCATTTTAGGTATAAATATGTTCTGCACATCATTCCCCTCTCTGCCAGCACACACCATTACCTTCCAGGTGAGATATACCCATCCAAGCAACCAGTTCCTTTCCTCCTCCACTTCTCTTCAGGCTCTCTCTCCCTACCCTCGCATTTACAATCTGACTAATTTTCCAGTAGAACCAAAGCACTACTTAATTCAGCTTTTATTTCACTGATGTTCTTGTTCCTCTCTTGTCTTTCACGTGTCCTCCTCTAACCTATAAACCTTCTCTCCAAGTTCTCTTCACAGGTTGATGGATCATGATCGTCTTTCTCGACACTTCCTTTCAATTTTTTTGCCTGAAGTTTGACATTTTTTACAGCTGCATCTTCAGTCCATAACAATTCTCTTCTGGGAAGCATATAATTTATCCTATATAAATAGTCTCACTAAGATAGCCACTCAGAAAATAGTCAGCTTCCAGCAGCTCTTCCATTCAGTTATCTTTAGCTTCCTCCCCTCTCCAGGTTTTTTTCGACTGCTGCATTAACAGACAAGATGTGTTTTCTCTTTGCCTTAAATTCACAGCTCAGAGGAGGGAAAAAAAAAATAAAAAAAAAACACTTCCTCACAGATCTTAAAGATCTCTATCCTTCTTGTTCGGCTGCACCACTTCTCCTCTTGCACTTTTGTTGGGGTCAGTCCTGCCAGTTCACTGCAGCTGAGAGTCCAGATCAGAGGCAGGAAGGACATTTACAGTTCTGATCCAAAATACCTAAAGAAACACCCCTTCCTTACAGAATGGCAACACAGACAAATAACTTAGACAACGTGTTCACTTACTGTCAAAAAATAAGTTTGTTTTTTAGTCTATTCAACGATCTCCTTCTAAGCCTCATGTGTTTCTCTCTTTCTGTGTTCTGACCTTCCCTGAGCATAAAAATTCCTGCCAATTTTTCCCAGGCCACACATGGCTTCCAGAATTTGCATGCCAGGAATTACAATACTCATTCTTATGAAGGTCGATTCCTTTAAATTAAAGACTGGAATCCTTGATTCATCCTATGTCTATCAGCAGCATGAGAGCAAATCCTTTGAGCCTGCAGAAGGACAGTCTCACTTTGCAGGTGTCCTTCTCTCCTAACCTGTGGAAAAAGGGCTGGAACTTTTTGGCCATCTTCACAGTTACCTTCCTGCTCTTTGATCTCTGCATTAGTGTAAGGATTAAACTGCAAAAGTGCCATCATCCAGTTCATCACCACAGTCAAAGGAGATGAGATTGTCCTCAGGTGGATGCACAGAACCACCGCTCTTAAGTCAGTCTAAGAAGACAGTTCCACAGCCTGGTGGTGAAGAACCTGTCACTGCAGTGACAAGCTAATCCTGCGTCCCACTGCTCTGTTTCTCATTTGGCTTCATGTGGACACATAACCAGAAGAGTAACATATGGAGAGAGACTGCAAATTGAATATCATATCCCTGTGCTACAGCAGCAAGAGCTAAACAAAACACATCCATAACAGTCACGAGTTGCAGCCTGGGCCATCTGGTCACAAAGGCCCATGTTACCAGGATTGGATTCAAATATTTTAATCTCACTGTTTTCCCTCAGGCCTCAAGGACAATATGCAAAATCTTAAATTCTGCTAAAAGGTGAGATTTTTTTCCACTTCCAAACTCAGCATGCCTATGATAGTTATTTAATTACGAGATTCCCTAATGAAGGGAGTGCAAATGGCAAGGCAATAACCCAATTCCTGAGTGGGTTTGCTGGAAAGGCAGGAACAGCACAGGGAACAGCCTCTACACATGTATTTCCTTGTGAAGCTAAATGCTAATTCAAGTTTTTGTAATTAATTTAAACAAAGCAATGTTTCCACTTGTCCAGTGCAGTATCTCCTTCCTGATACACATAACCAACCCTTAATGAATGAAGTCCTCTAAAATCCTTTTTTTTTTGAGTGTGTGGATTTTTTTTTTCTTAATTTTGAAATAAAAATTAACTGATCTCTCCCTTCTCTCCTATTTCTGCACATCTGCCTTGCTCCCAACGAAGTGCTAAAAAGAATTTCAGTTATTGGCTGCTGCAATCTCTTCCAAACAACCTTGTGCTTTTCCAGCCAGCATAGCATGGGGTGGAAAGCAGGAGACAGTCAGGACAGATGCATAAAATGCACTGGTAATTCCCTAAAACAGGCAAAAGAAAGGGAAAATAACACACTGGAAAATTAACTTCTATGTGAACATCCAAACAGAACGAGTCATACCTGAAATTCTCACTATCCTCTAGTTCATTCAGTCAGGAAAGCTTCACAGTCCTTCTCATTTTTGAATTGTTTTCTCTCTTGCCCCAAACGCTGCAGAAACCACAGCTACTGAACACACCTGCAGTGTCCCCCTGCAGGGATCCCAACTGACCAGAGATGGCCACGCTGAAGCTCAAGAGAAATTCATCCACACCACAAGCTGCGATCCAGCAGTCCTGTGGGGTGCCCAGTGCAAGCCCCAAAATATTCTGGAAGAGGAAATGTGTTCCTCGTACAGAAGTGAGCAAATAAATGTGTTTTGTTTTTTTTCAAATCCGTAAACTTCACAACAAACATCTAAATTTAGGTGAGACAGATGATCAGCTTTTTCTACAGTTTGTGCAGGATCCATGAAACAAGT
>JAYRBT010000021.1:16487990-16512628 GCA_036023395.1 Myiotriccus ornatus | reverse complement strand
CCAACCTGGCCTTGGACACTCCCAGGGATGGGGCAGCCACAGCTTCTCTGGGCAACCTGTGCCAGGGCCTCCCCACTGTCACAGGAAAGAGTTTCTTCCTAATATAGACCCTAAATCTACTTTCTTCCAATTTAAAGCCATTATGTCTTGTCCTATCACTACATGCCTTCGTAAATTCTAATTCCAAACACTGATTATTTACCTTGCAATTCTTTTCTAAACTCTGCACAATCCTGTCACCTCCTGCATTCCCAAATAACAACTCACTTTCTATTGCTCCAGGTCTCAGTGTAATTCCTCAAGTCCCATTTTGATTCTGGAAATATTCATTCCTTAACATTCACTTTGAACTTGTTTCCCCTGGTCACTGGTGATACAAAATGAAGCCATCTCAGATTTGCATTTCTTTCTTTTTTTTTAATAACCCTTTTAAGAAAGGAAAGTTAATAGCAATTCCTCATAGTGCCATATTTTAACCCCTGACTTTCTCACTGGGAGCTGACATGACGTGCATGACATTACTACAGCAAATAGATTTGTGTATTCCATAGATCACTCTGGAGCTCGTGAAATCCCACCACAACCCTTCCAGGGCCCTGTCCTCCCCTCCCCTGCCATTTTCCCAATGCACAGCCACCCAAGCCAGTCCAAGGAATGCATAAATTTTCAGATGGCAACAGTGGTCTTTAAAATCCAGTGTGCATGTTGGAAGCAGTGATTCCTGAAGTGGGACAGCAGATACAGAAGCCCAGTTAAGTTCCCAGCAGATCCGGGGTTTCCACATCATTATTTCTCACTTCAAATAAAAGCAGGTCTTTGTTTAAAATGAGAATCCATGACATGTTGGACAGATACACACATTAAACATTATCTCTTCCTTCTCTCGCCATCTATCACTAGTCCTGACTGTCCAGAAAAACATCTTATTTTCCCATGCTCTGAAATCCTCAGGAGGGAATGAGGAATTCAGCTTTTTGGCCTGAGATTTCACAAAACACAAAAAAATCACAATGCAGACACTGACTGTATGACCTACAACCCTCCCCTCTACATTTTGACAGCGTGTCCATCAGCTCGGCACATCCAGTTGAATCCTGCTTTTTGCACAGCACTAATTACATACAGGAGACCCACTTAGGGGCAAACTGCCAGTTACCTCATGCTGGAAAACAAAACAAGGTCCCTTTTATTAATAGTCTGAGCAGTCTGTTTCTAGTTGCTGTAATCAAGGACAGTTTAACTGAGAGGAACTTTCAATACCTTCCATTAGAACTTGTTCACTCTTAAATGCAGTGTAGTACTGCAGTCACACACCTGCACCACTTCCCTCCTCCTTTCCATTAGAGCAGGGCTGTACTGACTTCCCCCCAGCAAAAGGAATGTTCCCTAAGACTGCCAAGCAGGAATGCACGAGGTTTAGAGCTCAGACCTGCACAATAACCCAGCTGGGACTTATCCTATCAGACCTGACCATGCATGCAGGGTGCTCTACAGAGCTGCACTGCCCATGCTTGCCTGCTCAGGAGCTGCCAACCTGACAAATGAAGCACTGGTCTGTGATGAAGACAAAATGCCCACTTAGATCCAGGCTCCAGCAAAGCTCCTCAGTCTCCAAGCTGGGTTTGGAATCTGGTGGAAAGCACGGCAATGGTAGTGCATTAATCCACTTCAGCGCTCGGCCCAGCTCCTCGGAACGAATTAATTAACGGGCATTAACTGAGTCCAAAAAGCTGAAATCACAGTGTATTAATCCACTTCACAATTTGGGCCGTAGTTTTACTCTTCAGTACAAACAAATTAACAGCCAGTAAGTGGCTGACAGCAGCTGCTCGGCTCTGTCCTGTGCTACAATAAAGAGACAGTTCTTGTGGGCAGCTTCTCACCACCCGCTGGTGTTTGTACTGAACTTAGGCTGCGTTTTTCAGGGATGAAAATACAAGATCTAAACATGACCCCTGTTATTTATTTGTTTCCACCCAGTGACTCAATTAAATTCACAGGACAATGCCTCTTAGTTCTAAACCTTCCGTTAGTCTGGACAGTCTCAGACCCACGTGGTATTGTTGAGGAAGGGAGTACCCAGGGGAAGTTCTAACCTAAAAATTCACCTGCAATAAACCAACCTTTTTAAAAATTACTGCTGCCAAGACATGTAAAAAAAACACAGTCATGAACTCAAATTTGACTTGTAGAATCAACTTCTACAGATCCTGTAAAATACACCAGTTAGAAACAGCAACATTAGTGTGGTTTTGCTGTATCTATTTGGGGTGGGAAATCAAAGCTCAGCTTTTTTTTCCTCAGAACATTTCCAAAAGAAAAGTGAAACATGCAGGATGGGACCCAGACATAGGCTTGGAGATCTTGGTGGATTCTCACATTTCTCCTTAATCAAATGCTGGCAATTAAGTCTACTTCAGGAAATTCAAAGATTGTACCTGTCAGGAATCAGAGGCAAATTAATTGCTGTACTGGAACAGATCAATGATTCATGAGCTGTAACATCAAGCTGCTAACAATATTAATTGCCACATACTTCAGAGAAAAGAGCCTAAAATGGCAGCAGTATGGTTTACAGTGGTTTGGAGTTGTTTTTTCTGCTGAAACTCAAGTCAAGCACAGCTTTATAATACACGAAATGTGACACCGATAGTTCTCTGCTGTACATCATTAAAATTCATATGTTTGGATCTGAGCATTCTGCCCTAACAATCTGCAGCCATAGGAGCATGGAAAGATTTATATTCCTTGCTTCACACCTGTTGACCTTTAACTGAGCATCTCTGGGGGTTGAGAACAGTCCCCACCCACACAAGCACCAAGTGAATAGGTTTTATTAAAGTTTGCTGGCCGGGAGAAGACAGATCCAAACTTACTCCCCTGCATTTGTTTGGCAACTCCATTGTTACTTGTTTTTGGAGTGTTGGCCATGTGCTACCTACTCTGGCTTTCTGAACAGTGGGAAGCAGCATCCAAGATTATTAAAAAGAAATAATAGTCTCAGAACTGTCAGAGCAGGGTTGGAACACTCCATAGCTCCCTGTTGACTCCGGTGGAGTGACTGAGCAGGGACAGACAGCCCAGCAGCCAAAGCATCCACAGGGGACAGAGGAGGCACAGGTTCAGTATTGTTCTAATAATTGCTTCCAGAGACCTTCAGTGAATCGTGTTATTTTAACACTTACACTTCACAGGCCTCTTGATTTCTAATCCACTGTGTTTCTGAGAAAGAAGCGATACATTCAAATGCATTCAAAAAAAAAACTGGGCTCTGACCAAAACAGAATATTATCCACCTTTTATTTCCACTTTACCTTTTTGTTCGTATTTCATATCTGTTCAGTTCTGTCAGAAAAGCTCTATTTTTATCTATACACATTTCCTTGCTCCCAAAGTAACTGAAGTCATTAAAGCTGGACCTGTGATGTCTGCTGCCTCTACTGACATATTGGAATTTAAACAAGACAATTCTAGAATCAAAAACCTGAGTTCTCACAGCTTGAGCTAAATCAGCACAATGTCTCTGCTCCTCATAATTATCCATCATGCAGCCAGCCCCAGAAGAATCTCGACTGGACTGTATTTAAATGGCTTTATGAATTTGTAAGATGAATACTTTGGTTCTCACTGCACATGCCAAGTACAAATGTTCTGCCTCAAAATGTGCCCAAAGACCCATTGTGTCTGTCAGATCATGCACAGCATGTTGCTACAATAACGTAGCAGAATTTCCGAGGAATGTAAGAAAATTAATTCTACTCTGTACTATTCAGCTTCCTTCACACCATTCCCTGAGGTATCTGAGGGGAGCTCTGCTCCAAAATCAACCCTTCAGCTCAGTGCTCAAGGCTCCGGTTGCTGTTGCCTGACCATTACACAGTGGAGTAAAGTGCAGTTTCTTAGCTCAAAATAGCTTTATTTTGTTTAACTTCTCTAATGCAAGTTAATAAATTGCAGCATTCATAATTTGATACGTCTTTGGTCCTGTCTCAGTTTACAAACTGTCCATTAACAGACCCTGAAATCTGTGAACAAATACATTATCTACCATTATACGCAAGTTTCTCAGATGAGTAATTTTTGATCTTCAGATTGCTCAGGCAGTTGCTTGGAAACATTTGTCTGTATTAGTTACACAAGTCATGTGGTATTATTTGTCTTTCCAGATTGGAGGGCTCCTGTGAATAAGCAACAGAGCATGAAATGCAAATTTCATGATATAAAATTCAGACCTTGCTTTTGGCAAGGATTTGATTTATTACATTTACAGCACAAGATGAAAACAAAAAGGTTATCTCTGTGATCTGAATGACTTGACAGGGGAAGCAATGCCTGTGTCAATTGGAGAAGCAGTGGCTTAAATTACAAAACCAAAAGAAATTTTAAAAAGATGAAATGAGGTTTGGAATAGTTATGTTATGGATTGAAATGATTCCATTGGTTGAAATGATTCCATGCAATGGAACCTCTTCTGTTGATTTGTACTGTCCAAGGAATAATGTTTTTCTAGATTTAAACATAGGTAGGTCAGAAAAAAATCATGGGGACCCAATTAAATTATTATTTTACTTTTTTTAGAGTTTTGAGCAAGTAAAGAAAGAGAAGCAAGTATTTTTGTTCATATTGATAGTAAGAGCCTGGTGTCATTCAATAAGGCTGAAAAAAGTATTCCCTTGTATTTTACTGTAGATTAGTGTAGAATAATTTTTTCTGCTGATGATTTTATCAGTATGAAAGCTTTGGAAACTCACACATTTTTTCTTTTAACTTTGCCAAAGAACCACTTGTGTTTGCCTAAGTGTCTCTACCCTGATGGCAGTGTTTTTTCCTCTCTATCGGATGCAACAACTTATAAAATCAAAATCATTGGTTTGAAACTGAATATAAAATTTTACAGGCAGAGACTGGTTCTTTCAGTTGAAAGGAACCAAATATGGTAAAACAATGTTACTGAGCACACTCAGACTGAGATCCAGGCCACTTCTACAGACCCTAAAGCCTACATTCAAAATGTAGCCAATGAACCAAACAAACCCTGGAGGGGGAAGTACTGCTGAAACGATGAAGAGAAAGTTAGAAAACAATGGGTTTCATTTCCCCCCTCCCCCCGATTAATATTTAGACTCAGGCTAAAAGGACAGTAAAACCACTGGCAAAGAAGAAAATACATCTGAGTTTTTTCTGGGTTCTAATTCCGCAAGGGAATACAAAAGTATTGGCTCTGATTTTCAGCAAGGCTTGTGATAGTTTACAGAAATGCATCCCCTTCCACTGCTGAGGGAAGTCTGTGACTAACTCTGCTGGTGCTCCCTTTCGGGACAGCATCTTTGCTAGGAACAAATGCCAGTGGTCCCAAAGGGCAGCTGAAGGCTGACATCAGAGCAAAATATTTGTGCCACCCGTGATTTAAAACAGGCTTAGTTTTGAGTGGACTATGACTAAGCCATGATTAAGATCAAATCCTTCTGCTCGTAGAGACAGTGCTGAGTGAGGGTGAAATATGTACATGCAGTCCTTGGTTACTGTTTAGTGCTCTGTCTCATAAATCCCAGGAAGGCACTCCATGAACCCAGCCAGGAGTTGTGTCACACTCTGGGCACTTCCCCACAGTCCAGCCAAATGCCAAGGGGTTATTAATGAAC
The DNA here is from genome assembly GCA_036023395.1 of Myiotriccus ornatus. Classification (NCBI taxonomy): domain Eukaryota; kingdom Metazoa; phylum Chordata; class Aves; order Passeriformes; family Tyrannidae; genus Myiotriccus; species Myiotriccus ornatus. The sequence continues at coordinate 16,506,986 of JAYRBT010000021.1, read as the reverse complement.
TATTCAAACACTAAATATGAATTTGATTAGAAAACAACGTTGTAAATCTTTATTTTAGCAAAAACAAACTCTTCACAACCCCAAAGCTCTCCACTGTACCTTTTCCCTGTTTGTATAAAAATGCACACGTTTCCTAAATACCAAAAATTTCTTCTTTTCCTGTCTGCCTCCATCTCTGACACACATCTCAGCCAGATCAGGCTCATCCATTTCCAAGAGTACATTGCTCCCTTCATAACTGCACACAGAAACTCGCTGTAAGGAATATCAGCTTATAAATTGCCCCCCTTTGCCTGTGCTTTAAATAAGGCAGGAAAAAAAAAATAAATAAAAGAACCAACATCCAGGGCTAAGATTAAAAGCTGGATTCATATTAAAGAATGGTGCCTTTTTACCATTGAAAGTGAAGCTGTAGATTATTTTGTGCTGATAAAGTACTACAGTGGGCAAAGAACTTTCTCATAATGAACACTGCTGTAAAACAATTTATCTACAAGAAAGGAAACAAGTTTGCATAATCCATTTATGGTTGATGCAGCTTTAGAGGAATTTGCTGTATAAATATATCTCACCCTGGGGAATTGTTTTGCCAAAATAACTAATGAAAGTGTTTGAACAACTTAACACTGATAATTAATAGGATTTTTCAGTATCACAATGGAAATGACATCTTCCCATGTATGTTAACCATCTCACCAGTGAAGAGACAATAACTTGGCAGACTCCAAGAGCCAAACACATCAGAGAGCAGAAAATTAATGACTTAACACTTGCAAAAACGCTAAGTTGGTGACGTGTTTTAATTGATCCTCAAAAGGTGTTTAAAAGCACTTTCTTAAAAAACATTGCATAGCTCAGTGATTATCAATTTTTTTAAAAAAAATCTTAATTTATAGCTCCTCAGTCGTTCAGCTGACATGAGTAATATTCTGCCATCGTGCCGAAAGCTTTGACTAAACATAATCAAGTCCCGTTATGTTGTTTCACACTTTGCTGGCAATCACAAGTTATGGTTTAGGTTTAGGTGTCAATATTTAATCCTCAGGAAGGATCCCAGTCTCATCAATTATGCCTTGCCAACTGCACTTCTGGGGAGACTTAAAACTTACAGTGAACCTCACCTGCTTTTGTGGGCACAGAATTATTTCTGTTATGCTTTGTGGCAATGTTGGCTGCCAAAAAAAGGTTGTCCTAAAATCCCCGTGTGACAAAAATCAATTTTCAGATGCAAATGAGGGTGCCATAGGTGACATTTTTCATACCCAATAAATTGCCTGTCTGTGGCTTTGAACTAATGGACACATAAACAAGAGAGATTGGTGCCAAGGTATTGCATTATAATCTTAGCGGAGTTTTATGAGACTCCTGCTACAGGCTGCAAAGAGAAAATAAAGCAGAGGGAGGGGGAATGAACAATATGAGGAAACCTGTAAGAGTAGATATTCTTTTACACTCTTTTTTTTAATTTCTTTTTCCTGAGCTCTGATTTCCCATCTGGCTACTTCAGGCCCCCCCTCTTTTATTTTTAATTTTAGGGCTCTTCATGACCCCTTCTGTTTGCCACAACTTTTACCTCATTTTCATCTTCCACATCTCCACTTCTCTGGCCTTTACCTCTCTTCCCAGTTCCTCTCCTAGAAAATTCATAAAACCAAGTTTCCTTCCTGTTATTCATTTTTAATTCTAACAGCACTGTTCCCACCTATTTCCACCTCCTTGAGGTGACATTTAAAGTTCTTTAAGGAAATACAAGAAATACACTGAAACTATCATTACCTTTAAAGACAATAAAGACTTGAAGTGAACTCTCTGCTCGTGTCTGACACGGCCACACTTCAAAACCATGGGGAGATCAGCATTTCCACAAAACAAATAGCAGGGTTTTCACAGGCTTGTCTGAAGCTTATCCTGAATAATCACAAACTTCTTGAGCCTGCACATTTAGGAGTCCTGTGAGATACTTACCCTTGCAATACAAATAGAAACAAGATAAAAACAATACTTTTATGCCATGTTGATAGTGTTGTTTCCAACTGTAGCTGAAATGAAAGATATGATTACATAATAGCTTCTCAAGCCTCCTCAAAAGATTTAAGTAAAGTTCAAATCTTAAGCTTTTGAAACTTTAATCTTGAAATAACGAACAATCTTTTGGTTATTTCACATTTTTCTCCTGTTAGGAAAACATGAACAATACCAAAACGACACAGAACTGAATCCTTCATCAGACTTATCCCCATGCATATCCAGTTGCAAAACCTGAATAATAATTTTGGGAAAAGATTTTAAAAAATACCCACTCCAACCCCTCATCCTGGCATCCTTAATGCATTACACTATTGCTGCTGGTTCTCCTGAGTTGTGTTGTGAGTTCTGCTTGTTTGGGGGTAGGAGGGAGAAAATGGGACTTTTTTGCTGCGCCCTCCCGAAAAATCAGAGCCCTCTGAAGTCAAGGAACCACTGCTCCTTTCCTTTGCCCATCAACATCATGTTCAGAGCTCAAGGAGCGTTTGGACGACGCTCTCAGGCACGTGGTGGGATTTTCGGGGTGTGGGACTTGGATCCTTGTGGGTCCCTTCCGCCTCAGAACATTCTGTGACTCTGTGACCATCAGCAGGACAGGGAGGCAGGACAGGCATCTCGTACTGTGCAGGCACAGCTTTGAGAACAGAGTTTTGAACTTGTGTTTATGCCACTTGTCTGCTTGGCCAAACCCCCCCAGCGTGTCCCTCAGGGGCAACAGTTTGTTGCCATTGCCAGAGCAACGCCTGGCAGGGCGTGCACGTGGAATCCTGGGCAGCAGGCCACAGCCATCCCCACCCTGTCCTGAACACTGAAACTGTGGTGGAAAGTATGAAACATCCCGTTCCCTGCCTTTTAAGGTCACCACAGAAATTTGCTCCTCCAGCTCCCTCATTTACAAGGCTCCTCTCTCTGCCTTCCGGGCTTGTTACCCGTGCAGAACATCCAGAGAGCAAGGGGTTTAATTCCAAAAGTCCACAGGGGACTCCAGTGGCCGAACTCCCCGATCAGGTTAATTGTCTGCATCGCTGCTGCTAGAGCAGAGTGTCTAGCAGGAAATTCCCAGGCGGTGGAGAATTCCCTGCCAGTAAATCTGCACCAAAATGAGTACCACAGCCTGTTCATCCTCTCCCACCACCCAAGGTACTTCAGGGCTGCTCACAACTGAGCTCCATTTTACGCTGTTTTACAGTTCTTCCTTTCTGGAAGCAGCTTTAAGTTATATGGATGAAAAGATCTACCCATAAGGATACCCAATAGACCCCAGGATTTTAAGATTTTTTTTCTGACACTGAGCCATATTTGACCAGCTCATAACTCCCAGCAGCAGGAGACATCAGCCAAGAGATTAATTGGACAAGATTCAACGATTTATCTGTGTAAAACAGCAGCAAAACAGAAACTGGAATAACTTCCTAGACACCAGCTATATTCACTGAGAGTATATCAGAGGCAAAAGATTTACAAAGAAGTTCAGTGGAAAAAGTGTGAGAGCTGGTTCTACATTTCTGATCTCCCCTGGTCTGTCCAAAGCTATTAATTTATACAAGAAGTTAAATTAAAAATAGAAGGTATAATGCAGCAGGTTTTATGGATCTTCGCTACGTGTAGAACCTTAGGGCTCAGCGTACTTTCATTGGAGGTAATTGTATCCCACGTGTAAATATTAAAAACTTAAATAAACCAGGAGAAATTGATTTGGACTTGCTTAAAGGTTCCTATAAATAGCCTTCTAATATGTCACTTTTCCAGGTGTCTGCTCTGTTGACAGTTACTATAAAACAGAGCATTCCAGTTTCCCTGGAGTGAACATGAAACAGTCACCTAAGGGAAACCTTTCATAATTAGAACAAGGCAGGTACTAAACCTATCCTGTGGCTTATCTCTGTATTTGTGGCTGGAGTTCATTAACTTGTCACCACTGATTCCTTTTGAATAGGAAAGTGAAATGAAAAAATGACGTGCAAATCAATATCAACTGGAAAAGCCTTGTTCTCATTTAGAGCAGTGTCAGATATGAAATATTGGGAATCAAAACGAAAATTTCTGCTGGAAAAACATGCTTAGTAAAGCCATTTTTTAATAAGAGAATTATTACAGTGAATTAAGCTAGTTCTCATCCCATGATAAAAGTTACAGCATGTTAGAAGTTAAATCTCCTAAACACCTTTTTGTTTTGTTCTGTTTTCAGGTATCTTAAAAAATTAGGCTTAATAAATGGAAGAAGAACTTCAGAATACATAATTCATGCTCATTAGTTGGCACAAAATCTCACGTATGTCTAGAGAGAGACAGACATCTGCTAAAGGACTTCCACAGAACTCAGCATTAACATCTCAAGTCCACTGATATTTTGGAAAAATACACTTCACATGTGTAAATCACACTATTATCTGAAGGGATTACAAATTAGTCTGCCTGGTCTAGATAATAATTATAATAATGGGGTGCCAAAGGCCGAAGGAAATTTGTTGCAGCTGAGCACAAGGTAAAGGCAAAGATCTGCTGGGATATCCCGATATCTGCTCAATTCTCATTACTGTCTAGAGAGGAACAAAGCCAGGCAGCTCCACCTGGAAACCTCAGGCCATGCCAAGCCCTCCAAGAAGCCACTGCATGGAGTTAACATGGAGTTAACCCAAAGCATCCAATGTAACAGCCTTCGTTCCAAAATCACCAGGTCTGTGCCAGCAAAAGGTAAGAGTCCCTGTTACCCTGTGTCTGAATATCTCACCTTTAATGCACTTGTTGAGTATCCCCACTTTACACACAGAAATTGGAGGCAGAGAGGTATCAAAGTGAAGATTGCCAGAACTGACCCTTCCTCTTTTGTCCAAATTTTGTTTCTTTCTGGGAGCTCTTTGGGCAGATGCTGAATTTGCTGCGTGTGTGAACAAGCTCTCAAGCCACAATCTTTCTCAGTGCCCCTATAATGCTCCAGCAGAGGGAAGGAGAAATCATGCCAATGCAGAATGGTTCTGCTCCCTCCATTCCCCTAAACACACACTCTCACACTGGAAACCAGAGTCTTATCTTCCTGTTGTCTAAAGTCAAGATTAATTCATGCTATTTTCTCATTTTATAGTTGTAAAGACTGAGTCTTAATCAAGTCACTTATCTAATTCACAGTTGTTCAGAAGCACATTTTCCATTAATGAAACGGTCCTAAGTGCAGCCTAATGCTCTGAGTGCCAACAAAAAGAAAAGACACAATAATTACCAGCACTGACAAGGAATCCAGAAAGCCATTAAACAAAACCAATCATTTCTCCCCCTCTCAGCCCTCTAACTATAACTATCCCATGTTTTCATACCTCTAGAAGTTACAGTAATTATTTGACTCAAGTAAACCAGCTACTTTTCTGTTTGGTAGACAAAAATTAAAGGAACTCTTTCCCTTTTATACTTCTAATATATTTCCCATCTTTTTCCTCTAATTGAATTAAATATGACATGTTAAAGAAGGAAACATTTCCATTTGGGATACAGATGATTGAACTTCTCTGGCAGATGTTAAATTTAATAAACATCATAAGACTGAGCAGAATCTGCTTTCATTTATTTACAAATTTCAGATATAATTTTAAAGCAATTACAGTCAGTACACAAAATCTGGGATTAAAAGCCACCGAATAAATGTGAAACTTCTGAGATCCTCTGAAGAGCTGCTTGATCAAAAAAGCATTAATTTTGCAGGGATCCAGCTGAAGGCAGAAGCGACATTAAAAATAACTGAAGAGATTATTTTTTCCCCCCTGTTTCATAGACACAAAATATAACTGGCAGACTGTGACTACCCACCAACATTATGCACAATTAATATTACATATATCAACTTGATGCTAATAGTATCCAACAGAAAGGACTATTCCATATGATGGTCCCACTAATGCATTCAGGTTTCCTGGCAATTAAACAACACGGGAGCACTAACAATTAACATCAAGGTCACCCTCAAATAAATTTTGATTTGGACACTCCTCACAGCAGATTTATGAGTAGATTCAAAGCTCATTAAAGTCGGTGGAACGGCTCCTGTTGCCTTAATGGGGATTGCATTTGGTGCTCTGCTTTCTGTGTTCTCCTGTGACAGATTAATTACACGGTTTTGTGGATAATCTTGCCTAAAATCACCCTTGTAACTTAAAGGTCCGAGTCTTACCTCACACATCCATGGAGCTTTGGCAGCAATGAGTTTGAGATTTACAGATGTGAGATTCCCTGCCTTCGACCTTTAATCTTTAAACTGAAGTTCTAACATCCCCTGCCCTTTCCTGAACTCCTGATCTGAGGGTCAAAATGAAGTGTAAGAGACTTTTCTGACTGGAATGACCATCAGCTTCAAAAAGATGGTTGTTGGGAGAGAGGAGAGGAGAGAAAACCACGTAAGGACAACACAACACAGCAGCACAGAGAACATAAAGTTGTCTGCAGATAAAGCCAGAAAGTTCTTTAAGCTGCCCCTGCTCAGCAACATGGGGGATAAGGACACAGTCTGAGCTATCCACAGAAGAGCTGACAGTTTTTCTCTTGAGGTATTAAAGTCTCTCTTGTAAGATATTTCACATAATAAGTAATTAAAGTTTACAGACATAGCTGGAAATGAAATACATGTGAGCAGTTGCAATGAACTCTCAGTATGGAGGTTCAGGTTTTGATGTAATCAATGACAGTAAATGAATGAGTCCAGGACTGTTGACTGAGGCAGCACCAAAACAAATCCCCAACTCCTAAATCGAGAATTCAGTCTGGTTTTATTTCTAGCAGGTGACTGTGCTGCAAAGGGCTGGCAGGATTAACGTCTGCCAAAGCACACATGGAATATTAGTGTAATAATCACCTTAATCTACAGCAGGAGTTTCTAGTTTGCAGCAAGAACAGCAATAAGAACAGATCTAGTCCGAATTTTCTTGTTGCCAGAGGCTGTCAGGCTGGAGCACGTTCACTGAGTAACCTGGTCCCACCAGGGACTGTGTCACCAACACAGCCTTTCAGCAGTCATTAGTCTCTTATCAAACAGAAGAGGCTGAATTTTTATTTCATCTCCAGGGAAAAGAAAAAAAGTCACAGATATGAGAATATTCTCTTGTGCAGAGAGAAAACTGCAATGCCCAGGATTTGTCAGCCAATCAGGAATTTTGAATTTAGTGGATTTTTTGTTAGTGAATTCAACAATATCCAAATCAAAAGTTATGACTCAGGAGAGCACTCAAGTGTCCTATTTCCTAGGGGGGCTGTGCTGCTTCACCACCACACTGCTGTGCTCCAAGGGAACCCTCTGCACTCTGACACAGCCTCTGAAACCATGAGCAGTGCAAACACTAACAGATTTCTTACTAGCATTTCTTTTTTGGGTTGGTCAAAAAGTCAGCTGATAGTAATGCACACTGATGTCAGTGCATATGTAAAATCATCTCCTAGCACAGCCCGGTGCTTCTTGGGATCCCACCAGTGAGATCCCCATACAAAGGACTTCTAAGTCAATATCTGAGAATGAAAGTTTGGTACAGTCTTCTACATTTAAAAAAAAAAAAATAAAAAATTGTACTATCACCTGTCTTCCAGGTGATTAGGGAATAAATCTTCATAAAGCAAAACAGTGCTGAGTACTGTAAAAGAACCCCCATGGTTATTTAATATGTTAACATACAGCATCAAATGGAGTCTAGAAGAATTCAAAAAAGATAAATTGGATGTGATGTTCCTCATTAGCAAAGTCCATAAAGCACCATAAAATCCTGTAATTTATAGGTTTATACTCTTGGGAGATATGAGTAACCTGAAGACAAAGTTCACACACACAAATAGGATTCTAAACTTCCCTTTGTGAATACACAGGTTGTGTTACAACATCACTGACCACTTCAAAGAAACAAACCAAACCAGTTCATCCACAGAGCCCTGACATTCCCTGTAGAACAGGGTGCTTGGCCACATAAAATGTTCAGATCTCCAGTGGCATTGGTACCAAAATCAAGTGAAGTACTCACAGTATTGTCCTAAGATCACACAACTCAGTCCACAAGAAGGCTGGTTGACCAAAAGCTAGATCTAGCTCTTGTTTTAAAAGCATTATAGCCCATTCCTTGTCTTGAAAACCTCCATATAATAAATCTGTGGTCCATTTATCTCAGAACCACAAGGTAATTCCAAAGACAGAAAAGAAAAAGAAGACAAAAGGATCTCAAGAGACCTTCCTGCTGAGTTGGAACTTGGGCCAAATGGTTCAACAAGGATTGGACACCACCAACCACGAGGGTGTTTGCTGACTTGCAGGTAAGTTGAGGTGGATGTTCTCACAGGTGCTGACTGAATGATTTTGTGTTGTTGGAACTTGACTCAAACCAGTCACCAGAGCAAATACTACAAATATTTTAGCACATCTATTCCTACTCACCAGGAAGCTGCTTCTTTACTGCTGTGCACCAGCCCACAGCCACAGTGAGGTCGGTGAGAAACTGGGGGCCAAATCCAGTCTCTCCTTCACTACAGTAAAACCATCTGCCAGTCGTCCTAACTGAGAATCCGTCAGTTCAACAGAAATGAAGGACACTTGGGAATGTCATCAGTACCAAAATTATCAGCAGAACTGACCACTGGCCAGCTCAAACCAACCTGCTGCCCCTCCACTCCCTTCCTGTGCAATCACTACCCCAGGGGCCTTCTCAGTAAGAGGGACAAACTGTATAAACTAACTAGTAAAACTGTTCTTTTCTAAGATGGATCAACTGCTTAATGCAAAGGTTATTTGGTTTTATTTGGTGTGATATGAGTGAGGAGCTGGATGATTAATAACTCCTAGGTGACTGTAAGCATTAGTGGAGTTGCTTATTATGGAGATACCAAATTATATTAAGCTTTAATTTTGTCATTCTTCAACTCGCCGAGTTATTCCAGGTACTTGGAAAAAAAAAACTGGCTGCAAAATAAGATGCAAGGGAATAATGGTTAAAGCAACCAAATTGTAAGGATCAACAAATAAGGAATTTTAGGTCCAAAAGGAGTCATCTGTCCTTGCAACAGCAGAATCAATTCCTGGGGGAGGACAAATGTAGATTTTTATCCTGTGATGCTCCATTAAATGCTTAAGATGTGTGCTGAGATAGGTGTTACTGTAATAACCATAATAAATGTTCCTTCAGGTTTGTGAAAGTCAGCATGGAACTATTGGGGCAATCATTAGGGATTATTATTGATGTCTCTGATGGAGAGAAATGACTAAACTCTTACTCAGGGAATCATCTTTTCATGTGAATAATTTCTCCTATTATGGCTCTTTCTCAAATCCACGCTGCTTCTGGAAGCTGATGGAAAAGCTTATAGCGGGGAAAAAACAGCAATGTTTTGTGTCTCTGACACCAAGAAAAGAACCTTGAGTTTAGTTTTGAACACTACTTCGTTTGATTTCCTCTTGGAATTGTCTCTGTTCCTTAATAAATGTGAGGCCTCACGGGTGGAACTGGGGGAGTTGTCACACCCCAGGTGCATCATTCCCACATTGTGGATGAGAGAACAACCACGGAGGAAAGGCACAATTTTTCTTCTCTACCATAAGTCTCACATGTTCTTCTGGTGTCTGTAACATCTCTTTTTCACTATGGATTTGAGGACATCAAGGCTGCCATGGCAATTTTAGTATCATATCAAAATCACCAGGTCCTTTTCCCTAATCCCTCATTTCAAAAGACTCTGTTCCTATCCCGAGGTGTAAAAGTATTATGAAATAAGTATCAAAAATAAAGATATCTAGACAAACACCTTTCTTGACAGATGCATATAGACTTGCACACACACATTCTGTCTCTGTGTACTTAATCGTTTCACTTTAAGGATCTTACAGGATGAAAGCTGCTTTATAAATGAAAGATATTACATATCCTAAGAGACATCTACTTATCCTTTATGATCTTGCTTAATGTCCTACTAAATCATGCTTAGCCTGTTGCTTTCCTACTTATTATCCTCATTTACTACAATAAATTTAAGATTTAAACCTTTTACAAGTGGTTTCTTTACATGTTCCCCACATCACTGGCACAAGTTTCCACACAAGTCCATCAGTCTCTGAAGATTAATGCATAGGATTGGCATAGTTTTGTCTATCCCAGAATACTTCCAGGCTGGATTCAGAACAATAAAAACTTGAAAAAATTTTATGTAAATTCATCATGGTTTATCACTAATCGACAAAATTTAGTGGATTTTTTTTTTTTAAATGGATAAAGGACAAGTAGTGTCATAGCTCATAAAGAGAAGCTCACTCAGTTGAAAATGTCTTTCCACAACAAAAAAAGTTTTGGGACCCAGAGGTAAACAGGTATTTTCTTGACATCCTGTGCCAGGATGAACTTGGGCCCTTCAGCAACCCTTGAATAATTGCCCTCTTTGAGATTGCCATTAGGTCTTATGGATGGAGGACAAGACCTGAGTGTGTTTTCAAAGAAAATAGAGTAAAATTGGTTGCATTCCAGAACTGCATCTGGTTCTGAGTTTCTATGAAAACCTTAAGTGTACAGCAGAAGCACAGCAAGTGAGAGTGTTCTAGGCATAGTACCTGTTGCAGCAGGGAGAAGAACTAAGTGAGCAGCGTAAATGCTGCTCAGGGCTGAAAAGAATTACGATTTTAGCTGTTTTCAATAAAATGTTTTCATTACAAAGAATTTTGCCTGACATCTTACATTACTCTGTAAATAATCTGAAATAATTAACAAAGCTGGTTTCAAAAATAATCTAATTTCCCCTTTGAATCACTGTTAAACATATCTGATACTTGCCTAAGCTCTGCTTGCTGCTGAAGAGCACAAAGTCCCTTTTCCTGGATAAATACATCCCTGGTTCACATAAAATCTGAATGTAGATTACTCAGAGAGAAAAGCACTGAATGCTCACAGAAGTTAACACCTTGTTTCACAGTCAATTATTCACGTTTCCAGTCTATAAGACCATTTTTCTCTCCTTAAATAACCAAGTGCTCCTCATTTACATGCTGCAGTTGCTCACTGAGGGAAATAGAAGGAAAGTGAGCCCACACATTTGATCTAAGCACTTACACATCCAGTGAATAAACCTGCGAGTCACACTCTGTCCGAGAAAGGAACATTACACTAATGAAAGCCACCAGTAGCTCCTGTTCTTTATAGCATTTACGCTGGCATTCAACACAATATGTAATTGTTGCCATGGCAACTGCCACATCTCTTGGCACCATAATAATTCCCAGATAAATGGATCTTTGTCAGAGCAAACTCCAAAGGCACTGTATATGAAACCTGTGCTTCTCTGGGGCTGGGAATCCGCAGCGTTAAGCTGGAAGGATAAATTCAGCCCGGGGCCTGAGGAAGCACCAGCCTGTCAGCAGAGGGGAGGGGAGGCTGTGGGTGGAAAATCAGAATTGCTGTGCCATGGGACTCACAGGGTCACCCAGAAACTGCCCAGTGAAGGGGTGTGGGAGCCACGTCCACCCAGGGCTGCCAGACACAGCCCCTGCTTCCAGGGTTGGATCTGAAGCCTGCTGGAATCTGATTATTTCAGCAGGTTCTGGATCCGGCTGAAGGATAAAAAGGGATAGTAGGTGACTGGAATTTCTATGGAAAAGAGTGGTTAAGGAGCTTTCTTATATAAAAGGAGCTCTTTGTTGTTTCCCTGACAGCAAGTGGTCTGCATAGAGGATATTTATAAAACTATAGTCAAAAAGGCAGCTAACTGGTAATACAGAATGACCCGCTGATGAGAATAAGTTCTTGCTTTCATTGACATTAATTAAGATGTATTCTGTGAAACCTGAAATGTAGCACTGCAGATTTTAAAGTTAAAAAAAAAAGCATCCATTCAAGGTTGGTAAAGCAGGGAAAAGTCATTTACCAAAATACTATCAACACAAAGGTATTAAATTCTAAAATCACTTGTACCTCAGCTTTTAATGCATAAATTCCAAGTCAATATGTGTTTGCAGTGAGATAACAAAAATAACACAAGTGATAACAACTTAATAACTTAATGTCTAGAAGAATGTTAGGATGTTAAACTCTCTGCCAAACTGAACACAAACGTGATAAAATTACTTTTCTTTTGTTTGTTCTGTAAGAAAATCCTTCTTTCTATCCCTGAAGGACACCTTCCTATCCAAAGGCAAAAGTTCTCCACAGCTCTTCTGAAAATGGTATTCTGTACACTGTTTTGATCAGTATAATAACTCATAAACGTGTCGTAGGTATTGATGCACCCCTGTGACTTACTCTATTTTGTGCCTCAAAATGAAATGCAAAACGGGGTGTTTTATTTATGCAGCGCGTCGCTCTCCGCAGCAACTGCTCTGTGCAAAACCTAATAACACGGAACTCTTGGAGCCTGCTTGTCAATACCTCACACGAGAGTCCATCTTCATACTCTGCACAGTCATTTTCAGCCTATTTGGAATTCTATTCCCAACTGAAAAATGCTAATATACGTTAATGGGAACGACTGCCTGCTGTATCAGAGAGGCTGATTCTTGGTCTTATTTTCCAAATAACTTATTGAATTGCCAGATGACGAAACTCAACTATTCACACTTCCTCGCCTGAATATTTTTTTATTTTTTTCCATGAGAGAATCCTGATTCATAGGATTATTGATCCGTTATCAGCAGTTCTAAGGCAGAAAGCCACACATGCAGGATTGAAGGCTCTGGGCGCTTTTTATCTCACATCCATAATATTTGCAATCTCTATCCTTTGGGGATAAAAGCAGAGAGCAAGGCACGGACAAGAAATGCTAACACTCAGATCCAAGGAGCTTAGTTTCATGATTTCTTGTTTGAGACTTTAGGAAACAGAGGCACAGGCAGAAAGCAGCTCGCACAAACATCTCCATCCAGGCAGCAGCCGGGGATGAATCAGAACTTGGGGCTGCAAGGCGGCTGAGGAAGTTTTTGGCCAGGCTGCTGAGGCTCCTCCTGTCCCTGCTCTAACAAACACAGTTGGGAAAAGCAACGGTTTGGCAAGAGGAAAAGCAGCAGCAGCCTGTCAGCCCAGCCCCTGGCTGGTGCAAAGTGCACTGGACAGAGTAGCAGGGCGAGGGCAACTCCATTTCCTTCAGTCTGAGCTACTGCTGGAGATGGTTTTAAACTCTGCCTACAACATGCTGTCTCGGGGTGTGCTCCTCACTCTTATCTCTGCTTTTCTCTCTCCTAGTCCTTTCCTATCTAGTGCCTGAGAAAACTGTCCTGAGGGTTTGACAGCTTCTATTTAATCATTTCATGCTTCTGTATGGCAGACTGCTGAGCACCATACAGTTAGTTAGAAGTTACTACCAGCCTGGAATTTCCAAATATCTGCCTGCCCTTTTATCTGCTTTGGTGCCAGACTCTTGATATCTCACTTCCCTCCACCCCTCACCCTGTGTCTGCGATAGTGTAACAAATAAAGGCCCTAAATAACTCCCTCTGCTGTGGGGAAGGAAAAAGAACGAAAAAAAACCCACCTGCCAACACAGAGAAAAAGGCAGAGACAGATTGTGTCCCAAGGCTTTCTTTCAGCTCCCAGTATACTAAGGGTATGTTCATTAAAACCTGCATTAGATTTCAGAGGGGGAGAAGGACCAGCAGACAACCATTTTATTTAGCCTTAGAGGACACAGTTCAACTCCCAGCTTGCTACCTTTTGGAACTCACCATTTATTAGGACGCTCTACAAAAGGCTGGCTATACCTTCTGTTTTCCACAAAAACTGACTCCTTTAATAAATACATAAATCTACTAATGTCTGGAAAAATGTCCAAATGTGACGACATTTTCAGCTTTCAGTCATCCTCCTATTTCCATAAAATAAAGTAGGGATCAAGGACTGGACAAGACAGAAGTCAAAAATATAAATAAATATTGCTGCCAGTCATTGGCTCAGCCAGTTTGTTCCCAGCCAGGGTCGTGAGTGACTTTTTTTTCATTAGGGATTTGAGGCTTAGCAATTCTATGAATTATTCAGAATGAACCCAAAGTTCATTTGGGGAATCCTGGGTGAATCAAAACATTTCCGTGTCTCTTTAATATCACCAAGCACTCCAGTCCTGGCTGTGTGAGGTTGTACCCAGCGAGCACTGGGCAGAGCAGAGCAGGAGCTCAGATGTTCACACCTCTCCCGCTCCACGGGGAATGCCAGTGAACTTCCTTTCTTTCCCTGAGCACTCTGATTGCCTGAGGGTCCAAGTGTGAACACACAACTATTAAAGAGTAATGTTACACCTTCCATATGCTCAGGGCAACTCTTCTCTGCACTCACATCCTACACACCCCTCAGAAATGACTGCAGATTTTTGGGAATACTCTCCTCTGCCAAGACAGACAGAGACCAGTATATCTGGCTGAAATCCCAGGAGGAAGGAGTGAACCAGCAGGTTGCAGAAAGCAATCTAACTGGGATCCAATGGACAGATTTTTGCTCCATAACATGTCTGCATATCTGTAGGTACAGAGACCCGTGGGGTGTAGGTTATTTTGCAGTAACACCCAGACATCGGGAAGAGCAGCAGTGTTGTGTTTGCTTCTGTCACCAGACCCTGCAAAATACTGTGTGATCCGAGAGCAACAGCCGAGTTGGCTGGTGATGCCGAGGAACCCCCTCTCTTGCCATACTGCAGTCATGGCCACCCTTTGGCAGCAACCTGCAGGCTCTGCACATCTATTGTGCTTATGGCAGAAGAGTAAGGAAGTGTGTCCTTCAGATGCAAATAACGGAGTTAAACAGTAAGTGATCTGCTAACAGACACTCATTATACTATGGCCGTGAAGTTAATTTAAGTTAATCGCACAGGACTGATCGGTGAGACCAGCTGGAATCTTCCCCCATCTTTAGCAGGAAAGAACCACACGCCTTCACCACCAGAATACCGAAAGCTTTTCTGCACACTCCAAGATTGCACTTCTAAACAGCTCCCATATTCCTCTAAAGTATGGTTGGTAGCAATCAGAAAGTTTTAGGAACTATGCTCTGTGCCTAGGCTCAGGCTGCCAGTCAGCACATTGGAGATCATTGTTGAGAGCCATTTCCAAACACGTTGGGAATCTGCAATTAGAAACATTAACAATGGGATTTCACAGATGTAGGTTACATGCTTTCAGAAAAGAAATGGCAGTTGCTGGCAGAGGGGAAATACTTAAGAACTACTTATCCCCTAATTAGACAAGGTACCGTACTCTAAGTACTGAATGCTAAGCAGTGCTCCAGCATGTGCTCATCTTAACCCTACAGAATTATGCTGAATTACTGAGGCTCCATCTGAGTATTTCTTAGCCAAGGCTCCTTGCATAAACAGATGGAGCAGTTCTGCTGTTTCCATGCTGACACATTTAGCCTGCAAAAGTACAGGATTAAGTTCAAATTTATCATAAAATCACTTTAGGTAGGACGCTGTGGTCTTTATATCCTTCTCAAGTATGACAAACAGAAAGACAACACTCTCTGTGTTGTGTTTAAAATAGACAAATAGCTGAAAATGCTGGGGGGAAAATACGGTTTTACAGCTACAGAGTGCTGGCTGAGGCCAGAGCAGGACAACCAGCCTCAGAGATCTTTATATTCCCTTGAAGAAGCGGATGATCCTCACTAGATGGGTTTCCCAGGGTACATTAATGCATCATGTAACTCCCAGTGGCACTGCAGACACCAAGGATCACCCTCCTAAAAGGATCATCATCTGTTTATGAGCTGAATATCAAATCCTTAAAAATGTGACAAATGCAGGTAGAGAGGATGTGGTACTGCTTTGAGCAGTCACCTGTGAGGGGAGACTGGCAAGTGGCAGAACATGCCAGATTTAGGCTGGTTTTCTCTCTCTGAAGCAACAGAAAGTGGTTGGAACAGAACCCAGGAGTGGGGCCAAATCAGACTTGGCTTTCAAATGCAGTCTGGAGATAGATTTCAACACTCGGCATTAATTAATATTGCTGCAACATTTTGAGGGGAGACTACTCAGAACCCAAACAGGACACAAAGGTCACTGGCAAAGTGCGTCATGGTCTCTGCAAATACACATTTTGAACTCCTACTCAGTTTCCCCCCCAGTTTATAAACTTCCATAGAATATCTCCCCTCAAAGGCATTGAAAGGCTGCTTCTCTGAGAAAACAAGAATAAAACTTCAGAATCTGATTCTCCGGGAGTCAGATCTTCACACATAAACCAATCCCTTGAAGTTTGACTCCAGACCTCCTGCCAGAGACGTCTCAAACCTCTCTGTGGTTTCCATAACTTCTAACTGGAGAACGAGAATCCCAATTTCGAAACTGCTCCTAAGATTTCAAAAGCTGGAGTGGAAACGAATCATCTGAAATTCTTGTGAACACACCAGAATGATCATGCCTTGCTAGACTGAGGCACAGGACAGCCAAGTGCCCAGCTTGTTCCTACAAGTGTAGCTTTCCTACTCTGAGTTTGGCAGTCTGTGGTCTGAGCTCACGGCTCCTCCATGTAAGAGACTGTCTCAAGTATGACTGTGTTAAAATTTAATTTTGTGAAGAAACAGCATATTTAAGTAAAATTAAATCCCATTTCAGTGTTCTGATCAGCTTTCTGCAGTTCCATGTTCTGGTACTTTCTTTTCTGCTTGCAATTTACATTCACATCATGTGGCTGCTTAAAGAGCAGAGCAAAACCTTTCCTCAGCCATGGACTTTCAGAAGTTTGTTCAACCTTTCTCCTAAAGCTAATTTGTTTTTCTTTTTGCTTTTTTTGTAATGGAAGACTTAAGTTACACTAGCACATTATCGGGAAAATAATGAGAATGCTGGCAACAGAACATCTAAATACCAAATGAAGACAACAAATCAATCATTTTTATCGTGGCTTCTTTATACTCCTGTGAAATTATAGGTCTGTGAAGGTACCAGGCTTAATTCTCTAGTAAGCCACTGCCTTTCCTACCTCTCTCCTAAATGCCAAGACACAGAAGTGAAGGCTATCTCACATTTCCCTTTTGTTACTTTCCTGGGTGTGAAGAAAACAATTCAATCACTTTGTGAAGCACATTTTCCCCCCTATAGGGTGAGGTTTGTTTTACACTGAAATTCAGAAGGGGAAATGAAAAGACACAGCGGACAGAGCAGAACAAAAATCACCAGTGCAAAGAGCCAGAGTGTAAATACGTGTTGCTATCTGTGTAGGTGTTTATACAGTTTAACACACAACAACGGCAGATAAGCAGACCTATATGAAAATTTAAATTTCACAGCGCAGAATTCATTCCCACATCCTCAGTCCCGGATGGCACATGTATATATTTAGCAGCATCTCCTTGGTCCTTTTTTTTTCAGTCTTTTCTGCCTGTCTTACCTTTAATGCACCGTGCTTTTCATTTGCTCCAACGAGGAAGATTTCCGCCATATCCTCGGCGTGCTCAGACCGAGCGCGGACGAACAAGGCTCTGCCAACTTCTGAGATGTTCCTTAGCGCAACCAAAGACCCGTCGCCTTCCACCCTAAAGTCTGGGTTAGAAACTTCGAAGTTCAGTTTGTGATTCCCCTTGCAGTCATCAAATCTCACTGGGCAGAAAAAAAGGAAGAAGAAAAAAGACATAAGTATCCACGTTGGAACATACCCACATAGCCTTCAAATGTCTTGATGTTATCTTGATGAATACTTTTAATTAAACAGTAGCTGTCAATAATCCTGTCTCACTTTACATGAAGGGTTAAAAATATTTAGGAAGGCTGGCATAAAGAGAAAAACATCCCAAAGCACAAAGGTTTGAGACTTTCAAATTCCTTCTCTGAGTCCAGCAGATTCACTTTGCACAGATCACAGGATAAAATATATGATTAAGAGATCTTCACCAAAAACTTGCAATTGCTAAGTAAACTTTTTGGGTTTTTTACATCTCTGAGCAATATATTTGCAAGTGAAAGGTTTTCCTGCAGACAATCTGTTCTGTATTCCCTACCTGCTCCTCAAGTTACTGCTGCTGCAGAATTTTCACTTACCTGTGTGCTCTCACTATTTTGATTTTATAATTCATTTCTGTTGCCTCTTTAAAAACTGCATTACACTTTCAGAAAAGATTACAGGCAGGGATACAGACTACAGAAAACCACTGACAATGGACTTGAACTGAATATAAAGCACTTTGCATAACTGTTTAAAGTCACTGTATAGACTTCTTATATTGGGTCATTATTTTTAAAGGAAGAAAAATAATCCCAGAGTCTCTCACAGCCTGGCCAATATCTAAGCTCTCTCTGACTGTGCAATCTCCCTAAGTGGTCTTAAAGCACTGGCACAATCTCATAGTGGGTGACCACTCAATATCCCAGCAAGTTGCACAGAAATCCTCTTCATCAAAATTTGTGCCTATTTCCAGACATACCAACTTAAAGGCAGGGCTGCCAGAGGACCTCGAGGAGATCTTTCTTTTCTGGGCATTCACTGAGATTGAATCCCAAAGTAAAACACCACAGGAAAAAAAAAGAACCATTGCTGGCCCTGGAATTCGACTACAGCTTCATTTTTATGACAAATATTGATGAGAAAGGTTAAATTAAAACATAAACAATGCAAATATTTCAAACATCCAAACTTCAGGACAAGGCACAGAATGAGACATGGGACACTATTTGCCGAAGCAAGAGTGGAGGGGTGGCCTTGGCTGCACCCAGACCACCACCCAGCCCTCTCTCACCCCCTGGGCTCAGCAGAACTGGCGAGAAAATGAGATGGAAAAGGCCCCGAGTCAAGAAAAAGACAGGGAGACCACTTATTTGGCCGTCACTGGCCAAAAAGAACTGACTCGGAGAAAATTCATTTAATTGCCAATTAAAATAGATGTGGATGGTGAGAAAAGACAAAACTAAACCCACACCATCATCCCTCTGGCCCGTTTCCCCAGGCTCAGTGTCGCTCCATCATTCCCAGCTCTTCAGCCTCCTCTCCCCGAGCAGTGGGGGGACAGGGGAGCAGTGAGGGGACAGGGGGAGCCGTGGGGGAACCGGGGGAGCAGTGGGGTGACAGGG